>OU342631.1:4951749-6189686 GCA_910589415.1 Malachius bipustulatus | reverse complement strand
AAGATCGGGAAGCTTTTCAAAACAACTTTATGAGACTTGTCCAAATTTTAATTTTGTTTGAGTTCACTCTACAGTAAAATATTTTTTCATCTCCGAAAGATTGAAACATTAAATGGGGATTAATTATTCAGATATGCAAAATAGCATAAAAAAATGAGTGCTAACAATTTATTTTCATAAGCATTAACAAAATTCTCATTAAAGGTATATGAAAATACTACAGTCGGAGAGCCAAAACGACACTCGACCTTGCGTCATCACGGATTTTAATGAAAAAATCAGGAATAATAGTTTGCACGTGGGTCAGTAAGGAATGCCCATGCTGCCCAGACAAATCATGTGCCCTGTACAGGGTGATTCATTATAATGTCGCCCCCCTTTAACTTTGTTATTTCATGTGTCCCAAAAAAATTAAAAGTGGGGTTATGTAGGTGCTAAAAAAGACTTTTTTATACGTGTAACAAAAATTTGAAAGTAGATCAGTATACAGGGAAAACCAAAAATTTAATTTTTTTTTTCAATGGATCACCCTATATATGAATTTATTTTTCGATTCCTCGTAAAATTCTAAGCATAACTTATATAACATACCGTATACCTAAATTCAAAGGCTTCTGAAATATTCGCATTTGAAACATCATCAAATATTTTATAAAAACCTGTTGCAAATCAAGAAATCTAACAATAAAATGCTCTACTGGGCCTCCATTTTTTTCATCACATTTCATAAGGGTCTATAAGGGTTTATAAGGGTTGTTCGCATTTTCTCCAATGAATCTGTTATGAATGCTTGGTTATTTTCATTTAAATTATTAATTTTAATCCGTATCAAATCTTTTAGATGATCGAGGTTTTCAATTTGGTAGTTATACACACGGTTTTTTGAATAGTTTCAAATGCGAATATTTCAGAAACTATTGAATTTAGGTATACGGTATGTTATATAAATTATGCTTAGAATTTTACGAGGAATCGAAAAATAAATTCATATACAGGGTGTTCTACAAGCTCTATGACAAACTTTAACAGATGGTAGGTTGCTTGATTTTAAACATATTTTTTTTAATTAACATGGGTCCGATTCGTTTTTGTTTAGAAGTTACAAGCATTTAAGAAATCGTAATTTTTCAAGTTCAAGGCCCTGTAAAAGGAAAACGGTTCAAGATAGAGAAAAACGGCTTACATGTCCCTATTTTAACTTTTTATGGACTATCCTATGGTATAGAAACATTTGTACTTTCTTTTATTTTTGTAAATGTGGAGAAATCTCAGATTTTTTCAAATTTTTTATCACCCTGTATAAACATTTCATCTACATCATTGGATAGTACATGAAAAGTTAAAATAGGGACATGTAAGCCGTTTTTCTCTATCTTGAACCGTTTTCCTTTTACAGGGCCTTGAACTTGAAAAATTACGATTTTTTAAATGCTTGTAACTTCTAAACAAAAACGAATCGGACCCATGTTTATTAAAAAAAATATGTTTAAAATCAAGCAACCT
Source organism: Malachius bipustulatus (assembly GCA_910589415.1). Classification (NCBI taxonomy): domain Eukaryota; kingdom Metazoa; phylum Arthropoda; class Insecta; order Coleoptera; family Melyridae; genus Malachius; species Malachius bipustulatus. The sequence goes on along the minus strand of OU342631.1, from coordinate 6,188,183 downwards.
ACCATCTGTTAAAGTTTGTCATAGAGCTTGTAGAACACCCTGTATAGGGTGTTCCATTGAAAAAAAAATTAAATTTTTGGTTTTCCCTGTATACTGATCTATTTTCAAATTTTTGTTATACGTATAAAAAAGTCTTTTTTAGCACCTTCATAACCCTACTTTTAATTTTTTTGAGACACATGAAATAACAAAGTTAAAGGGGGGCGACATTATAATGAATCACCCTGTACCTTAATTGTTGATTGAAAAGTTACTGATGGATGATAAAAAATGAAACACTATACTGTTTAAAAAAAAAATTATGATCCATCAGTAAGTATGCAGAGATTCTAAGAAGTAACGGTTGAACACATAAATTTTATTGAAAAGTTAATTTTAGCACAAAAGGACCCCGTAGTCTTTAAAGGGGAATTGGGTTTCACTCAATTTGGTTTAAGTATAGTGAAAAATGTCAGTTAAATCATCCTGAGAATTGTGATTTTACCAGAATCAAGAAAATTCACTGCAGGAATTGCGAGAAAAATTAAAGAATATTTCAGCATAATATTCATACTAATGTCAAACGGATAGCTTTTGACGACTTATGTAAGCCTACAAAAAATAATTAATTAATTTCCAATAATAAAAAAGATATGGGTAAAATAAGAAATTTTGATTGTTCAGTTTTTTCAGGATATTTCAGCAACGACTGAAAATATTAAAAAAAAAAAACAAATTGTGCAACTTTTCTCTATTAATTTAACCGACCCTGTATCTCTTGCCGTTTCCGAAATCCCCATGTAGTTACTCTTATCTGGGACACCCGGTATATGACGAAATTGTAACTGAGATTTTACGAAGAAAAACCACGAAGTTTCCAGCAATAATTTTAATGTTTATCCTGAGGTCCGAAACTAAAACAATTCACCACAATATAATGTATAAGATCTCCAACTAAATAGTGTAATATACATAATTTCTATAACAATCATGTCATTATTATTTATACATAATAATAATATGTCAGATAGCTAAAGACTTTTTTGCCTTTAAAAAATCTCAATATTTTTTCAATAATTAATTAAGATAAAGGGCGCAGGCTTTGCCTGGTCAGCATGGGCGTTCCTTACTGACCCACAATCCGCGATGATGCAAGGTCGAGTCTCGCTGGCTCTTTTAGACTATTAAAACAATGTTCAAATAGTGATAATAATTAGCCAGACACTAATCTAGACCCAATTTTGATAAACTTTGCCATTTTATTGAAAAAATTACACCCCATCCGAATTAGTTTTTTATTAATCAATAATTGGAGAAAAAGTCAATTTCATTTTAACACTGCAGTCTGGTAGCGGTCGTAACTTTCTTTCACGAAGCAATTTTAATAAAAACCTTCTTGCGCATCAATCGCAGAAATAGTGTATTTTTATGCGATCCAATTTATGAATATTTTGACCGCTTTTTAAATTGGCTTTCTGAAATTTTCCCTAGTCAGGTCATATTAGCGTAGTGGTTTACTGTGAAAATTGCATTTCACTTCGTTTGAAAACGTGCCTTAGAATGGATTTTTAAATTTAATAAAACCAAAATAAATGGTAAAACTGAACAATTTTGCCCCTTTTCCTTTGCCCGCCACTGGCTGACTTTACCTAAAAAATACTATTTTTTACACTACCTTCAATAGAACTGAAAAAGTGAAAAGGGAGCTTTGAAAACTGAAAATTTGAAATTTTAGAGGAATAAACATAATTTAAAAATTATTCGAATATCTCCGCCATTTTTCTTATTTGCTTCTTGAAAATTTTCAGAGTTAAGGGTTATTAGTATAGTTATCTATTGGAAAAATTTCAGTTCGATTCGTACAAACATAGAAAAATAGAATAAACGGCTATAGAAATTTAGCCTTTTTTACCCTTTTCCTACCCATGCCACTGGCTTAATAATAAAAAAATGCAAATTTTATTGCAATAACTCAAATTTCAATAACTATTCTTCCAATAATGCTAATTTTGCTTAAAAGTTTTTGTTTCTAACTTGCTTATTTAGAGGTTCAAAATCTATCAATTTTTCCTAAAATTTAAAAGGCAGCCATTTTGGAACGGCTATTCCGATTTTACTCAAGACTGACTACTTGCAGTTATATTACTACAAAAAAAAATTTCAGCCCCCTAAATTGAAAACTGCGACCAGAAACCGTGCCTCATGACCGTTTTTTTTTTTGGAAATTTGGAGGGACACCCTGTAAAAGTAACAAAACTTTAGGAAAATTATTTTTACGAAAATCAAACGTCATCTCTAAGTTTCACAAGAGTAAAAAATTTCGTTCATTAATCTTGAAAGGTGAAGCTACAGGAGCGTTTTTAAAATTTTAGAGAAATAAACATCATGTAAAAAAAATTCAAATAACTCCGCCATTTTTGTTATTTACTTCTTGAAATTTTTAAGGGCTAGAGGCTATTAGTATAGTTGCCTACTGTGAAAATTTCAATTTAATTCCTTCAAAAATGTGCTCATAAATTGTTAGAGAAATTTAGCGATTTTTACCCTTTTCCTACCCACGCCACTGGCTTATTAATAAAAGTAATGCAAATTTTATAACATTAAATCAAATTTCAATTAATTTTCCTCCAATCATGTTGATTTAGTTTCAAAGTTATTTTTCCATCTTACTCATACAGGGGTTCAAAAAAAAGCAATTTTTCCAAAAATTCAAATGGCCGCCATTTTGAAACGGCTCGGCCGATTTTGCTCAAGTACAATACCAGACCAGTTCTTATATATATCTTACTCCCACAAAAATTTCAGTCCCCTAGATTGAAAACTTCGACCTGAAATGAGATGACAAAAACGGGATATGGGGAATTTTGAAAGGACACCCTGTAGAAGTAACGCGACTTTAGGAATTTTTTTCAACGAAAATCTAACGTCGTTCCAAAGCTTTACAAGGATCCAAAATTTCATTCACTAATCTTGAAAGATAAAGCTACAGGAGCGTTTTGAAAATCAAAATTTCGCGATTTTGGAGAAATATATATATATATAAATATATATATAAATATACACGTTTTTGTACCAAGCTGAGATCCGTTTTAAATCGAGGACAACCCGAGATCCACCAGAAGGAGCAGACTTTTTGAAGTATATTTTTTACAAATAGTTAATAAATTATATTAGCAATATAAAATTCAAGAGAGGGGAAATAATTTTTAAATTTTAATTTTTCTTTAAAAAACTTAGACAAAACGAGATCCGGTGATATAAACTAATCAAGCCGAGATCTGAAGTTGTATATGTGGATGTTTGATATGTATATGTTTATAATTTATCTATAAGATGAGATCCGACATTGTTGTCAGGTCGGTTTGGGTATGTTGGGGTGAATAGTAGTGATTTACAGGATCGTTACATGCAGACCGGATGTAAAGTCACATAAAATTATTAAATAAACACCTGCCAGCCCTTCAGGATTACAGATTGACCAGAATCTTTCTTTACTCTTATTGCGTATTGTGTGCGAACGAGAAATTTATAAGTACCGAAGTATAAAAATCGATTAATAATAGTTGTGGGTGTCGATACTTACTAGTTCTTATGAAATCTTTGTCGAGCATCAGAAACTTTATTGTATTATAAAAGATAAAAAGTTCATTATAAGAAAAAAATAAAAAAATTATTATAAAAAATTTAAAAAATGTTTGGGATCTCGGTTTTTTTATTAGGACATTAAAGAAAGTAGGGTAAGGGTGAAATTTGCGTATTTTTGTCCCAATTTGTAATCTGAAATGGAATCTAAGCCAGATGCTAAAATATGAAATTCGAGATTTCTTATTTTATTTAGACAAAACTTTTTTATTACAGAAAATTAGTAATGACCATTAGTAAAAAGCCATATGACATTTCAAGATTTTTCAAAGTCGACTTAATTCTACGATTTTCATTTTCTTCTTTTATTTTTTTTATAGGCGCCATATTGTTTTTTATATAATTTTTTTCATATTAGGTACCTAGCATATTACTTAGTTCTCAGTCCACTGAAAATATAGATATAAGCAACTAGAGCTGATATGTTTGCGTATCACGCGGTGAAATCTTTTGATGATATTTTGTAAATAAGTTGAGATCCATTTTTAAAAGACGAGATCCTTCTCGCACCTCGACTTGTTTTTTCGTCATCTAAAAGTGATTACAAAAAAAAAAAATTGTAAAAAAGTGTCCTAATGTTTCGATTAGATACGGCTAGCTTGATTCGTCGTTAGATAAAAAAAAAAGTAATTTCGTATATTTTTCCAATATTTTGACAACTAATAATCAGAGCCAAGACTTTTTTTCAGATTACTAATCAGCACAAAAATACACAACTTGCCCCCATATCGTACAGCGTAGAACAGCGAGATTCTACTTGTTCTAATGAACTACAAAAGTTCATTATTTCAGTAACTGTGCATGCTTGAAAAAAATTCGGAAACAATAATTTGATTTTAGATTATCAAATGACATTCTGCTGCGTATACAATTTTCATCGTTGAGTCAACTAAGACCAGTAATATGACTTATATTCACGTAATTCGGTGAAAGAAGTTGTTTTGTTTTGTTAAATTTTAGGTTTTCACGTTTTCTGTTGACCAAACGACATAAAAAAATAATATGGCGGCCTTAAGAAAAAAGTTGACTTTGAAAACTCTGGGATCTAGTCGACTTAGAAAATTTTTGAAATGTCAAATCGGTAGCTTATGACGGCTTATGTAAACCAATACAAAAAATAATTAAGTAACACATTCTCAATAATAAAAAAGATATGGCTAAAATAAGAAATCTCTAATTTTCAGTTTTTCCAGGATTTTTCAGAATCCAATGAAAATATTCTAAATTTTTTCAGTTTCTTACTGAGCAGAAAATTGTGCAGTTTTATCTCTAACCGATTTCGTATAGGTATATCTTTTACCGTTGTTAAGACCCCCATGTAGGTACTGTCATTTAAACTGGACACTGTGTGTATACCAGTACATCATAATATTATGAGAATATTATGAGAATATTATCAGAATATTCTGAGAAAGAAAAATCTTTATTATTATTTAGAGATTATTATAGGTTTTAGATTCTGGCTTGATAGTTTTAAGTTATTAATCAAAAGTTTCAACGTTTTGGGACTGATTAGTCCGTAGCGTAGATCACATTTATTAAGTTGGTACGAATAAAAAAATTATACAGTAAGATAAAGATTCAAATATAAAATACATAATTATATGAAATATGATCAGTCCCGAAACGTTGAAACTTTCGATTAATAACTTTAAAACTATCAAGTCGGAATCTAAAACCTATAATAATCTAAATAATAATATACTTCGTCGGCAATTGTTTCAATATATACAATTTTCTAATGAAAAGTCTTTATTTTTGATTTGTAAAAAAAAACTTTTGAGAGCAAAAAATCTCTGCTTAAAAAAACTTTGTATTTTGTTCTAATCATTTATAATGATTAGGACTATATGTACATCGGTACGGAAATTGTGTGCAGTAACTGACATTTCCAACAAAGTAATTTCAGAGAAGCAGTAAGCAGAAACTTTCGTTGCGAGAAAATTTTTCCGCTTGCCGCTTCTCCGAAATTGCTTTTTTAGTACTGTCAGTTACTGTACACAATTTCCATACTAATGTATAGGTGATATTAGTCTACTATTGTTGCATTGAAAACTTTGTTATTTTAAGAGTTACAGATTGGCTAAATTGTCGAAGTTGTACAGAATACTTATTCCAGAATCTTGCAAAAAAAAAATTAGGGCAGCTGTATATATTGCTGGAATATGCAGAAAAAAACAAAAAATCGATTTATTTATTTTAGAAATAATATCTTTTTCGATATTGAATTAATTAATTTTTTTAGGTTCATAAATCGTCATGAGCTCTGACTGATTTAAGAACTTTCAAATCCGACTAGATCCTAGAGTTTTCATAGTCAACTTTTGGCTTTCTTATGATCGCCGTACTGTTTTTGAATGTCATTCGATATAAAAAAATCAATTTACTAAATATTTAAAAAATAAAATAAATTTAAATTTTACTTTATTTATGAAAATTTTATTTTTTTTTGTTTTAAGAAAAGAAGAAAATATTTCCACCGAATCTTTCTTTCGCCTCACCCAGCTCTTAACGACTTTTATGAACCTACAAAAAATTGTTAACTTACTTTCGATGATAAAAATGATATTCTAGATATTATAGAGATATTTTTAAAATAAATAAATCTCGAGTTTTCAGTTTTTTTCAGGATATTTCAGCAACGACTGAAGTTATCCTAAATTTTGTTTCAAATTCTTAAAAAGTATTAGCAAAATTTTGCACAACTTTGCCAATTTAACCTAATCGGTAACTCTTGAAATAAGGATGTACAATAATAATGGTCCGGTATAAATTTTATAGTAAGGCGAGAGCTTGGCCAGAACTGGTTAGTGCGCAGACACGTTAGTTAATATACGTGTAGTGGAGCGAAATGAGACGAAAAATGTGTTGTTTTTTTTTCGGCGTATAGCCAGCTGCCACTTATACGTATGGTGTATTTGACTACTTCCAACAAGAAATGGACTTTTACGACCTTTTTCCGTAGGTCACCACTTTTTAAATTCGAAAAAATTGAAAAATTAGTAATTCGGAAAAATTGCTTTTTAAAAATGTAAATTGTCATATCTTTAAAACTAATTGAGCTATCGACGAATCTATTTTTTTTTAATTGAAGTGCATACAATATAAGCGCTTCTTTTGGCGGTAGGTAATCTTGTTTTTAGGACTTTTATATTTGATTGTGAAATCAAAAGGTAATTGAAACTTTACGCAAAAATGTATTGATATTTTTAGTCAGCGAGAAACTTTTTTATTTAAAAAAATTTCTTTACACATGCAGCGAAGAAATTGGAGCCAAAGTATTAAGAAAGTTTTTAAAAGATAAATTTTTGTCGCATGTTTGGTAATTATTGAATTATGAATTTTTAATTGTGATCTAATTCGCGCAATGGCTGAACGCTAAGCTTATTACGCACGGACGCATAGCCAGTCGCTTGCCTCTCTAGTATTTTTGTAGTATCATCGGGCTGAGAAGAAATATTTTTATTACTTTTATAGCTTTTTATTTTATATATCATAGCATTCCCTATAGTTAGGTAAAAACTTTCCACTTAAAATGCTTTCTTTTTTTAACATAATTCGCTTTCCGCATTCAGCTTGCCGTTTTTCCCCACAAGCAAGTAAGTAGGTAATATAATTATTAATGACAACATACCTTGTAGATATTCTTGGTTTTTGTACAACTGTTTTGTCTTCAACACTCATAGCTTTTTTACAAAAAAATCTTTGAACACACGTTGTTGAATAAAACTCTAAAAGGATAAAAATATGTGTAATTGCATGGTCCAAAACTAACCAGTTAAACATTTTCAGAACCTAATTCCACTGGGAGTTTTTTTATTAAGGAGATGCTTTTTTTGACTGTTTATAAAATTGATCAAGGCAAATAACTTTTTCAAATAAGTTTTCCTAAAAAAGTAAAAAATAAATGAGATTACAGCCTTTGTAAGTTAAAAAAAAAAATTAAAGTTTAGCCCTGTGATAAATTTATGTAACTAAACTGAAAACTGATTTCAATCAACAATCAGAAAAGCACTTCCAACACATAAGGTTACCTGGGAAACAAAACGAAAACTAACAGGAAGCAAACGAAAATAACTGAAGTAGGTAATGTTTAGGTAATTTAAATGAAAAACAAAGGCTGGAAATTTTCATTTTATTTCATTTTTATTTCCTGTTATTTTGGTTTTGTTACGTATTCAATTTTTTTTTGTTGAGCAAAATCAGTTTGGCAAAGTCAGTAGTTGAATTTACTATGGTAGGTCTGGACTTTAATTTTTTTTACCTTCCAAAGGCTGTATCTCGTTTCTTTTTGAGTTTTTTAATTAAGAAAAGTTATTTGAAAAAGTTGTTTGCCTTGATGAATTATAATACACAGTCGAAAAAAGTATCTCCTTATAAAGACGTCCCATCCCATATTTTTTATTGGCTATTTATATCAATTCAGGTATTGATGTACTTAGTTCGTATTTTTTGTTTTATTTCACATATTTTTTCGAAGTTTATTATTCGGTATACAGTTACCATTAAATAGGTGCATGTACTACCTACCTTGCTTACTGCAGACTTCCTCATACTGACCACAAGATCATACTTAATTAAATATAATTTGGTGATAACTATAATAGTTGCTCACGTAATTCTTTGTAGTTAGCTACTGTAATTTATAAGTTTGGTGGGTTGGTAGGGAGGGTTCGAAAAAATCATGATTTTTTTATAAAAATCAAAAATCAATGATTTTAATTAAAAAAATCAAAAAAATCGTGATTTTTTTGATTTATTTGATTTTTTTGATTTCTTTAATTTAATTTTTAATTTCTAATAATGTGGTATGATCTATTTTCCGCTCTTTTACACTCTCACATCAGAAATGTGAGAAGTTTTTGCTTCATATTTTCGTTAAGGCTAACAAGTGGTCGCCACACCATGAATTTTGCGTTTTTCTCTTGTAATTTTTTTCTTCACTTTTGGTTTTGTTGAATTATATAATTAAAAATAATAAAATTAAATTAAAGAATTGAAACAAATTTATTTATCAGAATCAGTTAAAATTCAGAAAAGTTAGAAACTTTTTTTATGAATTATACTTATGAAGAATTCTTTAGGGGGCCGAAGTATCACAAAAAGCCCCCCAAACCGGTTCACTATTCAAGTACACACAATAAATAATAATAAAAGAGGACAAATATTCTTGTTCTTTTATTTTTTATTTTTTTTATTCCAAGTTCATGGTCTAGCTAAGTGAGATCAAAAGAAAGATGCAGGAGATGAAATATAATAATAATTTGTTGTTCCCATAATTACCTACTGCATCTATTCAAACTTAAAGCAGGAATACCTAAATTATGATCACCCTTTGAAGGTTTCAAGCTCGCTTTCAAGTTTCAAAAGAAAGCAATAAAATATGTTTTCAATGTTTTCATCAATAATAATTATTGTCTGAGGTTTATGGTACCCTTCACTCGAGCCTTCGCCCTTCTATATAATATTGTGTGATTTTTGTGGCACCAATTAAAATTTATTATAGAAAATAAAAAACTCGATAAAAACATAGTATTTCTGATTTTTGATTTTTTTGATTTTAATCGTTGATTAATATAAAAAAATCACTTGATTTAAATCATTGATTTAAATCGTGATTTAAATCAAATGATTTAAATCGGGCGAACCCTGTTGGTAGGTGATTAAAGAAACCTACAAAGTTTTCAAAATTTATAAAAATACATAATAAAATTCCATAATATGCACAAGCTCTTTCTAGACTATTCATGTACCTACCTCTTATTTTTATAAGTTACTTTTCAGGGTGCAAACAATAATTATTATAAACTAAATGTTATTGAAATAAAATTTAGCTTCAAAATGAAATCAGAATTTTTATTTTATTTTTGTTCTTCTACAATTTTCAAAACGACCTGTTGATATTTTATACTTTTGATTACAGATCGATATACAGGTGCACCATGTATCCTTCTCTATATTGCTATCTCCTGAACGCTAAGAGATACAGGGTCGGTTAAATTAGAGAAAAGATGCGCAGTCTTGTGGCCATCTCGAATCCGTCAAAACATGCAAGATATCTGTGACCGTTCCTGAAATATCCTGAAAAAACTGAAAAATCGAGATTTCTTATTTTCCTCATATCTTTTTTATTATTGGAAATTAATAAATAATTTTTTGTAGACTTACATAAGCCGTTCAGAGCTATCCATCTGACGTTTCAAAAATTTTCAAGGCCTACTAGATCCAAGAGTTTTCACAGTCAACTTTCGTTTTTCTTATGGCCGCCATATTACTTTTTATGTCGTTCGATATGAAAAAAATAATGGAAACCAAAAATAAATAAACTTCAAAAAAAATTTTTTTTAATTTTTATTCTTAATTTTTCAAAGATAAACCTAATAAAAAATCGTCGAAAAACGTCAACATTTGTAAAATACGCCGAAATAGTGCTTGCCTTATGGTTTTTTAATTTATCTATGAAATTCGGTCTAAAAATGTGTCTTTTTTGTAAAGAAAAAAGAAGAATAAAAAAATTTTTAATTTATTTTTTGTAGTTTATCAATTTTTAGTTTTTATGAATTTTTGTTATACCGAACAACATAAAAAACACTATGGTGGCCATAAGAAAAACGAAAGTTGACTATGAAAATTCTGGGATCTAGTCGGCTTTGAAAATTTTCGAAATGTCAAATGGGTAGCTCTTGACGACTTATGTAAGCCCACAAAAAATTGTTCATTAATCTCCAATAATAAAAAAGATATGGAAAAAATAAGAAATCTCGATTTTTCAGTTTTTTCAGGATATTTCAGGAACGGTCACAGATATCTTGTATGTCTTGACTGATTCGAGATGGCCACAAAATTGCGCTCCTTTGAACTTGTTTAACCGACCCTGTATCTGTTAATGTTAGGAGATAGCAATATAGAGAAGAATACATGGTGCACCCTGTATTGACTTTAGATGAAGAAAAAACATTTAAACATTTAGTTATATAGTTTGTTTATATAATTTATATAAACATAATTTGGATTACATATTCATTTTGATGTCCAATAACAATAATTATTAACATTAACGTACAATAATAATTATTATTATACCTACAATAATAATACCTACGTTCTACTTTAAATTTAATTAGTTCTTGAAGCCCAAATGTTAAAAAAATTTAGTATGCTTTTTTGGGAACGTTTGAGAACTTCACGTGTATTTGCTGTATTTGCTGGTCATACTGACCAGAAACCTGGTCCAAGGACACGTGTCCAGGGCAATAATTATTTCCTACAATAATTGAAGGTAATACCTTAAATGTTTACCTGACAGGTAAAGTGGGACTATATAGCTTGTGTATAAGACTGAAACAAAATATGTTTTATAGCTTATATTATACCTTGTTCCTATATTTGGATTAATGTAGGCCTTGCATTTGACTCGACGCTCTCTATGTAAGGGCTAGCGCACGATATTGGCGCGACATCAGTTGAAAAAAAGGTCATAGCTACCAAACGGCAATCGCTACAAAGAATAATTTTTATACAAAAACTTCTACTATATCTTGGCTTCATTTTGTTCACTTCATGTGTACAAAAATTTTCATAACTAAAAAAGTTTGTCGCTTAGTGAAAATATCAATACACGTTTTGCAACATGCACCGTTTGTATTATTTTTGCAAATCAGCTATACAGGGTTATTCACGGTATACGCCACTGAAGTTTATGGCCGTGTCTCTGGATTTAAGGATCTTTTTATTTTTGGAGTGGATAGAGACCCGGCAGAGGTACGTTTTAAAATTATATTCATAATGTACAGGGTGTCCCAAAAGCATGAAACATATCAAAGTTATGTTTTTTTTAATGGCATGCTCCTATGTTATTGCATTTTTAGATTGTCTGAGAAGAGAAAATAAGATTGGCTTTTACAGTTGGTGGTGCTTAAATTCAGAAGTTTTTGAGTTATAAACAAGTGAAAATCGTCATTTTTCAAGTTCATGGCCCTGTACAACGAAAACGGCTGCAGATAGAGAAAAACGGCTTACATGTCCCTATATTTTAACTTTTCATGTACTGTCCTATGATGTACATGAAATGTTTTTACAGGGTGATAAAAAATTTGAAAAATTCTGATATTTCTCCACGCGTCGCCAAATAAAAAAATCAAAGAAAGCGCAAATGTTTCTATACCATAGGATAGTACATAAAAAGTTAAAATAGGGACATGTAAGCCGCTTTTCTCTATCTTGAACCGCTTTCGTTGTACAGGGCCTTGAACTTGAAAAATGACGATTTTCACTTGTTTATAACTCCAAAACTTCTGAATTTAAACACCAACTGTGAAAGCCAATCTTATTTTCTCTTCTCAGACAATCTAAAAATGCAATAACATAGGAGCATGCCATTTAAAAAAACATAACTTTGATATGTTTCATGCTTTTGGGACACCTATATATTATGAATATAATTTTAAAACGTACCTTTGCCGGGTCTCTATCCACTCCAAAAATAAAAAGATCCTAAAATCCAGAGACACGGCCATAAACTTCCGTGGCGTATACCGTGAATAACCCTGTATATACTTGAGGGCAGTAAGATACACGATTAGAAGCGCCCATTTGTCTGCTTTAATTTAATGAGAAAATCATTTTTATATCTTGATTACTTTTTAAGATATATTCATGTAAATGTTCAAAAGTACAATTTTTAAAAATCATAAATTTTTATGGTTTTTTCAAATATAAAAGTCCTGACCTACCCAAAAAGGTTGTAAAGAGCCGTTTTGAATGCAAAATTATGCAATGAACAAAACTTATTAGATCTGACCTGGTTATACGTCAAAAAAAAATCGATAACGGAGCGACTTTTATAACGAATTTCGCTCCACTAGAGCGGTATGTACCTATTAGTGAAGCGGAAAGAGGCTGAAAATATGCACAAAAATTTTTTCGGAGTAGAAAGATATGGGACCGGTACCATCATATTAAGGGATCTTTGGGGCACTAGAATCTCGTTTTACGACAAGCTCCCTTGGTGCTGACAAAAGTTACAGCCCTTTGAATATCAGATTTGTGATTTTTTTCACGAATAAATGCTTCGCAAATTTTTTTTTTCTCCGTCACCAGTTGACATTGGGGACTCTAGTTTTGTTTTTCCATTATAGTTATGATTAGTGAACGAGATGACGTATTTAAAATGCAAGAAGTTGGTTCAATTTTCAAAATATTCAGTGTTTTTGTCCGATTAATCACACAATTTCTGTAAAGTTCCGACTTTGAACACCAAATGAAGTTTTGCGAATATTTCATTTCACATAACATAATTATAGTCGCGTTTGAAAAATAAACTTTCTAGAGCCGTTGATATGAAACCCTGAAGTTGACCAGATATGTTTAGCATAGAACGGACGGAGTGCGAGTTATAGAGCGGCGACGGCTGTTGAACAAGGAACGGCTGAGAATAAGATTGTTACTGTTATGTAGGTACCTATTCAATAATAATTTAGGGACGTTTATTTAATGTAATATTGTTTAAATAAGGCTTTGTTATTTATTAAATATTTTAACATGCTTGAAATTCATTGAAAATATTCATATTTTCAATTGGTTAATATACCTACCTAAGGGCAATAGAAAGCAAGGTATTTAAGGTATAATATCTTATCTACACGCGGTTACACCTATTTACCTAGAAATGAAGTACAATTATTGTACCTTAGTAGGTATTTCCTTCAACTGCCATTTCTTGGGGTTGTGATGAACTGGTAAAAAATAAATAAATATTTTTAAAACATTAATGTTTTATTCATCATCAATAAATAGATATCATCTTGTGGCTGTAGTAAAGCCCTGGTGAAATGCGATAATATACAAAATAATTTCAGTTTAAGGGTGTAAGCCGAACACACGCGTGCGAGGTTTATTTCTTATCTATAGGCGGTGTTTAATATCATATGTTTAATTGTGTCATTGGTATTAATTTTAATCAACATTGATAGTGTTAGTATCAACACTCAACAATGTTTAATTTTGATGCCAACGTGAAATTCAGGTAAGGAAGGATTTTGAATATCTTTTCTAATAATTAGTCTAATACAGTCGAATTTGCTAGAGAAATTTTACAACTTACACACAGTTATTGTATTAGGTATAGAGGGTGTAATAAAGTGGTGACTTTAAATTAGAATGGCGATTCCTTTTATTTTTTAGTAGAAAATACTCAAATAAGCATGTGTCGTTATTTGCATAATTTTCAAGAAAGATAATTTTTGAAAAGAGGTCAAAGTTTTATTAAAAAATTAATTTTTCATTAATTATTTTCTTTTTCTTTCTTTCATTTCAAGTTCAGATTTTATAATAATGAAAAATATACACCCCGATATTGTATGTATATTATGACCAATAATTATTCAATATTTATTCCTCCTCAACAGGAGAAAAAGTAACATGAATTTGAATCAATGCATAATTTGTGACGGAAGTCTCGATGATTTGTCAAGAACAGTTATTCAGATGCCCACGACCCACGAGTAGAGGAATCTCAGCCATTCTTACCGCGTCAGAAAAAAGACATGACAATCTTTGGACAAGACTCGAACCTCACAAAAAAGTTTTGGAATCAATGAAGTATGATTATAAGTATCATCACGAATGTTACAAGCGTTATACTAGTTACCAAAATACCGAATACCAACGGCAGATACAAAGCAAATCCCAAAATAATAGTGGAGCGGAAAGAGGCTGAAAATATGCACAAAAAATTTTTCGGAGTAGAAAGATATGGGACCCCGGTACCATCATGTTAAGACTGAGACCATACCTTGCTTTCTATTGCCCTTTAGGTGAATAAATTTCAAGCGTGTTAAAATATTTAATAAATAACAAAGCCTTATTTAAACAATATTACAATAAATAAACGTCCCTAAATTATTATTGAATAGGTAACATAACAGTAACACTCGCAGTAACAATCTTATCCTCAGCCGTTCCTTGTTCAACAGCCGTCGCCGCGCTATAACTCGCACTCCGTCCGTTCTATGCTAAACATATCTGTTCAACTTCAGGGTTTCATATAAACGGCTCTAGAAAGTTTATTTTTGAAACGCGACTACATGTTATACTAAATAAAATGTTCACAAAGCTTGATTTTATCAGATGGTAACAAAAAAACTGAAATCGATATCGTGAAAAAAAAATTTAAAGGTGTTCAAAGTCGGAACTTTGCAGAAATTGTGTGTTTAATCGGTCAAAAACACTGAATATTTTGAAAATTGAACAAACTTCTTGCATTTCAAATACGTCATTTCGTTCACTGATCATAACTATAAAGGAAAAACAAAACTAGAGTCCCCAATGTCAACCGGTGACGGAGAAAAAAAATACTTTGCGAAGCTTTTACTTGTGAAAAAAAATCACAAATCTGAGATTCAAAGGGATGTAACTTTTGTCAGCACCAAGGGAGCTTGTCGTAAAAGGAGATTCTAGTGCCCCAAAGATCCCTTAATATGATGGTACCGGTCCCATATCTTTCTACTCCGAAAAATTTTTCTACCTGAAATAAGCGAGATAGCGGGCTCTTTCCGCTCCACTATAATGAGCGCACTGCAAATAAGGGACGAATCAAAATAAATTTTGATATTAGAAAGATGTGCTTCATTTGCAACAAAGATGGCAGAAAAAAAAGAAGAAACTCATTTCTATTAGCACAGGCACTGGTGAGAATACTAGAAAAATAGTTTCAAATGCAGTCAATTTAAAGATTATGCCTAGATGTGGAAATGTTGTCTAAATCATCAGCTGTATCAGATTTTTGCAATCACTGAAAATATTTTTGAAGACAAACTAAACAGCAATTTTTCCGAGGAAGAAGAAGTAAAAGAGTTGCTGTATTAATGAGCGTAAGCCTGAGTAAGTATCTCACATGCATAATGATGATATTATTGAGATTATGTATACCTATTATGTATAAAATATAGTTTTTTTAACCTATGTACTTATGTAATTGAAAATATGAATATTTCCAAAATATCAAATCCTTATTTAAACAATATTACATTAAATAAACGTCCCTAAATTATTATTGAATAGGTTACATAACAGTAACAATTCTCAGCCGTTCCTTGTTCAACAGCCGTCGCCGCGCTATAACACGCACTGTCCGTTCTATGCTAAACATATCTGGTCAACTTCAGGATTTCATATCAACGGCTCTAGAAAGTTTATTTTTGAAACGCGACTATATGTTATGCGGAATAAAATGTTCACGAAACTTCATTTTATCATATGGTAACAAAAAAACTGAAATCGATATCGTGAAAAAAAAATTAAAGGTGTTCAAAGTCGGAACTTTGCAGAAACTGTGTGATTAATCGGACAAAAACACTGAATATTTTAAAAAATTGAATAAACTTCTTGCATTTTAAATACGTCATTTCGTTCACTAATCATAACTATAATGGAAAAACAAAACTAGAGTCCCCAATGTCAACCGGTGACGGAGAAAAAAATATTTTGCGAAGCTCTTACTCGTGAAAAAATATTACAAATCTGAGATTCAAAGGCCTGTAACTTTTGTCAGCCCTTGGTCAGCCCTTCCGGTTACACCGGCAGTTGCCATATTTTTTATATTTTTTTTAATGGTACACCCTGTATATTATTACATTTTCAGATTGCCTGAAAAACAGTAATAAAAATGATGTTTACAGTTCAAATTTGTAACGACCAATTAATGAGTTATAAACAAATAAAAATTGCAATTTTCCATTTCAAAGCAGCTTAGCTTGAAAACGGGTCAAGATATCGGAAAACGGCCATGTCCCTATCCTAACTTTTTGTATACTATGCTGGAGTACCTAAAAAAAAAATATTTTTTATTAATTTTCTTTTTGAAAACGCTGATTTTTCATCACTTTGTATACAAATTTCATCAGCACCATAGGATACTACGTGAAAAGTTAAGATAGGGACATGTAAGCCGTTTTCATCTATCTTGACCCGTTTTCGACCTAAGCTGCTTTGAAAATGAAAAATTGCGATTTTCATTTGTTTATAACTCATAAACCACTCGTTCCAATTTTGAACTACAAACACCATTTTTATTATATTTTTTCAGGCAATCTGAAAATGTAATAATATACAAGTTGTCCCGTTTAAAATAAGATAGTTGATGGCTACTTCGGTATAACCGGAAATGGTGAGGGGTTGTGAATATTTTAATTCAGCTCGTCAAAACCAAAATTATACACGTACAAATTTTTAGACTTCTACTCCTTTGACTTCTCCATATAAAAATGCCCTAAGGTTCTCGCGCCGCACCCTGTATATAATAAATGTTTTATTGAACGCTCAATTTCGAGCAAAAAATTGATAAAGAGAAGCGCGATGCAGATAAGAAGACGCATTTTCCGGGTGATTCGGATAAAACTATTAAATTTATAATGAGTTTAGAACATAAGTACAATGTTATTATTGTAATGTAATCAATTTATAACCTTAAATATAAGGAAATTTCTGAGAAAACAGCTTGTGAAGTCGAGAGTGTGCACTTTTTGTTAGTGATGTGAAAATCGGAACATTAACGAAAAAAATTAAAAACATATCAAACAAAAATAACAGTTTCCATGGCAATTTTATAAGATCTGTCTATTAAATTAACAGTGGGTATTATAAAGGCCAATTAAGTTAACGGGCAGATTTTTGTGACCGTTTTCAAAGTGAATATCGACGTCAAATTACTTTTATTAACATTTTTGTAATCCCTGTCCGGCCAAGAATCACTGAATTGCTATATTTTCCACCCAGAGTCGGTACATATTTTCTAGAAACGGCCCCCGAAATCTGTACGTTAACCTAATGAGCCTTTATAATATCTACTGTAAGTCTATTGAATTAAATCTGTTAAATTAAATTAAATTAATCTATTAAATCTGTCTAAGTTAAGTTCATTTTCTCAAAAATTTGCTCATTTAAGGTTACAAATTGATTACATCACCGTATTGGGAATAGAATAAAGTATCAAAAAATGGAATAAAAAGTAAGGGTTTTCTATTTAAAAAAAAAATGCCGATGACGTCACAATTTTTTCACGTATCAGCTTATATACCCGAATATTATTTCAAAAGTTGAACAGCTTAAAAGAAAAATCGGCCTGTTTTTTATTTCATAAAAAAAACAACGTTTTCCGTTTTATCGAATTTATTTCTTACTTTTGGCGCTCCCTGTATGTACCTACATCATTGGATTTCATTTGAATCTTCAATTATTCAATCTTCAATTATCTTATTGATAAAAATGCAGTTAATTTAACACAAATAGGTACGGCAATAATAATATGGATTTGCTAATTAACTTTGATGTTTCTTTAGAAAATTTATTAGGGACCCATGTTCAATTGTTTTTTAATGCATTTCCGTGAGGGAGCTATCTCAAAGCGGCAAGGCAAGAGTTAGGAATACGAATTTTATTCTACAGTCGAGATAACCATCAATTTAAGTGCCAAATGTAACCTGATCTGCTTTGCAGTAGTGCCACATTTACCGGATCTCGAGTTGTACAGAAATAATAATATACACGACCACAACTCTAGCGCCCTCTTAAGCGTGAACAGTTGAACTATTTCTGTATAAAAATTGATAAAAATGGTCAAAATGAGATCCAGACGAAAATTTGCCACCACCCCCCCCTGACCCCTCCTATGTGAAAAAAGTTGATATACACATAGATACAAGTCGAGATCCGAAAAGGATCTCGTCTTGTAAAAATGGATCTCAGCTTGTCTACACAATGTAACCAAAAGATCTCACCTTGATACAAAAACATCTCTATATATATATATATATAAATATATATATATATATCGTGGGCAGGTGAATTTTGGAAAACCACTTTTTCGTGATCTGGGGGTCATGATCGGTGGACATTTGATGAGTTTGGGTGATTTTCGAAAAGTGATGTCGTCCTCAATAGTGTATTTTTTTATTAAAAAATACACTAATATTTCAGTAATAATTGACCTATTATTTGTGGATTATTTTTCCACCATCTCTTGGATTATTCTCGGCTCTCGGTCATCTACTACACTATGAAATGTATTGTGGGCTGCATAATTGAAACTACTCCACAACTTCTTCAGCATTCACTACACAACATTGTGTATACAGGGTGTATTATAACGTTCGGATAATATTAGCACCATGCGATTCTACATCAAAAACAGAACAAAAAAGTCCTTACCTACACAGATTTAAAGATATGGACAATTTAATGTTCTTAAATTTTGCAACACTGGCGCTGGTATAAAAATTAAGATAACTTTATTAGACGTGAAGTCGCCTAACTGGAATAGTGTATAACCGGTATAACCGGTATAACCGGAAGTGGTGTGGGGATGTGAATATTTTAGTTCAGCTCGTCAAAACCGAAATTATAAACATACAAATTTTTAGACTTCTACTCCCAGGTCTTCTTCATATAAAAATGCCCTAAAGTTCTCGCGCCTCACCCTGTATAAATTAACACGTAAGTCCCTACATTATAAGGAATATAAAAAATAAAAAAATAAAAAATCATAAAGGAATTTCTAAAATTAATTGAAGCCTAGGTCTGTCAAATCGTTATCTGTGCCCGCAGCTTTATAGATACTTTGATAAAGTTCGTTTTTCTGCCAGTTTTTTCATTCTAGGCAGTAGATCTTACGTTTCAACTTGCCGGTGAAAAGTCGTAAACTTATGTTTCAATACTGAAAAGTCCCTTAGGAAAGAACTTCGATGGATGATACAATGCCTAAAGAGATCATGCAGGATCAAATTACAACAGGCACGATATTCCATTAAAAAAGGAACTCGATGTATTCAAGTCAAGTTAGCCACGCTTCGGCCCGGGAGATGGTCAAGGGGAGTAAATAAGAATTAAACTTTTATGAAAAACTATTTCCGTGTCCTTCTCTATGGCCGAAAAAATAGCTGGACGTGCCGTTCTTAAAATAAAATTCTGAATTTAAGAATAAAATTATTATCAATAAAAGCAAACTAATTATCTTCTATTTAAACTGCAAAAAAAAAATTAAAAAAAAATTCCTTTCCTTTAAAAAAGTTCCTCTCTTTCACCCAAAGGCGTGACTGGCCGAAGCCTGGCCAACTTGGCTTGAGTACTCAATATTCTACTGTTAAGTATTATGATGCGCAGACGAAACAAAAATGAATCATGGAAATAACACAAAAGTGCTCGTAAGCTCAAAAAATTTTTTAGACCTTTCTAAAAATCCAAATAACTTACCTACTTCAAGAGTCATTAATCCAAGGTTCACTTTCGTTTTTAATTCTTATGGAATTTGGTGATAAAATTGTTATGTAAGTATAAAAGAGTTTATTTTATCTTTTTATGATTACTTAGCTCGAATAGCTTCCAAACAAATCATCCAAGGTATAAGATTATTTATATCTCTGGCTCGGTGTTTTACTATGGCATAAAATAAATATAAACTGTGTGCCAAATTATTCTTATTAAAAGTAGGTAACTTGGCATCATTTCTCAGTCAAGGTTACGAGTAAAAACATCTCTTTTTTATGCGAACTTTATTTTCCAATTTTACAGCAATGAAAGACGAAAAATTCTGAAAGCACTAGGTGTATGTATAGAGCTCATTTTATTGCAAAAATTTTTATATCTCGGACCCTTCTTAGCTTTTTTATGCCCAGGTCTTTTCATACCGGTGAAATTACCAAGAGTCCCGGTAAATATTTAGGGATTTAGTGGATCCTGGCACGGATTTCCAATTTGAAGCGGCATCGAAACGGAAATGTCTTTTTCACAAGTCACTGCGTAATCAATATTCCCCATTCAACAGGTATAAACGAAATCCAGAGACAAATGAAGACAAAAATAACATTCAGGACCAATCTTTTGCCATTATTAATAGTAGATTTTTTTGTCCCAATTTTCAAAATTGGAAATCAACACAAAGAGCGTTGAGGTTTTCACGAGTGTAGGACCCACTTATTAAAATGTATCATTAAAATCATGATACAGGTACCTACTTAATTTACGGATCTCTCAAACAAACAAATAAAGGGCTCTAGTTTATGGTGAAAACTGTACAACCTAAGAGTTTCTTATGATTGGAAAACGTATACCAGTGAGGACGTTTACACCCTCCCCCCTCTAAGTTAAATTCCAAGCCAAATGAGGTAAAACTTTGGTACAAAAACTAGAATAAATATAATGAATTTTACTACTTTTTAACATAAAACTGATGTGTCAAATGTCAAAGATTTTTTGTGATTTTGACAGTATGTGTGTTAGTAAGGACGTTTTATAGTTTAAAGTAATGTCTTTTCGAATTGAGCTTTTGCACTTTTCTGTCTCATTCCGCTCAGAATTTAAAGAATAGGGGTTGTCCCCTAAAGAATAGGGGACAATTAACTTTCTCAATGACAAAGAGACTGTCAAAATTGAAAACTAACATACTTTTGTGTAGATAACTAATATATGAAAACACAAAATAATAATAGTAAATTATTTTTCTAAGTATTCTAATCTAACTAATATATGTACATACTTTCAAAAGGAGGTTCCGCGTGACCGCCTCATGCAAGTCAAAATTTAGAAATTGACAGCGACTGCAACGTCATTTTTGACATATCAGTTTTGCGTCAAAAAGTACCAAAGTCATGCGTTTTAATTTCAGTTTAGTACCCAAAGTTCTATCTCATTCGGTTCAGAAGTTAAAGGGGGGACTATCTCATTCATGGACTATCATTACTGAAAACTAGCATAATCTTGCGTAGACAAACCTTTAAAATTATTAGAACCACCTCTGCCTTGGAAATCTTGAAATTGACACTTATTTTTCATATGTGATACAGTCGCTTTACCGTACAAAGTAAAAGTAAGATTCATGTCATTGAATTTAGTTTTTCTCAAAAAGTCCTATCTCACTCGGTTCAAAATTTAATGGAAAGGGGGGGGGGGGTAAACGTGTCCTCGCTGTAGTTGTATACAAGCAGAAACATGACAATTATCTTAATTGCATTTAATGGCATTCGTTTCCAAAAAGTTTTTACCACGATAACTGGAAATATATTATTTTTTTTTAAATATGTATCATTTTTATAGCGAAGGCTGTATCACCATCAGACCTTCGACTTCGTTTTTGGAATTTTTCTAAATAGAAATTTTTTCAATGTCAGATGGATAACTCATGACGACTTATGTAAGCCCACAAAAAAATTATTTATTAATCTCCAATAATAAAAAAGATATAACAAAATAAGAAATCTCGATTTTTCAGTTTTTTTTAGGATATTTCAGGAACGGTCATCAGAGATATCTTGTATGTCTTGACTGATTCGAGATGGCCACAAAATTGCGCATCTTTTGTCTAGTTTAACCGACCCTGTATCTGATAGCGTTAGGAGGTAGCACTATACTCGTAGAGAAGAATATATGGTGCACCCTGTATCTCTTACAGCCAATATTTTAAAGGCTCATTAGGCTAACGGGCAGATTTCTGTGCTCGTTTTTGAAGCTATAATATCGACGTCAAATGACTTTTATTAACATTTTTGTAATTATATGTACTTTCATGTGAAGAATAATAGATAAATTAAAAAAATTTCCACTTAGACTCGATATCTTCTTCAGAAATGGCCACAGAAATCTGCCCGTTAACTTAATGAGCCTTTATAATACCCGCTGTTAGCGTTTAGGAGATACCCATATTGTGAGCTCTGAAAAACGGAACACCCTGTATGTTTGGCAGACTAGCACTAAAATTATTTGGATAGATGTTGACATGCCAGATAATATCACAATTTTTTAGACACTGCCTTTATCCGAAGCTTTGCATTTTAAGTAAGATATCTACTATCTACCACATCCCTCTACTATAACACGGTTGGCATTTTGATAAATGTCCTCAAAAATCCACTGAGATCTTGTTTCTTTCAGATTTTTTCATAAGGTCACTAGTGATAGGACGAAGGCAGAGGCGGGTTGTAGTCCAGGGGCTTGAATTTAGAAAAAATCACTTAGATTTAATTGTTTTACCTAACATTTAAATTTTTATTTTTACATCTGCATTGATTAAACACTAATTATTAGTGGGAAATTGCGTGACCTTGAAATTTTTTTGCCTGCTGCGCATATTTAGGGAACCTAGTCCCTTTTCAACGTAATTCGAGTAATTTAAGCAGATCCAAAACCTTACGAGCCGCCGCCGGGTCGGGGCGGCAAATTAGCCTCTAGGCGGCAGAAGTATAAATCCGCCACTGAGTCGAGGCAAATAGATCCGCACAGGAGTGACGTTTCTGTGTTGTCACGTCTGCACATTGTAATGCAGCAGACGTCAAGTTACATAAGCATATTCTTTAAAAACGAGAACCGCATCCTTTCCCCTTCACTTTCAGACGATGGAAGTCTACGTCTCGGAAAAAAGTCAGACATCCTTGATAATTTAGTCACAGATACAGAAATTAGCATTGATGTTCCTCAATTCACGGACGTTGAAATCTTTGAAAGCGCGCTGTTCTGTACTTTCCCACTTACAATGTTGTGACGTCTGAGGAGTACTACGCTGATCGAGTGTTTATACCTACTAGGTATACTTGATGCAATAACTCGGAAATGTTAAACGAGTTGATGTATGTTAAATGGAATACATACATCACTTGTAGCATACAAGAGTTCCGTACGTGACTCTACTAACAAACAAGAGCATTTAATTTTTTTGTTAAGCAAGATCGCCACTATAGCCTGGCCCGATGGCAAACACGTAAGTTGGTAGCAACGAAAGGAACCTGGTGAACCGAGTGGTGAACACAGTAATTTCACCAGGAAGCAGGCACAAGGATGCTTATCCACTGGCAGGATGCGGTCGAGTTTGGTTCAGGCAAGAACGAAAGATATTTTTACATCAACGACATAAGTAATTATAATGTCATACAGAATTATGTGGCCATAGAGAATTTAAACAACACCACATTTATTTAGATCTCCTACTCGCCAATTTAGAAAAATGGTAGTTAGAAAAAATGGGGCCCAGCTAAACACATTCTTTTTGGATGTCTTCAAAAAAAAAAAGAAAACGGGGTTTAAAGTAAGAAATGAAGGTTCCAGATCTGAAATTTTGTCAGTTCCTGTTCCTAGAATAAGTTCAAAACCAAAGGTCCTCAAGCACTTAACTAAAAAGTTCTTTGTTAAAAAAAATATTTTTTTCTACGACTACATACTCACGCAAAAGGCAATCACAGTTAAGCCGGTGAAACAATAAAAGAAAAATCACCCGTTCGAGTCAATCACAAGTGAGCAGATACAAGGATAAAGAGCATCAAACTTCCTCCTTCATAGTACTGGCATCACATATAAGTTGATAATGACACAAATATCTTCCAAACAGCACACGAAATAGCATGATCGCACTCCACTAGAGTTTCGTTTTAACTGAGGTTTACACTGCCATGCACTGTGGCACCGGCAATTGGTGAGCGGCCTAGCTGAGCCAGGCGCCTGAGAAATAGCAGGCAGACGATTCTGAGTCTGGATAAGCGTGTCGTAATAATAACGTGATGCATTATAGTAATATAATATTTTGAAAGTTAACGCGATTATGGCATAAAATCGCAGAGAAAATAGCGTCTCCATCTAGCGGAGAATGGTACTTCTTCCCTTGGATGTTCCAACACCAGTCTGTGAATACCCATCATTACCGGTCGTTGAAGAATATACTATTTTTGAACAATTATTACTAAATTAACTGCTACAATTAAATGTTATATTTTACAATTATGTTATATTATACAATGTTATATTATACAAGTAGGTACATAAATGTTAAATAAACTCTCGCTCAAGTTGTTATTTCATAAAAACAATCGGTACTGCGATAATTGTAAGGAGGCGCCGGGGGGCGCTAATGTTATCCCTCCTTAATTCGTCGACATTTCTTTTTCTGTCTTTGGCAGTAGATCGACTAGGAACTGGATAGGAATATTGATTTTACAAGACCAATTACGTCACTTAAAATATTAATATGATTCATAGGGTTTTCACGAGGGTGTTCATTTCTAGTTTCGTGTACATACTTTTATAGAGAGAGGTTTGAATAAGATTAATTTTTCGTGAACTGGCCTAGTATTGGCTAGGTGCCAAATAAATATATTTTTCTTATGACCACTATACAAAGTACTACTTTGCGCATTGTTATTTGTGCGTAAACTATAAGATTTATCACGTTTATAATAAAAGTGTGCGGGAAAATGACATAAGGCATAGGCAAAGCTCATCACAGTACAGTTCTGCAGTTATGACAGTGACGTTGACATATAAAAAGTAGCGATGAATAATCCTATAGCCACAGAGTATGCGCTATTAAAAGATCCACTAAATAGACAACATTCGATGACAACAATATGGTGAACAAAACTGTCGCTTTTGAAAAAGTAAGTATTTACTTTTACTATGCTACTTTGTGCACTTGTTTCACAATATTATGCTATTACATATTCACAACATATTGGTCTTGGGAAACCATCGAGAATGTTTTGTGAAATTTCTTTTATACAGGGTGGTCCATCACTTATGTCCACTCTCGAAATAGAGGTTAATTTTGAAGATAAAAATTTTAAACTTAGAGAATTAATGTAATTAATAGAGGACCATTAGAATGGCATATCAGTTAAATTAATTTTTTTTTTCATTTGGCCACCAGCGGCAAAAAGCTGTAATTTGATGGCAAAGTGACCAAGGTAAATTCGATATTTCTTTAATACATCGGTAGAAATCGGTTAATAAAATCAAAATAACTGAAAAGAAATATCAAAAAACTCATAATTACAAGCCTTTAAGCAAATAAAATAAAATAAAATACGGAATTGGCAGGTAGAATGATTGATGTATGGTAGTAATAAAAGTAACCAATAATCCAAAGAGGGTAGCTTGCCAGCCATAAATCCTTAACCACTCCAAGCAAACATTCCCCAATGTAGTATGCCACTGAACTCGAACGGGCAATCTTCTGACTGTTTACTTCGATTTTATGGTAGATACCTACCCCATTCAGTTTATTGGTCAGTTTTATTACTACCATAATATATCAATCATTTTACCTATCATTTCCATATTTTATGTATTTTATTTAATTAAAGACTTGAAATTAATTTATTGATATTTCTTTTCGACGATTTTAATAATAATAATAATAATAATAATATTTATTTCCACGTTATGTAAATAATATGACATTTGTGGTCGTCAGTATAACACAATAATGATATTAATGTAGGCAGATATGCAAATATAAAATGAGAACGAGAAAAAAACAAAAAAAACAAAAAACCCTTTTTTAAAGTTCTATAAACAAAACAACAATACTGTTCACAGATTGATCAGTGAGACCATAATTGTACTTTCTGTAAATATTCTTGAACAGTATAAAAGCTATTATCCAATAGATACTGCTTGACTTCTTTTTTAAAATTAGATAATGGTAAAGTTTTTATTCTATTTGGTAACACGTTAAAAAGGGCAACATTTGGGCTATTGCGCTTGGACGTCTCGAGCCTCACAGCCGGTATGACGATATCACACTTATTTCGTGTTTCATAATTATGTAACTCTGAATGAATTGAATATTTTTGTCTATTTTGATATATACCAATTACCGTTGACATGATGAATTCAGACGACAATGTAAGGATTCCAAGCTCATTAAATAAAGATCGGCACGAATGTAGGCTGTTCTTATTACAAATAATTCTCACCGCTTTCTTCTGCAGCCGAAAGATCTTCTCTGCAGAAGCAGAGTTTCCCCACAACTCCAAGCAGTATTTGAGATTCGAGTGAAATAAAGCATAGTATGATACGAGTACTATATCCCTACTAACGCACTTCTGTAATCTTCTCAAAGCAAAAAGCTGGTGAGATAATTTTTTTGACAACTGATCGACGTGTTCCTTCCAGCGAAGGGAGTTATCTAGGGTTAACCCCAGCAGTTTTACATTGCCTTCCAGTTGTAATCTTGGATTCAAAGTAAAAATAATTTTCTGTGTCTTGTCACAATTTACCTTCAATTTATTATTGGTGAACCATTCTGACACACTCTCCTCGACAGAATTTGCTCCCCTTTCAATTTCGTTAAGGTCTCTACCGGAAATCATGACTGCAGTGTCATCGGCATACATGATGGTTTTTCCCTGTTTTATATAATTCGGTAAGTCATTTATAAAAATTATAAAAAGAATCGGTCCGAGTACCGAACCTTGTGGAACGCCATGCTTTACCTCCAAGGTATCAGATACTTCCTGCCCTATACTTACATACTGATATCTATTCGCGAGATAGCTAGCTAGAAGTTTTAGAGGTAATCCTCTTACACCGTACCGATCTAGTTTGGAAAGTAGTAACTCATGCGAAACGCAGTCGAAGGCCTTCTGAAGATCGAAAAGTAGAGCTGAGGTAAAATGTCCCTGCTCAAACCCATCTACCACCCCCTGTACAAGCCCAGCCAATGCTTTACCAGTCGAGCAGGATGAGCGATATCCAAATTGTGCAGGACTAAACAAGTTTCTGTTTTCAAAATACTTACAGATTCTGGACTTTATGGCTGATTCAAAAATTCGCCCTAGAAGAGGTGTTATCGCTATCGGTCTGTAATTCTGTACTAAGTTCCTATCGCCCTTTTTAAAAATGGGCACTATTCGAGACACTTTCAACGCGTTGGGAAATATTCCTTCAACGATACATCTATTAAACATTACCGTTAATATAGGTGTTATAATGTCTGCTATATTTTTTAGGACTTTCACCGTTAACCCAAAGTGATCGGCTGAGCCACTCCCTTTTTGTCTCATTATAATCTGGAATAATTCAGGTTCCAAAATGGGATCAAAATACATGGAATCACTGTAGTTATTACAGTTGTGTGAAAATGATTTCACACAACAAATAAAATGATTTTTATTTTATTGATTGAATTCTACCGATTTATTGAAGAAAAATCGATTTTTTTTGCTACCTAACCACCAAATTACAGTTTTTTACCGTGGGTGGCCGAACTAAAAAAATAATCAAACTGATTATGCCATTCTATGGTTCTATTTTACTTACACGAATCCTTAATGTTTCAATTTTTTATCTTCAAAATTAACCTCCATTTCGGGGGTGGACATAAGTGATGGACCACCCTGTACTTAAATTTGGAAGGAATCGGGAAGTTTCACTTTGCAGGTGTCAAGAGACGAAATTTTCATTCTTAAAAAAGTTAGTGTGCACTAAAACCAGTCAGTCCTCTCTCCTTCTGCTTTAGTCAATCAACTGCAGAAAATAAGTGTTGTAGGATTGATAACGCATGTCAGTGAAATGTCATTAATTTCGGACAAGGGTACCATGACAAGAACGTGTCTTCATTCATGTACCTGAAAAGCACATAAATATAATCCGTGACATGCCTCTTTCGTGGTCTTTATACTATTTCCGATCAGATTTACTTTATCCCCGCAGATCTGCCACGTAGAGCCAAAACGTTCTCTGCATGACCTATATCAGCCAAAGAAGCGGCCAAAGATTAATCTCCGCCAGGGAACTCAGGTCTGGTGTTATCCCCTTCATCAACTGTCATCACAAGCTCTTCCAAATATTCAATGCTGACTCACAACCTGCTTTCTGATAAGACCGTAGTTCTATTATTACAAGTCGCCGCCGCGATTCCTTCTTTTATTTCCATTGCGCAGGCTGCGGTGGGGATAGCCTGCCTATTTTCCGTTTGATAAATGCCATCAGAATTTTCAGAGCTCTCGCCAAGTGCCTAAAAAGCTTGGCGAAAATTTGCAGCCTATACACTGTGTCCAAGATAAGATTGAACACCATGGGAATCTCGGACACAGTGGGAGATTCATGGTCAGTTTAATGGGGAAAAAGTTGGACAATCAGAAGAACAATGCAATGGCAGAAAGAGATTTCAAAAAATTAGTTTTTATTTTCGAATTATCATGAAAAACCAAAATTTTAAAATTTAGTTTTTCCTATTTATTAACGTTATTATTGAAGATTTAGATAAAGTGAAACCATTTTTTGATTGCAGTTATTGCTTTATTTTTGCGATGTCAGTTTTTTTTTATCTGACGATGCAGATTTGCAGGGCTGGACTGAACTTCCGATTTTTTAAATACGAACCTAGATTTTTATTGCAAAAATCGAAAGATATTTTAATTCTTAATTTATTGATATACCACACAAAGTTATTCAAACGTGTTTCGGACTATAGTTATTGACATACAGCGGGTATTATAAAGGCTCATTAAGTTAACGGGCAGATTTCTGTTGCCAGTTCTGAAGAAGGCATCGAGTCTAAGTGGAATTTTTTTTAAATTTATCTATTCTTGACATGAAAGTAATTACAAAAATGTTAATAAAAGTCATTTGACATCGATATTAACTTCAAAAACGAGCATAGAAATCTGTCCGTTAGCCTAATGAGCCTTTATAATATTGGCTGTTAATCAGTTTAATTCCCCTCAATACAGATCTGTGCACTTATTAAACTTCTTGGAGTTGTCGTACCTCTTGTGATGACGATGAGTATAATAGAGCTCCAAGAAGTTTAATAAGAGATGAGTGATACAATTCCAAGAAACTTAATAAGAGGGCAGATCTGTATTAAGGGGGACTTAAACTGATGATATCAAAACTATAGTCGGAAACACGTTTGAATCACTATCAGCGGGTATTATAAAGGCTCATTAAGTTAACGGGCAGATTTCTGTTCTCATTTCTGCAGCTAAAATCGACGTCAAATAACTGGTTGACACTTGTAGTCCCTGTCATGCCAAGAATGACGAAATTGCAATATTTTCCATAGAGTCGATATCTACTTGAGAAACTGCCACAGAAATCTGCCCGTTAACTTAATGAGCCTTTATAATACCCGCTGTATGTGTGGTATACCATGAAATTCAGAATTAAAATATAGGTATTACAATTTTTGCAATAACAAATCCAGGTATTTAAAAAATTGAAGTTCACTCCGGTCCTGCAAATATGAATCGTCAGATAAAAAATAGTGTATTTTTTATTAAAAAATACATACTTAAACTGATATCGCAAAAATAAAGCTGGTCGATAACTGCCATGAAAATGCTGTTTCAATTTTCCTCAATCTTCAATAATAACGTCAATAAGTTAGAAAATGTAAAATTGAAGATTTTGTTTTTTTTTCAAAATAATTCGAAAATTAAAAATAATTTTTGAAAAAATATTTCTGCCATTGAATTGTCCTTCTGTCAGCCCAACTTTTTTCCCATTTAACCGACCCTGTATCTCCCACTGGTGTCCGAGATCCCCATGCGGTTCTTCCTTATCTTGGCCACAGTGTATATTGCAATAGTCTTTTCTAAGAAACAAATTTATACAATAGAAAATCATATCAATTACAGCAATCTCTTTATTGAAAAACAATAACGTTTTCTGAACGACACACCCCTAATGGTATGGTAAAGACAGGGACATCTATATATGTTTCACTGGTTATTTTCAGCTCATCAGTCTGACATATTACCACCACCCAGAGGAGTGTGCCGAACAGAAAGAAATCTAATCCACCTAAGTACATAGATCATTATTTGTCGGAAACGTAGTGATTTGGGAGGCAAATCCCATCTAATTTGTCATCTGGAGAATCTCTGATGATGACATAATTGAAAGTTGTATAATTTCAATTGTTATACAAATAAGTGTTTCCGACAAATCAATATGCTTAAGTATGCTGGTTTTCTTTCTGTTCGGCACACTCCTCTAAATAGTGGTGGTAATATGACTGATGAGCTGGAAATAACCAGTGAAACATCGATGTCTCTGTGTCTTCACCATACCATTAGGGTTGTGTCGTTGAGAAAACGTTATTGTTTTTTAATAGCTTTATTAATTTTATCAAATACTATTTTTTTATTTGAGCACCATATGCAACTTAAAAAAATAGTTCCTTGCAGCCTAATTATTGGACTATGGTTTTTGCAGTATTGTAATATATCAATTGAATCGGTTAGAATTAAAAGGCACTAACTCCACCAAGGTTGATTATTCAGGAAATGAAAAAAACGTTTTGTTTCTTAAAATGCTCTCAAATTGTATCCAAATTCAGCGATGCGATAGCTAATTTATAATACTTACTGAATAAAAAATAAAATTCTGTGTGGAAAATAAGTTTTTCAAAATTTTCCCAAAAAACTCTTGTGGAGTTAGTTCCTTTTAATTCCAATTTGCAAATAATGAAGAAAAACATTATTAATGCTGTCATTTTATTTATATTTATAAAGTTACAAAGTTATTTGTAGTTTATAGTTTATATTTGATAAGCAATATACAGTCTTTTGCTTTTGGTTTTCCTTCTTTTGTCAATTGCTTTTCCTAATTTGTCAAATGCTTTTCCCATTTATTGCAAACGTCAGTGTGATTATTCAATTGAAATTCCTCTTTTGTCAAATGAGATTCCTTTTTTATCAAATGCTTTTCCAATATTATGATACTGTCACTGCAAGTAAATGGGAAAAGCAATTGACATAAAGTGAAACTGATTTGACATATAAGGAAATTGATTGATAAATCAATGACTATAATCATTGATAGATAAAAAAATAAGAAACTCATTTGACAAATAAGGAAAAGCAATTGACAAAAGAGGAAAACCAAAAGCAAAAGACTGTAAGTTCAATAGGGCACTTCATACATGTTCTGCAGTATTAGCCGTCGGCCATGATAAGTAAGCTTTGTAGAACTTTAGGGATTTTTTCTCTTTTTCGGGACGTACCTACTTCAGCAGTTGTCGGATTGCATCTACTTTGTGGTGATTTATGGGAACCCTCCCGATGTCATAAGCAGGGAAATTTATAAATTTAACAGTTTATTGCCTTCAGTGCATACGGGACTTATTTGCTTTCATTGCCAAACGATTCTATGCAGGTTTTTACACAGGAATCCACCATAAAGTGAAAAATGTTGAAAAGTGGAGTTAGTGCCTTTTAATTCTAACCGATTCAATTATAAAAGAAAATATTTTCATTTCTCATATATTTTGAGACTTTTACAAAGAAAAGGGAACAATCGGTGATCCCTACTCGACCAGTAAATTCTCCTAATCCAATTTTTATTGCCATTCTGGCGCCTTCCTGACCCTCGTTTGGTTCTTAGTACGAGTATGATTCCATCTGGTCTTCTTTTATTACATAAAACTACGACTTAACGGCAGCAGGTGGATGAAATTCTAAGTAAAAATAGAGCAGATTATTCTTACCATACAGTGTGATAATACTAAATGGGTCGGTAATTTTCGCACGATGATAAAGAGACATATGGGAAGTACTTATACGTTGAATTATGGGTATATAGATATCGTGCGATTATGCTTATGAGGTGAGTGCTTCATAATAATTGCATTTATATTTTTGCACACGGTTTGTAGGACTGGATTTATTTGCATAAACCTGACAATCATGACATATTTTATTGATAAAAAACACTGCCGCTGCCGATGAATCCCCTGTTTAATTAACGATTTTAACGGCGGCTCATGCGTGATTGTTTCGTGCATTAAAAATGGTTATTGAGCGAGATAAAACTCGTGTATCCAATAAAATAAACACTCCAGTGGCATCAAAATAATTTCTGTGCATTTGACTAATGGTAGATATTATGTGAGGCTTGAGGTAAGTAGATCTTGGACTTGATAAAGACAGACTGAACGCATCCATCTCCAATTCGTACGTCGTAGGTACCTAGAATCTCCATTGTTGCACTAATTACTCTATAGGTTCGAAAGTTTACCATTTAATTTTTTTTAT
This sequence comes from Malachius bipustulatus, assembly GCA_910589415.1. Lineage (NCBI taxonomy): Eukaryota > Metazoa > Arthropoda > Insecta > Coleoptera > Melyridae > Malachius > Malachius bipustulatus. Next base: position 6,155,766 of record OU342631.1, on the reverse strand, counting down.
TAATAATTTTAGTGCAAAAAATCGCATTTTTATTTTATTTTTTTTAATTATAAAAGAAAAACTGATGGAGTAAATAGACGAACTGTGAAGAATTAAAATACAAAAAAAAAATGATAGCCGAAACAACCCGATCGGTTCATTATTACGGGAGAAAATCCAAAAAAATCAAAAAAATAACGGTTTTTTTTAATTCAAAAAAATCAAAATTTTCTGAGCAGTAGTGCAGGCTCCTCGCGAGGTAGTCGGCATTTATAGGTACTTCCTGTGTACAAAAACCCAAACGCTGTCGTATAATTAGTTTTCGCGTAATTGCAATCAGAAATTCTTCATACCATATTTTGCAGTGAAGCTTGAATGCTCTGGAATCAATCTTTGTTTGCCATTTCAATGCTGAAAAAAATAGTTAAAAATTCGGCGCAAACATCTACAGCGACTCCCCGACCACACTCGCATGCTCTAAAAAACATTACACCGATTATTTCAAATGTCGCCAAAGAAGACATTACTGCTATCTTCTGTAACGTAATAATTATACTCCTGGCACTAGGACTTCACACTAGAAAGAGCACTGTTTTAGGTGAACCGCTGAATTGATTTGCAGAACATTCTGTAAGAAAGTCCCTTCGTCAATATCTCTGAAGATGTATTTATAACAAGCTAACAACATCTGACTGGAAAACCTGGATGATGACAGCACTTGAAGTCAATTGTAATATAGGTATAGTTAAGTTCCTGCGTCTGGGTATTTTATTTATCCAAAGCTATACAGTATAGAAAATGCGTTCTAAAGAAAAAAAAGTAATTTTTAAAACAAAAGGTAAAAGGCAATAAATACAATCATGGTGCATGTACATTGACCGAGAACTTTACGACCGAGGAAAATTGTTCTAAATATACCTTGAATAAGTATGTATAATGACTCAGCTGATATGTATCAGGGACATTATTTATTTTAAACTCAAGCAATGGCAGTAATTATCCAAAACTCTAAATAAGGAACATGTAATAATAAGTGCATGTTGGAAGGTTGTAATTCTGGTCAATCCAATCTAAGGAAACACTTGCATGTTCCGGGGGAGAATGCCAGCCTGTATTGAAGAAGATTAAGCGTCTTCAGATATTATATTCTAAAGCATTGTCTCTATCTGACCTAAAAAAATTTCGTACAAGAGATGAAATGTACGTACAGAAAAATAAAATATGGATAAAGAAGCTGTAGGCACAGCTTGTTTAAACAGAAACAAAGAGAATAATGTCTGTCTCAATAATACCTGACTGATGTTTTGATGTATCTATCTACCAACCAATAAAATGAAAATTACGACGCGGTATCTCGAAAACGGTTTCATGAAATTAAGGTGACGCAGTAAGGACAGGGGGACATATTTTTCGACATTTTTGACATATTTTCTTTCAACCCCTATTGTGGATGGGGTTTAATCTACAAGGAGTGGGGAGAGGAGAGCAATTTCTTACATATTTTCAGCCATAAAATCCGAATCTGCAATAAAAATAAAGGTTGCTATTCAAAATCCCAAAGTTACCTCCCACCCCTCAAAAGGATGTGAAGGAAACAATATCGTAAAATATGCCCCCCCCCCTGTACAAGCCTTCAAAATTTCATGAAAACATTTGAAACCGTTTTCGAGATATCGCATTGTAGCACTTTAAAGTTTTTTTGAATTAGCTTTCTGAAATTTTTCATAGTAAATACTTATTATTATAGTTGGAGTTGCGTACTGTGAAAATTCCAATCCAATCCCTTTGAAAAATTACAAGCCTTACAATGAATATTGCAATTTAGAAAATTTTACCAAATTTCTATCTGTCACTAGTATACTAATCATAAAAACGTATTTTTTTTGGAGCAAAAGCATAGTTTGGAACACGTCTTCTCATTATATTAATTTGATTGAAAAGTTTTGCTTAGTTTAAAAAAATAGCATTTTTTAAAATTCAAATTGCCGCCATTTTGGAACGACTTGATCGATTTCTCTCAGATCCAATATCAGATCACTCGCTATAGATTACAACTAATACAAAAAAATTCAGCTCCATAGACTCAAAACTGCGATCCGAATTGTGGTGAAAATAATGGGTTTTTGCGAACTTTGAAATGTATTGTGGATTGCGAGGTGGATTGTCATAGTTTCCATAATCTTATTTTGAAATCATTGGAAAGGGACATCAGTTCCGGAAAAAAAGTTTCACACACAAGTTATTTATTCAGTTTGGAGAGGGACATCGTTTGTAGACAAAACCACCTGCCTAGGGGTGGAGATGACTTCGACATCTATAGGGAACCTCATTTATTTATTGTGTTTTATCATTTCTCATGAAGAAATAAGAAACTTTTTGTTTGAAGCATCTTTTCATGCGATTCAACACTTGTCAGCCCCTAAAATGCAATCCAAATATTTTCTATATCCATTTACTTTTTTAGGACTAAACAACGACCTCCATGGGAAAATTGGAAGAGGCAAAAGTTGTTTACCAACGGTTAACATAAAAAAAATGTTTTCCGCAATAAAAGATGGCGGGTGTAAATTTGAAAGTCACCCCTAAACATTTGGGTGCGGAGAGTTTTTAGGTTCAACCGATCGCCATTTCCAAACCAAACAACTTTAGAATAGCCTCTTGCAATTTTCTTGGATTTCGAAAATTTTTTTATTGAATTTTAGGGGCTCTGAGTATTGCATCGCATCAAAAAATGCTTCAGAAAAAATTTCTTAGTTCTTCATGAAAAATCATAATTCGCAATAACAAATTGAGGTTCCTATTTAAGACAAGACGTCGAATTCACCCCCACCCCTAGGCATGGAATTAAGGGTGGAGGTGGTTCTTGGCTCCAAAAGATGTCCCCCCTCCAAACTGTTTTTCGCCTGAAACTTTTTTTTCGGAAATGATGCGCCTTCCCAGTCATTTGAAAAAAAGATTAAAATGGATTACCCTGTATATTACATTTCGTTATTATCTAAATTTAATAGATTTTCAGATACAATTGGCATAGCGTTGCCATTCAGGTAGATTTTGGCTATAGGTCCCCTCAAGATACGGGAAAACCAGAGTTGTTTTACTCTAGGTACATAACTGCTAACTAGATGTCTTTTAAACACAATTCTCTTAACCATTTGTGACAAACCGCGATAATCTCCATTATTTGTTCACAATTTTTCCGGTTTTTATTAAAAACGTAAGTACTGATGAAGCCTTTATGCTATTTTTGGGACACCCTATATTTTCCATGCTACAAAATACTACATAATATACTTTGTAAAATTAGTTATAAACCGAACATTTTGATTCCTGAAACCATAGAAATAAAATTTTTGGCGCGTAGCCGCGGTTCGATAATCAATTAACTCTACTCAAAGTGATAACAATACCGAAAACTGCATCGAATCGTGTTGCGTCGAAATTATCGGCACTACACGGCAGAGAGAGAAAGAGAGACCACGAATTCATCTATTGTCACCACTGTATTGTTTAGAGTTTCTGTACATATAACATCCAAGCGGCAAAAGACGCGCGCCAATTCAGACAACCTTGAAGTCACATCTTTGTTTTATAGGAAGGATGACACACATGCACTGATACCTGGAAGTTATGTATGAAATATAAGATCCCACATCGCGCGGGCGGTAGTGCGGCGGTTTAGGTCGCTGACTATTAGCCGTTGACGCTGTCACCGTCTGGGTTCGAATTCCAGCTCAGCATGGTTGTTTATGCTCGTTTATTTAAATTTATAAATTGAAATTTCATATCTGCCTAAATGAGCTTTATCTCGAAGCCAAATTACCAGAGTCAATGTCAGGTGCGTCTATGTCTTATCTATACTTACAGTTATGACCGATGCTCCCTCTTTTTTTTAAATGAAGATGCCCACCTCGACTATTACAACAAGAAACCATTTTATTGTTCATATTTTCCATACTTCTCATCAGTACTCTCACACATAAATTTTCCCGTTTTTAGTCTTATTATGCTACGTTTTAGGTCAGGAATCGTGGCAGGCCATCAGAACCCCATCAATGAAAAAAATCCATAGGAGTTGGTGTTGCGTTGCATGACCTTGCAAGTCAGTTTGAAACGAGGTTTGAAATGTGTCACCAAAACGGGAAATTAAGCGACCAACATTCCGAAAATAGATATTTATCATGTTTAAGATAATGTGACACCACCTGTCCAAAAAAACAAACGAAACCATAATCTTTTGAATGAACAACGTGAAGATTCTCAATTTCCTTATTCTGGCAAATTTGTTTATTCACGAAACCAGTAAGTTGAAGATGAGCCTCGTCGCGTACGATGATTTTGCCGGAAACAGAGAATCAACTGTTTGTGTTCCAGCATCCATCAGTTGCCTATAACGTAAGGCACTGTCCGTGGCCTCTAGGGCTCCTGAGAGAAATGTATTTTGTATGAGCGGTCAAGTGCGAATCCTTCTTTAATATTCTAAATGCAAAGAAGACTCTACAATGTCCAGTTGGTGGCCACGAGAATGAATTAAGTTTATATTTTTGTTTGCTTTATTTGCTTAATTTGCTTAATTTCACATGTCGTTCCCGGCCTAGGCTTGGGGCGTGTTGCTCTAACCCACCATATAACCAAAATCACTGAAACTTCCAACTATCAAAGGGAGTTACCTAAGAAAGTTGCACTGACCCTAAATTAAAACTTAAAATTATCATAGCGAGTTGAAAGTTTAATATTTGTGGCTATTCTGCATTTCTGGTATTTGAAATAACAATAATTATTCACAAAATTGTGCAATTTTGCCAATTTTGGATTTCATTGTTGTAGAATTTTGGAATAAATTTTGTTTTAAGTATATCAGATCAGATCAATGACAACATTATTATAGACGCATAAAATGACGTTGCAGCTGTGATAATAGTTAAAGAACTAAAAGAGAGATTTTGTGGAGTATGATTCTATTTTCTGTTTTTTAAATCTAATGCACAAAATTGGGGGACCACTTTTATGGAGTGATCTCGCCGAAAAACCAGTCAGTAGATTTTCTCAAATTTTTACATGAAGCAGGCAGCAAGGAGGGGCCAATCGTTGGCGCTGTCACCGCATGGGTTCGAATCCTACTCCTGCCTTCGGTCTTTTAAAAATAAGCAGGCAGCAAAGGTGTTCTCGAGGCTCTCCAACTCTCAGATTAGTGTATGTCTGCATTAGGGAGTGACATGACCCGGAATCCTCCTATTTGCCAGAATCGACTTCGCACACTTTTCAGTTGATATTTTGAGTTTGCCCTATAAACACCCTTCACCTTCACCCTTCAATCTCAATCGCTCTTTAAAAGCATTTAACAGTAGTTTCAAACTCCCTGCAGTCTCTTTATATCAAATTTGGCCGATATCGTAATTCGTTGTGATGAGATAGTTCCTTCATACTCCTTCATACGACCACAAATCACAAAATATTCAAAGATGGTTTATATTTTTCGAAATTTTTTTTCCGATTTTTTCCGAAAATTTTACAAACCGATTTTATTATTAGATATGATAAAAAAGTACATCTGCAGAAATTGACAAATTGATCTTTCGGTTGCAAGAAAATTGTTTCTTCTGAGGAGGTAAAAATAGGTAGGTAGGAGGAGATCTAACAGTGGAATAACAGAGGGACCAGAGTTTAAAGAATGGACGAATGGAATCAATGAGTACCAAGAGATTCCAACAAACCCTATGACAGTAAAAAATTTTTAAGTATTTGCAGTGCAGAAAACTTGCTACTTATTCGCAAGGTGATCAACCCCTAAGTGAATCCCAGACCTAGACCCTCCTTCATAATTATAGCCTACATAATAATAATAGACGTAAAAAATTCTCAAATTAATACCTAGGACATTTACTGTTCGTTTTAAACGGTTATAAATATGATTCGAGACTCTTCTATTTCACGACGATTAGATGAATGTTTATTTTATTAGATCAAGAAAAATAAACAGGCAGCAAAATTTATCAGGGTATTTTTAGATCAGAATTATGGTTGATTGATTGGTTGTTTTTCAATGATTGCAAAACTGAGTGTAAGATCGATAACTTTAAATACAACGGCAGCTGTAAGACGTTATTATTAGCATGTTATGCAACAAGTATAATAGGTAAGTGCTATTATAAGAGTGATTTTTACATGGATACAAAACTGACCCACCCAAGCAGGAAAATAATAAAACTCGCCAGAAACTAGAACTACTTCGGAAGTACTTTAAAATTACACGTTCGGGACTGCTAACAATGAGAAAACAATCACTTTTAACAATGGTATAGAAAAATTATAAGACACTTTGTGTTAATACACCCTCTACTTCTACGAGTGCATTCAATATTGACCGATATCAAAGGGCACTCACCTTCCGTTATTACATTCCTATTCTTATTCAAAGTAACGGATCAGAAACATTGTTTTGAGCTGTAGTTGGAATTACATTAGTCAAAATATCTCATAATTTGTATTCAAGCAAGCACCACCGTTACTAAGTAGCTACTTATAAAATAAATAGATACATACAAACATATAAAAAAAATGACACGTAGATATATCATTATCGTGCCAAATAGACGTAGCTTCAATGGGAAGAGCAAAGCCATCAGCATAAAAAATGTATGCTGATATTAGGCGTATTAAAAGTCAATCAATTATTATTGCTCTAATTTATAATTTTTGGCTCACTGCGTTAAAAAAATAAAGTTAAACTTAGGTTTAGCTTTTACCTAATAACTCATTAAAGACTATAATTAAATGGCCTAATTTTAAATTTTCGACTCCGTGCATGTGTTCAAAAATTATTGTTCTGCTAACTCAAATTCTTGCTCAAAGGGTCTCGCAGTTTAAAGGCAAAATGGATTTCACTCAATTTAACTTAAAGCTAGTAAAAAATGTCAAGCAACTCATTATGATAAAATGTCTCCATGGGCGCAAAAAAATAATGAAGTGATTTCGAGATATTGGCTGCCAAAGATGTAGATTTTTCAATAGGCAAAAACCTGATCGACGTCCGAGTCTGCGTCATATTTACAAGCAAGTAATACTATCAGAAAAAAAAGTAATAATGAAAACAGTTATTCCAGACATGGTACATGATTTTAAATGTAGTTTCACAAGAATTGAGATAATTCACTGTAGTTAATCCGAGAAAAATCCAAGAATATTTTCAACACATTACGAGTAGTTTACTAGATTTTACGAAGGAAACAACTCGGAAAACAACGACGTTTCTGTTAACATGATGTACATATCCTAAGGCGCCGTAACCAAAATAATTCACAATAGAATCTCCGACTTTCAGGTAGGTACATGAATAAGTGGGCGGAAAAAGTAAGGAATAAATTCGATAAAACGGGAAGCGAAAAAAACGAAGAATTATTTGAAAAAATAAAAAAACAGGTCGATCTTGTTTTTCAGTTGTTCAATTTTGGACATAATTAATATTCGAGTATACAGGGTGATGCGCGAAAAAGTGGTGACGTTATCGGCTTTTTTTTAATGGCAACCCTTATTTTTTATTCCTTTTTTTATGATAATGTACCTAATCATTTTGCAACCTGAAATAAGGAAATTTTAAATAATAAAATAAGGAGACAAAAACTTAATTTAGACAGATAGATTTATTTTAATTAATTTAATTTAATTTAACAGATTTAATTGAGATCTAATTTAATAGTCAGATCTAATAAAATTACCATGGAAACAGTCATTTTTATTTGTTATCGTTTTTATTTTTATCGTTAAAATGTTCCGATTTTCACGAATTTTCACGACAGTAAAAAGTGCACCCTTTCAACTTCACAAGCTGTTTTCTCAGAAATTTCCTTATTAAAGATTACAAATTGATTACGTTACCATATTGGTAATTGAATGAGGCATCAAAAAATGGAATAAAAAATAAGGGTTGCTAGTAAAAAAAAAATGCCGATAACGTCACCACTTCTTCGCGCATCACCCTATAATATACCCGAATATTATGTCAAAAGTTGAAGAACTTAAAAACAATATCCTCGAAAAATAGAATTGCTTTTTTATAAAAAAAAAACAGCGCTTTCCATTTTATCGAATTTATTCCTTACTTTTGCCGCTCACTGTATAACAAATAATATGGCATTATTACTTATTACATATTATACAGGGTGTACCAGCTCGATTTAGACAACGGTAAGGGCCGTGTAGGTCTTGTCAAGACGAAACGTTTTTTTATTTGAAGTTTTTGGATTTGGACCTTCGTTGCGGAAATAAGGCCGACTTCCGGTTTTTAGTTTTTTGGCTCCAGTTTCGACATTTTTAGGTTCTCGCCCAAACTGAAACTATTTTTGGAAACTCCTTAGCTTCAGTTACAACTTTCATATTGAAGTCAAGGTTCTATCTCTGTTGGATTCAAAATGGCGACATGCCCAAGACTTTAAATTTTAAGTCTTTGAATCAATTCAAATTGAATCAAATTGAAAAATTAAGATTTTGAATCCAACAGAGATAGAATCTTGACTTCAATATGAAAGTTGTAACTGAAGCTAAGGAGTTTCCAAAACTAGTTTCAGTTTGGGCGAGAACCTAAAAATGCCGAAACTGGAGCCAAAAAACTAAAAACCGGAAGTCGGCCATATTTCCGCAACGAAGGTCCAAATCCAAAAACTTCAAATAAAAAAACGTTTCGTCTTGACGAGACCTACACGGCCCTTACCGTTGTCTAAATCGAGCTGGTACACCCTGTATATTTACGACAGATCAGGTTTTCGTTTTTTAAAAAATATCCACCTTCGACAGGCGATATCTCGAAATCCTTTCATTATTTTTGTTTGCGTCCGTATAGAGACATTTGACCAGGACGACTTGACTAAGATTTTACACTATAAATTCAAGCTAAATTGAGTGAGACTCAATTTCCCTTTAAAAACTTCGGGGTCTTTTAAGTGAGCAGAACATGCACTATAGTCGTAATTCCATATGCACAGTAGTTAAGGACTTACGTTACATAACAGCTGAATAGAGAATCGAATACTTGTTTTGAATATATGAAAATACACATAGAGGGTCCTATCCATGTTTTTAAGGGTAGGGGCTGTAACTTATGGGATGTTGAAGTGGGGGTTGTTTTCACGCTGTCAAGTTATAGAACTTTAAAAATTATAATAAAATCCCCTTTACTCGGTTCGATTATCTCAACCTGCATATGAGATTTGGTCTGGTCAGCTAAGTCTGGGACACTCTGTATATAGGGTGTCCCTGTAGAAGACACGAAATCGGTTAAAAATTAGACAAGTTGTGCAATTTTATACCTATTAAGAATCTGAAAAAAAAATCATGACAACTTCAGTTGCTTTTCAAATATCCTGAAAAAAAAAACTAAAAATACACAAGTCATCAAAAGCCATTAATTTGACATTACAAAAATTTTCATAGTCGACTAGATCCCAGGAGTTTTCTTAGTCAACTTTTGTTTTTATTATATTGGTAGCCATAATATTTTTCTATGTCGTTCGGTATAAAAAAATCATGAAAACCAAAAATTAATAACATTAAAACAATAAAAAATTTGTTTTTAAAAATAAAAACATTTTTCACCGAATTACATCAATGAAGTCATATTACGTACCTACTTGCCTTGTGATTTTTTAAGTTTTCTATATGATATTCGGTATAACAAATTGTCATTTTTCGAAAAAAGAAGAATAAAATTCTTGATTTTTTTATTTAATATTACCAATTTTTATTTTCCATAATTTTTTACACCGAACAATATAAAAAAATATGGCGGCCATAAGAAAAACAAAAATTGACTATAAAAACACTAGGATCTATCCTCGGATCTACCTAGTCCGCTTGAAATTTTTTTAAATGTTAAATTCAAATGGATAGCTCGAGGGATAGCTTTTAATAACTTATGAAAACATAAAAAAAAAACATTGAAAATTTTTAACAATAAAAAAGACATGACTAAAATAAGAAAAAGAAAATTCGTGAGTTCTAGGCTCATGTTCATTACTGACTCAATGCCAAACATGAGCCTAGAGCCCACGCATTTTCTTTCTCTTATTCATATAATATTTTGCTCAAGAATTTCACTTCTAATAAAAAAATAAATCTAAATTTTTCAGTTTTTTCAGGATAGGTATTTCAGCATTGACTGAAAAGATTCAAAATTTTATTCCAGATTCTTAATAACGTTGAAATCGAGGTTGAAATAAAATTAAAAAAATTATTTATTTAAAAATTTATATAAAAAAAAAATCGTGTTTTTTCACGACTGAAATAATTATCCAAGATTTTGTTCAGATTCTTAACACTCGTGTTAATGTGTATAAAATAGGACCTACAACTTTTTCGAATCAAGCCCGTCCACCTGTATCTGGTTTCTGATGTCCTAATACTGTACCATGAATTTTCAAAACCATAAGAGGCCAATTAGATCAGGGTCGATAATTTTAGAAACCAAAAAAAATTATAGTAGGATGAAACCCATTGAAAAAGGAAGAGAATATAACAAAAATGAAAGGAAAAATAAATTACGGGCGATTTGAGGTCTGGGAGTGGGAGGGGGTGAGTTTTTTATGATTTAAATCTCGATTTAAATCGGTTTATCTAGATTTCCGGCAAAAGTACAAGTCCTATGGAAAAAAGTTAAATGGCAAAGTTGTAGGTAATAAGAAGATCTACGACTTTTTTACTTGCACTTTTTTCACGTAGCCTCAAAATTTATGTGAAAAATTCAAATAACCAAGTTTTGGTATTTTATTTTTTTTACGTACAAAAATTTTTTTTTCACGAAATTTGGTGAAAACTTACCTTTTTATGTACCAAACACACTGTAATTTTTTGGATTTGAAATAATTATTTTTTCACCTTATTTTGATTTAATATCGAAAAAGAACCCTAATTTTCAATCGTAAATTCGCGTGTGAAAATTTCTTATTTTTTTTTTAAGTCAGTGGGTTTTGGTTCGTTGAAATCTCTACTTTCCGATAGTGTAAAAAAATATACATTACTATGGTAAATGTTCTCAGAAAATTCAAAAACAACGAAAAAAACTCGAATCCACTCGACTCGGGTCATCAGCTCGATTCTTCCTGAAAACCGCTTGAATCATCGCTAAAATCCAGAATATTTCGCGTTTTCGCCAGTGTTCTTTACTTTGTTAAAATATTATGAATTTTAGCGATGATTCAAGTGGTTTTCAGGAAGAATCGAGCTGATAACCCGAGTCGAGTGAATTCAATTTTTTTTTTTTGCATTTTCTGAGAACATTTACCCTAGTAATGTATATTTTTTTACACTATCAGAAAGTAGAGATTTCAACGAACAAAAAGCCCACCGACTTTTTTAAGAAGCAGATATTTTGACACGAGAATTCTCGATTTTTCGATTGGAAATTAGGGTGCTTTTTCGATATTAAATCAAAATAAGGTGAAAAAATAAATATTTCAAATCCAAAAAATTACAGTGTGTTTGGTAGGTACATAAAAAGGTAAGTTTTCACCAAATTTCGTGAAAAAATGTTCTTTTTGTAAATGATAAAAATAAAAAAACTAAAACTTGGTTATTTTAATTTTTGACATAAATTTTGAGGTTATGTGAAAAAAGTGTAAATACAAAAGTTGTAGCTCTTTCTGTTACCTTTTTTTCTATTATACTTTTTTCCATAGGGCTTGTAGTTTCGCCGGAAATCGAGAGAAACCGATTTTTCATTTTTGTTATATGTATTCTCTTCCTTTTTCAATGGGTTTTATTCTACTGTTTTTTTTCACATTTTACCTTTTTTAAAGGCTTCAGCCCTGGTCTAAATGTAAAGTCAGGAATTAAAAAGTCATGAATTTTTCGAAAAGCTGTAAAAGTAAAATATTTCCTAAATTTATAGAGTTACAATAATTATTTTACACTCATTTATAAAACCTGTTCCGAAACATAGGTCGGAAAATAAAAGGTATGACTCCTTAAATAATTCTATACCTGCTCGGATACCTGTGTCCTGAAATTCTCCATTTTCGAGAAACAAGGTGTAAAAATTTATTATTAATACGAGCAATTTTTTTGCGATAATTACATAATTTTAGAGCCACCTTTTTTCGTATGGCAGTGGCGGCTTGCGTAAGATTTTGTTGCCCCTAGTTCCTTCGACACTGGGAAAATTGTCATTTTGAAAGACAATACGAATAACGAATAACATGAAAAAAGTTAAATACATATACAAATTGGCTCGAGCAGTTATGATGATCGCTGACTCTGGTTGAAAATAGTAATAAGCAGCCACTTCTTGTCCTTGTATAACGTTAAGAGCAGTACCTACCTATACCATTTTCCGAGCCATTTTCATTGGCGCAGAAATGTATGTCCAAAAGACATCATGATTATTTTTAATATGTATTATTATTTACCGATTAACTAAGCTATTATTATTAGGCAAATTATTAATAAGCTTATTTATAAATATTTGGAAACAGATTTGTTCTTAATGTGTATCGTTGTCTCGATCGTTGTAGATTGAGAGAATGTTTAATGGGTCTTCCTCGTTTCTACCAGATTTTTGGATAAAAAAAATTGAACTTGAACCGAGACTTGGCCAAAAAATTGGTCATTATATACATCCGCGGCTCCTACAGTTTCACTATGACACCTATATAGGGGTGGAGAACATACCTATAGTAACACCAGGAAGGTATTCATTAGCTTTGCAAATAAAAGGGAAGGCCACAAAACGACTTTAAAAATTGATTTTGGGAGTGCAACGAAAGTACGGTCCTGACACAAGCTCTCCGATCTAACTACGGATGATGATGAAACCACTTATACAACAATGGGAACCGCTCCCAAACGTACACAGGCACGTATTTTGCAATATATCCGCTTATTCATATCGTGAAAAGACCACAGGATTGATGTCGCGTATTTTGGAATTTAAATGCAAAATAAATGCAAATTTGAAAATAAAAATCGTGCTACCGTTATTCTCGAAGATTTTCCTTGCCCTGAAAGTGAAGAAAAAAAATAGAAATTCCACCGTAGTGTCAAAGAGGCCTTAGTTGTGACCAGAGACAACATACTATAAAGAGACCGTCAGATCGACGGACGAAATTGGGTACACTGTTCACGCGCATTCCGGTAGCGCATCGCGCATTGCGGACGATTTCTAAACTAAAATGAAGCTGCCTTTAGATCTAAATTCTCATTTTGACACAATTTTGACTCATTCTGACGTTTAGTTTTGCAATTGTGTAAAATTTGATTTATTTAATTTGAGTATTTTATCAAACAAATAATAAATTTTAGATGAAACTTTACCTTAAAAGTATTTAGAAATATAATTCACAATAATTTACCATTTACCAACAGTATAACGTAAAACTTTCGCATATTTGTTGACTTTTTGAAAGGTAAGTGCAATATGCTGTTTCATGCTCTTGTAAGTAATAAAAATTATTTTAAATAAATCGAAAAAACTCTTTCTGAATGCGAAATAATTGTTTTAGGAACCACATTCTGCCTGCGTCTTGGTTTAAAAGCAGTTCTAATCACAACGATGGATTGATCAAAGTTATGAATACAACACCCAAGAAAAACTGCATTACAACACTATTAGAAGGTAGATAAACGAATACAAATCTTTTGAGATGCTGCGGTGTGTTATCTTCTCTGTTTATACTTAATTAGTTTGGTACATTATACTATTATTGGGCATTTTATTATTTAAAGAAGTTCATGTGAACGGCGGGCCCTCTTCGGAGCTGGAAACCTCAAATAATGTGCCGCTTATTTGTTGCCCGAAAAGCTTTCTTTGAAAATATTCTTTGATAAAAATAAGTATTTTTTGTTTCTTGGTGTTTCTCTTCTAAAACTCTTCCTTCTCAGTAAAAGCATCAAATGAAGGTCTATGAATTCTTTGTCTTGATATTTTTTACAAAAGAAGGAAGCAGTATGAAGAAAAAGTTTGTTATTTTTGTCTAAAGAATTTGCGTAAATTTTTTCGTAAGTTTTGCGAATAAGAGGGCTAATCATCTGTAGAAGGATAAATCGCCTTCTGACTCTTGGAGTTTTTCTTTAAAATACCTGCTGCTGCACTTGAAACTAATCAATCCAAAAAAATTATTTTTTTATAATTTTTTTCAGAGAGATCTTAACCAAGCGACGGCGTCTGCGGTGCACGATTCAGTAGATGATGGCTGGAATGCCTTTTATGTTAAAATTATTAACAACAATATTATTATAATAATATTTTTTTCCTGGAAAAGTTTTTCCATGTTGAGAAAACTGGTTAAATAGAAGCATATCTTCTGTATGAACTGGACCTGTATTTATGTGAAGAAAATTTTGTAGGAAGCATTTGTTACAATTATGAAGTATACTCGCATATATATTGTGCATCTATTAAGAATAAAGAAGTTTTATATTGATGCCTCGAAGTTTATTTGTTGAAGTGGCGACACTTTAACCGTAAAAATAATGTTTCAAATAATAATTAGGTATAAATTTAAATTTGAATGTCCCGCGCTTACCAATGATATCTCCGGTAGCCCAGGTAGTCGCCACCGTCGCAGGTTACCTAGAGTCTAACGTGTAATCGAACACTCTATTATATTATCTTTCTCTATGGTTGTGACCTTAATATTAGTTTGCAATGGCTGTTTTTAGCGTCTTACCCACCCAGCACCCCTAATTCGCTCCTCGGTCCCGAAAAAATTGATGAAACTTAGGAGCCGCGGATGTATACAATTACCAAAAAATTTTGTAGGTAAGCAAATATATGGGTCATTATTTACATCTGCGTGTCCTACAGTTTCACTATGGCACTTATATAGGGGTGGAGGACGTACCTATAGTAACACCAGGAGGTATTCATTTGCTTTGCTAATGCATGTTTAGCAAAAAAACGGCGCTAAAAATCGGTCTAGGGAGTCCGCTCCTGGTTCGCATCGCGTATAAACACATATAAGCACGCAAGGCCAACCGCGCGTCAGTAGGTACCGGAGGCGGATTCATCACTCGATCGCTCCAATACCGGCGTAAGTCCCCAAACTCACTCAAACGTAGGTATCCGGAGTCCGGACCATAAAAGTGATCGATGACACACTTTTTGGTGACCGTAGTGTCAAAGAGACCTTACTTGTGACCGAGCTTGTGACCTTAATATTAGTTTGCAATAGCTGTTTTAGCTTCTTACCCATCATACCCAGACCCCTATTTCGCTCCTCGGTCCCGAAAAAATTGATGGAACCTCGGATGGAACTTAGGACACGTGGATCTAAATATTTACAGGATTATGTAATATTTGAGAATTTTGGGATTAAAAGGTTCCAATTCAATTGTCACTATAACAGGTTCCTTTTACAGAACGAATTAGAATTAGTGTGTGAAAACGAATTAGGGTGTGCCTGACTGATATGATATGCTGATGAGTCCAAAATAAGGACGAAACGGTACCGCCCGCATGTCTTCAGTTTCATGTCACATACTGTGGGAAAGTTTTCTAATTCGTTGTGTAAAAGGACCTATTAGTGGCAATTGAATTAGATGAACCTAAATCCCAAAATTTCTCAAATATTACATTTATCAAAGTGGTTCGACATTACTTAATATAAAAAAAGTAGGTAGGTATATGATTTTATCGAGGATTTTATATACCTACTACCTACCTATGAATGATTTATTTTTGGCAGGTTGTACATATTTTATTCGCTAATATAAAGACTGATAATAATAATTATGAACCCGTGGTAGGATATATTTATTTTATTTTCTCATTTTGCATGTAGGTAGGTATATACTTAATTAAAAAAAAAGGGGCAACATTATATAGATTTATTTGTTTTCTAGAATTCATTAGAAAATAGAAGAGGAAATACCTCAATATTATTATAGGTATCGAATATATTAGCAAAATAGGGGTTACAATTTAATAAATTATTATTAGTAAAGCGACAAATAGGTAATTGAAGCCCAACTATATTATACTCACTTCCACTTCTTACCCCTCATGACACATACACTATTACAATAATAATCAAAGCTAGCACCAAAAGCTCAAACCCCACAATATGTAGATGTTATAGTATTTATTTTCAGTTCCCGGAACAATTATGAAAAAAAAAAACAGAAAAACATACCTTCATTAGCTATAAAAACTCCTCATTGCCACTGGCACACATGTAACTTGCTCACTGACGCACATCGGTACATCACATCACACATGCACCCAATACTCTACGATAAGAATAAACCGTAAAGCTCACATTTACAGAGCGTAGAACTGAGACACGAGACTAAACACCGCCGCCCACAAGTACCGGGTGTGAGCGGCGAACCGTCGAGACGCCTCTGCTTTGAGCCAGAGAAGGATCGCGACGCCGGGGAATGTCTGAGATCGGTGATGCGCGCGACGGATGTCAATCCGTGGAGTGGTCGTTTGTAATACAAGTGAAAAGTCGATATTCGATGATCGTGTAGCAAAGAAGTGAGTGTGGAAGCGGGTGAAGGGTTAATGATCTAGTGGTGGGTTATTGGGCTGAAATGATGAATACTTCATGAGTAATTATATGGGTCATTGAGGGTTGTTTCTATTCCGATCCTGCTTTATTTTTGGAATCCCAATAATACTATGAGAAAACAAAGCCTGAGAGTAATTTTATGATTGGCATACCAAGGAGGTTCAGGAAAATTGAATTAGGGGATGGGACTTCCACTAATTATCATTACATATAATAATTGTTATTCCAATTATCTATCCTTTCACATACCCATTTCATAAGCTAACGAGAATTTGATTATGAAAACATGACACAGCAAGCACCTACCTAACTAAACTCATAACTCATTCTCAATGATTTGATTGGTTATACCTACATCAAAGTTTGCATAAAATAATTATTATACAAGAAAAATACACAGTAAGTCTTATAGGTACACCAATATGTATTTAAATTGAAAGAAGAGGCGTTTATAAAATAAAGAGACATCCACCTTCCATAAACTCTAGATCCATGCCTATAACCCATAAATGTGGTTGCAGCGCAGAATAATCTTTTCTGTTTTTCTATAATCATCAAATATGACAGACAGGAATTATATCGGTCAGAACTTCCGTTACGATCAGTAAAATAAGCTAAACTAATAATAATTGTAATGTGGGTGAACACGAATTTGAAGTTCGCTGGCAAAAATTTGGCCCGAAACTTTGTTTCTTTTTTTGTACTTTTTGCAACTGTTCACCAAAAATGGGATTTTTTTGACGCGCTCTACTGGCGGAACGGTTAGTCTTCTCGTTTGGGAATTTTTGTCTACATAATTAGTTCTAGTTAATTTAAGAAAGAACTGGACCTGGGCGCCTGATGGAGGGGCTCCAGAGAGGTGGTTGAGGCTTGGCTAATGTGAACCAAGCCTTTCTGAGATTTAGGCCAAAAACTGAAAAAAAGTGACAAAATTTTGGCAAGAAGCTCAAAAAAACAAAGCTCAGGGCCAAATTTTTGACAGCAAACTTAACATTCGTTTTCATCAACCCAAAAACCATAGAGGGTGATAAAATCAAAACTACCTATAGTAAAAATTTCCCATTAAAAAAAAAACTCCCATTTTATTCCTAATATGCTTATCAGTCTATTAGGAATTGTGTCGATTAAGGTCAACTTGAGTAGCACCGCCAAGCGTATGTGGGTGACACTAAAAGGTATATTTGGTGAAACATGGCGGGAGTTTTAAATATCCACACTGAAAACAAAACTCGTACGCGTAATTATTAGACGGATGTCGTTATTATTAACAATTAACAATACGTTTATTAACAATATGTGACACCCGCGCTGCCGCATGAGGGCGCAGTAAAATTTGTCGTTCTAGCCTAGCCTATATTACCGACACTGCTAGTAAGCGTCAGTGTCGGTAATACAGGTACCCCATGTCGTTCGATTATGTAGGTTAGAGTGTCCGGAATTGTTATAGTTTAGCGTATTTGGTTCAATAATATCTCTGAGCTTTCATAATAGAATATCAATCATTGGGAACGTCTAATGATAGCAATCAGAAAGGGAATCATACTTGCCATTCTACCGTGCGAGTACTGAGTTCTATACATATGCGAATTGCAATTTACCTATATAGTTTTTTGGTAAATTGTTTCAATGAGATAATTTCTATAGAAACTTGTTTCAATGGGATTGTTTGTAATACTACTAACAATTCAGTAGATATCTATGGTATCTCATTGAAATAGAGCCCAATAATATCTCTATGGATAAGTGTTCAGTATTCAACGTAACCGTACAGGGCAATTTGTCTATGTATAAGAGAACCAGTACTCGTGCGGTATAACAAACTAAGTAAAATCGATTCAAATTTGTGGAACCGCCAATATCACCCGAACTTGTCATGGTAACAGTAAGTACCTATATTTACCCGGTCATTGCAACCTACCAAAATATTAGTGTGTGTCTTCAATAGGCGAGTCAGAGTAACTGATGGACGCTTTTCCTTTTTTTTTCTCTATTAAAAGATACACCATATTGGAATTGTAGAAGAATCATCCAGAATAGGTAATTTCATATTTGTAAAAAAATTAGTTTGCGGATTCAGTAGTTTCTTGTATTTTTTCACATGAGTATTTTACACTCGAAGTAAGGATTTCAATTACTGCTCTCTTACATACCTATACGAGACATAATATTAGTATGCTGTCTTGGGAATCCCTTTGCATGGACGACTAATTCTTCTTTTCAACGAATTGTTGTTGAATTAATTTAATTTTTTGTTACAGCATTAGGAATTGTGGCAGATCGCTGTCAATGAGGGACATAGTAGTTTGCCTGAAGTCGCAAAAATCATCAATGCTGGAGTCATAAGCAGATTCTGGGAACCCTATGCCGGAACAATTCAAAGTGGTGAATCATCTATTTGTTCTGGGAATTTTGTGAATATGTTGTGTTAACAATGACCCATAGTTCGAGAATTACCTTCGAGACAAATTCTACCGTCTCCATGACTTGAGACTGGAATAGGATAAAAAACAATTGCTTGGAAAGTTATAGTCACTTTGGAATTGGAGGCCGTGCTGTACAAGGCCAAAGTTAAAATAAATTCTTTTGTGAATAAAATAAATAACCTCTGTTTAGAAGTAAATAAGAAAATTCCTTGCTAGATAAATAATTATACGTGTTGAACTTTTTATAAATAAATAATTAGTGTGTAGTGTGTAAAAATAACCAGAAGTATTTCTTTAATAAATAATTATTTATGTAATATTGAGTCTGAAATTACTTTATAAACGAACCCTTTAACAGTAAATCCTTTACAATATTCTCTCTTTCCCTTTATTAGTACCTTACCTACTCTTAACGCGATAAGGTGTACAAAAGTTTGTTTTTCTCATTCTATCTGGTCACATTAGACCAGATTATTAGACGGCGGTTTTCATCTACCAGTTCGAGTAGTTCTGTGTAATATCTTTTTTTTACGGTGTTGGTCCCAAACGCGTTAATCTTAAGCCTGTATGCCGTCGCCTGTCCCGTCTCCGTCTCCGACACTAAGTGCATTGGCGGAAGCCCTAGAAGCACTTCCATGGGCGCTGTTGGTGTGTAGTTAGAGTCGCTCCTGCATTTGATAATAATGGTAACGAAAGTCTTTTAGTGTATTTTTTAACAAAAAAAATACACTATTGAGGACGACATCACTTTTTATAATTTTCCTAGTTTTGTTATGTGCTCTTTTTTTAGGCTATCATATTAAATTAAGAGTCATAGGTTACCATTAGAATAATTTTTCTTGCTCTTCGCCAAAATATCTTCAGTTGTCTCCTCGGAAGAACCTGCTGTGATCCTTAGAGTAAGATCAAACAAAATTAAAATTATCGAAGTGATAAGGAGTGTTTTAGGGAGTGGTTGCAGGGTCATAGCCCAAGGCGTAAAAATTCAGTTGCAAGCCAAAAAAAGTTAAAAATGTAAAAATACAAATAACATATTTGAAAACGTAAATAGAGCACGCCAAGATAGAGTTGGTTAATGAAAGTTGAGGAGAATGCTCCTAATGTAGGAGGAAGGTCGAGGTGTGGAGGGAAACAATAGGCAGAGCAGACAGGAAAGGGGATTGAGGTAGAGGTGGTAAGTTTCCGGTAGTCCCTAGTCGGCAGAAGCATAAATCCGCCACACTGAACTTGACAGCTCTGATAAAAATGTTGACGTACGATTTTGTATTATACGAGAATGTCTGCTTAAATGTTTCTCTGTGCCATCTTAACAGAGTCTCGCTGTTTTGTTCTGCTACATCGATGATTTCTTGAGCGCAGGAATGCAAGAGATGTGCCTATAAGAGTGGACTGAAGTAAATTCAAATTTTCGACCTGGGTTAATAATTAACGTATATGCAGTTGATTATTACTCTTCTTCACTATGCCGTCTTTCAGTGAAGATGGATGGTCACACTTCTAAGAGCTTTTCTATCCCTGGCGAGTATAAATATTTAGTCCATGTTTATGTAGTTCGACACTTTTTACTCTACTCGATCCTCGAGCTTCACTTTGTGATGATATCTATAGTAACGCCTATTAAACTTAGTGTCGGATATAAGCAAGTTTTTTGTTCTGTTATTTACTCATATAAAAGGCGAGAAGACCGAGCAGACATAAGCAAAACTTTTTAACTCGGTTCAAAACACGGCCAACATAATAAACCAGGTCCCAGCAGGTACCTATAATATGCAGGGTGTTAAGAAAATGACGGATAAGTTCTTTAGTACATTGGAGGAGACCCACGGTAAAGTACGGGAAAAATAATTTAAAAAATCCAGAGCTACATTCTACATTTTAAAAGATACAAGCAAAATATTGAGCAATAAATTTGGCAACGTTTAACACTATAACTGCCGGTATTTGGTAATTTAGTCTAATTTCTAACAATAGGTAGTTAAGGTATCAAAACCGTTGTTGCCAAATGCTTTTTTCAGCATCTTGGAAAAGAAAAAAAAATCTTATTAAATTTTTCAAGCCAGTAATACATCTTAAAAGCAATTTTTTTAATTGATAACGATTAAAGTACCTACCCTTTTTTATGTCTGGACAATTATCTAGTTTTTGCAAATACCGAAAAACAAATGTTAACTTTGGCATTTTTTATCTCACCAAATTGAATTTTTAAATTTATTTTTCCCATATTCTACTGAGTGTTCCCTACAATGTACTGAAGTTTGTCCGTCATTTTCTTAACACCCTGTAGATACATACAGGCTGCACAAATTTTCTTTATTATTAAAGGATATCCGCGTTATTGTTTCAAATCAGAAACAAATTAAATTTGGGAAACTTCAAATATACCCCAAATAAAAGGTTTTGCGGCTTCATCCTCAGTACACCTTTACGCCTTTCAACCCACACTTAATCACCCCATTCTTGTTTTCTTTCAAATTATACTCTTATTTTTTTACTTGGTAGGATTAAGGTCAATTTACATCTAACGGCATGGAGGCATTTTTATTATTAAATGCATTTTGAATTACGTCTGACAGGGACGGACTGACCTAACGTCATCGTCAGATGTGAATGAGCCATTCTAAATCCATTTATTAATAAAAATGCAAGTCCACGTTGAACACCCGCCCCGTGTCCATGCCGTTAGATGTAAATTGACCTTTCCTGATTTTGTTATGAATACAATGGCGATTAAAACAAAATATATAAGCATATTTAGCTTGTCAAAAACAATTATTTACCTCAAAAAACCAACGTTGCTAAGGAGTAAAAAGGAACACATCTTGATGTCGTTTCAAAATTAAAATCTGCTCTCAACTGTTATTTCCATAAGCAATTGTATCTATTCTGTGGTTATACACTACACGACAATGAAGCGCAACTTTGGTAAATGAATAATAACAATACCTACCCAAAACAAAATGTCACGTTTCGCATTGAAAAGAAAAGTTGCGGTTAAATTTAACAGTAGTTTGTCAAGATTATCTAAGTTTAGAGTGCTTAGATTTTCAAAAATAGCATGTCATTGTGCTTAGAAAGAAGTCAGTAATCCTGCCCGAGCAAAAAAATACGAGTGGTGTAGTTTGAAAAAAACCAGTAGGGTTGGTTACTTTACTTGGGGGTTGAAAGACGTAGTAAGTCTGTATTGAGGGTGCAGCCGCAAAGCCTTAGGGATATATTTGAAATTTCACAAATGTACGTGTGTTCCAGGATAAGCGAATGTATAGGTATAAAATGACAAAAAAAAAATCCAGTTGAAATTTAACCATTAATTTGGGGTCCAGTCTGATTGATTAGATATAAATTTAACCCTATTTTCATATTCAATAAATCAAGCATGCCTTGACAGGAGCAATTTTTTGTTTTCTGTGTTAGTACAGTACTGCTTTTTCACGAAACTAGGAAAAAAAAGTTCCTCAGAATCCCAAATTTTCTCTGCATGCCGAATTTCAAAACCATCACAAAATTTTTACATTTTTTGCTATATTTTCCATAATTTTTTTTTGTAATTTTGTAATTATTGATTTATTTGATTGATTTAACCACTCTTTTCAAAAGTATGGAAATACCTTGATTCTAGAAGTAATTCTATCCTAATTCGATTAATTAAAGTTGCCTTTGAAAACTTAAGTTTTAGACTTAAGACCTTAGCACAGAGTTTTTCGTATATATATTTTTTTTCCAACCGTGCACAAAAAACACATGCTTTACTGTTTTTTCTTAAACTATAAAAAAAATATGCTGATGGTTATGAAATTTGACATGCATACATATTCTTGAATTCTGATCCACTTTTTTCGATAAAACTTTTCGATATTTCGTGCAGAAGAGGTACTTTACCTAAACATAAAACAAAAAGAAACCCATCATCCATGCTTGATTATTATATTAAACATGAAAATATGGTAAAATTTATATTCAAATCAAGCAGGCCTGGACCGCAAATGGTCAACTTTCAACTCGTAATTTTTTTTACCCATTATGCAATTTCCCAAATCGAGCGTAATTCCATTTTGAAAATACCTCAAGGTGTGTTAGTTTTACTATTTGGCAACGCTAGTTTGACAAGTTAAGTAGGTATGCTTAGATTTAAAAAAATTGCATGTCATTGTATTCAGAATAAAGTCAGTGATGCTGCTAAGATTAAAAAACTAGGGATGCGATTAAAAAAAAAAAAAAACAAGACAAGTAGGTAGGGGATGATTTGGGGGTTGAAAGGCGTAAAGTTCTATTGAGGCTGAGCCGCAAAACCTTACAGTATTAGAGAAATTTCCCGAATTTCATTTATTTCTTTTTTTAAATAAAGCGAATATCCCTTGGTAAATAAAATTTGGGACACCTGTATACTTAAAATATTATTAAATTAAGATTTTTTATTACCACTTAATAATAAAAATTCACCTTAAAATAATATTGGAATAAAATCAATAAGTAGGTACTTACGTACCTATATTACGTCAAGCGATTCAAAAATATTAATCGACTCTACGAGCATATCCATTCAATAATGAGGCATGTCACGGAACCATAAACGAAAAACGGATGGATTATCTCAACCCAACAATATGAATGGATTCGATAAAAGAATCAATGGGGGATATGATATAAGCGCATGAATTTAATCCAAGATGTGTTTAAAAATTAAATCCCCATTTTCGTCTTTGATAAAAATACATATTATTTACAGAACTGGTTCGAAATTTTTTAATTTTCTGGAAGAAAAGCTTCTATTGTTTATGTGTAAAATTAATTTGAAAATTCGTATATTCTGTATTAGTCTATTGAACTACATACATACAGACTACAGAATTACAGTCCATAGGTGTATGTTCACAATAATTAAAATCTGATAGTATCTTTGAAATAGTTCGTATTTCAAATGAGTTCATGAGTTCAGATTTTTACAACTATATTCAAGCGATTTTAACAATTTTTTTGGAATAATGAAGAGTTATCATTGGTACACTGCTTTGAAATTTATAATCCCAATTTTCACTTTTTTTGTTATTTCACTTGTATTCATTTTTCTCAGACAATTTATAACAAATGTATAGGGTATCAGGGTGTCCCTGGAAACATAACGAAGTAGGTGTCAATTTCCGGTGCTCCCGGATATGGCCATCTTGAAAAGATTTTCAATTAATTTCTCGTGGTCTAAAGTCACACCTTATGTTGACGCAAATCCTTATTTATTGGTATAGCCTGGTTATAAGGTAAACCAAAAAGGAAAGAGGTAGTAAGGTAACTCAAAACAAACTTTTTTCTCTCAATATGTACTGTTATAGAAAATTGGATTCAGGTGTAGGAAGGTAGAGATTTCGAGTTTAAATTAGATTTATTATTGTGACAATGAAGTTTATGACTTGTAATAGATAAAAATTATTATAAATGTCAATAAGAAATAAAATTTGGATTGTTTGAAAAAAATGAGGAGTAGAAAAAAAAAAAGTGAAGGAGGAGAATGTTGATAGCAACGAGAAAAGAAGGATGAATAAAAAAAAAATTTGAAAGAGAGTCAGTGAGAAATAATGTTAAAAAATGTAATATAATGATTTAGAAGAATTAAAGAGAAGCAGAGGGACTAGAGAAAGGAGAAATTAAGAGAGGAATAAATGATAAAAGAAGAGAGTTTTTTCAAAAGGAAATACAGCAGAATTTGAAAGCAGAAAGAAGATAAAGTAACAGAAAGCAAATATTTATTAGTAAATGGAAGAGAAGCAGAGGGACTAGAGAAAGAGCAGAATTTGAAAGCAGAAAGAAGATAAATAACGCAAAGCAAAGATTGATTAGTAAATAGAAGAGAAGCAGTAAGAAAAAGAGAAAGACTACGAGAACAAGATAGAAGCTTTATTTGGAAAGGACAAGGGATAATAAGAGACGGTGTCGGAGAGCAGTTTGAGAATTTTTGAAAAGTGCGGTAAGAGAAAGAGTTAAAAAAGAAGAGAAGCAGAGGACTAGAGAAAGGTTTATAAAGAAGAAGGAAATTGTAAGATTTGGAATTGTATTTAATTAAAATTTTTACAGTATAAGAAATTTTCAAATTCAGAGAGCTCGAGGTAGGTTAGATTTTCCTTTATTTAAAATTTTGTAAGTTACAAGTTATAAATAATAATAATAATAATTTCAAATTAATTTTTTTATATTTTATTTTGATTCAAACTTAGAAAATATATTGAAAAATTTATCTGAACCCACCTGAGAAAGAGAGTGTCCTCAGAGAATAACTTTATTAAAAATTTTGTTGTTTATGGTATTAATTTTTTTTAAATAGAATTCATAATAATAAATTGAGATAAGGGGGGTAAGTAATACCATAACAGTACATATATACATTCTCCAAAAACGCTTCGTTTCCGAGATACAGGGTGTTAAAATGTATCAAAAATTTTAATTTTTTATTAATATACCTACCTGTCTAAAAAAACCTTAATTTTTAAAATATACCTACACGTTATGAAATTTGTAAAAATAAATGTTTTTCTTCTAATACACACATCCAGTTTCTACATCAAGTACCTACCTTCTTCTTCTTCTTATGCTGGTATCCATTAATGGATGTTTGCGATCATTTTTGACAATTTTTCCTTGTCTCTGATGGTGTGAATTAACTCTTCTGTGGTTCTTATCCCTGTCCAATGTTTGATATTTCGGAGCCCTCCATTCCGAGCCTTCCCTCTATTTTTCCTTCTATTAATAGCTGGAGTAGATGATACCTCTCGTTTCGTATCACATGTCCGAGGTATGCTGTTCACGCTCCCTTCCTATCATCCTCAGAACTTCCTCGTTGGTTTTCCTTGCTGTCCATGGAACCTTTAAGATTCTTCGGTAGATCCACATTTCAAATGCTTCCAACCTGTTCATGGTATCAACTTTCAGTGTCCATCCTTCCATGCCATACAGTAGCACGGACCATACATAACATTTTGTTTGAGGTCAAAGTCAGAGTTCGTAAGGACGCTTTTAAATCTCATGGATGAGCTCCTCGCTTTTCCTATCCGGCACTTGATTTCTGCGTCTGAAGAATTCATTCCTCACACAACCAAGCCCCCAGATAGTTGAACTTTTTTACCCGTTCTATGTCCTCATTGTTGTATGATAGTTTGGCATTATTGAACTAATCGTACCTACCTATTTAAATAAAATTCTCTCAATTATTATTGTTCAAAATGTTTAACAATTAAAATAATAATTATAATTCCTAGCAAGAAAAGTGGTGTTCTTATAACTTTATCTAAAAAAAAATAATTAAAAAAATTCTGGGTGTTGTTTTTTTAAGCAAAAAGCTCAAAAAGCAAAAAAGCCTCCCCCCCTCGTGAGCATGCCCTTGAAATACTATCTGAAACTGTAACGAATTCAAAAGATGGCTTAGAAAGTTAGCAGCAAACTCTCAAAACTTCATTAAAATCGGCTGAGACGTTTTTTAGATATTAATGAAAAATTGAAATTTTTATTAAATTTTAGCACCCTGTATCTCGAAAACGAAGCGTTTTTGGACAAACGTTTATTGAAGATTCCGACATATATCACCGTATCAAGGTTGGAACACACAAACCGCACCGTATTACGGCCGTGTGTCGATCGTCATTTTGGTGAAAAAAAAAAGAAGAAAACCTTTTTCGACACCCTTTGTACCTCGAAAACGGTACGTGCAGGCAATCACACCTTTCATTTTCCGGAGCATGTTTTGAAACACCCTGTATAAATATAAATCAAATAATAATCTCTAAAGAAATCACGCATAATTATTATTACTCAAATCGATAACCCCATTAGATCCTAATAATTAGAACATGAACGTAATGGGAATGCATATTACAAACTTTAGTACCTACCTACCTTATCTAATAATTTAGTAATATGAAGAACCAAAGACATAATGGAAATGACGGTCAAACTTCTGGATCACAAAAACACACTTATGAATTGTTCCACATGTAGTTACTAAATAGATTATGCCACCCTTCTTAAAAGCAACCACAGACAGTAGTAGTGTTGGAAGGGGTAACTTTTCACTTTTCTTGCAAGTCACAAGGGCGGCCGTCAATGAAACAGGAAACAGGTACAACACAGAAACACGGGCTATACCTCACTGTGATATAGAGTGGCCTAGCATGGTTACCTCCCAACCACCCCCGCAGAGAGTTGATTACGGCTCAGTAGAAGGGTTGATCGGACTAAGGGCTACCGAGATTTGGTGTCCTGCTTCAACTTCATTAATGGAATGGCATTCGCCTGTGTGAAACACCAGCAGGCCTGGGGTTTTAAGGGATTAAGAGTTTAAGAGCTTCGTGCCATCAAAGAACCTATCAAATTCTGTAATATTCGCCGGAGTAAAGACTGATTTTAGAATTCTTGCAGATGTGATTTAGCTTTCTCCAAGTTTAAAATAGGGGTATGGCAAGTTGGTCAATAATAACTATAACTCTTCTCTAATCTAAAAAATGCCGTATTTTTTACTTTTCAAATAAATTTTCGCTTCCATTACAGATGGATTTAAAGACTTGGGTACATCCACATTAACTTCGCCTCTACTGGACTGTTAGTTAGTTGACGTAGCAATAAGAAGATGACTGTTTTGTAGTTCTAAATTATAATTTTTTTGTGCAATTATTGTACGCGAAGTAGCAACTTCGTGTACGCCATGCAGGCCGCAAAATTACCATTTACATGGTAACATGAAACCCCGCCGTCATTCTATTTACGACGGAAATTTTTAATTTTTAAAATTGAACCAAATTATTAAGGATTCTATAAAATTGCACAAAAAATTTTGTGTATACTGCTGCCGCGTCATTCTTTAACATCCTCGAGATTGCCTTCCTCTCGGTACGTTAAAGAATGATTTCGCGGCCTAAGTATACAAATAACTAATAAAATTTACGTAAGTATCATAAAACAGAGGCATTATCTATTTGGATAGTTTTATCGAAACTTGAAAAACTTACTCTTAGATTAACAGTGAGTATTATAAAGGCTCATTAATGGGTTAACGGGCAAATTTTTGGCGCCGTTTATAGAAAAAGTATCGACTCCAGATAGAAAATATAGCGATTTAGTTATTTTTGGCATGAAAGAGATTACAAAAATGTAAGCAAAAGTGATTTGACGTCAGTATTAGCTTTAAAAACGGTCACAGAAATCTGCCCATTAACGTAATGGGCCTTTATAATACCCACTGTAAGCAAATAGAGGTTTTTTCTTGACAAAAATAGAAACAGAATACGGCCTTCACATGCAGAATATAGCCCCCAGATCCTACAGTTTTCTACTTGAGTTTACCATTTTCTTTTTTTTATTGATCATTTAGTGCAAAAATTCGCATTTTTGTTGTTTTGCTTAGAAAAAAAAAACTGGTGGAGCAATGTAAATGCTCCCGCAATGGACGAATTGTAGAGAATTAAAATACGAAGAAAATGAGAGCTGAAACAATCCGATCGGTTCCTTAAAGGGAAGAAACCGAAGAAAAAACGAAATTTTTAGCTAATATTTTTCACCATTTAAATGGAAAACGAAGATTGATGAAATCCGTTTGATGAATTCGAATCGAACGACCTCCAGAGCATCTTCGTTGGAAAATATGGTATATGCAAGAACTTCTGATTGCAATTACCTGAAATAAATAATTATCCGACAGCGTCTGGGTTTTGCACACCTGAAGTATACCTCTCAATATCGACTGTCTCGCAAAGAGCCTGCACTAGACTAGAACTCAAAAATGGCAACGTTACAAATTTTTGAAAAAACGCTATTTTTCCATTCTTTTTTTTTGTTTTCTCCTTAATAATAAACCGATCGGGTTGTTTTAGCTCTGATTTTCTTTGTATTTTAATTCTCCATAATTCGTCCGCCTTGGGATTATTTAGATTGCTCCATTAGTTTTTCTTTTATAAACAAAAATCCAAAAAATGCGATTTTTTGCACTAAATGGTCAATAAAAAAGAAACGATATTGGCAAAACCCGAGTAGAGAACTGTGCAGTTAGGATCTAGGGGCTACTCCGCGTGTGATGGCACCGGCGGTATTCCGTTATTGTTTTTGTCAGAATTTGGTGATTTCAGAGCTCTGTTGCTTGGCCTATAAGGGAATGTATGAGACTGATGTTGATATAAAATAATGAATACCCACATACAAATTTTCAGCAGGATAGGATCTATCACACTCAACATGACTCAGAGACAAATAACACGAAATCTCAGAGCTTTTGAGTACCGTAATTAGAGATAGGGGACGCGAGAAGCTGTATATTATGACATCAGAGCGCCGATAACATGACGGACTGTGGTTTGAGGGTATGATACTTCTATGTAGAATTAGAAGGTTTCTGACTCCAAGTCTCGAATATTGCAGGATCGCTATCTATTTATAGTCCGACAGGACGCGGAAGAAGCGTGATAATATAAATAATATATAAAAAAATAAAAATCAGTTACGTATCATACGCATACCTATAAGTTATATATGGTTTCTTGGCAAAATAAAATTAAAAAATTTCAGGCATTATAAATTTAATTCAAAACCACTTAAGTTTCCAATTACATACCTACCTGCATATTTTGCCTAAATATTTGTACTTAGTAGCTTCAATTGAGAAGTAAGCATATACATAATACACTCCAAAAGATCTTAATTCTGCATCATTTTAAATGATTAGATTTTTATAACACATTTGATTTCTTGTTTGTTAAAGCTTTTGCTTTTGAAATGTTGCAAAATTAGCATTGTCAGACAGTATTTTTCTGAACATTTCCATGGAAAATCACGGCAAATTCACTTTGGGGGCTCTAAGTCTACCTTTATTCCATCTTGGAGAACAACGGAGACGGGGCAAGTAGGTATTCATATTTGGTAGGTATAGCCCGCAATGGTTAAAATTTTAGGTTGTTAACCAGCTAATAAACCACATATATTTAAATCTTTTCAGTGCGATTCGCGCTCGGTAAGATAAGTGACTGTAGGTAAGATGTTTTCTAGTAATTTCCCAAAAGAAATAACTTTAGTCACGCGAGATGAATAATTGAAATTCTCTTTCCTCCAGACTTATTAGTCTTTCTTATAGTCCCATTCGTCAAATGGTAATTGCAACACATCTTGTATATTCTTCACGGTATTGTTTCATTTGTTGCAGGTCTTTTCTTAGAGACAATTCTAAGTTTAGATCTCTCTTTTCTCTATCTGATTCGTTAACGATCTGAATTAGGATTTCTCGAAGTTCCAAATTCACGTTACCGAACAACTATTCGACCACTGGTATAGTATTTAATTATTGTAGTCGTCGGATTTTACTATTCAGCAAAAATATTACGAAAATTGTCTATCGATAGGTGATTACCAATAATACAGAATAATGGTTCATATTATTATGAGTAACTTTTTCACGATAAAACGTTGGAAAATTTTACTGAAATTTATTTAAGAAAGTCTGGTCTTAATACACTCAGTAAACAAAACATAAAATTGTGCAACTTTTAGTGTATTTTTTAACAAAAAAATACACTATTGAGGACGACATCACTTTTCGAAAATCACCCAAACTCATCAAATGTCCACCGATCATGACCCCCAGATCACGAAAAAGTGGTTTTCCAAAATTCACCTGCCCACGATATATATATATATATAAAAACAGTGTTTCATAATCAAGAAACACTGTTTTTTGATCTAACGAAGTCGTTACTTCCCAAGGAAATATATATATATATATATATACAGCGTGTTCAGTTAAGGGTACGGAGCGGCCATATCTCAGTAACTATTGGTCTTAAAGCCTCAAATAAAAAATTTTCCAGACATAAGTGACCATGAGAAATTCAAGGAAAATATTTTCAAGATGGCCGCACTTCCGGAAATACCGGAAGTTGATATCTAGTTCGTTATTTTAACGGGAACACCCTGTAAAATATTATATTTTTTAAATGTCTGAAGAAATCGCATACAGGTGGTTTTCACCATTGGAATTTAGATTGAGCGGTTTATGAGTTATAAACAAGTGAAAATCGCAATGTTTCAACTTCAAAGTAGTGTAGAACTAGAACGGCTCAAGATGTCTAAAAACGGTGTGCATGTCCCTATCCTAACTTTTCACATTGTATCCTACTATGCGGTTTAAATTTCAATACAGGGTGATGAAAAATCGGATAATTTTCATCACCCTGTATTAAAATTTACTCTACATAGTGGGATAAAATATGGAAAGTTAGGATAGGAACATGTAAACCGTTTTAAGACATCTTGAGCCGTTCTAGTTCTACACTGCTTTGAAGTTGAAAATTTTCGATTTTCACTTGTTTATAACTCATAAACCACTCAATCTAAATTCCAATGGTGAAAACCACTTGTATTCAATTTCTTCAGACATTTAAAAAGTATAATATTTTACAGGGTGTTCCCGTTAAAATAACGAACTAGGTGTCAACTTCCGGTATTTCCGGAAGCGCGGCCATCTTGAAAATATTTTCCTTGAATTTCTCATGGTTACTTATGTCTGAAAAATTTTAATTTGAGGCTCTAGGACGAATAGTTACTGAGATATGGCCGATCCGTACCCTTAACTGAACACGCTGTATATATATTTCTCCAAAATCACGATTTTTCGATTTTCAAAACGCTCCTGTAGCTTTATATTTCAAGATTAGTGAACTAAATTTTGGATTCTTGTAAAGCTGAGGAATGACTTTAGATTTTCGTTGAAAAAAATTCCAAAAGTCACGTTACTTCTACAGGGTGTCCTTTCAAAGTTCCCCAAATCCGGACTTTGAGGCACGGTTTCTGGTCGCAGTTTTCAATCTAGGAGGCTGAAATTTTTGTGAGAGTAAGATGTCTACAAGGAGTGGTCTGGTATTGCACTTGAGTAAAATCGGCCGAGCCGTTTCAAAATGGCGACCATTTGAATTTTCGGAAAATTTACTATTTTTTGAATCCCTGTATGAGCAAGATGGCAAAACAACTTTCACATCAAGTTAACAGGATTGAAAGAAAATTAATTGAAATTTGAGTTAATGCAAAAAAATTTGAATTTTTTCCATTAATAAGCCAGTGGCGTGGGTAGGAAAAGAGTGAAAGTGGCTTAATTTCTATAACAGTTTTTGAGCACATTTTTGAAGGAATTGAACTAAAATTTTTACAGTAGACAACTATACTAATACTCTTTAATCTTCAAATTTCAAGGATCATATAACAAAAATGGCGGAGATATTTAAATTTATTTTACATGATGTAAATTTCTCTAAAATTTTAAAAACGCTCTAGTAGCTTCATCTTTCAAGATTAGTGGAAGAAATTTTTTACTCTTGTGAAACTTCGGGATGACGTTAAATTTTCGTTGAAAATTTTTTCAAAAGTCGCGTTACTTCTACAGGGTGTCCTTTAAAATTTCGAAACCTTTTTCGGTCCTGTGGCACGGTTTTCTGGTAGCAGTTTTCAATCTAGGAGGCTGAAATTTTTATGGGAGGAAGATATTATCCACAAGTAGTGGTCTGGTATTGCATTTTTTGAGCAAAATCGATCGAGCCGTTTCAAAATAGCGGCTTTTTGAATTTTAGGGAAAAAGGCTATTTTTTAGTCCCTGTATAAGCAATATAGAAAGAAAACTTTTCACAACAAAATAATGAGGATGACAATTAAAGGCTTGTTTAATAACAACGATTGAATGTAATATTCAGACCCGGGACTGCTTGATTTAAAACCAGCACCAGCACCAGACCAGCGCACCGTTTTCATCGCGCTCGGCTCGGGCGGGACCACCCATGCAGATATGACTGCTCCTGCCAACCCCAATTGCAGAAAATAAAAACTCCTACAAACCTGTAATAACAAGATTGGACTAAAATGATTTGAAATTTGAATTAATGCAATAAAATTTTTATTATTTTCATTAGTAAGCTAGTGGCGTGGGTAAGAAAATGGTAAAAATGGCTAAATTTCTTTAATTGATTATGAGCACATTTTTGAGGGAATTTACCTGAAATTTTCGGAGTAGACAACTACACTAATAGCTTGTAACTCTCCAAAATTTAAAGAAGCAAATAAGAGAAATGGCGGAGTTATTCGAATTTTTTTACATGATGTTTTATTTCTCTAAAATTTCAAATGTTCGGTTTTCAGAACTCGCCTGTAACTTTTTAAAGTTAGTCAGTGGCGGGTATATAGGACAAGAGACGAAATTGTTAAATTTTGCCAATTTTTTTTTGGTTTATTATGTAAAAATCTATTTTACGGCACGCTTTCAAACGAAATGAAATGAAATTTTCACAGTAAACTACTACGCAAATTCGACCTGACTATTGAAAAATTCAGAAAGCCAATTTAAAAGGCGGCAAAAATTTTCATAGTTGAATCGCATAAAAATACACTGTTTCTGCGATTGATGCGCAAGAAGGTTTTCTCTAATGTAGCCGACTCTGTATCTCCTATGGTTAAAGAGATCCCAATGGTGAGTCAGTTGAACGTGACAACCCTCTGTATACAGGGTGTATCCTTAATATTGCAAATAAATTTAAAGACTGATTCTTTGGTCAAAAATAAACAAAAACTTTCCCATTAACGTATGTCTGCAAATGCAGAGATATAGGGTGTTAAAAAAATTCCAGTTTTTTAAAGATATCTCGGTAATCGTATAAGATACAGAACTCACTTTTTGTACAGATCTTATCATTGACATTAGCAACTTTTTTAATGCTAACTATTTTTTTTTTCATATGCCAGTAGCAGAGATTTTAGCGTTGCGTGCATGGGTTTTCGCCCCTAATATCTAGGACACTGGGCAAATTCACATTTTAAAAGCGCAGTTTTAGCCAAAAAGCCGAAAAGATTTTCTACACAAAAATGGTACTCTTGGTCATAATTACTAGCGAGCCGTTTTCGAGAAAAATTTCCATTTACGATAAAAAAACTCGCTTTGGACGTTTCAAGACGTGACGGAAAATAAAGGCCAAAAAAACTTCGATCAATCCTAAGAGCTCCGAAAATGAATCATGAAACAAATTGAATTTGCATTGAAAAAGAGGCTTGTATTAATGATAAAATCTGAATCTGCACAAAACCTCATCATCAGATATCTTCAAAAAACAAACGAATAATCTTTCTTTGAATAGTATCTCAAAATATCTCAAAAACGATGCATTTCTGGACACATGTTAATGGGAAATTTTGTGTTTAATTTTGACCAAAGAATCTGTCTTTATTTTTTTTTTCGCAATATTTTACCGCATTTTATATCGCAATACATATATCGCATTTAGTATTTATACCTTGGAGTAATTATAAACATAGATAATTTAGTTGATACTTACATGATGTTTGTTCTCTAAATTTTCGGCAGTCCCAGTAAAAAAAATAATTTCTCAAATAGTAATACTGTTCTTGTAACCCTGGACTATTTGCAATGGAAATTCAAGATCAAAGGATAAATTTTTTAGTGCCTCTCCAAGCTTTTAACAAAACTGTGGGCCAGAAGTAAGTAATTAGATACGTGAACCTGCCAATAGACTCTACAGATTTGGAAAAGTAGGAGGATACAACAGAGGTAAGTAGTGAATTTTATCAAACCTGCGATAAATCTGTTGAAATGCTCGTTCTCGGTCTTGATTGTTTCTCTTCAAATATCTCACAAAGGCAAACAAATCCAAACCAGAGCGAAATACTTTTGATTATATCCTGAAAATACGGCGAGAGGAAGCAGATCCTCCTTTTTCCTTCTAATGCATTTTTTTCATTCTTACGTTTAGTGATTAAATTATGGATAAGTGATGTCTGACTTTCGTGGCCTCGTCATGAATCTTTTATTGAACAGGTATTACTTTTATTCATTATTTATTCACTTAATTTCTTAGCTGTGTCCTCGTAATCATTATAACCATAATCGTCGAAAAATCAAAAGTCAGTTTTCCTGCTATTCCGATAGGGTATCAAAAACATACTTACTTCACCAAATCCCTCAGGAGTAGCGACAGTTTGTTAAATACTTGTGACCTATGCTGATACATATTATCATCCTATTGTAATATATCAGTGTATTTGTAGCATTGTAGTTAACTATACAGTGACATCCGAATATTTTAGTATCTACGCATCAAATAGGAATTTTTTTATTAGCAAGACATTAAAAAAAATGCGCAGAGAGTTTGTGCATGTTCTAAAAGTTTTATTTGACACATACTTGTGTTACGATGCGTAGCATACAGAATACAGAGCTGGGAGTATCTTAAAAAAAAAAAAAATACTTTTCAGTATCTAAGATACAAGATAGTATCTTGTATCTTGTATATAGATACTTTTTAAAAGTATTTATATTTTGTATCTATTTTTAAGTATCTAAGATACTTTGCGAGGTAGATACTTTTTCTACGTTGCAAGTTACGGCTTGCGCAACATTGCCCGTTTGATTATATTACTTGCATAAGGTCTAGGTCATCTGTCATCAGGAAATTTTATAGCATTTCTCCTATTTGTATTTTTAAGTAGGTTTCTTTAGGAAGCTTTTAGTATCTAGGATACTTTTAGTATCTAAGGTAGTTTTTGGGAGAATCTTAGATATTTTGAGTATCTAAGATAGCAGTTTTAAAAGTATCTTGTATCTTAGATACTTTTTAGAAAGTATCTAGTACCTTTTATCTAGATACTTTTTAAAGTATCTTTCCCAGCACCAACAGGATATGAGAAAAACTGTTAAATTTTACAAGAATAAAGTAGGTACCCTTGTTTGTAAAAATATTAAGAAACTTATGAGAAAAACTAGTTTTTACTCTTGTAAAATTTTACAGTTTTTGTCCTACTTTAAATGCTATAGGCATCATAACTTACTTAAGACAAGTATATGTGTCAAATAAGTTTCAGATAATGCACAAAGTTTCTGCGCAATTTATTTTTTTAAATGTTAGGTACTAATAAAAATTCCTATTTGGTGCGTACTTTTCAGATGCAACTGTAGATGTATTTCATTTAAGAATTCCTACTAAATTTCAATTAACAAAACGATATTGTTGCTAGACTAGATCAAAAAGGCGGTGAAGAGAAGTCTGACGTTATGATGAAACATGTACCTAAACATAATAATAATTGAGAAAAGCTGTTAGTTCTAAACAATTATCGACGTGATAGCGACATCTCATTTGGCGTATGGAGAATTTCTTCCTCTCTGGCTCAAAATTCGATTTTTTTTATATTCAACACTTGCCTTAATTGTCGCTTTTTTGTCGTGAATTTAGAGTGAAAACAAAAAATTTGTCCGCTTCATTTCTTAAAAAGAACCCTTGAAAATGCTAACTTGACGGTCAAGTTAACATTACCTTGTGACCACCTCCGAAAAATAACTTGAAAAAATTTTTAAATAGTCGATAAAGTCAGGTCATATATTAGCGTAATAGTACTGTGAAAATTTCATTTAATTTCGTTTGAAAACGTGCCATAAAATGGACTTTTTAATTTAACAAAACAAAAATGTTTGGCAAAATTTAACAATTTTGTCCCCTTTCCTGTGCCACGGGCTAACTTTACTTAAAAATGCTGGTTTTTACACTACCTTTAATAAATTCGAAAAAAATGAAAGGGGAGTTTTGAAAACCGCAAATTTAAAATTTTTGAGAAATTAACATATCATGTAAAATAAATAATTCGAATCTCTATGCCATTTATACAATGTAAATTGATTGCATTAACTCAAATTTCAAATAATTTTCTTCCAATCTTGTTAATTTGTAGGATTTTTTTTTTCTTTTTTGCTTATACAGAGGTTCAAAACTAGCCCTTTTTCCTAAAATTCATTTCCCTAAAATTCAAAAGGCCGCCATTTTGGCACAGCTCAACCAGTTTTGCTCAAATGCAACACCAGACCACTCCTTTTGGATATCTTTCACAAGGCTCAACTTGAGCCTTATCCCTACTGAAATTAGCAGGATGATGCACGTTTTATTCGCTTAACGACAGTTCAGCATGTAAAGTAATAAAGCAAGCATCACGCGTATGAGCCAATTATAGCTATTTTGATTCAGAAAGTCGCTGCATCCGAGGGATCAATGGGGGGGGGGAGGGGATTACCTAAAGGGTACACACAAAATTGCATCTTGTATATAAAATGTTCCTACATATTATGAATCTCGAATTTGCCACTTTATTCGGAATTGCGAAATAAGAGAAAATAGCATATTATTTTATGAGTGATTTATGAAGCCATTATTCACGAAATTGTCATCATCAAGTGAATAATGGCCGTAATCGCGAATTTAATACTATGCTTTTTCTACTCCTTTATATAAAAAAAATATAATCAATATGTTTTTTTATTTATTTTACTGCTTGGAACAACTTCCAGTACCGAGTACCGCCTGCGCACGCGTGGATTCTGAGAAATGTCAGTTATCGTTTCTATTCACAGTTTTGCTCTGTTTATGAAATTTACAGCTTTTGATTGGTCCACGAGCGCGTATTATGAACTATAATTCAATACCTACGAATAACAACCTTCACAATTCCTCCAAACAGCTCTAATAATTGGAATATTATTCAATAAGAGTAGAAAAATAAAAAAATCATGATTCATGAGAATGAATTAACCATATTTTAATTTCTCTGTCCCTATCTCAGTTGTTATCGCTATGATATCGACCTGAAACTCTGCAAGGAGTATATCTATCTTTGAATTGTGTGCTGTATAATAATACCAGTTACATATTACTTTTAACTTTATGCTAAAAAATTAGCACTAGTTAGCACTACACTTAATTCCGAAACTTTGATAAATTTGAAAAAATTCTAAAATGTATTGCTAGGCATCATAATAGAACACATGCACGACAATATTTACTATCATTATTAGAAGTAGATAATTGATTAATCTATCGACATAAAATAATGTCCCATAAGGACCTATAAGTTTGTGAAAAATTGTTATTTGTTGGGAGACATCTCTGAAAGACACCTCGGAAAGGCATACCTATATTCGACTTAGGGAAGTTTTAAGCGCACTAGCATCATTGCGCGCGCCTATATTAGAGCTGTAGTAGAGAAAGTAGGGTCTTCTTCTCGCGGAGAATAACTAAGTATTTTCCATCCAACATTTTATTACCTTCCAGTTTTTCTAAAGTTTCTTTGTCGGGAATAGTACAACCCATCATTCTCCGCTCATTGAAGATTATATACTACTATTACTATTATAGAACTTTGTAAAGCAGAACATGTTCTTTATCTTTCTCACATACAGGGCCGGTTAAATTAGTAAAAAGTTGCATTATTTATAGTTAGGTACCTAGTAAGAATCTGAAACAAAGTTTAGGCTAACTTCAAGCCGTTGATGAAATATGTTGAAAAAATTGAAAAAGCGAGAGATCTCATTTACCTATACCTACATCTTTTTTTTATTATCGAAAATACTTCAATGAATTATTTTTTGGAAATTCACATAAGTCATTATGAGCTATGTGTGTTTGAAATTTAACAAATTTCAAAGCATAAACTAGATTCTAGCGTTTTCAAAATCCTTTTCGAGGTACCTTAAAATTCTATCGCAATTTAAAAAAAATGTTTTAAAATTTTATTCGTCTTTTCTTGAGAAAATTTTTTTTAACGTTGTTATAGAAAAATTAAAAATCATAAGGCAAGCGATGATGACGTCATTAGGTTAAAAAATAAATTTTTAATAAAATTTTGGTAACTTTTCTTTTGAAGACAAGAGATGATGTTGTAATTTTTTTTTTGTAATTTTAAGTTTGTAATTAATAATTGTAATTTTATTCGTTTTTATTCATTTAATTTTCTTTTGAAGGTTATATAATTTTAGTTTTCCTAATTTCCTTATACCAAATGACATGATCTGGAATTAAATATGTCAGCTTTTATTTTATTTAACCGACCCTGTCTCTCTGCTACCTACTTCTCAAAATCCAAATAATGTGAGGAATAAAAAAGATGTCTGTTACTTAAAGCTAAATGAAGAAAGTTGAACATGTAATACATATTTTTAAAATGTTAGAAAAATAAAATGTTTCAAAGTTTATTTTATCTCCCTCTTCACCATTAGCAAAAGCTTTACGCTCTGAAAGGCTGGAAAAAGGTGTTAAAAAGTCATTAAAAATAACATTTCCACGCTAATTATTATTATTCCGGCTGCTCGTTATGTGTATCTAATTCCATTGCCGGACTACAAATAAAACGTACTTTTATTGGTACAAAGTTAACGACGATGCCTTTTTACGCCCAGATATCGACTGAGAAAGATATTTATAAAACTTTTTATTCTGTTTTAAACTTTATATTCGGTCGGCCGTAAAAAACATTTCACCTTAAAATTTTATCAGTATAAAAATTGCTTATTAAGGACTAAAATCAAGAATCGATACTTTTTTTCTCAAATTTACTTACCACTATCATTTCCAGAGACTCCGCGAAGAGATTTTCCGTCGGTGTTCCATTCCTCATCTAAAAAAAATATAGATAATTGCTAAATGGACAAAAAAAAATTTGGTTTCTGTCGAATATTACGGCCTCATGGCTACCAGCAAAATTACTGGCTCCGGGGGTTTCTAGAGGTCATTAGTAACGGTAATAAAATCAAACACGCCTTAAAAGCTTTTTCTCCGGGGTACCTTCGTGGAATTTTTTTTGAATTATCATCGGATATGATTGAAAAATGCAATGAAAGATTTCTAGTCACTTCTTCCTTATTAGGTGAGTAACTGTTCGCGAAATAAAGCTTCTGATGTGGTTAATAATGTGTCTTCTTCCCTTTCACAATATATATGTGGTTTTAAAGGTTAACAATATCAAGATGTAGCACTTTATATATTGTATAAACCTCTTTAATGAAAATTTTCGTTATCATGGTACCTACCTAACAACTCATTTTATTTACTTTTATTTACCACAATTTTGAGCTAGGTACTAAGATTTCTCTCTATATCTACAGAGTAAGTCGCCGAGAAACTTTTCAGTACCTACACCTTCTTTATTGAATGATTTATCAAGGAGTCTTACAAAATAATATGTAGGTAAAAAAACCCGCTTTTATGAATTTATCGAAATATGAAGCGAAAAAGTCAAGAGCTCAACTTCTTTAATATTCTTAGGCCTCCCGGGATGATCTTCGCATGCTATTTTTTTCAGTTTTCAACTTTAGGCGATTTCCCAGCAGTTCAAAGGTTACTGACATAAAAAAAAGTTAAAAAAAACCCACGCAGCATTGTAATTGTGAGGAGTGCAATTATTTACCTATTTACATTTGCTAGGCTATTTAATAATGCCCAGCCTGATAACATCAGAAAAAGGAATGCCCATGTTATACCTAATAAGTACCGAGTATAAATATTATGCAAGTAATAAAAAAATAAACAAATTGAAATTTTTATGAAGCTATTGCGAACGAAAAGGCAACACTGCAGCAGACAGGATTACCCGGCTTCTCCCCCCCCCCCCCCCGGTTTGTTCAGCCCGGGGATATCTCTGCCTCCCCCTTCCAAGCAAAGCCGCACTGAGCCGAATGTATAATTTATTCCAAAATTAGCTCGTAAGGCCTGGTGGAATTTTTTAAAACAATTATTTTATCGGTCCGAAGATGTAGAGAAATATTTATGTTTATAAGAGTAACAGCAAGCCAGTGAATATCTTCTAGATCAAAAAAGGACTTAATACAAATTATTTGTGCAGACTTTTCATTAGACAGCAAGTCTTCAACCTCAGAAACACAGACCAAATAATCATCTTACCGTCTAACTGTGGCGAACGGAGTGGCAAATTTACTTCATTCCGGGGATTAGCCCTTTATCGTTCTTTGCATCATTGATAAAGCAAATCAGATCTGATTTTAACTGAGCTGTAAGCCAGACGATCTAGAGCAGGTGGGAGGTCGATAGCTAGCAGAGATGGGAAACGAAGCTGTCAGCAGGGCAGCAATTTGAAATTGGAGCGACTCTGAGTGAGGGCGGTCCCCAAGGAATCTGCTTTTTACTTATCTCTGGCTTGGTGGACGGGTATCATTCTGAAAACTAATTAAAAGCTTGCGAAATTCTAATAGCTGGTCAGTTTGTTAAAGTTCAAGAATCGGAATGCGTCGCAGCCTCAGATAAGAATTATTATGATAATAATCATCGGGTAGTTTGAATAGTGATCAGAATTGAACAAGTTATGCCAAAGAAATAATTGAGTACACTTCTTATACAACAATGAATTTTGCTTAAAAATTAATGTAATTTTTTCATTTCGGATTAAACTTAAACTGCCTTATAAGACGTTTAATACCTACTAGAATAAGAATACCTATGTTGATTGTCGCGTAATGAGTAGAAGACTGAAAGAGGTGAGGTTGGGGGGAATGGAATGCTGTATCAGCCAGACAAAGTATCCTTCAAAAAGATCGATCAAAGGCGTAAGCACCTCCACTTCTAGTCCAGTAAAACAAACCAAGTAAACCAGGTCTATTGATGGTTTTACAGGTACATGAATTTACCTGGAAGGACTAAGAACAGATACATCTACCCTATTGAATAGATATCCTATTACAGGGAAGATAACGGTTTGCCATTTTGCTATACGTACGCTCTGTTTCAAATAAAGCGCCTTAAGGAGCTGTAATTATCGACGTCTTTACTTCTGAACGTACCTTGTCGTGCATGGAAGATCTATAGAAGACGATTAAATTTTAAAGGAGTATAATATTCTTTTTATATTAATGTACAAATTTTTTTTGAAAACGCAGGTAGTAAGACTAAACGTTTCAGGAAAAAATATAGGAAATACTTTTTAAATGACTGTTGGTCCAGTTCACCTAATTTTAAGTGATGGTAACCGTCTTCTAATCTTCCATTGATTGTATAATATCCACTATTAATCGACTTTACATACTTGTACGGGGTGAAACAAATGTCTCACCATCCTGTTATATCCGGAATGGTAGGTTTTCTGGAAAAAAGTTTCAGAGGAAAGTTGTTTCTTCAATGAACTAAACTCTTTGAACAGTAAACAACTCCCCGTTGCAGGAGTTGGGGATGTCTCAAACATTTAAAATAGCAACCTCTATTTTGTCTCACGAATTCGTCGCTGATCCCGCAAATGGACGTAACGACCAATAAAGTATTTTTTTTTTTGAAAATTTTTTTTAACAAAAGTTACCATACCTATTTGAGGTTCATTTCAGACATAACTGCGTAAGACGTCACTTTACCAATTGAGTTTTTTTTTAAATGGAGTCACATCTCACGACCGTTTCAAAATATTGACAGGAAATATCATTGATTTCAAAATGTATCAAGACGTCTAGATAGCGGAAATCGAAACAGTCACAAATTGGCTTGTAAACTGGGACTGGGAATCTAATGAGCATGCCAGGCTGAGATATTTGGAATGAATGATATCGCCTGTCAAGAACTTTTGAAACGCTCGTCTGACAAGTCAGGATCACTTCAGGGGAAAAATAATCCAACAAAAGTTTCTTATTTTTCCTCGGAGAATCATAATTCCAGAGAAAAATTAAAATCAACGCCTGCGAGGAGGTGAGTCGACTGTTGTCTTCTATTCAAAGAAATTAGCTCATTGAACAATACAACTTTCGTCTGAAACTTTTTTCCCGAAAACCCTCCCTTCCGGAAATAACGAGATGGTGCCGAAGTTTGCTCCATCCCGTATAAGTACCGTATGCTTCAAAACTTTCAAAGTTTTGAAGAAAATTCATGGATTTAATAGCGAGTGTTTATTTTCAAAATTCCGACAAAGGTCGATTTTATTAAAAAAAAAAAAAAAACGGAACCTGCCAAAACAAAAAAAACAGCAAAAATTATTTTTCAGGGCCGTGAAATATTACGATCGATTCGTTACATTTCTGTATGAAACAGGTTTTCAAGAATAGCCTAACGATAACACGAAGATGAGGAGGAGCTCCATCTTGTTGGAACCATATTATTAAATGAATCATATTAACATTTTTCTGAACGAACACAACACCAAATGGTATGGTGAAGACAGAGATAGCTGTAATTGATATAGTTTTTTATTGTATGAATTTGTTTCTTTGAGTCATATTGTAACCATTCCGGAAAGCACGTGCTTAAATGGAACGAATGCTTCACGAAAAAAATTATTTTCGCTCAGATGGGTTTGAAACATTTGAACAGCTCAAAACATGGGTTTTGAAGTCATATTTTACCGATTAGGTAAACAACTAACGAAAAGGTAAGCAATAATAAGACCCCTAGTATGCGAATAGTATATTACGTTACTAGTGTGGAAAGTGGTCCATTTCATACGAGTGGGAGATTGGTATCGTACGAGGCGGCAGCCGAGTACCACAATCCCACGAGTGTGAAATTACACTTTCCACACAAGTAATGTACTCTATTTTTCCTACGATCACAGATTAATCAGATTAATGCACATTTAAATTTTTTTTTTATATTTATTTTGAAAACTGTACAAAGAAAACTAATGATTGAATTAGAAAAACCTAAAATAACAACAATTTAGAATTGTAGAAATTGAAAGTAGGTCAAATTATTATTATTATTAGGTAACTACAATTTTAATTGTATAATGGAGTTTGCAACAAATAGAGAGATTTCTCTTTAATATGTATTTGTACATTTTGTATATCGAGAATATAACAATAAGATGAGCGCCAATATGAATATGTGCTTTAATTGAAATTAATATTTTTGTTTTTTAATTAAATTAAGTTTTGGGTCTACATCATTTAACTTATTACATAAAAACCCGTATAAATATGTAGTTTAAGTATTTAAAGTTCCATAAAAAAACTGCCAGACCTAAAACCTATGACATTTATACTTTATACCTATCACCCTCGTGTTATATTTTACTTTTCAACTCGAGAATGATATTTGCAGTTTTAGAAGTATCTTAGTAGTGCGATATTTGTCATTTTCGCAGTTGGTCGTCGGAAAACCATTTTATTAAGGTATTCAGGGAGAAGAGGAGATCTACTTCTGGCACAAAAGTCTCGTTGAATGTAATGACGGGTCAGTTCAAAAATAGGTGCAATCGAAAATTTATTTTTATGTTGACAGATAACAGATGCCGTTCAAAACAAAATCGACCTGATTTAGGATTTTTTAAATTACCGCTGGCTAACGAAGAAAATGCATTTTGTAAAAAACTTTTTATCCTACCCCATAAGAAAATTGAACTTTCTCGACTGCATGCCCCCGGAGAAAGTGCCACTTTTCCTGCCTAGGCGGTAAAATTATTTTTATATTTTCACGCTAGAGGGCCACCCAATTGCAATTGAAACTTGCTATTTCCAGAGGGAACCAATAGCAAGCAAGCTAGCTGTATGTCAATCTGTCAATGTCAATAGACCAGCAAAACCCAGCATATTGAA
The DNA here is from genome assembly GCA_910589415.1 of Malachius bipustulatus. NCBI lineage: Eukaryota > Metazoa > Arthropoda > Insecta > Coleoptera > Melyridae > Malachius > Malachius bipustulatus. Next base: position 6,111,520 of record OU342631.1, on the reverse strand, counting down.
AAATTTTCAACACCAATTTGGCACAGTCTTCTGTTAGCGCTATTACACCGATTGAATCTACAAATACACAAATAACAGAAAATAAATTAGACTTAGGGGAAACAACTTCGACTACTAATACTAATAGTGAGGTACTGATGTCAAATTTATCCAAACAAGGAATTTCGTTCAATAATTTATTGTAATATTCAAAATCCAACGTTCACTATTAATGTTATCCATAAATAAATAACTGATTGTAATTTAACTAATCTACGCTTACTGATAGTAATGTATTAAGCAAACATATGTAGGTGGTATTCAATAAATTTTCTTTCAAAACAAATTTTTTTCAAAAAAAAAAAAAAAATTATTATTATTGTGTAGGATAAAAAATTATGTGTAAACCGGGAATATCTCAGAAACGAAGCGTCGTACAGCCTCAGGTAAAATTATTTTTAGCGAATGGCCTTAAGAAATCGTTGGAAAATGGTTTTGAGCTTCTAGGGGGCATAACAGTCATGACCAAATAATTTTTTTTTTCTTATTTTTTCATTATTAGTAAAAATTAGGGCATATTCAAAATATCATTATGAGTCTAATGCTTAAATAACCTCGATTTTTTCGTCTTATAAAGTGGTGGACGAACGTCAAAACTTTGGTAATTCAAATGTCGATTATTCCGGTTAACCTCGACGGAACTTAACAGGATTAGTCTCGTTACAAAGAGTTTTCCTTCTTCTATTGATTGCATCTTACGAATTTTTCATTTTGTTACCACCGCAACGGCTAGAGGGCCGCGTCTGACATGTAAGGAAATATCGCGATTTAAAAAAAACATTAAAATGCGTACATTTCTTATTATATGTATACAGGTTGATTCATAATATGTACGCAGGATTTCAGGATGTGATAGCTCGTTCAAAAATATGAAAAAAGTTCCGAATAACGTGACTATTTTCCTATTAACGCGGATCCGAAAATTTTCCAGATAATTTTTTTTTTTTCAGTTTTTTTTTACGATTTCTCAAGAACCCTTTCAGATACCTATAAAACTGAATTTTTGTAAACATCTTATCAGTAATATTATTTACTTTTTGAGCTCTGATTAAATTATTTCATACGGCAGTGGCGGAGATTTTGGGGTTGCTTGAAATTTTTTTGCCCCTAATTGCTACGACACTGCAAAAATTGGGATTGTGGGAGCACATTTAAAACTGTAAATGTTTTCTACACAAAAAAATTTGTCAGATACTCTAACGTGAACTGTTTTCGAGAAAAAAAAGCATTTTTTGATAAAACATAAAAATGGTAACATGATTTGTTGCGCTAACAAAAACATCACTTGTTTTTGATATTTTTTTTTATGATTTGTTTCACTGCCACATATTTTTTAAAATTTTATTTACCCTCTTAACGTAGATATATTTAAGACAAGATATGTGCAAAAGCTGGATTCTGTATCTCAAACAGATCCTGAGATATCGTCAAAAAACTGAAAATAATTTTTTTCTTGACAGCCGTATCTCGAAAACGGTTCGTTTGGAGACCCAAGTTAATGGGAACTTTTTTTCATATTTTTGAACGAGCTATCACATCCTGTAGTCCTGCGCACTGAGAGAATTTAATTCTGAAGGTGTCGTTGAAAACCGCAACTGGATAACTGTCACCTAACTGTAGATATCTGCCAGCAAAGTTGACTTAATGAATTTTCAGAGTTTGGACCCCGCACGGATCAAATGGGAATAATCCCTCAGTTAAAATTGCTGCAATTAAAATATGTTTATGGCGATCAAAAGTCTCTATGGGCGTGAAGTGAATATATATACAGGGTGATGAAAGTCGGCTATTTGCTATTCTTTTTCGGTTCACCGTTGGTGACTTCGTTATTATTGGAGCTATGCAGTCGGTTCAATTATCAAAAATGAAGAATTCTTGTCGCTTATTACAGTGGTGACAACAGAAAAACAATTAAAAGTTCACGTCATGAGATATTTCTATTTTTATATCCAACCATTGCGTTTTTGGGTCATTTAAGAAGCTCAAAATTATTTTTCAACGACTTTTATGACAGCTTTCCCACAAAAAATCGCCTTTACTTAGGCTGTTGTACGGCGATCTGAGATATTTTCTCGGTGACCTTTCTTTATGACTCATCTGACGGTATATGGATTTTTGTTTATGGTATTCTTGAATCACATTAGATCCGAAAAGGTTCAAAACGAATTCTTTGCCAAGTTCTGATGCCCAATGAGGTGTCCTTCAATGGTTATGGAAGGTAGTTTTGGAGCGCAATAAATCCAAAAAGACTCAAAAATAAACATTGAGTTTCGTTCGAAATGTCTGATGGGCAATGAGGTCTTCATCAATTGCTCGGAGAAATACACTCTACAATTTGTTGCAACAGCAATGTTACTGAATTATGTTACAAAACAAAGAAGACATTAATAATCGATCCCAGCAATATGCACAGACCTTACAAGACGTTATACTAATCAGGAAAATAGGAAAAAATCAACGAATTAATAAATAAAGTGTGATGAATCAGTGTCGAAAAACGTCAATAAAAAAAAAAACATTGAAATTACCACGCACAGTTTGAATAACCTTAAAAAAAATGCTGGTGCCAACGAAACCCATCCGAAACCGAACCATCGAGAAGTTAATGTAAACAAAAGTTTCATGGAATTCTTCAAAAACGATCGCACAGTATACGAAAATATCGATTAAAACGTCGGTGTCCAGAATTTCGCAAGGAGCATGTGAGAGTAACCCTAAGACAATAATAATTAAGAAAGGCCTGGCTAAACAACCGACCTTTGTAAACATGAAACTGTTGAACTGATCGACATTGATAACAAAGCAATTCTCTTGAAGTCTCAGCGAACTGACGATGTATACTCAGAAAAGTAAAACCAAAACGCTGTAGTAACAATAGCGGCTAGCTAATTAGCTTTACGAGGCAAAATATTTCTGAAAATTTTGCGTACCACCACTCAATTTGGTTTAAAAACGGGTTGAAAGAATGGCTGCTTTTCTTTTCTACATAGTTTCTTTTACTGCTTTATAAAGCTTTATACAAAAGTACCTATAATGCTCAGTAAGTTTAATCAGACTCGACAACAAAGATATCAATAGCGTAAAGAAACGGTAGTAGAGTGTCCGTGGTTCTTGCAGCTAATTTATCAGATAATCAGTTCCTTCTTAAAGGACAACCATGATGAGAGAGCGGATTTTGTAATTAAGATAAGCTTTCAGATATTTGGTTATCTGTTCATATCAGATATCAGTTATCTGCAAGCATTAAAAATTAACAATAATATGATCATCTTACTGAAGAAAACCACACTGACAAGTGTCACCTCTATACCGCGTGTTCCTAAATACCAGGTACATGCAAAAGGAGGTAGTTTTTTGGCTTATTTTATGCCTAAAAGTTCATACAAACATATGTCCGCAACCGTTGCGTTACCGATCTACAGGATGTTGATATTAAAAAATAAAATAGTTTTTTTCTTTATAGCTCCCATAATTTTTGAGACATTTACCTCAAATTTGGAATAAAGGTTACGCTGCATGGCTTGCATCATTGGGCATGACAAATGGTTGTGAGAATCTACAGAGATATTTTTTCCCTGGATTTCTTCCATTTCGCCCCCGCTACTCCCCCTGAAGTTTTTTGCGATGCGCCGCTGGTAGATTTTAAAATGCAATGTGAATTTTCTGACTTATTTAAAAACTTGTTGGTCTTCTATAGTTTTTTTGAATTTGTAATCGTTATCGAGAAAAAAATAAACAATGTCCTCTGATTTGTTCAGAGTTCAGACGAAATTCAAATTTTCAAAATAGTAAAACTGGTTCTGGCTATTTTTGATAATTTCTTATTTCATTAATTTTGACAGCTTAGTCGACACTAACTGTTAAAAATCAAAGTTGGGATGAACCTTGGGACTAACTATTTAACTATAGTTTGACTAACCTCAAGGACCTATTAAAGAAAAAAAGAATCTTCTAATTTCAACACCCTGTAGATCGGTAACTAAGCGGTTGCAAGCCTATGTTTATATGAACTTTTAGGCATCAAATAAGCCAAAAAATTACCTCCTTTCGTATGTACCTGGTATTTAGGAACACCCTGTATAATTATCTGGACTGCTAGTTAATCAAAGAACAATAATTGAAGTCTGGTGATAAAGTTAAAAATAGAATCGACATCCTAAAGGCAGAACAGTGAACAGAAAACACCTATCTTCATGAATTCGCCTGCCTTCCAGATCTACTACATTCCATAGGTAAGGAGGTAGTGCTTTTAAAACTATTTTATAGAAGAAACGTCTATGTGCTCTACCTTTCAACCCACGCGTTAACTTTGATTAAAATTCCGTGGTTTTAAAAGTTGGTTGCATTAACATAATTTACTTTCAAGACCAAAAGCAAACTAACACGAAGGAAACTTTTATATTTTAATCTTAGAATTCTTAGCTGCTAGATATAATCCAACATATAAGAAAGCTTACGAAGCATTCAGAGTACGATACACAATAATAATGCAGCTCAGGATATTCGCCGACAAATTTATCATAATATAAGATTACCTTTTCTGACAATAAGAGCAAGGCAATCTGGGTTTTAGTTAAAAGAATAAGTTCTGCGAGCAAGATTAGACAGAGTATGTCATCTACTGCAGACACTAACAAACTTGTATAGGATTTTAGTAATTACTTTTTCAAATACCCTGAAAACGGGAGCACCCACTGTTATAATCAACATGATGTATTATACGCTCCCGGAGTCACTTGATTAAGTGTGACAGCTCAATATTTCCCAGACGTGTAACTGAGACATTGTCGAGCGATTAAGGATTATGCAATAGCGGACATAATCAGATACAAATAACTACGACCCACCGTATAGAAGGTGACACAACTGATATCTCAACTACTACGTTTTGTCATCAATAATTCCTTTTATATTTGACATCCTTTCGAATCAACTCAAGACAGCTATTATCAAACCGGTACATAAAAGGTACACTACCATGCAGTGCCGTCGAAAATTAACGCCCGATTTAAGCTCGCTGACACCTTTTAGCAAGGCATTTTAAAGGACTTGTTGCGACAGGTTACTAGGACGTTTGGAGTTCTCAATTCATGTCACCATGGCTTCACAAAGAACTTTGATTACTTTGTTTTGCATTCGTGAAGGGGGTTTTCGAGGGTCTGGAGGAGGAAATTACCATGCCGCCTTTTCTTTGATTTTTTTATGAAATCCGAGGAACTTATTTTTTTAAGAAGGAAACATCGGTTTTAACTATGCAGGTAAGACTAAAGTCGCTCCACTCCAGTAATGATGGGCTGCAAGAACTTGCTCATATACCAGCTTCAAGTAAACCAAATAAACAGCAGCATAGACGACCCAAACAACCAGAGCGAGAAGTTCTCTAAGAAAAACCGGAACACTGAGACAACTGCTATTTATTTTTACTAATATTATTATTATTACATAAACAAAAGTGGAGGTTTCTTAGAAAATCCATAACGGTTCACTACCTAGTTGATGTTAAGAGGCAGGAGTCACCCACTGCACCAGCTGCAACAACATTCCAGCCACTCATGCAGTAGTGTATCATGTGATGTTAGTGGGATTCCACATACTTTCAGGTCGTCAACAAAGAAAGAATAAGATGACTAAAGAAGGTGGGAATTGTCACATATATTAGAAGAACACCTTGTTGGGAGGGGGTTGTCTAACATTCATCTAAATTTAAAAGTCCCCGCCAACTCGAATAGAGAATGTTCTGTTGTTTCAGGAAGCTTACGAACCCTTCAAAAATTTTACTTCTATATGCCACAGAGATACAACTTATACAAAAGTCTCTGGGTGAACAGGAAAGCGATAAAACGCTTTTCAGGAATCAAAATATGTCACACCATTAGTCCATTAACCGTCGAGCTCCCTAGTTCAATAGTAAGTAGATGGAGGACAGCAAAAATGTGAGTACTAAGCAACCAGGGAAAAAGCCACGCTGACTTAGTGGTATGAGCATGTTGGTGTAAAAACGGTAAGAAACGGCTTAGGAGTCTATAAGTAGTTGCCGCGGGAGATTGTTTTTGCAAGATTCGAGCCAGAAAGTCTCGTTGATTATGATGAGGGTAGGATGGGATGGGAGAATGTTTTGTAACATTGTTTCAAAATCCTGTCAGCGAGACCGTTCAGACCAGGAAAAGAACCGGATGTTGTGGGAATTGAAGTATGGCTAGATTTGTTTCTTCCTATTGAAACACTTTGGAAAGGGTCTGTTGATCTCTATTTTTATAAATAGAGCTGAAGGTATCGGTAATTGTTTCTACTATACTCTTCGGATCAGTCTGACGAACGGAGATGGTGTCACAAACCGCCGGTGCTGAAACTCTATAGCACATCTTTGACCTGATGAGATTATGGTAGATTTTTTTTTTAATTACCTGGTTTGGAAAGCATCTCAAGGTATATTCTCTTCTGTACTGATCGATAGTTTGAAATGATGTATTGAATAATAAACGATGAGCTGCATAGTCGGAGTGGCTCAGTGATCTCCGATACCTCTACCAGAGAGGCCTCTTCGATTTAATAATTTGGTTAGATAACCAAGGTTTCAGAGGCGCGTTATAAATATTACGGTGTAATGTAAAATGGAGAAAGTTTTGACGAATCTACTCTAGCAGTCATCAATAGACTTGGAATGGAAAAGTCGCTCTCAGTCGATATGACAAATCGGCGGGGAGAACTCACGGTAATCACTAAAGGAAGTCCTCTTCGAACTATGAGAGTGTGATATTGTGAAACATGTCACCCCGGGGTATCTATAAGCCTTCAGTAATATCCTCTCAGCTAACTCAGGCCTAGGGGGGTGGTTGTTTTAGTGGCGCCGTGATATCAGGATATAGGGAAAATAAGCATGAGTAAGGGTGAAAGGAAATTTTGGAAAGGAGTTGCTAGCAACGGACTACAAGGCAAGAGAATCAGCAAGTCAGTTCAATTAGAAGGAACCACTGAAGACAATTCTATTCCGAACCTCGTTTGTTTCAGCTAGCCTCGTGCACGCTGAATTATACATCCCTCCATTTATCTGTCGCTTCAGGAAGTCTAGCATACACTGAAGAGGACATCCAACTCTCAACCGTCTCATCTTAGGAAGCCTCCGTCACGCTAAGGTATTAGACGTTCCCCCTTGGCTCTGCATCAGGGGTTCATTGATGCATTCCATTCCGCCACTTCTAGCACTCGACTCCTCATCAACGACGCATCCCGACTCGTCCATTCTTAAGCCAATTGACCTCTCGAAAGCCGCCACCACAAGGAGGGCCTAAACCGGTGACAACGCTACAGAGAGTCAAAGGACGCGAACCACCAACATGCCACGGAAGAAGTCAACCCTTTACGCTGATTAACACGAATCCTCTTACCTTCAAGCCTCGATTACCTCCAGCAGTGTCCCTTACCTTCGGAAGTGGTCAAGAAAATAGAGCGTAAGAGAAGGAAACAGCAACATAAACAAAAGCTAGCCATCCAGTTGATCGATTGAAAATGTCGCTCCGGGGTATGTAATCTTTTAGTAAAATCCTCCCAAATCAGGCCTAGGGGGGTGGTTGTTATAATTGGTTGTCATCTTTTCTGTAAATTAAATCGAACGCATACTTTCAGACTTATCACGAGGAGGTAGAAAAGAGACACGTTACTTTACTTATGGGATTAACATGATTAGTAGACAATGTTAGGTATTGGGATTGGCATTAGGATTGAATAATGAAACGGGAGGGATTGGTGATCAACTGCGATAACGCTTACTCGGACCCCTCGTTGATTACAGCCTTAGAATTATTGTTTCTCGCCTTATGAAAGCAGACACTGTGAATATCAATCTCCTAGCAATTTCGAGTCACTTGGAAGATAAGGAGTGGTTTCGTGGAGTCGCAGAGCACTAATTTTAATATTCAAAAATTAGCTCTAAAAGCTTATTATTCGACTTATCCCTCATAAGCCCTATCGACCCTTGCACCAGGGATAGTTTTCGATATAATAATATGTTGACAGTTATGGGCTTGTATATCTTGAAATGTGCAATTTTTGTTTATAAGAATGCTGAATATTTTGAGAATTACTTGTAGCCCCACAATTACGGAACCAGGGAGGTAATTTATTTCATCTCTCTTTCCCTACCTACATTCGCTTGAATTAGTGGCAACAAAGATTTACAATTTTTTGCCAAGGGTTATTAAAACATTACCGGATTTGCCGGTGTACCTAATTCTTTTTAAGACTTTCATTCTTCACTGCGAAAAAACAGGGTGTCCGGAATTTTTGCGCAAAAAATTGAGGGAGTAAATCTACTTCAAATATTATTGCCAAAAGTTCCTAAAACATATTTTCGAAAACTCGCAAACAAAGAAGTTATAAACCAACAATATTGTTGGTTTACTACTTTTCTTCGCAATGGGTCTTCGAGACTATTTAAAGAAGTTATAGGTGTGCAAAGTTGAGTTATTCAAATCGTAAAAAAATTACTTTTGAGATTTTCTTCAAATTTTGTATCTACCATTGATGTTCCTTTGCATGCTTGGTCCAAATTAGACTTGAATGCCTCAAAGCCAAAAAGCCTTAATTGCTATTGACCTTGAAAAAATTCGAAAAAGGCAATTTTATTTTACAACTTATTTTACTTATATTTTTATTTATATTTAAAACAGTAACTTATTTTGGTAATCGTGCTCTACTCCCTAGTAAGGATTTAGGTATTTGGAACTTGAGGATTTGGGTAAAGCCATCAGCTTCGTCCGTGAAAAGAAAGAGACAAAATGTTGATCGTCAATAAGGAGATTTTTCATGATGTTGCAGAAATTCAGACGAGCAGGATCTTCAGGAGATAGGGCTTGAACCTTTTGATAATTGAAGGGATAAAGGATTAGGTACTATTTCAGAATTTCATATAGGTACCGCCCGAGCTCTTCGAGCACGTTCTTCTGCTTCTCCCGTTATAGTTCTTCGAGGACAACCTACATAAAGACTAAATAAATATATTCTTGGATAATAAATTGTCTTATCAATTTAACAATATACCTCAATTAAATTATTATCTGCCAATATTAAGTTCAAAGCAAACATCTTATTTCGTAGGCAACACCCTCCGCAGTTGTTTCCAAAGCTTGCTTTGCTATTATTGAGAATTTATGGTGGTCAAATTTATAGTGTATAAGCACATTTTTAAGTTTTTCTCGGAAGCAGCTCTACAGCTCATTTTTTCGCGATAGAACAAAAGGACCTTTTTGGAATATTTTCTTATGCTCTTCAATTGCATATCTTCAAAATTCAAAATATTAATAAATAAATTATAGGCCTTTTTTGAGGATAACGCTGTTTGGTTTTAAGGAATTCAAGTCTAATTTGGATCAAGGATGCAACGTGTAATATCAGTGGTAATAAGTTTGCCACATTAGGAGAATTTGAATTCGAAGAATTAGAAGAAAACCGTAAACTATAAAAAAAGTAATAAAAAATATTGATTTAAAAAATCAACTTCGAAGACCTGTATCCTTATTGGTGCGAGTTTTCGAAAAAATCAAGTAGAATCACTCCTTTAATTTTTTGCGCAAAATTGCCGGACACCCTATTTTTGCACACAATGCAGGAATTGTATCAAAGATACTGATACTGAAGATGATACTGAAGATATTGTTCCAGGAAGGGTTGAATTAAATTGTTTTTTGTGTTTGGATTGTATTGTTCACATGTTTAAATTTTGCTGCCCTTTGAGTGCTTCTAGGATTTTTTTTAATAAATATTACCTATTATTAATATGACGCGAAGAAGCAATTGTTGTTATGTATTATTTTTTGGTGTCAATCGTTTGTAATAAAAGTGAATTAGATAATGCATGTTATTTCGCTTAGAAGTTATTAAAAATAAATTATTGAATGAAATTTATTTATTGTGGTTTGTGGTGTGGTATATATTATGCAAAGTAAATACTAAGATTGTATATACCTACATATTTACTGCCTAACAAGAACAAGAAGTGATTTCTTTACACTCACAGGATATGTATCTCGACTACGTTGAAAATTACTTAACAATGCCTTGTTGAAAGTCGTTTCACGTTTGGTAAGTTGGAAAGTTTATATAATAAAGATAAGAGAAACATTTGAGAAGTGCGGAAACTTCCAACATTCATAACGCTTGATGGCACCGAAAATATTATCAAGGACGAAAAGGCAGAATGTTTGAGAAATAAGAAACTTCTGTTGTGTTTTACTGCATTTTGATCGGTAGATATTTTCATCTTTTTGCACTTACCGCCTTCTCTGCCGAATTTCCTCTTCTTCTTAGAACTAGAGTTTTGTTTTTGATTCGATGTTTTATCACATTTTTCTTTGTCTTTGTCTTTGTTTTTCCACCGTATCAACATGGTGATGCTTTAAACTTCACTCTAGAAAAGAGAAATAAAATGTAGGTATTTAAAAAAGTTATCCCTGTAATAGGGCGCAGCAAGTGCTTATAATAAGTCTACTTCATTTAACTGACATTTCCATACATAAAAAACCGTGCTACATCATGGTGATTATAAACACCCGAGTAATGAGATTTCTAGAACAAGCGACCATAAAACACAGATGCGCATGAGTTTTAAAGTAATTACGAGGTTTAAGCATTAAAAATCATGTGTGCATGCAGAGTATCCAGAAATGCGCTGCAAATCTAGCGAGAATCATCATTGTCGTAAATCCAAGAGATAGCTAAAAATTTGTTAAACAACTGACTTTGAAGACATTTCAGAGCAATTATTCTATTATAAGAGTGGTTATTGAGTAGTCATCGAACTTGCGATTTATTTCATTAACACTCTGTATAATTTTTTTTTCCTGATTACTAATGTTTAGGTACCTGTAAACAGAATGCACCATCAATGTATATCTCTACAAATGTATATTAATTGCTATCTCGAAAACAGTAATAGATGGAATAGTGCTAGTGCATCAAATAGTTTAATTACATGTCTTTTGATATGAAGTTTGAAGATTGCAAAAACAATCAGCGGTTCTCAAAATATTTAGAAAAAAAAAAATTTATCAAAAGTAAAAATCGCTGTAACTTTCTTTAATAGTAGGAATTTTGAAAATCTGAAAGCTGTGAAAACATACAATTATTTACATTTTAATCTAATTTTGGATTTTTTTATATGCACAAGGGTGCCCAAGCAATTTAAGAAAGAAGAAGAAGAATAAAAATATTTTATTTGGGAAAAAACCCTTGAAAATTGATTTTTAATATTTTGGCAATCAAGCGCTCGATCTAATTATTTACAATGAAAATTTAATTGGTCAGAGGTACCTGACAATCTTGCAAAATTACATGCAAGGTTCACTCATGGAACAGTTGCCACTGTTGCATCTACGAAAAATCAGGTGATTTCATTCAGCAAGGTGGCGCTCCTGCCCATAACTATCGCATTGTTAGATCCTATCTGGATGAAGAATATCCGGAGAAGTGGATTGGAACCCATTGTTCAGTTCAATGGTCAGCGAGATACCCAATCAAGATACCCAATCACTCCTCCGTATGGATTTTTTCCTATGAGTATATTTAGAAGATAGAGCGTGTAACAGGACCTACGAAAATGTGAAGTAACTGGAATTAGCTGTTCGTCAAGAAAGTGCTACATATACCAGGCAGGTTTATTAGGAGTGCCACTATGATGCCTGTAAAATAATGGTAGACAATTTGAATACTTAAATTAATTGCTGTGGTCCTTCGTTGTCAATTTTATTTTGTTGCCTTCTTATTATTTAAATTTTTTCTGTTATTACCTTGATTATAACCTAATTTTGTGTTGTCTAATTAAAAAAGCTGTTTTCAAGGGTTTTTTCTTAAGTAAAATCATAATAATTATAATATACACCTACATCATTTATGATGTGTGATATCAAAAAATACAATATGGCAACCATAAGAAAAAACAAAAGATGTGGTAATATCTCAAAATCTAGTATACCTACAGGGATATCCTAAACCATTGAAGATAAGAGGTCGGTTAGATTAGAGAAAAGTTGCGCTATTTTTTGCTTTATAAGAATCTGAACAAAATATGTCGTTGCTGAAATATCCTGAAAAAAACTGAAAAATCAAAATATAAAATCTTATTTTAGCCATATCTTTTTTATTATTGAAAATTAATAAATTATTTTTTGTAGGTTAACGTAAATCGTCAAAAGCATTACAACATTACAAAAATTTCCAAAGTCGACTAGATCCCAGAGTATGCACAGCCAACTTTTGTTTTTCTTATGGCCGCCAAATTGCTTTTTATGTCGTTCGGTATAAAAAAAATCATGGAAATCAAAAATTAATAACGTAATAACAAAAAAAATCACAGAGTTTACTCTTCTTTTTTTCGAAAAAAGTACAATTTTTAAACATATAAAAAATTAAGAAACTATAAGGCAAGTAATATGACCTCACATTGACGTAATTGGATGAAAAAAAGTAATTTTAAATTTTTTTTGAAAGTTATTAATTTTTGGTTTCCATATTTTTTTCTTATACCGAACGTCATAAAAAATAATATGGAGGATAATAATAAGAGAAACAAAATTTAGCTATGAATACTCTGCATGGGATCTAATCGGCTTTGAAAATTTTTGTAATGTCAAATGGATAGCTTTTGACGACTTATCTAGGTCTACCAAAAATTATTTATTAATTTCCAATAATGAAGAAGATATGGTTAAAATAAGAATTTAGAATTTTCAGTTTTTTCAAGATATTCCGGCAACGACTGAAATTATCCTGATTTTTTTTCAGATTCTTAATAAGCATAAAATTGCGTAACATTTTTCTAATCCAACCGACCTCGTATCTTCAATGGTTTAAGATATCCCTGTAGTCGTCCCCCATTAAATAGTTCTAATCCTATACAGGGTGTCCAGGTATGAGTGTAAGAGCTACACGTGGCGACCTTCCTTGAACTATTTTGAGTAAAAAATCTTAATACAATAATGCTCTAAACGTCTTCACGGTGCCACACGAGGTCATCAAAGTTAGAAATTCTGGGTCACAAATATGCATATTATTAAACTTCTATTTCCTTTTGCAGTTACGGTTAACATTTTCAAAGACTTTTGCAAAGTCTTATTTCATTTAATTTTCGTAACAGTGCAATTATTAACTTTTTTAACATTTCATATTTTTTTTTTTAATGTTAAAAAAGTTAATAATTGCACAGTTACGAAAATTAAATAAAATAAGACTTTGCAAAAGTCTTTGAAAATGTTAACCGTAACTGCAAAAGGAAATAGAAGTTCAATAATATGCATATTTGTGACCCAGAATTTCTAACTTTGATGACCTCCTGTGGCACCGTGAATACGTTTAGAGCATTATTGTATTAAGATTTTTTACTCAAAATAGTCCAAGGGAGGTCGCCACGTGTAGCTCTTACACTCATACCTGCGGACACCTTGTATAATTGTGTAGATATGTTTTACTACATATCTTTCAGGTTTTCAAAATTCCTATAAATAAGACAGTTAAAGCGATTTTTAGTTTTGACGGATTTTCAGTTTTTTCAAAATATTTTGAGAACCGCTGATTTTTTGCATTCTTCAAACGTCATATTAAAAGGCAAGTAATTATGGAACTTTTTAACATTTGATGGCTCTATTCCCACCTATTTCCTTTTCGATATAGGAATATAGAGAAGCATACAATGGTGCACCTTGTAAACAGGTGTCCCAGCTCATTCGAATTGATCTTTGCAGGCCAGACGACGGATTTTTCGAATTTTGTCTTACAAATTCAAATAAAAGATCACAATCTCCATAATTTGAAATTATGTGACGACATAACGAAGTTATGTTTTTTATGTTATTTCATTTTTAGATTTTTGAGAAAAAAAAAATTGAAATGGTTTTTAGAGTTGAGGTTTTTGTACTTTGAATTTGAGTACCTACTTCACTACCTTGAATTTAAATTGAGTAGTTCATGAGGTATAAAGAAGTGAAAATCACAATTTCCAAAGTTCAAGGGAGTGTATAATGGAAACGCCTCAAAATATAGGAAAACTGATTTCATATGTCTCTATTGTAACTATTCTATGATGTAGATGAAATGTTTATCCAGGGTGCTGAAAAAAACCGAGATTGCTCAACACATCGCTAAATAAATTTAAAAAAGTAAAAGTAATTGTTTACATCCGCGGCTCCTAAGTTTCATCAATTTTTTCGGGACCGAGGAGCGAAATAGGGGTGCTGGGTGGGTAAGAAGCTAAAAACAGCCATTGCAAACTAATATTAAGGTCACAACTAAGGCCTCTTTGGCACTACGGTCGAATTTCTATTTTTTTCTTCATTTTCAGGGCAAGGAAAATCTTTGAGATTAACAGTAGCACGATTTTTATTTTCAAATTTGCATTTATTTTGCATTTATATTCCAAAAATCGTAACATCAAATCTTGTGTTCTGTTCACGATATGAGAATCCGGATATATTGGCAGTCCGCGTCTGTATACGTTTGGAAGCGGTTCCCATTATCGTAAGTGGTTTCATCCCTAGTTAGATCCGAGACTAGTGGATTTCTCGGCGCTTGTGTCAGGACCGTATATTCGTTGCACTCCCAAAATCAATTTTTAAAGTCGTTTTGTGGCCTTCCCTTTTATTTGCAAAGCTAATGAATACCTTCCTGGTGTTACTATAGGTATGTTCTCCACCCCCATATAGGTGCCATAGTGAAACTGTAGGAGCCGCGGATGTAAATAATGAACAAAGTAAATAAGGGACATGTAAGCCGTTTTCCTTTCCTTATATTTTTAGGCTCAACAACATTATAGCATTCAATTTAGAAAAGCATAACTTTGATAAGCCACTCTCATATATGGGACACTCTCTAGGTACAGTCCAAAATAATTTTAAATTATAAGCATTATGACCCCGTAGTGAAATTTGTAAAATTTTGTTTTTAATCCATCGTTTAGCCCACAGAGACCGACTCGAATGACGTGTGACACCTGTATAAATAAATCGTTAGCCTGGATAAATAAAGAAAGTGACATATTATGTCATTGTGAGGATACTCAAGTCATGTTTTACAAAACATGTTGCGATCCCTCTAATTTTTCCGTTTTAATTCCACCATCATTTCCGTTCCGTTAGTAATACTTAGTTATGGCTCAACCCCATTAAGAAGGATGAAATATTAGGACTCTTTATGTAAATGACTGATATTATTAATGGGTAGCTTCTGAGATCAGCTGATGACTAATTAGGGATTAACAAAATTTAACCTAGTGAAATGGCGACACCGAAATGACAAATGGAGGTACCATTATCTCAGAGAAAGTCACTGCATCGTTTAGAATGCGGTGGAATAATTTTTCATGGAGGTTGTCAAAACGACCCATACTGCGCTCTGTTAGTTCATTATCTTAATATTAATAGATTTATGTAATATTAAAAGACTTTTAAATTAGAGGTGCGTGATTATAACTTATGACAAGGTCTTTTAATTTATTTTCTGTTGACGTAACAGGCTATTATACAGCGTGTTTCTTGACTCAGTAATGACAACATTTTCTTTTTTTTTCAATAGGACACCCTGTATATTATAGTACTTTCATATTCCCTATCTTAACTTTTTCATGTGATATCCCATGATGTGGTTTTTAAGCCCTGTGATGAAAATTATTAGATTTTTTAATCACCCTATGGAATAATTAAGCCATTATAATAGGGTACCATACTTATAAAAAGTTAAGATAGGGAAATGTAAGCCATTTTCCGATTTTTGGAGCTGAATATAATGTCGTCATGACTGAGGCAAGGAGCAACACGTTTATATATTTTTTTTATTATCAGAAAATAAATTGAATTAAAAAAATGGACGTTTTTTTTTCATTTTTTCAAAACTCAAAATTTAAGGATTTATTGGACGGTACCCGGATTTATTTCAACATCCTGTATATAAAATATATTCAAAGCTGTTTTAAAATTATAAAATTAAGACATACGTTAATGATATACGGACAACAAAGTGGTAACACACCTATTTTTGCAACCCGCACTGTCACTAGCTTAAACGCAATTATGTTCGTGAACAAGTTGAGAACTCCCTCGAAACTCCACGTCTTGAAAACTTCGTCACTTAAGAGATGTCTAGGTTTGGTCCTTTGGAAAATAGTTTGATTTGCATAGCAATGGAGATGCTCTCACGCGGGACAAAAAATTAATTAACTACTTCAAGTTTATCCCGTATAATCCTTGAATTAATCAAGTCGAATCGCGTTTGAATCAACAGCGGACTATCACAACAGAATGAAAAGGGAGTACGTACAGAGAAAAGCAAACATTGATGAAATCTAGTTACACTAATACTGTTCATCCACTCGAGGAAAACTGGGTTAGACCGGTAGTTCTATCAATATCTAATTAAACGTCATCAAGCAAGGGTGGATGTAACGGTGGAAACGAACGGGGGCTTCAACTGATTATAAAGGGGTTGAATCACAATGGCCAAAATTAATTATCATCTTTTATCTGAAAAGGAAGCATTAACTTCTTCAAAGATTCCTTAACGATTATCTCATCACGATGGATACCTAGGTCAGTAACAATGGTTAAGGCTAAAACACGATAACACGAACTGCTTTCACATTTTACCAGTTCATAACACTCATTTCTTATGATAATTTCTTAAAAAGATAACTTCTTTCGAGATCTAACTTTTAGAATAAGTTTCCTAATTTAGTAAAAATTTTAAAGTTCAATTAGATTTGGCTGTTGAAATCTGGGCGCCCTTAAAAAAGTATTTCAATCAGTCCTAGTGGAAAAGTTTTTTAATATATTTCACACATAAGCCCGTATTCACAAACGATAATTTCCTAAATAATTACGTAATTATTTAAATGAGTGAGATGGAGATATGCAGTTTTTTTGCAATAGAATGAGATGGGGATAATTGATTACGTAATTATTTAGGAAATTATCGTTTGTGAATACGGGCAAAAGCATGTTAATTGAAAACTTTAATTAGAAAATACCCACAGCTCAGTAATGAAAACTAAACCTACTTGAACATCGTCATATTTTTTTTCAATATGAAGTTAAAATCAGGAAAAAAAAGTTGGAGAACTTCTTTTTCTTATAAATGGGGAATTTTATTGGATTCTATATTCACAGGAGATTCCTGAAAGTTGAGAACAGCTGAATTTTCAAGAAAATTTAATTTTGGCAAAGTGGTAGGCATAAAATTGCTTCCTCGATAATAAATTCCCGATAATATATATCTCAGAAGAAAATTAGAGAAGATAGAGATGTAGGGATTTAAGATAGAAAAAAATAGACAGGAGAAAATTTTCTTAAGAAAAGACTTCGTTTACAGATTTCGTTTTTATTCACAACAAGATATTATTAATAATCAAAATTTGTGCATCTCTGATTTTCTTTAATGATCTAGCCTTAAGTTGCCTCTTCGATCCCGCCCAACTCCATGCTAATAAACGAAACATAAAAAAAGGAAAAAAGCAAAACCAAATAAGTGGCAATTATCATCCATCCAAGCAACTATACAAATTGAGAACTCAAAAGCCACTGCATGTCATGTGCTGCTTAGAAAAACTTACAAGAAAGAAAGTGCAATAGCAGTCAGTGAATACTTACACGGCTGGGACAAAGTTAGGCCTCCCAGTTTAGGGCATCCCTTCAAGAGGAAGGGCCGTCCAGGACCGCGTACACGTCGTTATCGCAGCAAGCCTTCTTTGGGCATTTGATCTCCAGCGCTTGCTAGATCGCCACTACAGCATCCGGAGATGTGACGTAACCGATCGATCTGAACGCCACGGGCTGCTCTGGCGGCCGATCGGGGAACTAGGTGGAGGGTGAACGCCCTGTTTGCGCCACTATCACGCCCTGAACACTGGGGTCCCTGGGAGAGGGTGGAGGGCCAAGATGTCATCCCTAATGTGCGCCGTAAGATTTCCCATAATAATGATGTAATAATATTCAAAACGACAATAAGTCATAAATTTGATCCTGCTGTTGTAAATATTTATCAAGCCAGGGTTCAAGATTTCCTAAATTCAGGCATGCTTCATGAGATAATTGGGAATTATTGTTATCTTGAAAAGAAAGATTTAGACTCCAGGTGCTATTTAAATATTATGGCTATTGCTCTTCAATAATTTTTCATAAAAAACTTATACCTACCTTATGAACCATAAAATTGACTGCTATGTTGAGGAGTTGAGGTGTGCCTTTTTCGACTCCTTTGTCGCTTTAATAAACTTATTATAAGTTTAGTAAGCTTATAAAGAAAATAATGAACAAGAAAATGTAAAAGTAATTGCGTCATAATTCTAAAAAATATGGAACTATTGCAGCTGTTGCTCAGTCGACGCCGACGGAAGAATTTGGGTTAAGGATATGAAAATTCCTGTCCTCTCCAGACTGCTCGCGTGAGATAACACCTGCTAGTCTTCCTGTTCCTATACTGAGCGAATAAAAAATTAGGGCAGAAAACTGTTCAATATAGTGACGAAATACACTAAATAAAACTCATACAGAAGGCTATCATTCTTAAAATTGTTTAAGTTTGCGCTTTTCAACTCACAAATGATTCTTGTTCTTGAGACACATTTACGGTATCGTGTCGGCAATGACATCTTGAACAAGACAATCCAAAGGATTATCAATAGACTCTAATTTAATACCTAGTTAAGTCTAAATAATTATCGAGGAAATATATACCACTAATTCACCAGGGGTAATATTAGCAGTAGGTAGCTCCTGCTGAACCGCAATCAAAGCAGTCTGCCCATGCAAATATTGCAAGGACTGGGAAACTAATTATATTCTTACCTACCAGATAACTTCCCGCTCAGCTTTGCAAGCTCCAGATGAAGATATACTTCAATTTAATACTCACCTCAAAGAAACTCCCGGTTTTATATTTCACGGTTTTAAAAACTCTCTACTGCGCGATGGCACTTGGTTTGAGTTTAAACAGAAATCGACTAGTAGGTATGCACGCTGACAATGCCATCCTATGTTTACTCCATGATTCATTTTAACAGCTACATACTTTATTTAGGTAATATCAAAACTATCGCGCTAACGCTGCGATTTTTTCTATTCGGACGGGTATCTCGCTATCCGGTTCTGCGAAAAGATCGCAAAACTGGCATGCAATGCAGAAAAAATAATTGCACCCCAGCCCAGCTACTGGCGATTAGGTATTTAGCTATTCTCTACAGCTGGTATTGTCTCAGACACCCTAGCGTCTTCTGGGTATGTTTCCTCTCTATTATCTGAAGGAATATTACTTACATAAATAACATTAGTGCAGAAATATTGCCGCAGAGCTGCTCAACTTAAAACATCAAATCAGGTTCATATTTTCGACAATGACAGTGTATTCTGAGGAACTTGCTAAAATATTGAAGCAACACTTTGCCGAAATAGCTTGTGAAAGTCTATCAGCGAAACATCCGCATCTATACAGCTCATTTAAGGTAACTATTTATAGTTCTAATTTCAAAACTGCGTCGGATCCACTTATATGGCCGCTTGGAACTTGCATAAGCCCTTTCGCCCCTCCAAGAAGACACTTATAAAACCGATATAATATTTGACCCAAATTTGCTTTGCTTGATTGATGAAGTTTTACTTGATATACAAGTGTATAAGAACTTGAACTTATATATGCCTCACTGAGGTCGGAATGAAGTCTGATGTAGTCTCTTCCTGCGTCTTTGATGGGTATAATTTGGTTTCCTCATACTGTCGGTCCAATCTAAGACGAGGTGGAGTTGGGATACGGGCTAATAATGGAACTACCACGGATAGTATTGACCTGTCGGGCTTCAGAACTGATCTAGATTTTGAAGTGTTTTAGTTACAGTTTTGTTGAATTGTTATCGATTTCCATCTGGGGATGTGAACGTGTTTTTTGATTCAGTTTGTGATGTATTAAATTGTAACGAAATTCGAGGATTTCGTTTATAATTAATCTAATCAGTTATTTATTAAAGACAGTTTATTACTTTTAATCAGTTCGAAGCAGGAAAACAAGGTTTTTGCGGCGGCGATAGCGGCCTTATCGCTCCGCCGCCGGCTATAAAAGCAGAGGACCTCCAAAGAACGGACAGTGCTTGTTTGGGTATTGACCACCAAGCATTCGACTCCTGCCAGGTATACTGAACCTGCACCCCGCGGTGGATGTACCACCGACCGGGTAAACAGGCAGCGAGACGCGAGCCGGGTACTGAACTGACCAGCCCTCGTTTCATTTCTCTGGCGGGTTTGGTGAGCCCCTAGAGACAGGACAGGACAGGACGACCGACATGCGTGTACTCAGCGCACCGAGGGGGAATGGCCGATGCATTGAGTCGGCCTTTACTAGTCCCATAACTCTCACCCAGAGTGTAATGAGCTCTGAACGGAGAACCACCAATTAATTATCCTTTATTTTTAGTTTGTCAGGCTCACGTCTTATTGAGACAGTACCGGTGGAAACCAACGGGGACCTCGGATTAATACGGTCTACCGGTCCATCGAGAGGAGCCAAATATCTGAAGCCGCAATCGCCCTTATAATATTATTGTTTGGTTTATTGTATATACTTACTTATGTTGTAAATAAAGATTATTTTTAAATTTCTTAGTAACGGGTTACTTGCATTGGGGACTGAATCCACGCACGAATCATTCAAATTAAAATACCCGTTACAAAATTATCTGTACAAGCCCAGGTTTGAAAAAAAAACCCTGGTCAGGTGGCCCACCAGGGTTACTCACACCTCGTGTACTCTCATTGATAATGTTTTTGTGACTGATGGAATGGTTGATTGTTGCTTGGTACTGGATAGTAATGTTGCTGACCACAGGGCTGTCTTCGTCCGAATGGGTCAACAGGCTTCGAGGATCAAAGCTAAGGTATACTATAGGAGATTTTATAATGAGGGGTCCATTATCAGTTTCCAGACTGCGTTACAGCGTGACGAATGGCATATTAGGTTTATCTCTCTCGAGATGTGAACGAAGCTTTTGATACTTTTCATAAAAAAAATTAGATTACCTTGATAGTCATTTTTTTCTGCGCTTGTGTGCAGGTGGAAGACCTGCTGAAAGGGCTTTGGCCTCTGATGATCTGCGTCGGTCCAGTGTACGCTTGAAAGATCTGATTGTGCTGAAATACTCATACCCGGAGCTTGCATCCATGTACAGAAGAGATCGTGGCGTGCACCGCCGTTTAAGTAATTTCTGACACTAGGAGGGCGTATTATCAGTCCAAAATAATTCATTCGCACAACCAAAACAAGACTGCGTGGAACCTAATTTCTAGGCTGACTGGCGGTCCTGGTGGGAGTGAGCGTGGATGTGCTGCGTTGAGTTGTGGTGGTGTGAGTGATCCTCAGATGGTGGCTGAGCTTCTTAATGATTCTTTTGTGCGGACTTCAGTTAATATTGTGGCTGGCATACATCAGGGTGACCGAAATGGGGGGAACGGGATGATTTTGCCATTTAGTATATTTCTGGCACCTGCCACCATTGACAGAGAATGAGCTATATAATTTACTATATCGTAAGCTGAAGAACTCAAAATCTTGGGGACCGGATGGCGTTCCTTTGTTTCTATTGCGGAGGGTCATCCCTCCTCTGAGTTAGCTGGCCAATTTGTCTTTTTCTACGGGTACCTTTCCGGAAACACTAAAAACTGGTAAGGTTGTGTCATTCTGCAAGAAGAGGGGAGGTTCATCTTCGTTGGAGGATTACAGATCGATTACTGTTTCTTTTTATTTCAGTAGAGTTTTTGAGTATCCCTTCATGAATCGCCTTCTTGGATTTCTTACTAAACATTGTATACTTATGAACCGGCAGCACGGTTTCCGTACTGGCTATTCAACATCTACTGCTCTGAGTGAGTTCTACAGGGATCGCCTGGTGTTATATGGCTTGGTGTTTTTACATACCCGTTTTTTTATAGATGTGAGTAGTCTTATTATGCTACGACTATCCCCTATTTTACTTTTAACTTTCACTTTGACATGCCTACATTTTCATCTTTACGAAATGGTTAATAAAGGTTATTATTATTATTATTATATAACTCCATTTGCATTTCTGAAAGCTTCCAGTCCACGGATATTCCTACTATAAAACAACATAAGGTGAACATTATCGATTCTGACATAAGTGTTATTCTAGATTGAGGTTCTGATAACTTGGTTCAATTCAATAGTCTCAAAACATAGGCGTGCATGTGTTTTTGCTAAAAGGCATGTGTTAAATGAACCAGTTTTATTACCCTTATTATTACCTTATTATGGAAGGCTTAATATACCCTTCCATATTGATTGGCTAGACGAAAAGTTCAGTACCTCTTACAAGGTTCAACATAGTATGTTAGCCAATGATTTTCTTTACAGCGTGTCTCAGGGACTCATCGGTCCCATGACTGCAAGGATTCGTGTGTGAATGCAGCGGGTACTCCCCAATTACATGGGAAGCTGGAAAGTATCCTGTGAAAAGTCCCACGCACTGTCCTGATCTGTGTTCTGCTTTAGGTGCATGCAACATTTCATTGGTAAGGTTTGGAGATGGTTCTCTCAACAATAACTTGTCACAGGTAGGTATTTCCCGAAGCATTGTTCCAGTATGTTTTTTGTTGGTTCGTTTCCCCTTAGACACTGCGCCAAGCACCTTTTTTTGGTCTCGCACACTGTGCAGGTCGCAGGTCCCCAGTGAGGGTCGTCGCAGAGCTACAGAACAACTGGTTGTTCTTTTGAACGTTTTGCATGATTTAGAACAAGGAATTGTCTCTTCATAAGGAATGACGATTTCAGAGAACATTTGGTACAGAGAGTATGCGGGGAGTTTGAATCATTCAAGTCTCCATTAAAAGATAATTAATCTTCAATGGAAATTAAATTTCAATTGAAAATCGTGCGAAGTCGTTTTTGGCACATATACGTGCATTCCAAGTCATTTCACTCCTTATGTACGCATACACAAACGTAGGAGCTGGAGAACTTCGAGAGTACTCTTGCTGCTTGGTGCTTCCTGCTTGCTATACATGTAAAATTTTGATAAAATCTGATTACCTACTGGTTTGTCGGAGAGGGAAACACAAAAAGTGGTCCCCTATTTTGTTAAGTAGTATATACTTTACTCATCTTATTGCCAAATTTATATTGTGTAGTTTCAGTTTGAAATTGACTTTATCTCAACTTGAAATTGATTTCCATTGTGAAAATGTTTAGTTTCAATTTGAAGTTGTTTGGGTCCAAATTTGGATTGTTGGTTGTTACCAATTTGAAATTATTTAATCACAATTTAATGTTGAATTTATAGTCAAATGCATAGTGACTGCAACAGCTGCGGACTTCGCTGGCGGGAAAATCATGCTGCTCATTTGCAACCATCATACTTAAACCAATATTGTTTTCAAATTTTATAATAATCGCGATTTTGGAAGTTCAAAGCCCAGTACAACGAAAACGGCTCAAGATAGAAAAACGGCTTACATGTTCCTATTTTTACTTTTTATGGTCTCTTCCATGGTACAGAAATATTTATGCTTTCTTTGTTTTTTTTGTCGACGCGTTGAGAAATCTCAGATTTTTAATTTTTTTAACACCCTATAGGTATAAACATTTCATGTACATACTACATCATACAATAGTACGTGAAAAGTTAAAATTGGGACATGTAGCCGTTTTTCTCTATCTTGAGCCGTTTTCGTTGTAGTACTTCCAAAATCTAAAAATGACAGACAATCTAAAAATGCAATAACATAGGAGCATTCCATTAAAAAAAAAACATAATTTTGATACGCTACAGATACCGCTTCAAATGAGCTGGGACAAGCTGTATACAGGGTGATTCATAATATGTGCGCAGGGCTTCAGGATAAACTTGGGTAGTTAAATTTGTCACGAAAATACGCCTACTTTGATAACAAAACGACCTGTTTCGGCGTTTTTCGCGTACATCTTCAGTTTCCAAGTTATTAAGGCGAGTTACGTTTTCGTTGGGTCAAGCGAAACCCGAAATGTTGGATATCGTTGTAAAGAAAATTCAAGTAGCTTTCAAATAATGTATCACTCGATATCTGTTCCCTATGATGATAAGCAAAAGGGTAGCTAACCCTGCCAAGGGAATGAACTTGGGTAGTTAAATTGGTCCCGAAAATATGTCCCCCCCCCCGATAACAAAATCGACCTGTTTCGGCGTTTTTCGCATACATCTTCACTTTTCAAATTATTAGTCTTGTTACCTCTTCGATGGCCCACCCTGTATAGGGACTGATGTCACGTTTTTTGGAATGTAAATGCAAAATAAACGCAAAATTCAAAATAATAATCGTGCTACTGTTAATTTCGAAGATATTATTGCTTGCCCTGAAAGTGAAGAAAAAAATAGCAATGCGACCGTAGTGTCAATAAGGAGTGTAGTTGTGACCTTAATATTAGTTTGCAATGGCTGTTTTTAGCTTCTTACCCACCCAGCACCCCTATTTCGCTCCTCGGTTCCGAAAAAATTGATGGAACTTGTAGAACTGATACGTGGATGTAAATATTCCTTATTTTTTACCAAAGAATGAGCCCTTAAACCTGTTCGGTGTTATTTAGATACACCCCGAATATGTGACACTGAACACTGTGTATACAAGATATTCGGTAACGGTCCATCCAAAAATCAAATCGTCATGTATAAAATCGTATTTTTAATATAAAAAAAAAGAATAACGGTTTTTCAGATCGGGCTTTGTTTAGGAAATATACATATAGCACTCAAAATGTAAAATCAAGGCATTAGCACTCGGGTGAAGTTAGCAACGAAAAGCTAGCAACGGGAGTGGCTAAACATCCGGCTCCAGTACGATGATGATTTAATTACATAATAGTCTGCTATTATTTCTTGAACGGCAATGAAATGCCACTTCATGCAAGTCATGTGAGGATATTTGAATGTAAAAATTGAGAAATCCTAGCCACGTATAATGGGCACTTCTTGTATTTCAAGATCATTTTTACACCTGGAAAACTGAACTTCCAAAGTTCATGGCGGCCGTTCTGGGCCCGGACAAGACGAGTTTTTACAACGTCGCGACAGAGTTGATCTTTCTCCTTCGTGTCAAAAAATAAAAACCCCAGCAACGCACCAAAGGCAGTTTTTATAGCCTAAAATCAAAAATTACAACACCTGAATATCTGGAATCGGAAATTCAAAAAATCGTAGCGGCCGTTCTGGGCTCGCACAAGAAGAGTTTTCACAACGGCGGACAGAGGGTTAACTTTATCCTTCGTTTTGAAAAATAAAAACCCCAGCAACACATCAAGGGAAGTTTTTATAGCTGAAAATGGAAAATTACAACATTTGAATATCCTGATATTCAGCTACAAAAACTGTACTTGATGCGTTGCTGGGGTTTCTAATTTTTGCAAACGACAGGAAAAGATTAACCCTTTCACGCCGTTGTGAAAACGCCTTGTTTGGGCACAGAACGGTCACCGTTATTTTTTTAAATTCCGAATCCGCATATTCAGGTGTTGAAATTTCAGATTTTGGGCTATAAAAACTGCCTTGAGTGCGTCGATGATGTTTTTATTTTCCCAAACCAAAAAGAGAGAAAACGGCCGCCATGATTTTTTTTGAATTTCCAAATCTAAATATTCAGGTGTTGTAATTTTAGATTTTGGGCTATAAAAACTGTCTTTCGTACGTCGTTGATGTTTTATACAGGGTGGCCCAGCGAAAACGTACCAAGCTTAATAACTTGAAAACTGAAGATGTACGCGAAAAAAGCCGCAACAGGTCGATTTTGTTATCGAGGGGGACATATTTTCGTGACAAATTTAACCACCCAAGTTCACCCCCTTGGCAGGGGTTTCCTTTGCTTATCATCATAGGGAACAGATATCGAATGATACATCATTTGAAAGCTACCTATTTGAATTCTCTTCACAACGATATCAAACATTTTGGATTTCGCTTACATACAGGGTGGCCCAACGAAAACGTCACTCGCCTTAATAACTTGGAAACTGAAGATGTACGCAAAAAACGCCGGAACAGGTCGATTTTGTTATCGAGGGGGACATATTTTCGTGACAAATTTAACTACCTACTCAAGTTCACCCCCTTGGCAGGGATAGCTACCCCTTTGTTTATCATCATAGTAGCTACCCCTGCCAAGGGGATCAACTTGGGTAGTTAAATTTGTCACGAAAATATGCCTACTTTGATAACAAAATCGACCTGTTTCGGCGTTTTTCGCGTACATCTTCAGTTTCCAAATTATTAAGGCGAGTGACGAGTGACGTTTTCGTTGGGCCAGCCTGTATGTACGCGAAGCCCAAAATGTTTGACATCGATGTAAAGAGAATTCCAGTAGCTTTCAAATAATGTATCACTCGATATCTGTTCCCTATGATGATAAGCAAAGGGGTAGCTACCCCTGCCATAAGGGGGTGAACTTGGGTGGTTAAATTTGTCACGAAAATATGTCCCCCTCGATAAGAAAATCGACCTGTTTCGGCGTTTTTCGCGGGCATCTTCAGTTTTCAAGTTATCAAAGCCTGGTACGTTTTCGCTGGGCCACCCTGTATAAAAAAAGTAAAAACTCGTCTTGTCCGGGCCCAGAACGGCCGCCATGAATTTTGGAAGTTCAGGTTTCCAGCTGTAAAAATGATCTATTGTAATACAAGAACTGCCCAATTTACATGGCTAGATTTTTTTATTTTCACATGCAAATATCCTCACATGACTTCATGAAGTGGCATTTCATTGTCGTTCAAGAAATAATAGCAGAGACTATGTAATTAAATTATCGTCGTACTGGAGCCGGATGTTTAGCCACTCCTGCTGCTAACTTTTCGTTGCTAACTTATTAGCCCGAGTGGCATTAGCTATGAAATTTAAAATTTATAATTTATTAGTTGACAGCGTCTTATCATTTAATCAGAAGTGTCAACGGTGAGTAACTTTTTGTTTGAGTTTGTTGTTTAAAGTGTTACCTATTTTAATTAGCCCGCGCGTTCAGTTTTGGAAAATCATTTTGGCAATATTTCCCAAACGATACCCGATCTGAAAAAACGTTATTCTTTGTTTATGCCTAAAATACGATTTTATACATGACGTTTGATTTTGGCTGGCCCGTTACCGAACAACCTTTATTAATGTATATTTTTTTAAATTAGGTACATAGTTATAATGAATTCGACAAATTCCAATTAATAATTACAAGCCGTAACATTCGAACATGCGTAATTATTAATAATTAGGTGCAAAATAGACTGTTTGGTTTGCATACGAGTTACTTGTGCCAAGGTCAGGCTTGTTATATTACACAAATAGGTACAATACAAACAAATAATAAATACAAAATAGGTACACTACACGACCAACAAAATACTACACGGCGAACCGCGGCGCCATGCGATTTGCCTAGTCTGTTTTGCGTCCAACAGAGAAATTAAGTTTATTGCTGTGATCTATGCATGCATGCTGCAGGAGGCTAGCCCGCTAGCCTAGCAGGCTAGCGAAGGCAAAGATCACAGCACAGCAGAGCAGAACGGTGAAATGAAATACCAGCCTCTGCCTCTCCAGCCAGATTGCACTGTTGCTGTTAGTTGCTGTTGCTTGATGCACAGCTGTTGGCCAGCCAGAGCAGAGCAGCAGAGGAACGGTGGCCGGCGGAGGTTATTTCTTATTTCGTTATTTCATTCCGGCACGCTGCTCAACTGCTCAAGACAAACACAATGGTTAGACCGACACACATAACTATAAAGCATTGTTCGCGTTCGGGACAATGTAAAATAGTCATGGCATAGACTGGCAGCATATACGGTAGTAACGCACGGTGTGATTTCGTTGGTTGTTAAGAAAATCAAAGTTACTCATTTGTTTATAGAGGTGTCTTTGTGGCTGTAGAAGTTGAAGAGTCTGCTCACTTGCCGTCTCCAGTCTCCACTTACACGCTTCTTGGCCTTATTGAAGTGACCGATTTCTCTAGCCTTATCAACTATTTGGATAATTGAGTATTTTTGGATAAGTTATCATATCTAGCGCTTATCATAATGGTAAGTACCAGTATTTCCTCTAACTTTATATAAGTCATCAGTTCACCACTCGAACACCAGTTATCTAAAAGTCAAGTGCATTAATTGCGTATAAATTATTTCTTTATCACCACAACTACTACACCTACAGGGTGGTCCAGCTCCCAGTTTCTAGTTTCTACTAGCGTAAAGTCGGGAATAAAACAAAATAAGTATAAGATAAATAGATTTTGAATCCAATAATAGGTGTCCAAAAAGATGACATACTTTAGGTAGTTTGGGTTTTATTAGTGCAGCTATCTTAAGCTTCGTGAGTCATCAGTTCATCACTCTTAGGAAGACCATTCTTTTTTCTTTTTTTACATACTTACTTAGGTAGGTACTTTACTTTCCTATCTAATTGTAAGACTATTAAATAAAATGATTATTTATTTAATAGTCCAAGTCCCAAGTCCTGTTTTAATACGCCGAATAGGTAGGTAGGTACCTGTAGAGTCAGAATTTTTCATTACAACGAAAAAAAGAGACATCAATGACAATAACAAAAAAAAGTACCTAGTTGAAAAAATTCAGGTGGGTTTACAGGGTATTTAAAGGGAGACTACAGGGATATCTTAATCCATTGAAGATACGAGTTTGGTTAAATTAGAGAAAAGTTGCGCGCTATTTTTATACGAGTATTTTGCGAATAAGAAATTTGAAATTTCCTTATTATTTCCGGAAATATCTCGGGAAATATCCTGAAAAAACTGAAAAATCGAGAAATCTTATTTTTGTCATATCTTTCTTATAATTGGAAATTAATAAATAATTTTTCGTAGACTTACATAAGTCGCCAAGAGCTACCCACCTGACGTTTCAAAAATTTTCAAAGCCGACTAGATCCCAGAGTTTTCATAGTCAACCTTCTTTTTTCTTATGCCCGCCATATTATTTTTTTATGTCGTTCGATAAGAAAAACATAATGGAAACCAAAAATTAATAAACTTCAGAAAAAAAAATTACAAAATTTTTATTCCTCTTTTTTCAAAGTCATACTGCTTGCCTTATAGTTTTTTAATTTCTCTATGATATTTGGTTTAAAAAGTTCTTTAAAAAAAAAAAAGATAAAAAATTTTTGAAATTTATTTTTTGAAGTTTATTGTTTTGACGTTTTTGGTTTCCATTGTTTTTTTCATACCCAACGAAAAAAAAATATGGCGGCCATAAGAAAAACGAAAGTTGACTATGAAAACTACAAGATCTTGTCGGCCTTGCAAATTTTTAAAACGTCAGATGGGTAGCTCCTGGGATAGCTCTTGCTGACTTATGTAAGCCTACAAAAAAATTATTTATTAACTTCCATCCAATAATAAAAAAGATATGACGTAAATAAGAAATCTCGATCTCAATTTTTCAGTTTTTTCAGGATAGGTAGTTCAGCAAGGAAAGGTCACAGATATCTCGCATGTTTTGACGGATTCGAGATGGTCACAAAATTGCGCATCTTTACTCTAATTTAACCGAACTCGTATCTTCAATGGTTTAAGATATCCCTGTAGTGGCCCTTGAAATAGCTCTAACCCCGTATTTTCCTGCAAAATATTATTATGTGTTGTGTAGGTATTGGGTTTGTTTCTACTATACATTACATCTCGCATTACATTATATCATAACGACTTTACTCATGTCATGTCATTAAAACATGATCCCTGATTGAAAACTATGTGGCGGAGCGGGGGGGTGGGGGGTGGGGTGAAGAAAAGGGTACTTTACTGACTGAATGTCTTGGGGAAATCCGTAAGTCAAACTTCTAGAGGAAAGCTCGACAACACCTTGTAACAACTGCGTAATAGGACATAGACTGAGATGAGGTGTGAGGTGATACCTCGGGTGATACTGGTTGTCGATAGCTCATATTATCCCGCGTGTATCAGTAAAGTTAATCATTTTGATTTGACATTTAAGTATTTTGGCAGATTTCATAATGAAGTCGAAAGCCACTTTAACCCTCGCTTTAATCAAATACCCTCAACTATACAGGGTGATTCATAGGGCGTATGCCAGCTCGACCAAGATACCCAATTTCAATCCCTTAACGTCGAACTCAAGGATAAACATTTTCGTTCCGGTCATAAAACAGGAAATTGGAGAATTTCCTGAAATTATGAAATTATGAACTTACGTTACACTTTTATTCCATAGTTGCCAAACTGAGTGCCAGACCTGACCTTTAATAAGAAGGTTTGCATCTCGGTTTGCATATTTTGTGTCAGTCACAAGCCAGGTCACAAATGTAATGTCAGTTATGATAGATTAAAATTTTTATACAGGTGGCTAAAAATTTACAATTATTGGAATTTAAACTTTTTGCTCAATCATAACTGACATTACATTTGGTGAATATCAAACGAATTTTGCCGAAATTTCC
Organism: Malachius bipustulatus; assembly: GCA_910589415.1. Taxonomy (NCBI): domain Eukaryota; kingdom Metazoa; phylum Arthropoda; class Insecta; order Coleoptera; family Melyridae; genus Malachius; species Malachius bipustulatus. The sequence continues at coordinate 6,081,048 of OU342631.1, read as the reverse complement.
CGCAAAACACGTTTAGTTTTCGAAATATGTATCATGTTTTTTATGATTTTGAAGTTTAGAAGAACTTTTATCTTGAACTAAAATTCACACCATGGATACAATGATGTGCTGAAATTTAATCTTTTTGAAAGCGCAAACTTATGACAAAAAAGTTTTCAAAAAAAGATGGAAAACAAAAAAAAATTCACATATGGTGCGAAATTTTTGGCGGGCACTGTATATCGTAAATTATTAGTCGACGGCGTAGTGTGGTGTCGAAACTCTGATTATTAGTCATGCGATCGGGCGATTTTTGAAAGATATACAGGGTGCACCATGTATCCTTCTCTATATCTCCTGAACGCTAAGAGATAAAGAGATACAGGGTCGGTTAAATTAGAGAAAAGATGCGCAGTTTTGTGGCCATCTCGAATTCGTCAGTTTTTTCAGGATATTTCAGGAACGGTCACAGATATCTTGTATGTCTCGACGGAATCGAGATGGCAACAAAATTGCGCTCCTTTGGACTTGTTTAACCGACCCTGTATCTGTTAGCGTAAGGAGATAGCAAGCAATATAGAGAAGGAAGGATACATGGTGCACCCTGTATACGACACAAATATTATAAACATAAGCTATAGAAGTGTTGCAGGGATGAACCACTCTATAAAATCGAGTATAAAACAAAATCACTGCTAAAGATATTTTGTTCAGTCTGGCAACAATGCAACTGGTCTAAGAATTGTCAGATAAGTAGGTGCTTGGTCGAGCTGACCCATGGGATTAAAGCACAGCGGGGTATTTTGGTCGAGCTGATATCCTGCGCAGGACTTCAGGATGTGATAGCTCGTTCAAAAATATGAAAAAAGTTCCTAATAACGTAACTATTTTATAATAGCACACCCACTATTTACATGGTGTCAAGAAAATATATTTTTTTCAGTTTTTTTTGATAATTTCTCAGGAACCCTTTCAGATATAAAACTGAATTTTTGTACGCATCTTATCATTAATATTATTTACTTTTTCAGCTCTGATTAAATTTATTTCATATAGCAGTGACGGAGATTTTGGGATTGCTTGAATTTTTTTGCCCCTAATTTCTAAGACACTGCAAAAATTAGCATTGTGGGTGCACATTTTAAACTGTCAATGTTTTCTACACAAAAAAGGCTCTCTTGATCAAATGCTCGAAGAGAAAACATAGAAGAGAGAAGATAGAAAACGTGAACTGTTTTTGAGAAAAACAGTGTTTTACGAGGCATTTTATGATGAAACAAATAAAAGTGACAACATGTTTTGTTATGAACAAACATCACTTGTTTTTGATAATTTTGTTTTACGATTTGTTTGACTGCCAGATATTTTTTTTTTCACTCTAAACGTAGATAAAATTAATGAGAAGATGTGTACAAAAGCTGTATTCTGTATCTCAAACAGTTCCTAAGATATCGTCAAATAATTTTTTCGACACCCTGTATCACGAAAACGGTTCGTTTGCGGACCCATGTTAATAATAATTTTTTTTATTTTATTTTTGAACGTGCTATACCTACATCCTGAAGTTCTGCGCACGTATTATGAATCATAATACTTGTCATCAAACTCTCAGTGAAATACATGTATTTGGTCGACGATACTGAGACAGCGACATCTATTCGTTCGGGGCGGACCTAGTAGGTACCAAAATTTGTAAGTGAATTGGGATGATTTCATTGATATCAATTTACAGTACCTATCTTTGACAATAGTTAAATTTTATTATTCAGGTTAAGTCAACGAAAGTCATTGTTTAAATTTTTAAATCCGCCTCGAAACGGTAGATGGTACTTCCTTTTGTCACCGGTTTTTGAGCCAAGTTTCTCGTACTATAAATATAAAGGTGATCCCTTATAAAGAGTATTGTAGAGGATGACAAAAAAGATTGGAAATATAAAACAAAAATTGCTTCCACGCCTTGTTAGCGAGATATAGAGCGTTTTCAGACCTAAACGACACGATACCGACACGACACAGGCAACTATCGGAGCATGCAAAAATGTATTATTGCAATAATTGCAATAATACATTTTTGCATGCTCCGATATAGTTGCCTGTGTCGTGTCGGTATCGTGTCGTTAGGTCTGAAAACGCTCATAATAGGATGTCATTTTTTAAAATTTAAATCAAAATGGCAGTCAAATTTACAACTCTTCCAATGGCAAAACACTACTTAATTTCAAACAACTATTATGATGTTTTTTTTTTATTATCGGTAGGTAACGGAATTACGGGAACTCAAATTCTACCTCGAATTCTATACTTATTCCCCGAGTTCAACAAAAATTTTCAATTTGGCATTGTTATTTGAATTCCAGTTCAACAATGCAACTGAAATAAATTTTTAATGATATTATCGAATATGTATCCCCGCAAAGATAATTTCTTTAAACTTGCTGGACTTGCCATTTCATGTGTTTCCATGGTAACATCTTACTAGGTATTATAGACCTATGTACACAATATTTTTATTCCCAAAGAAATCCAGTGCAGCGTTGTGACTTTTTTTCCACAAAAGTGGTCGTGTCTTCTTAAGGGTGCCATACTAAAAAGAGAGTAAACGAACTTAGTAACTTAGAATCCTTTAATCCACAATGAATATCCTGGTGCTGCCCGTGTCCACCATTTCAGGATCACCCTGTAGTTTAAGATATTTGATTTAACTTAGAAGTCATTTTAGATGTAAACAATTTGGTTTATTCATAATTCAATTTATTCGCTATTGGTTATCAAAAACGTGCTCAAACGATGGTTAAAATAACGCGCAATAAAACGTTACTATTTACACAGTTTGGAACATTTTGTGAAGTTATTTGGGATTTTTTTTGCAATTACACAAAAAGAGACGGTGTTCAAACAAAATCAATCGGTGGTCAAACGTAGTCACACGATGGTCAAACCCATGAGCAGAAAATCGTCACTATTTACACAATTTTGAAGATTTTTTCAAGAGTTCGTTGTTATGCTTACTTTCGCTCAAGTTTTGTTCGAGGGGGTGGTCAAAATATTTCAACCTCGATTTCAACGGTACGTCATTCGTTATCAGGAGATCGTCAAACGGCATTAGCAAGATTCTATACCCGGAAATCGAGCCGGGAACTAATATATCATCCAGAGAGATGTGAAATGAACCGGGACTGCAAGAGAAAAAATCTGGATGTGCTCAAACAAAATTACTGGGTGATCAAACGTGGTAAAACAATGGTCAAATCGAGGGTCAAAAGAATGACCAAAAAGCGTCACTATTTACAAAATTTGGACATTTTGTTCAGGGAGCCGGTAATTTTTCTTTTTGCAATTACACAGAAACTAAAAGGTGGTAATATAAAATTATTTGGTGGGTAAACGTGATGAAACGAGGGTCAATCCTCGAGTCAATCGAGTTATAAATGCTGATTTTCTCATAAAGTCGTAGAGAAAATAGTGGCTTATATTCTCGCGGAGAATGGCTATTTAGACGTTCCAACACTCGCCTGTGGGTCATGTCGAAAGTTTCGTCTTCATTAAAAATAGCCATCATCCTCGCTCGTTGAAGAATATACTGTTAAAGTGGCTCTAAGTTAAATTGGTTTTAACCTCGGCTTTTAATATCTTCACCGTTTTTAAATTTATATTTACATCATAAGCAAAAGTATAGTGGACGATTATTAATAAATTAAAAATTGATACTACTTTTCCGGGAATGGAAACTGCCAGCTGTTCTTGTAAATTTCACGTAAGCTGGTGTTTGGGGGAACTCCCGCATTAAATGCTACTACTGCTACTTATATTAAAAATTATGATCAAAAGTCGTTTTTATTGTAGTCATTCACTACAAAAACACTTTTATCGAAAACACTCATCTTATCGTGATGCAGCAAAATGCTATGAAGATTCAGAAGAAAAAACAAATCCATATTATAGGTAGGTAGGTACATAAGTTATAAACTTGCTTACCAATTAAACATAATCGAATCGCTAACAAAAGTACTACCTATTTTACTTACTTGAAAAAAACTGATGCGGTCAAAAATTTCGACAAAAATTCTAAAACCTGTAATTCGGCCATTTTTTTAAATTTTGAAAAAAATGTTATCTCTAGGAACTTTTGTGGCATAAATTCTTCAAGTAGAATCACCCCCTACGCTTTCAAGTTTTTTTTGCTTATCATTTCCAGACCACCTATTTTTAAATTTAGACGAATATAAAAAGATTTTACCTTGCTCCTACATACTTTTGCCATGATTTGCTAATGTTAAATTGTTAAGGCAACTAACTGGTCTTGATCGCGAGTGACTTGATGTGTATGTTTTCGCTGGATACAACATGTAGGTACATACTTACAAATACGAGGAAGAAAACGTAAACAATTTTGGTCCGGATTTTGATAAGGTTGAAGAAAACGGTGGTTCAGAATCGCTTTAATAGGATAAAATCATAAAAAATTAAGTTATTTCATAAAATGATTATGAAATTTCAAAATGTCAAAATGTATTTTGCGGGGTACATATTTTGAAACAGGCTTTCACTTTGACTGCTCGTGGTCGTCACGGTGGATGAGAAGCTTGAGTTGTAATGAAATGTAGTGATAGGCGATATTTTTATCGAATTGCGATTCCGCAGTCACTATATTTTCTCAGTCAAATAATTACAGGCGATCGATAGATATTGATAACTATTTTATAAACTAAATTACAGTTCTATAAATATTTCTCATCAGTCGTGAGCAACTGGTTGCCTTGTATAGGTTTTCTTGGTGGACGAAAGGCCTTAGGCTAGATGCGCACTAGCGATTTTTGGTCGCACGATGTTTGGTCTCAGTGCGTTACGTGCACGTGTCTGCAAGGAGGTACATTTATGTGGTCATACCAATCATGGACACGTTGTATTTTTAGTCGTGCGATTATTTAGTCACGTAATTTGCTTCCATTATCTAAAAACACGAATGTTTCATTTTTGCGACTAAACAGTAGCACAACTAAAAATCGCTAGTGCGCGCCTAGCCTTATAACTAAATAGAACTTGTCCTATTAATGATGTGCATGCACTGGGTCGAAATGGTCGCACGGCTGTTTAGTCGCAGTTGCCGCCTGGCCTAATACTGACAAAATTGACCCCTTTGACATTTTACAGTGTAGTTTTCCCTTAATAAAATTCAGTGTTTTTCAGCTTTAAATTGAACACCATGTTGAAAGCTTTATAAGCCCAACAGGTGTTTGATAATAATCTTCAACTGGCAACTTTTTTTGTTGTATATTATTGTAATGTACATAAAACCAAAGTTGTAGGTATGTAATGGAAGTATGTATACACACACATATATTCATGCAGTTTAAATTAGCTACTTGGCAATAAGAAGTTTTAGCAGGGAATACCACGTTCTTTAAAAAAAAAGCTCATGTTAGTATTGCTAGTTAAGTTGTAAGAGAATTAAGTCACGTGGATAAAATAAAAGAAAAATGAATTGTGGCTAATGAGGCTTGGTTTCAACTTCGAGGTCAAAAATATACATGTACAGTATACACATACACACACAAACCTACATATTCCCATAAATTTATGTAGGTACGCTTTTTCTTTTTCTTTAGTTTTCTTTCTGTTTTATTTAAATCCCATTCCTTTCCGAATCTTCGTTTTGTTCAGTTTCTTTCTTTATACTTTTTTTATAAATTTTGTAAAATTCTAGAATTTTGTATTGCAATTTTTTACCACACTTTTGTGAAATATAATTTTGTTGATTTACGTTTTAAATAATATACTCGTATATAGATTGCATTTCTTTTGATGGTCAATTTGAGGTGAAGTGACCTTGAACGGGATACCCTACATTGGATACTGACTACCAAACTACCAACTTGATAGCTGGTTGTCTTTCCAATAATAATGATCTGAAAGGAAGTGCGTATATTTTTTCAACGAAATTTTTAAATCATCGAGTTAACGAAAAACAAAATTTAATATTTGAGTTGTTTCAGTCGGAATTACAAATTTAGATATTGATTGCCTTAACAACCATAATGTAGGAGCTCTAACGACCCAATAAAAAAGTATTCGCGTGCCTTTTTCGTTAGGTACTTTTACTCATGAATTCGTTCAAATCCCGTTTTCCGGCACTTTAACTTTTTGGTCATTATCAAAGCCGAGAACAAAGCATTATCAAAGTGTCTGTGGCTCATTCTCATTTCAAAGCTATCTGCAGGCTTTTTATTGTTGTTACGAGAATGAAGCCTCAAACAATTTTTACTGTAATATTTTTTTGAAATGTCATTTTTTGGGCTGTGTATACACTATAGGTATAGTGCTTCCCGAGGTGCTTCCTAAAAGTAACGCATAAATTCAATAAAATCGTATGAAGACGTTTTTTTTTGCTCGAACACGTTAATCGTTATTTCTGATTTGCCATCCATCAAGCATGTCTTTTTCGACCCCCCATTCTTTCCCTCCCAAGGGGTTCTTGGGAGGGAAACCTTCAACTGTTAGGCGACTCGTTTTTCTCTTTTAAATTAAAAAATAAAATTATTAAAACGGAACAAAAAATTAACTGTCCTCGCTTATCTTCATCAAGGTTGAATAGTTAATTTCCTCGTTAATTTCCCAAACAACTTTCAAGCAAGCAATTTGAGTTTTCAATAGACTATTTCTTTAAGTCGGGGAAAAAGGACTTCTCCATTGGAATCTATCCCTTTTTTGTACAGTTTTTTAAAGGCCGGGAGGTCTTTCTATGAGAGGAGTCCCATTTCTTTCTCTTGTAGTGCTTCTGACACTGAGCTGAGCCTGAGGGCCTGAGGCCACGGTATACCTCGCATACCCCAGTGCTAAGGAGTTCTCGTCGTCCGTTCCACATTTAGGACAAACTGGGTCCCCTCCTAAGGTCTCTACGGTTAAATTTCATCATGTTGCTTTTATCTGCTTTTATCGGAACCGGCTATAGGAACAGTCTGGCTTGTCTGCAGCCTAGTGTTGCCTCCCAATACATCAATTAAATGGCCTTTCCTCAGACCAGGTCAAGACTTCGGTTCACTTGAGTTTTTCCCGGTCGCGAGTTTCACATAGTGATCTGCCAGCTAGTTACGTTGATATTTTCGAATCTGCAGCACGGTGTAGGATCTGTAAGAACCCATACGATCTACTTACAGTCTGCACTGTTTTCTTGTCGTTATCCAGTCTGTTCAGCGACTTCGCACATTCATTATTCATTGTATATAAATTTTCTGCTACATGGTCTTAATTAAGTCTTCCATACTAATGGTTGGCTAAAATGGATGCCGTGTACCTTCTGCTTAGAAGACCATCGTGGTTGATCCCAGATAAAATAATCTCCCAACGTCCCCAGTACTGTTGTAGTTCTTGTCCTGCCAAGTAGTCTTGCTCCAAGCTCCAATATAACCCTTCTTTTCCTGGAGTCCTCTGTAAAACAGATTAATCCTCCTGGTTGGAAGATTACCGCTCTCCATTTTACCACTTTTCTTTTTCGGGAATTATACCAATTCCCTGTTTCTTTGTTTTTCTCTGTGACTGAGGTAACCTTGAGGTTTGGTTTTGGATCTTCATCCCAGATACCTAGATATCTCGGTTCTTGTATCTTGTAAGTTTGTAAATCACAAACTTAAACACCTAATCTTTGAAATGAAGACGCTTTGGGTCATTATTTTTTAGTAATTATAGAATTTTCGCCAGTAAAACCGTATTCCTCCTGTATAAATACAATAAATAGCTTACGTAATAACAGTTAAATAAAATTAAGTCGAATATATTTATAATCTTGTATGAATAATAATTATTATGATGACATCAAACGTAATTATAGGAATGTTTTATAGTTGCGAATATTTAAGTTATTTTAGCGAAAAAACTATCTTGATATTTCGCTATTAGGTATCAAGGCTGTTCCATTTTTTGTTGAACAAATGATTTTATTTTATTTGTTTATGTTAATTCTAAAATAAACTTCATCCATGCATTTTACTTTATTTGAAAATTAATCAATTCTCGCTAAATTACGATTACATTAAAAAAATACGTATCAGAGGCAAGGCCTCATGGAGACCATAAGTAGTAGTAGATGACGGTTTAGGATCCGAGGTTAATTTTCTCCCTCAGAAATACTTTTTTCATATATTTACTTATTAAATTCTCATGTCAGCTAGGTACTACTATAATACTAGGTATACCTTATCTTATTATTCACGTCGTAGTTTAATTGGGTCACATTTAATATTAGTTCTCACACACTTCTTTAAGTTAGTACAAGCAGTAGTCAGCACTGAAGTGGCTTTACCTATCAAGAGTGGTGACAATAGAGCCTAAGCCCCCCCCCCCTCCCACCATGCTACAACGGCCAATAGAGATAAAGGCATAAATTTGTTAGTTTTATGGGGATATGAAATTGATGTCCCCTTGAGGTAAAAAGGGGCACGTATTTGGTCTTCACCAATTATAAGTTAAATTGCGGTGAAATTCAGGTGCGAAACTAGGCTTAAATTAGGGTCTCCCGCAAATTGTACACCCCTGTTTTTTCCTTTATTTTGTGAGATACCGCTTTGAAAATCGGTGGTATACGCACTTTTTTACCTACTTCCCACTACTTCCGATTTTACCGGAAATTACACCAACTTTTTATTTTTAAATAGGACACCTTGTAAATTATATTTTTGGATTCGGTATAATGTAACGCGATACCACATAAGCGAGCACATAACTGACATTTCAATTGTCAGAATTGAGTTTAATTTATTTTTTATTTCTCAATTATACATAGTGTGCCATGACTTCAGCTATGTTCGTCATAACTGCAAATGGGCCTACCAAAATGTTTCTTATTAGGTGGACTAGTAGATGGTACCTCGGTACCAATATGGTACCATTTAATAAAAAAAAAATTTATAAGGTCATTTTTGTAATAGCGTTGGCTGTGACGGTAAAATTGGATTTTTTTCGAAGGATGTAGCTCTTCACTTCTCTTCGGTGAAGCAATTCTGATCTGACCTGAGCTTAAAATAGCTTCCTGGTCACCCAGGTGTGTCACACCATTTCTCGTTATTATTATTTTATTTTATTATTTTTTTTGTCTGTTAATAATTATTATGTTTACCGAATAAACGGGACAAAGCACAATAAAAACTCACTTTTTGCAAAGTCTCCTATTATCTTAAGATAATAGGGTAAAAGTCGCCAATAAGTGGCGTCATTTTCATGTTTTTGTTTCGTTGTGACGTCATTTAAATTTGTTACATTTTGTTATGTCCACGGATTTCTTTTTAGTGGAATAGACTAGAGAAGAACGAAGAATAAATCCATGCATAGGGAGAACATACTCTTCAATCGACTCTTCAATCGCTTTTTTGATTCTTACAATTCATAAAGATATTCAGAAACGTAATCCTTAATAGGGCAAAAGAGTGGCATTCGAAGTTTTTCATTGAAATCTATAGAGTGGTCATAAAAAGGTATATAATATAAAAAAAATTCCTATTTATGATTTGAACTTTTTGGCGATTACTGGTATGTCCCATAATAGTACGTTATCCATATTTATTTTCCTAGAAATTCAACAGGATTGTTCTTGTCCTACCTGTTTAAAATAAAGCTAATTGTGTTGCATATTTCCAAAAGTAATCTAAGACACGGAACGAAAAGAAAATTCTCTACCTATAAAAAAAATTATTAAGAAGCTATTTAAATTTTTTTTGCAATAAATTATTGATAAAAATATAATTTTATTCATCTATTCCACTGGAATCTACAACCAAATTACTTTTATTGCTATGCAGTATGTCCTCATAACCAACAATAAAAATGTTGTATCACTACCAAAACGCAGCACAAGCACAATTTCGATCACTTAACCTTAGTGACGGGATTCATTTACATAAGAAAAACAAAAGTATAGGCTATATGAAAACTTTGGGATCTAGTCGGCTTTGAAAAGTTTTGTTATAGCCCAGTCAAATAGTAAAAAAAGGACTACAATAGCGTTAATTAGAAGTTTAACAAAATTTTAATAGTAGGTAGGGGGCGCCACTAGAACATCCACCCACAAAAGTGTTAATTTTGAACAATTTTTCTCCCTAACAATTTTTGTAATAGTGATTTTTACGTATACAACCGATATTTACCGAGATTTATATTTTCATCCCTTAAATTCAAGATGGCGACCACCCCTTACGCAATCCGAGGGGGAAAACTTGGCTGGAGTGCTCTATAGTGGTGCCTCCTAAGCTATCATTAAAATTTCGTTAAACTTCTAATTAACGCAATTTAAAAGTAGGCACCATTTGACTGATTAATGAAAACAAATAAAATTTAGGTGCATTGGGGTACATACATTGGGGTACATTGTTCAACTTGGGCAGTTTTCACCGACCGCTATCAATCAATAATGGAACTGAGAACAATGAGTAGTGAGATTCTACTACATGGTGTCCTTGTCATGTGCTAACACATCACATATCACATGATCATGTGCTACCACATGACATGAGGGACTTCATAACACCCAAGTCGCACTATCCTAATATTTATCTGTTATTAAGAAAATTAAGATATTAATACCCTCTTAGTATTCCGAAACTAACTCCCAAATTTCGTCAAAATTTTGTCATACCTCCATCTCATTTATCTAATACTTTCCAGCTTTTCTAAGCTTAACCTGATCCGAAAGCTTTGGGAACCCTCTTCTAAGGATCATACGTATCGATATTTCAAAACAAACCGAAGACATCAACTTGAATATGACCATGACAGTCACATATGATAATTCCTGTATAATTACTTGTATAATTACTTACGATTACGCTGCAGTCTAAATTTAAAGTGTAAATTAAAAGAAAAGCATTCTTTTCAATCTTTGGAATTATGCATGTGACAATGTTGGCACAGAAACCATAGACTGTTGCTGTTCTACAAATCGTGGTCAGTTTAGTTCAAAGTCAATGTAGTCTATTAATATAAACAGGAGTGAGATGGCATTCTAAGGAAACTAGAAACACTACATTTTATTGGTTAATGACATTAATTATTATAATGTATGTTAAAATCAACGTTCATTATCCAATCTTTAAGGCTTGTTCCCTTATGTTAATTGGATACCTAGATTTTCGGTCATGGTAAAAAACACTGACCAGTAATGATCTATCTACGTATCTACAGGTAACTATTCTAGTAGATATTTTCACCTCGAAACATGCCAATTTACCGATTTATAATGATAGGTATTTTCATAGTAAAGGTCTCTAAATCAGTTATGATAGGATGCTCATCAGCCAGTCAACAACAATTTAACTTTTCAAGTAGTGAAAAAATTATGTATTCGTCTTCATCTGTGCCATACCTAACCCATTAGGTGGGTAGAGAAGAGATTTTTCTGTGTCACACCTACTTGTTGGGTATAGGCGATCTCGTGATCTCTCACACTGGACTATTTGCTGATTCAACTATTTGCAGGATCGTCACGGACGTTTTCTCAGACTTCAGTGACTTACTACTGCATAGTCTTGAAATAGGATGAAGTAGTTTATATCAACTAAGTAAATATTTTTTCTATTAATAGAGATTTGGTTAATTTTTTTTTAAATCTTGGTTTAAATAGGTATCCAAGAGGAATACCTACCTAGTTTCATGGAAAATTGTAAATTATAAAACGGCGGGTGGTTAATTTTTTTTACATCTTTTGTTAAATACTTTATCAAAAATAACCGTGTAATTGTTAAGCATTATACGTAGAGTGGAGAGCGAGGTAGAGAGGCTTAAAATAAGAGACTGACGCTAGACCATGACTTTTGTAACGTATGTCGATATGCAATTCCAAATACTGGAACTAGTCACTGCACAAATTGAACTAACTGAACTCTCAAAGTGACTCGCGACACGACTCAGTTGAAACAAAAAAAAAAAACTGCAGAGCATTTTATATTACTTTTTGCAAAGGAAGATGTTCTGACCTGAAACTAAATACCTGCGCGCAATGTGTGTGGCTTCAAATAATAATTATAGGGTCGCGAGATCTTGACCACTGACAGGAACACAACCATAACGTTAATTTATCCTTATGGGTTTAAAAGGACTTTCTGATTTTATTCTTTGAATACTTACAAACATCAAACATTATAAATATTAAAAAGAAATAAAAAAAAGGAATCACGAATAAAAAAATTTCAGAAAACTCCCTCCAAGGGAAGTGTTCCAAACATTGAAGCTGCATTGCTTCTTTGTAGAGCAATGATGCTCATACGTTGGAAAAGAAAATGCGTCGCACGGGATTCCTCCGTGACATTCGTAATTTTCTGACCAACCTATGTCAGAAATCTCAAGGCTTCATTACCCCATACTCCTGAAGTTTATTGTCCGACAGGAACAAAAATGAAACGATCCTCAAGATTTCGGAATTTGTTTCTTTTTTCTTTTGATTCTGCAGTATTTGCCGCAGATCCAGGATTGCAGGAAGTGGAATGAAGGTAATAATCCCATAGCCAAGCATTTGCCTCTTTGACATGGAGTCAATGTCATTATATCAGGTTTCTTTCCATCATCTCTAGTGCATCCCACAGGTTCTCTAATTACCGGATTTTGGGCAGATCTAAGAGCTCGGGGAGATAATATCGTTCGCCTCGGCATGTCGCGAAAGACGACCAGCACTGAATAGACATGACAGACCATGCAATCCTTTCGAAGTTACTTCGTTTCCGCAGCGCCAATGATGGGGATAACAGAAATCACAGCCTAAACGAAAAGCGATGGAAATTCGAAAGCACTCATCTGAAAGATGGTTTCCAAGTTGAGGAGATGGAAGAGCATTTAGCCAGTCACCGGTATGTGGTTGAGAATTAGCAAGAAGTCTAGCTTTGTCTTGTTGAGACGTTTCAAGGAATCAAGGAATCTAAACTTTTTTGAAAAGCAATTGTCTTCCATGAAGATTGCGACAACATATTTCCCGGAGTAATTAAATTGCGATCATGCCAAATACTTAAATCTTCTGGGATCAATGAATCAGCTTGTATCATTCCAAAAGGAAGAAGAGATGTCACCAATTCGAGACAGCTGTGGTAGGAAGCGAGAAAACATGGAATCGCTGAGTCCACAGCATGCCTGATTCTTCTTTATGGCTCATCTTTATGGGAAGGGAAGATTGTCTCCAAGCTTCGTGAGAAAGAGCGCAGTTCAAGATGTTTTCAAAGGTTGATTTTGGGTTGAAGGAAAATAGTGTCGTATACTTGCAGAGTTTGTGGTTTTCGCCGCTAAGGAGAACAGCGTGGGAAATATATAAGACGCGGTATTGAAAGGAAAATTTTCAGTAGAAAATAAGCTGAATGAGAAGAAATCCAGTCCAATCTTGATATGAATAGCTTTAATTGATTTATATTTTGATTAATTATAGTTAGAATACCCTCATCGTCAAGTGGGGTCCCAAGAAGAGTTGCCTTTTCCAAGTTCATGTATGTAATTCCAGGTAGAAAAGATCTAAAGTCGTTCAAGATAGATAATTTCTCTTCATGACCACCAAGGAAAATAATTTCGCATTTAGAAGGGTTTAGAAATAAACCTAATTTAGATGCAGCCTCAGAAATAGCTTTCAGGTCATTCAACACTGTATCAACATCACCGCCAATAGTTCCGACATCCAAGTACCACATATTTAATTCCGATTTAAGCGATTTGACGATAGGACTGATTATAAGAGCAAAAAGGGCTCTTCTTCTTCCCAAGGGGTTGTCTTGTTGAATTCCACATTCAGAGGAAATAATTTGTTGATGGAAATATAAATTTGAAGGTTTGTAGTAAGAATTGAAGATAAAAGGTAAATGGTCGGAGAAGTTGATTTGACCTCTTGAATGATGGAATCTCTTCCTTATTTCGTTAAATGCATTCCGAAAATCTAGTTTAAGAACACTTTTGGAACCGCATGGTTGTTATTGAAATACAATACACGAGTAGCATGAGCAACAATTTCAGCACCGCATTTTCCCCCTACTCCAAGTTGATTAGGAGTAAAGACTCGACCAGAGTTGGTAAAATTCTGAAGTTTAGCACTTTAGCAGTAACACGGCGCCAAACATTTCCAACTGCAATTGGACGCATATACCACCGCATTTATTTATATTTCAAATTTTCATCTAAACTACTGTCAAATAAAAATTATATTTAATTTATAAAAGACATACCTTATCTTCTGACTCACTCTTTCATGGCCTACCGCCAGTCTATTTTTTTGTTATCGCCCTTTTCTGTATAGTCGGTAGTTTGATGTATGTTTGCATGTATGCTCATATGGGGCATAACGAGGGGTATAATGTATAATACAGTGTTTCTACATGAGTTGGAGCCACGTAGAAAACTTTTTTTAGTAATCACTTGAAAAAAGTTATTCTTCATAAAAATTAAGTAGTGCATGGTCTAAAACCTAAAATGAAATAAATGTGTATGTGGCTGTATGATCTAGTTCTCGACGCCAAATTACCAGAGTGGAGCGAGATTTAAAAATTTTTGAATTTCTGAAGATTATTTCATGCCACATAATTACTTACATGCCACATGCCGTATTTTCTAAAAAAAATGTTAAGAAAATTTTCCCTTTGTAATATTACAATATTAGGCATCTTTTTATTGTTTCAAATTTCGAAAATGCTCCTACTACTGGAACTAGGTGGGTTGACAGGAAACGAAAAAGCTGGATTGTGAGATAGGAGACAGAATAATTCTTATTTGTTTTTAATTAATCAAACTGAAGGTCCCTGGAAATGCATTACGCAGCGGCAGGTGTGGTTATGAAGATATTAAAAATACATAAGGTTGAGATTAAATAAGATTACCGCAAATTCAACACCTGCTCTCAACTGATTATATTATGAGGTTATCCACCTATACAAACATGTAACGTCCAAGAGCAGGAATCAGGGCGGGACGGTAAATTTTCATGTATTTTTCAAATATTAATTAATTACGACTAAATTTACATCATTTACATTCTCTCACCGGAAAATATTATAATTTTACTTCAGAGATTAATAATTAATTAACATAATTGATTTATTATATAAATTATAATTAAGTAAATCACAGAACTGGGTTCAAATATTTAAATTAGGTATTCAGAATTTACCTAGTACCTTTAGCGGAAAAAAAAAGCCAAACAAGTTTATTAACAAACAAAGTAGGTACATATAGACGGGTGGCTTAATTTCGATGTTTTAATATAAGGAATCTCCATAACTATAAATCATACAGGAAAATGGGACCGCGCAACGTCTTTCTCTCTCTTTTTTTTTTTGAAAAGACTTCAATGTTTAAAACTAACATTATTGCCTTTTGGTTTCGATTTATTTTCAAAAATTTGATTTGTCAATTTTCATCCTTTCCACACCCTCTCAATTGCCAATAGAATCAGACACTTTTTTTAAAGGAATGCAGTGGCGCAGCAATTTCTTCGAATTTTTTTTCAAAATTCTAGTTTTGACATAAAGCGACATAAAGTTATATTTTTTTAAACGGAAGTCATAGTTGACTTTGACATCATTAGAGAGCATTTTTTCCCTATTACAATGATTTATATCATGTGGGGTCGATTTATTAATTTTCATTGCTTTTTAGGGAAAAAATTATATTTTTTTGATTCTTATTTTTTTAATAGCAAATAATATTATAATAGTAAAAATATTGAAATAGGGCTAATAAAATGATAAATCAACAAAAAACAACATTAGGGGACTTTACCAAAATATAATTCCCACTTTATACCCAAACCACTTTTTTCTTCTACTTCAAGGTTTTCCAAGTCATCTTGAAAAATGCCAAGTTTATTACGCCTATTGATGAAAGCGTCTATAAAGAAATCCAATTTGTCAAACAACCCCAACAACAAATATAACGTGTAATAAGACACCCAAGTATACAGTGTGTGTCACATGCATGGTACACCCCTTTTTTTTTCTTTATTTTTTGAGATAATTTTTTTAAATTTGGTACGTCGCATATTCTCGACAGAGCGCACTTTTTAGCAGAAAATTGAATTTTTTCCCACATCCGGTTTTTCCGGAAATATTACCAACTTTTTATTTTTAAATGGGACACCCTATATATTATTATATTTTTGGATTCTATACACTTGTACGAATCCAACAATACCACATAAGTACCATTTTAAATGTCAAATTTGTTTTAATTTAATTTTTTATTTCTCAATTATAGTGTGCCATGACTATTTCGTTTTACTCCAATTGGATCATCTAATGCTAGAAAAATCGAATTTTTGTTCAAAGTACTAAATTAAGGGATTTATGGAGAAATTATGCGCACCGGAATGATTTTTTGAGCTGGATTCATTTTTTTCAAATGGTACCATATTGGTACCGAGGTACCATCTACTAGTACTCTTAATAAGGAACATTTTAGTGTACCCATTTTGCATCTGTGACGAACACAACTGAAATGGTACTTTACCAAGAAAGTAACTAATCTTTGGTGTAAAGTACCATTTCAGTTGTGTTCGTCACAGATGCAAAATGGGTACACCAAAATGTTCCTTATTAAGAGTACTAGTAGATGGTACCTCGGTACCAATATGGTACCATTTGAAAAAAATGAATCCAGCTCAAAAAATCATTCCGGTGCGCATAATTTCTCCATAAATCACTTAATTTAGTACTTTGAACAAAATTTCGATTTTTCTAGCATTAGATGATCCAATTGGAGTAAAACGAAATAGTCATGGCACACTATAATTGAGAAATAAAAAATTAAATTAAAACAAATTTGACATTTAAAATGGTACTTATGTGGTATTGTTGGATTCGTACAAGTGTATAGAATCCAAAAATATAATAATATATAGGGTGTCCTATTTAAAAATAAAAAGTTGGTAACATTTCCGGAAAAACCGGATGTGGGAAAAAATTCAATTTTCTGCTAAAAAGTGCGCTCTATCGAGAATATTATGCGACGTACCAAATTTCAAAAAATTATCTCAAAAAATAAAGAAAAAAAAGGGGGGTACCATGCATGTGACACACACTGTATTCATTTAATGGATAAAATTAAACGGTTAACTCAAACACGTTGCCTTGGAAAAAATCTGGAACGCAAACACCGACACTGTCTTCATTTATGAAAGTCCGAAAGAGAAGCTTGGAGTACTTTTAAAAGCAGTGGGGAGGTGTCTGCGGGATTTTCTGAAGCAATAATGTACATACATGTTTTGATGTTTAGCGTTGGAAATTCAATCCACTCTGCAGTACTATACATATAAATTGTTCGAATGTTAGTGTAGGATTAACGTGTAAATCAGGTCATCTCGACAGCTTACTTTATGAAATTACTTTAATGTTGCTATTATACCAACTGCTAATAATAATTACACGTAATTGATGAGCAATCCGTCATTATCTAAGCTGAATTAACACTAAGTTGCTGCTGAGTGTAAAATAGATTGCTCCTGTTTAAAAATTCATGTAATATGGCTTCAGATTAGTTATACACTCGGTTATACATATACAATGTGACCCATTTATTCTTGAGCCACCCTGCAAAATCTTAATTTTTTATTGTGTTATTTTAACTGGAATTTTTTTAATGATTGAGTGTGATAGACTGCCTTTTTAAAGCAAAAATCGCCTCATTCCTACAAAATCCAAGGCATACAAGATAAATGTTTAGTAGTATTTAATATTTAATGAATTCAAATTAGCTGTTTTCTGGGTACGCCACTGGATTCACCATCTCTCAAATCGATACTATACTAAAATTTATCGACAACTGTCCAGTATTAACGATTTTGTCGCCAACTTAAAATGTCAATACATAATACCTAATTATTCATATTAGCGATTTTTTTTTTATTTTTTGAAAAATATCGACACTCCACTGGATTCCACAATTCTTAAATTAAAACGGTTTCATACTAAATTTTGTGGAAACCTGTCAAACTATCAAGCATTATCGATTTTATAGCCTAATTATTTCAAGTGTTCACCTTAGCAATTAATCCAATGGCGTGCCCAGATTTTTTAGGTCTTGAATTTTATCGGAATAAGGCGCTTCTTGCGCCCATAATAAGTTCATCAATCTTGATCATTAAGAAAAAAAGGTTAAAATTGCACAATAAATAAAAGTTTTGACATCAGGGTGACTCGAGAATAAATGAGTCACAATGGAATGAGAAAATTGCAAACGCACCTCCAACGTCTATTACTATAAAGGGAGCTCCACTGTCAGGTTTTAAAACAAAAAATCCACACTTGTCCTGTTGCCATTCTCACATTTTTTTGATAATGTTGTCAAAGAACACGATGAAACTCTTCTTAGTGTTTCCTCTAAATTTCTCTTCTTTGAGGTAGACTTGTACCCACAGAAAAAATGAACATTCCCACCATGTTTGACATTGTGCATGTTATTCACAGTAAGGTATCTAGCGCCTATGGGGTATCATAGTTGAGCAGCCTATAGTTCGAGATCGCGCGACTTCTAGGAACATGGCGGAAAACTTCTTGATTTTTCTATCAGTTTTGTTGGAAGAAGTAGAAACCGGTTCACGGAAGATAGCTTTTTGATGTGTTTAGTAGAAGATTAGAATTTTAGAAGCAAAACGAGTTGTTGTTTTACAATTAGAGGTGGTTAAATGCAAACCTGTAAATACTTCTACTCCTGTTGCTCAGAATCCTCCCCACTCCCTCCCCCCATGACGGTATTTTCTCGTACCTATGTTTGTTTGATGGTAATAGGCATAATATTATGTAATGTTCGGTTCCCAGTGGTAAAACCGAGGGTAAAACCATTGTTTGATTAAAATATTTGGTTGGCATAAATGTATCTATAGTGAGATTTAAGCCAAAATGAAGACGATTGTGTCAACAATTTGGACAAGTTTACATCCGAATCCTCAGTAAATTCTCTGGAGTTGCTTGAAATCTCTGCACAGTATCAGAGTCACTGTTTTGAGTTCTTTTAAGACGTCCACGGATAGCGCGACAGCAATGATAGCCTCAACATAATATTTGAATTCTCAGTAGATAGTCCTGCTAAAAAATTCTTGCTCAGAAACTTTTTAATTTGGGATAATATATGGTCCCAGGATCAGGAACCATATTCAGTTTGGCACACATCTAAATAGTAAAAAAAACTGTCCCGAAATACATTGAAACATTGGCTTCGGCGCTTATCTGATCTGTTGGCGTAGGTAAGCCTACGCTGAATTGATAATTAAAGTATCGGTGAATCATGCACGAACAAATTATTTAAAATGCAATTTTGCCTTTTAATTTATTTGTCTGCATAGGCAGACAATAATAGCGCCAACGCTTTACGGGACGCCACTGCTGTATGTTGAAAATGTGAGGCTGACTAGACTTTGAGATACATCATAGCTTAAAACTTTTCTTAGATAACCAACTTTTGTAGAAAATTTGGTCATAGGTTGGTTACATTTTATAAATAATTTATTGTTCCGATTAAACAACAATTATACTGTTTTAAAATATAATTTGGTGTCTTTATTATTAAACGAGTTATATAAATAGTAAAAATATTTGGTTTGAATTATAGACAGGAAAACATTAGATATTTTCTAGGTATAAATATTCCAGCGGAAAGTTATTATTATAACAAATTTATTATCCTTATCATAGAGAGCAAGTTTTGCTATCTTCTATTTACCTAGTTTAGGTGTAGAAAATCATTAAACTGATAATGTATTTGCCAGTTCGTTTATAAATTGTGAATGTGAAATAGGTATTATGACATTCTTGAATCTTCTCAAGAACGTTTTATTTTAATTTATTACAAGGTATTGTTGAAAATTATATTTTTTAGCCTAAAAATAATTTGCATTTTGACCTTCAAAAATTTACATAATGTGTATGTCATAGCTATAATCGAGTAGTCAATTTATTTGCAATGCCACGTTTACTGTCTGTTATTTAATGCACTTATGCAATACTTAAAAATGTTTATGTTAAAATATACCTTCAATAAATTAAAGGTTTTCCATGAAAGTCACAAAATTAACTACTTGATAAGGTGAACAATTTTCCACCATACCCTACCTACTTTGAGTTCTGGTTGCAACGCACTATATTTAAATTTTTAATGGGATGATTGAAGTGCTGTGCTGCTTAATGTTAGGTCTTGTATGTTTATTCAGTATTAAATCCATTTATACAACTCTATAAGTGTAACTGTCGTGTAGCACACTTGAGAGCTGTAATGTATTCAAAGAACAAATCTTAATAATAATGCTGATTCTCTAGAATGAAAAGATTAGTCATAACTCATATAAGCTTGCAGGTGTGGATACAGTAGAATAGGTAGAAGGCCTATTATTATAGTAGAAGGTAGAGATTACAAGCCTTCTGCAAAATAGTAGTGCTTATAGTGCTTTAGATACCTACCTATAAAATTTAAGCCAGCCAGTTGAAAATTCTTGTATTGTTTTTAGCTCATTCCCACCAAACCAAGTGTGAGATAAGTAACTAATGGCATTTTTTTTCAGGGTTTCATTACGTTTCTTCAACCGACTAGATGGAAGGAGATTCAGAAGAAAAGTCTCCAAGTGGTGAACCATCAAACTGTGACTACATAAGAAATAGTGATCAGGTTGTGAAAAGTCCCTCCAAAAGAAGAAGCATCGGCAGGTATTTCTATTTACAGTTCCACCGAAGTATCAGTAAGAAAAATGATAGAAATACTGTTGACGTGTTGAAAGAAAAATATGAACCACCCGAAGATGAGTGCAATAAAAACCATTCACCTACTGTTCTTGAAAACAAACAAATAGAAGACATAAAATTAAAACCAACAGAAATTAGCGGAGGTAGTGGGAATAAAGAACTAACTGAAACTGTTCACTTAGATAATCGAGAAAAAACCACTCCTGATGAAGATTTAAGAAAATCATTGCAAGAAAAAGTTGTCAAAGAATTAAAAATCGTTCTAACTCCAACAGACACAAATCAGCAAGAGTTTTTGAAAGAAACAATTCAGGAAAAACCAATACCGAAGCCAAGGCTTTCCTTAACAAGATCAGTAGATAAGCTCGACACGTACTCTTTCACAGGTTCCAAGGATTCTTTTATTTTCATCAAAACAGACTCAGAAGAAAGTATCGACAAAATCGCTAGGGAATTGTCATTTTTTACAATGGAAAGAAAGAATAAAAAGAGTGGTTTGAAAAGGATTTTTGCAGGCTCCTTTTTCAAAAAAGATAGACCAGAAGAAATTGGCAACAAGAATAACTGTCCCGTGATTAATAACGATAATGTTCAGAATGAAACGAATTCTTTTACTCGAAATTCATTTTCAAGGCACACCTGGGACTCAAACCACAAGAAAAATAAAAACAGTGAAAGCTCGCAGAAAGCTGGTTACAAGAAACAGTTATCAGTCGAATCAGAACCTGAAATTTCTCCAATTATAATGGAAGAAATCGAAAGGAGATACGCTAGAATTCACATGGAAAACTTCCATAAAACTAGGCAAGACTTCGTTGATATCGCAGAGAGAAAGAATGAAGTTAAAAGTAAAGACCCTCCTCCAAAAACGTCAATCACTGCTTTCCTAGATCTCCCGCTACAGGTCGATAAAAGCCAGCAAATGTCAGACTTGGGCAAACCTGAACCTGAAAGACGACCAGAAAATTCGAGGAACGAAGTGAAGAAAAACCAAGCTGTCAAAAAATTAGAAAACTTGAGGGCCAAATATAGTACACCGCCACCTGTGTTTGTTTATGAGAATTTCCCGACAAGTCATCAAATAAGCAAGGACCATTCTGATTCAGTAAAAGTTACAAATTTTGACCCCTCCCAAGAACAAGATTTAAAAGTGAATAAAAACATCAATTACAGCCAGGAACAAAGACCCTATGTAAATGACTTATACAGCACTGTGTTTGATAGTATTGAAAAACAGGTTAAAGGTAACTCTCAGCTGCAACGCCCTCTTAAGACTTCTAGTAACCCTGACAATAAGGCGGAACTGCCCCCACCGAAACCCAAAATTGGTCTCAATCAAGTAGACACTGATAAAATTATAGCGACCGAATTGTTGAAAAACTCTCGACGCTCTTTATCTCCTGTTAGAAATTCAAGAAATGAAAAATCTTCATTGAGAGAAAAACCTCCGTTATCTCCTAGGATATATTATGATAATAGTAGCATGTCTAGAGAAAGTCCTAGACCTACTTACAGTGGCAGGAATGAACCGTTGTCTTCTTCCAGTCCTGTCAATAGAATTAGAACTGGGACTAGATCTCCCTCTCCTGGACCTAGACGGGAAGAAGTATTTGTGAGAGAAGAATCAAGCGTTGTTGCAACACCATTGAATAATACTAGTAGTGCTAGTACCAATAGCTACCCATCAAACGTTGTGCGATCTCCATCCCATTCGAGTTTGTATAGTTCCAAACAATCAGATAATGCTTCACCATTAGTTAACTCACCAAAGAAAGAAGAAATTAGAAAAAGTGTTGAGGCATATTACTGGAAAGAAATTAAGAAACTGAAAGAGCAAAAGGATCACGAAATCTTACAAATGCAATTATACATGCCTCAAATCACACGTCAGTCAAGGAGTATGACACCCGTAACAGTTTTAACCAGGGGTGGAGCTAGACGAAGTGTAAGTCTTCCTAGAGAAATGCCAGTTGTTCGAGATCAAGAGTATAGGAGAATTGTATCCCCCGATGTTATTTATGAAAGACGTCCAGTACCTCCAAGTCAATATTTGAGACGAAATGTCATATATGAAGAGCTACCAAGGCCTCAGTATTATCAACAGCAAGGCAGTTTCATTAGAAATGCTCCAACTCGTAGCACATTCAGCAGTAGCGATGCAGCCGCCTTTTCTAAATACGAGCCCATATATGGAGAAAATAAGAATAGGCCTATATTTAAACGAGGCAGTTTAACTAAGCCTATGATGGAGGAGAAATTATACCAAGAAAACAAGAAGGTTAGTTTTTCTAATCCTCAGAGACTTCTCAATAACCCACATTACGATGATGAAGTATTTTATAATCAAACCAACGATACCATGTTTAGGTATCCAGATCCGGTGAGATATGTAGATAACAATGCAATGAATTATCAGAATGTGATTCCAAGTAATTATTATAATGTTTATGATAATCATACAAATAATTTAGAAATGTACGATCCGCAGTATCAAAGAATCCGGAATAATTCCATTGATAATCAAATAATTGATGATATGAGATATCCCAGAGTCAACAGAAATAATAGTACATCTTCTGTAAGAAATCAAGCGATATCCTATAATAATCAATACCCTATGAGTTCTCGAGTTAAAAGAATGAGTTTAGTTGATACTCCAAACATTTACCAGACCAACGTTCACGCAAACGATCAATTATACTATAGTGATTATGAATCGTCTCCGAATTATCTGCGACAAGAAGAATCGCCATATGGGAAAATTGGGATGAAACAAGTGTCCGTGCGGAATAAAATTTGTGATATTTATGGCCAAATTCACGACACCGACTCAACAAAAACTTATGGCCAGCTGCAAAACGGCATGATCGTGGGTGAGTTGACAAGTAGTAATCAAGACAACTTGACCCCAAGAAGTCCTAGTTTGAAAAATCAGTACTTTCGACGGGGTACAAGACTTACTGCTAGTGCTAGTGATATGCAGAAACAGTTAAATCATGATTATAATCAACGGTTAACTTACGAACCCAGATTTACTGTTAAAGTGAACGATAGTTATAAGATGAATAGTTCTAGCGGTGGCACTTCATCATCTAATGCGAACAGTTCTAATTTATCGAGTAACAGTTCCAAGATTCCTGTTAGACAAGGTAGTAGTAAGGGCAATAATGTTGAACCTAATCCTGCAGTGCCTGTTCGGATTGAAAGTTTGAATTCCAATGAAAAGAACACTGGATTTGAATCGATTAAGTTATCATCGGCTGTGGCAAAAGAAGCAAGTAAATCTAAAAGTGACGAGAAGAGTAAAAAGAAGGGGCTGTTCGGTTTTAGAAGAAAATAAATTGTTTTTGTGGTTTTATATTCAAATTATTTATTATTATTGTAATATATACTTTACCTACCTTTCCAGTCGGTTTCCAAAATTTCTTTATTTGTATTGTCGGTATTTTATTGAATTGAAAGTTAATAAGTTTAAGTAAATTTTATCCGGCATTGTATAATTTTGTAATAATATTGAAGCTAGCTTTATTTATAACTACCTTAAGTTTATTTAAAATATTCTATAACTGTTATACTGATAGCAATATCCTAGAAGTTTAACAATTTCTGTTTTCTGTAAGTGCTAGAAGTTATTTATTTTAAGTTCTATAGATTGTTATTTGTGTAGGTACCTGTATTTGCAAACTTGATTGTATAAAGGACGCTTACTTAAAAAATGAAAAATATTCAAAAAATTAATTGAATACGGAAAATAATAATAATTATTGTATAATTAAAAAATCTTTACCTTTTAATTTTCAAAGGTGAAGAAATTTTTATATTAAAGTCATTAAATTGTATTTTGCAGTTATGTTATGAAACAATTCGCAAAAGGGATAAAGGCGTTCTGTTTATATTAAATCAAGCAATCGAAATATGTCCATTCAGTTCCTGTCTTTAAAATTTCAAAAACATTGAAAAAAAAGTGTATGTAACTTATGTTACTAAAAAAGTTGATCCAAAAGAGGAAGAAAATATTTCCAATTAAAGTTAAGGCAGATTATGTATAGTTAAGTTTACTGAGCTCAGTTTAAAAATTTGAGTATATCCTCTATAAATTTTTTTATTGCAGCAACTGAATTGGACTAAAGATACCTATACCATTACACATAATTATTGAGCAATATATAATTTGAAGACACCTAAATGTGGTAGCTGTTTATTATTGTATAACAAGCACCAATATAATCTATTTCTTTATTGGATGAGTCTATTTAAGGATAATAAAACAAACCAATAAAGTGAGATCATGCACATGTAGGAGACTCATAGCAGATTTTATGTACGACTGATTATAAGAGAAGTTTTTTCAGTTTTCTTTGCTTAAAGTCCTGACACGATTTTTTTAACTGTATGTACTTATTCATACCTGTAAACGAAGACAAAATCCTTGTCATAAAGACACAGTCGTGCATAAATAATTCTCCATTTTTAGTGTGGCCGAAAAGTTTCCTACTTATTGATAAAACATCACTTATGTTTACATTTTCTTTAGTAGCATTCCAAAACAGAATTTAAGCTCACAGCATGTTCATTATTACTTATTATTTATAAAGAAATATTGTAACTCAACAGCACAAATGTACCAAAAAGGTAACCAAAATATTTTTTTATTATTTGATTCTCGACTATAGGTGAGCAGGACCAAATATTTTTTATTTCAAATCTATTATTTTCTTACACTACTTTTTTATATTATTACTAACCATCATTACAATCATCCAAATTTACATTTTTCCAAATTCGAAAGAAACTTTTCATGTGTCTTGACCTCTAGGCTTAAATATAAAAATATTATAGTGCAAGACTGAAGAGTATTTCAAAATAAAAATTCAAAATTTGTTTGATAAAGTCTATGAGCATACTTTTAATAATGATTGTGTAATAAGTTTATAAAATTATTCTTTTTCAATGATATAACTAATAAATAACTTGAACCAAATTATTTTGTTGATAAATCGGTTCAAGCCTAATCATTTTTGCATGTTCTCCATAGCCACACTTAAATTATTAAAGATAGCGTATTATAATATTAAGTTTACTGAATGTTCCTTTTTTAATTTTATACTTATAGATAAGATAATGTTCTTGGATGCCAAAAAATGTTGATGTTATGAGGTTATTTTAGATTATATATTATCATTCATTAAATATTTTGACTGATTAAATTATTTGGTTTGTGTGAAATTCTTCACCAGCTATTGAAAAATCAATACCGATCATGATAACTTGAAAATAAATACACATTGTAGTAATACATAATGCAGTGTGAAAATCTCAAGGATTATTCATAGAACTTATTTGAACAATAATATACCCTGTACAAAATTATAAATTTTAATGCAACCTTTATTGGCTTAGGAAACTTTTATTGATATACTAAAGCAAAGAGCAAACTTCCCTTGATAAGGTCATTTGAGCCGAAATTTTAAAAATCAGTTTTCGATGATTTTCCAATTAGGTGGACCGGAAAATTTTTCCAAGTTATCCACAATAATATAGGTAGGTACTTCCCTGAAGCTTTGATGCAATGCTTGACAATCCTGAAGTTTTCAATTTGTTTCTACTTAGTTAGGGCCGCGGTGACAAAAGTGCCTTGCAACTCCCAAACGGATGAGAAGCACGGTTTTGTATAGTTCGAGTGTCGTTCTCGAAATCCGTGTTGTCGAGTAGGGGTCTGGCGTTCGGCGTTGGGCGGCTATAGTATTTTTTCCGAATTTTGCCCAGCGGTTCCAAAAATTATTTCCCAAACGGATGAAAATTACTGGAGGGCATCTACGCAAACCCCCAATTACCGGAAAAATATTTTCATCCGATTTGAAATTTGCAAAGAGCTCTTCCAGAAGCTCTAAAAAAAATGGAAAAAAGAGGGGGGAAAAAATTTCCTCATTTGAACTTGAAATTTGGCAGGGAGATATAGTTCGTGTCTGAGAAGATGTAAAAAAAAATTTTTTGGCTCTATGTATCGCGATCGCTTTGTAACAATTTTCCAAAATTTAAATGGGCCAAATTTGATAAAGTAATTCCAAATTGAGTTTGGGTCAATTTAATTGTACTGCAGGCTACGGCAAGGATCAAATCGGATGAAAATATTTTTCCGGTAATTGGGGGTTTGCGTAGATGCCCTCCAGTAATTTTCATCCGTTTGGGAAATAATTTTTGGAACCGCTGGGCAAAATTCGGAAAAAATACTATAGCCGCCCAACGCCGAACGCCAGACCCCTACTCGACAACACGGATTTCGAGAACGACACTCGAACTATACAAAACCGTGCTTCTCATCCGTTTGGGAGTTGCAAGGCACTTTTGTCACCGCGGCCCTTACTAACTCATCAAATCTGCGCAAGAAATTTCGTAATGGAAGCATAATTATTATGTAGTAATACAGTAATAAATACAGTAATTCAAGTTAGATTTGAGATGGGTACGTACCTAGTAGATGATCATAAGGGATGAATAAAGTATATTACACCCTGTTGCATGGAAAAAGGTAACATAGTGAATAATTAATGTAAGTAATAATTAAACAATACTTTGACAATAAATGATATCCCTTTCAAAAATACAGTTTCCTTGGAAACTCAAGATGCCGGGTGTGCTATACTGTTTCCTAGGACTTCGAAACCAGAGTGTGGCTTTAATATTCACTCTAGTGTTTTCCTAAAGGTACATTTCCTATTCAGCACAGTGTATACTTCTCCAGAGATCATCGCTAAGTCTGATTTAACAAGCTGCATTAAAAGATATCTATATCAATGATGTGATGGTTGATATGATCTATATCAATCCCTGCAAGTCTTAATTATGGATCTTAACATTTTTGTACCTAGGTAAAATTATTTTTAATTAAAAAGACGATTTCTTCTGCCAAGACTGCACAGGTTTCATAAAAATATACTTTTATATAGTAAAACTACTGGAAAGAAATAATATCCCTGGAGTATCCTAATAGGGATTCCTGAAGCCTGACCAATGTTTTTTTTTTTTTTTTGTTTAGGATTCCATAAAAAGTCAGCCTTTCAAAACTAAATACATATAGGTACATATAAGTGAAGTTGCTAATATTTTTTCAGTATAAGGAATAATAATTTCAGCTATTGTAATCCATCCTTCAAATCCACTGTAATTCCCCATAAATATTATGGGAAAAAAGCTAACAAAATGGCTATTTTGTCATAATTATCAATGCGGGCCTCTAATTACATTCAAAAGTACGTGGCGAGAGCTTTTTTGAATTAGGTTTCTGGTTTGTCCAGAAAGTTCTATTGAGAGTCTGGCTTAGCCTTAGCTGACGCTTTTTCGAAAATAATTACTCTGGAATCAGTTCCAAATACCTACTTATAAGCCCACATGAGAATATTTCTCTTATATGGTGAGAAAATATGTGTGACTGACACTTTGATATTTGATATACAGCTTTGGAAACGATCGATCCTAAAAAGGTGACATAAGGAGAAACAGTAGAAACTTTTTTCTGATGAACCTTTAACTGGGCTTTGATAATATTTTTCAAATCATGTATACTCTTTTATTTATTATAATACATAATAAATGACTATTCAACATTATTTGAACCATCACAGTATTTTTTAGGTGCTCAGGTGTGTGTTTATAAAGAATAAATATTTAATGGAGAGGATGGAGGTCCGATTTTATGCCCGATGGATACAAACTAACTGTTCTTCTTGCTCTAGGTATGAATAAAAAAAAGTTTTGTTTTTCCGATATCAGATAGACCTATAACTTTTTGAGTTAATCATTTAGGTCAAGAGATCTGCAAAAACCTAATTTTCTTTGCGAATAAAATTTTTAATTTTGTAGAAGAAAAAGAAAATAGAGGATATGTTTCTGGGGACGCCACTGGTGGATCAATAGAAAAACTTTTCTCATTAATAAAATATATAAGTATGTATGTGGTTTTATATCCTATTAACACATACTCAAATTGGAAAAAATATCTAATGAACTACTTTGGGAGATGATTAAAAATAACTCTTATTCCAAAAAACAAATAAATATATTAAAAATCAAAAAATTAACACCCTGTAGAAAAAAAATCAAGCTTTAATTTTTAACTTAAAATTAAATTTCATTGCGTTTCCTTTAAATTTAAATTCGTGTTGGTGTAAAAGCTAGGTACCTATCTCTTTTTTACAACTTCTCATGCTATAGACCACTGTTCTGGTGTTAACATTGAATAGCTTTCCATCGATAGATGGCAGCACCATTATCGAACTCTCCGTAATTTTAAAATTGCAGGTCTGGCCACTGATCAATTATTCCATCAAGAAATAAAATGATTTACTCTTCAAAATGAAAATATCACCATTTCATAACGTATTTTGAAGCAGGTGGTTATTTTGCAACTATAATATTTTCCATTCACGTAGGTATTTATGAGAAATTAATTTATTCGCAAAATAATAAAGTTACCACGATATTTTTCTTTATTTAGCAATTCTCAACCACAATAAAATAAATAGTGAAACTTATGAATTTTTAGGTACTTCTACATCAGAGACAATTTCAAGACTGGCCATGGAATAATGTATATCGAAAGCAAGAAATTTTCAGCCGCTTTCCCAATTCTGACCTATAATGAAAAATGGTACCAAATAAAATAAAAAAATTGCATTTCATATTTGTGATAACCACACTACATTTTCTCGCACCTATACATATATAGGTATAACAAGAAAACAGTTGAAGATACAGATAAAGTAAAACCGTTTACATTAATGTCCCTATACCAACTTTACGAGTTTTATGGCATGAAAGTAAAAACTTAAAATACACACGCGGTGAGCGAAAAATTAAAATTTTTGGCCACTCCATTAGTAAATTTGCATTTCATGAAATAGAACTCGAAATTAGTATATTGTGCTTTAAGTAGCTGCATCTTCAAACGTTCTACACGCTCCAGGAAAGTATTATTTCTAGGACTGTCCGGGCCCGGGTACAGAGTTTTCTTTCATAGACGCTCCAGGATACTCTACTTTCGAGGACATTGTCTATACCTACCTACAGACGATCCAGGTGAGTCTTCCTTCCTTCCTAATCCGGGTACAGAAATCTTCTGTACTGGATGATGGATGATGGTGCATTGTATAGGAATAATGTCTTCTTGACAACACGGTTCTGGGATAGGCTCTCGGTGCAAATTTGCATCGACAGGTGTAAATTTTTCACCTGTCGATTGTAGGTTAACCTACGCCTGCCTGTAAAATGGGAAGGTAGACAAAATTATAGTCAAGGAATTGTGTTCCCAATGTGCAATGTGCGCAAGTCCGTGTTATACAGAGTCAACCTTTGGGAGCTGATACCATTTATACATAGAGGCTAAACTGTCAGTTTGACAGTTTCCATTTTTTGTGTATTTGTGTTTTAGGAAAAACTCAACATTTTAAAAATATTTTCAGCACAACACCACTTCCGGTTATACCGGAAGTGGACACACACGAACTTCGTTATTTTAAATGACACGGTGCGGTTTTTTTATGGATTCATGTTCCTCATCAAAAATTAAGTGACTTTAGTGAAACAACATAATATCGATCTTCAATTATTGTTTTTGAGTTATTTGGATTTTTATTAATTTTTTGATACTTTCAGAGTCTAACTAAAACCGTGTTATCTATACGAAACTGTGTGACATAAAAAAAATAAAAAAAATCATTTTTCAAATAGCATTTATTTGAAAAATGAAAAAATATTATTCCCTTATCATGCACATCGATTTTGTTTAGTTTTTTTGCCAATCTAATGAAATAAAAAAAATATAGGGTGCTATATTTGAAAAAATGATTTTTTTTTAATTGTAAATTTCGAAATTTCAAAAATCATTTTCAATATCACTTTTTGCGCGTTTCTTCTGATTTCTCGAATTTTGTGTGATAACTTGTTAATTTTTTAGTGAGCTAAAACTTATTTGATCAATTTATGTCATACAGTTTCGTAGATAACACGGTTTTAGTGAGACTCTGAAAGTGTCAAAAAATTCATAAAAATCAAAATAACTCAAAAACAATTAAAGATCGATATTATGTTGTTTACTAAAGTCACTTAATTTTTGATGAGGAACATGAATCCATAAAAAAACCGTACCGTGTTATTTGAAATAACGAAGTTCGTGTCCACTTTCGTTATAACCGGAAGTGGTGTTGTGATGAAAATATTTTTAAAATGTTGAGTTTTTATTAAAACACAAATACACCAAAAATAGAAACTGTCAAACTGACATTTTAGCCTATATAAATGGTATCAGCTCCCAAAGGTTGACCCTGTATATGTGTTATTGTTGCACTGATGGGTTGCATGCGCAGGAAACATATCAGTTATGTTTTTGTAAATGGCATACTGGCATGTTACTGCTTTTTTTTAATTTTCTGAGAGGAAAAAATAAGAATAGTTTTTACAGTTGCGGAGTGTAATAAACATGTGAAAATCGCGTGCAACTCCGTGCAAGGCAGTGTACAGCCAAGATGGTAATTTTCGCGATGGTAATTTTTGGTTATCAAAGTTTCTTTTTTTATTTCAAGTCGTTCCAGAAAAAATATACAAAAATTTTTCACAGCATTTTGAGGGGCTGTAAATTCTTAGGGAAAGCTTGAAAAATATTTTTTATGTACCCTAAACCTCCCCTTAAAATTTATCAAAGAATCTCCATTAGAATCTTCTGTACTCATTAAATGGAAAAAAGAGCACCTGTTCAAAGGAACTTTCGTCGCGAGTTGAATGTCTATTGAGTCCTTTATACCTTCTCTGGAGATATAGACCAGCCGAAGAAGCCTCATCCTCCAATCCCACGATTGTTGAAGCGTCCCGAAAAATGTGGTTTGGGGTGCATTTAAGCGTTTGGTGAATCCTCCCTTGTCGCTGTTTATGAAGCAGTTGGCAGTGACAAACCATACACATATTCTACTTCTTTGTAGTGATGTGACAAAAATAACGTAATTGTTATATTGGAACTGTTCCGCTTGTGGAACAGGCTATTCCGAATGTTCCGGCTGGATTTTAACTGTTCCGGTTCCAGTGACGGTTCCATGAAATTCCGGTTTTCGTTTAAGTGGGTAAGCGTGCGACCTGCGAGTATTTTCGGTTCAAAAAATAACCGGCAATGAATTCTAAAGGAGTAGTATAATAATATACAAGTGTATGCCATTAGAAAAGCAATAAAGAATTATAAATCGCTGGTGCATCCCCAGAGCTGACAGATATTAGTCATAAAATACGACCAGCAGTTAATTCTCCTTGGATAATACTAGCAGGAACAATGCAGCTTATAGAATATGTATATGTATATAGAGTATGACAGAATCATTCCAATCCAATATTTCTAAAAGAGAAGTACCTACCAATTAAAAATCCCAACGATTCTTGTTATTTTTGCCTTCTTCAACTGTTATAATCTTTTGAGTTTTGTTTAGTTTTAGTTTCCCACGTTTCCCTGAACCTGAAGCCTCTTCCGCATAAGTAGGTAGGTATATACTTGCGAGCGCGTGAAACAATTTAGGTAATTATAATTAATTAGGTATTAACAAATAATTATTACAATTTACTTTTGTAAATATGAGGGACAATAGTGATATTACTAGACCGACGTCAAGCTTCTTATGGTCTTATTTCCCAATTATTAGACATTAAAAATTAAATTGCTAAATGTGATACCTATTTGTCTTCAAAAAATGTATTTTGTGTTTAAAAGCAAATAATACCTACCAATAAAATATAGGTGTAGCCTCCTAGAAATAGGTATGAATTATAACGATGAAATTAATTGAAAAAAGTAAATTGATTAAAAAATTAAAATGCACCTACAAAAGGTATAATAATTATTATTAGTGTTTGAAGTTCTCGAAACATCCAATAAGAAGTATATTTTTTATCACGAGTAGATAAAGAAACACTGACACTATTATAATAATTTACAACTTTAGGTAAGAAGGACCCATCCAGTTTCTACTGCGTGTTCCCGGAACATTGTTCCGGTTTCTGCCTCCCTCCCTATAGAGCTCCGGCTCCGAGAGTCTACCACGCTGTTGCTGTTCCGCAGTTCTCGTTCCTAATGTTCCTATTTACTATGTAGGTACGGCGTTTCTACCGTAACGCTGTTATTTCGGAACAGTGGCTTGGAACCTATTCCTATCTCGGAACCGGAACAGTTGGAACTAGTATGTAAAAATAACCATCTGGCACACCTCTACTTCTTTGCATTCTATATACTTGGTATTGTATTCACTTATATACTCTGTTGATGCAATGTATTGTAGTAACACCAATAGTTTATTACAAAGAAGTTTCTTTGTTGAATACCACCAGTATCATCAAATTACAACAAGTTTGTTGATGCTTTAAAAAGATCATCGAAGAAAATAATTCCAAGGGGTTTTCGCAAAAATCCCCGGCTGGTCTCAAGAAACCAACGATTTGTTTAAACAATATCCATGTCATGAAAATGCAAATTTGATATTAAAATCTTTAAACGGTGCAAGGGAAAATAAGTGGAATACGTTAATGGAGAGTATGAATTTTACTCGTTCCAGTCGTAGTAGTTTGGCTTTATTGCGAAAACTGGAAACAGTAAATCAACGAGAGAAGATCGCCCATCGAAAATATCACCAAATGCGATAGCTTCTCGATAAACTCGATTAGTCAAAGTATCGAACATGATAAACATTGACAAACATCAAGCCAATAAAATTAAAAAGTCCAATTAGTCAAGCTAATTAAAATCAGATATGTTGCTGGCTTTGATGAAATTTAACCAGAATTTCTTAAACACCTGGTAAATTTTGCAAATAATATTTGGTTACTGCCCTTTTTCAATGGCATATTACGTTCGGGGAAGTTACCTGCCGAGTTTAAACAGTCATAGTTTATTGCAATCTTGAAACCAGGGAGAATAGCAGATGATCCAAGAAGTATAGGCCTATATCATTGCTAAAGTGTGTGTTAGAAGGTGATGGAGAGGATGATTTACAACAGAATTTCTCCTTTGATAAATGATATGCCTCCCCCCAGAACAAGCAGGTTTTGGTCCAAACAGAAACTTTTGTGATCAATTATTATTACACACTACTCTAATCGAAACAGGTGGACTTCCTCAAGGATCAGTAGGTATACTAGCGCCATTATTGTTCAACTTATATACCAGTGACGACCTGCAGAAAATTCATATACGCTGATGATTTGGCTCTTTCTTATCAACATAAACGTTTTGAAGAAATCAAAAATGTAGGTACTAAGTGAAGACATTCAAATAATGGTAGACTATTTTAAGAAATGACGTCTTTGCCCCAATCCCAACAAAACCGAACTATGTTGTTTCCATCAGAACAACCACGAGAAACATCGAAAACTATACAAGTCTTGATGAACATGTAGTTTTGAAACACAATTTCAATCCAGTATACCTTATTGGAGTAACTTTTGTTTTGATGCTTCGTTAACCTACAAGCCGTAGGTATATTGAAAACAAGAAACAACATTTTACATGCCGTTTCCAGATTGGGGAGCTCATGCAGACACATTAGGAGTTGCAAGCTATTCGCTTATTGTGTATTCTACGACCGAATATTGTCACCATGCGACTTATTACTGGTTGTCAACTCCAACACCTTGGCTGCCGGTAATTTCAAACATTATACCACCAAGAATCAGATAAGACAAATAGCGGCTAAGCGAGAATTCGACAAATGCACACCCAAATTTCAAATCTGTCGAGATCTTCAGAATCCTCCTACAACAAAACTGAAATCTCGAAATTCTTTTTGGCAACAAAATCATAAGATCATCCCTCACTGGATTCTTGGAAGTCTGAATGGAGAGTTCAGAATGTTTTCATTCATCACCTTTTCCAAGATCCAACAAAGGAAATTCCCGGATTTGACCTACCATAAGAAAGCTCTGGAGTAAACTGAAATCGTTTAAGAACTGGCCAGGGACGCTGTAACTCAATGTTATATTCAAATGGATGGCAGTTTCAAGTCCAAATTGTCTCACTTGTGGCGAAGTTGACGAAACAATTAGGTACTCGTGTTATAGAAGAGTGTTCTGCATCAAATTTATTGACGGTTTCAATGAATTACTCCAGATGCAATATAGATTGGTTACAAACTCTAAAACCAATATGAACAGAATGGTGTGTCTGATTTTTTTTATGGGGTTTTCCCTAGGCTGACTGAAAAAGCGAGTGCTTGACCAGGACATCAACAACTCATCCTTATCTTATATCTACAAACCGTTCTACCCCCATAATGATGAGATAATAAAATTCTAAAATGCGACATATTATGCAAAATCA
Organism: Malachius bipustulatus; assembly: GCA_910589415.1. Classification (NCBI taxonomy): domain Eukaryota; kingdom Metazoa; phylum Arthropoda; class Insecta; order Coleoptera; family Melyridae; genus Malachius; species Malachius bipustulatus. The sequence goes on along the minus strand of OU342631.1, from coordinate 6,046,059 downwards.
TAATAAATAAATAAATAAATATCGTACGGCTGTGGTAAAGCCCAAGTAATACACCAACTAGAAGTAACTTTATGTATTACTTACTCGTGTAAAATATTTCTCGAACCCACGATTTGGGATTTATATGAGAGCATGGACCTTTTACATTTATTTGAATAATTATTCAATTTGAAACCAAATGTTCTTATACTAAAATTCTAATGATAATTTCAACTGAGTTTCACGACCTATTGGTGAAATCCCAAAATAATATAGATAAGATGAACCATTAGGATAAACAATTAACATTAAATTAAAGGTGTGTGTCCTGGTTTCATATACACTTTATATAGGAGTAAGTATGTAGGTATAATAAAGTTAAATAAACAACTTGGTAGTCAGTGATAATTAGGTAAATATCCTTCCGCATATATTTTTGTATCCAATCCGATAAACTTCAATAAGTTAACCATGTGTCATGTAAGTACGTAGCACGAACAATGAGCATATAAGTTATGCATGAAGCAACCACAGGTAGTCAGTTTACTTGAAAACGTCTAGTTAGGTATAGGTAGTTTTATATTGTGATAAAGAAAACCTGGGACACACTTGCTACCTTCTATATCCTAAAACCTATCACCCACAGTACGGATTATGGGATTATTAAAGAGTCCCGAAGAAATATCTGGTGCAGTTAAAGAAGTTCTAATAATAACGTAAGACATTATTACTTGTTTATTTTTATGACGAACGAGAACGTGGAAAAGTAGAAATTTTGGAATCAACATGTTTTCTGTATAATTTCCATATGGTTTAAATGTTAAAGAAGTCACGTTTATACGTTTATACCTACATATTAGCGTATTTTATTCATTTTATTCTCTTTTTCGGAAACTTCCAGCACAGAAAAAGAAAATTGTATTTTGGGGTTCAATTTTACTAATTATTGTTGATGATAATATTCATGCCTATCTTACGTTAACTTGCCTGTGAACGCAGTAAAAACTTTATAAATAAAAGTCTAGTAGGTAAGTAGATCAATTTTCCAGATTAGTTACAAACGTTTATCAATATGAACAAAAGTAATAAAATTACTCAATCGTTTTGAGAGTTTAGTTATTGTTGAATTTGTACACACCTGATTAGATCGTACATATTATTTAGCCCTTTGCAGTTGCGGTGTTATGGAGTTTCTTCCTGACGTTTCCGTTGCATTTAGGTAGGCCGGACATTTTCAGGCGAAAGTTTAATAATTGGCGGAAACTAATCGCCTGGTGATGCGTCATCATACCTATCTGTTTTTATTGGTTGATGTTATTTTGTATCGTTGTTATTGTCAACACACGACTGGCCCAGGAAACAAATTCTGCTTGATGTTGCTTTTTTGAGCCTGGCGTTTATATAAGGTCTGTGCAAAAAATACGCGGACTGCTTGATTACGCGGCTCCAGTTGGTTCCAGAGAAATCCGCTTCATGTCCCTACGTTTGTATAAATCAGTCGATGAAAACGTCATTTGCCGATTGCAGCTATCTTCACTTTCTGAGTAGCTAGGCGGTTTTTAGTGAAGTGTGATTTTATCGTTTGTCGGATTTCAGAATGACCTGAATGAGCAACGTTTGCTGTGAAATTTTGTTTTGTACTTGAAAAATCTACAACTAAAACATTTTACCTACCATACCTACTCAACGCGGCTGACGGTGGTGTTGCTAAGAAGCGGACGGAATTTTGCAAGTGACATGAATACCGTTTTAAGGGTGGTCGCTAGTCGATTGCAGACGATGAGTGTCTAGATGTCCTTCTATCTCAATTGACGACCGCCACGTCGATAAAATCGATATACCTTATTGAGGGCAAATCGACGTCTGACCATCAGGGAGGTTGTTGAGTGTGGGATAGCAGTTGAATCTGATGGTCACGAGATTCTGATTGAACACCGCAATACTACAAAATTTGTGCCCCACGCCTGATGACGTACGACCAAATAGTTAATTGCACAAAGCTTTTTTGGGAAGCGCTTGATCGTTCAGAAGAAGATGGAAATTTCCTGTCAAGGATCATAAAAGTGATGAATCATTGGTTTACAATACTGGGTTTACAAGACAAGAACTTCCAATCGTTCAGGTGGGTGAGTGAAACGTCTCCCAGACCCAAACAAACTCGCCAAGTTTTTTTAAGCTTGGGTGTTATTCAACACGGGTACCGCACCAATGCTCCACATTGAACCATTAGACTTACTACATTGAAGTTCTGAAACGTCTGAGATATGACATTCGTCTCAAAAAGTCAGAAATGTGGAGGAGGGGCGACATTTTTTTATCACGACAACGATCCAACCCATTCAGTACTCATCCGAACTCGTGAGTTCTTCCACCCTCCTCCCTCTTCCTACTCACCCACTACCCTTGTAACTTTTTCTTTTTTCCAAACTCAAAACACCCTCAAGAGGAATAGTTGAGACGATTGAGGAGATTAAGGTAAATGCGACGGAGCTGAAGGGCACAACAAAAGCAACGTATACCAGCAGTGCTTCAACAAATGGAATCATTTTGGAATGGGATCAGGAGGGTACTTTGCTTTAAAGGGGCCCAGACCCGCGACTTCTAAACAAAATACTTTTGTCACACTGTCTTTCATATCTGTCATATCTGAAAGCTATTGGTTCTAGAACCTCAAATACAATATTGTTTAGAAGTAACTTTAGAAGTATAAGTGACCATGAGAAAATGAAATACCTTGAGCCGTTATCATAGTACCTATACACGGTTTTGAAATATGAAAATTGCTGTTTTCACTTCTTTCTAGCCTATAAAATGAATAGTGTTTCTCTTTTGGTTTTAGACTTTTGTCAAGTGTTTCTCAATTTGTCAATTGATTTTCAGTGTTAATTATTTTTCAAATCAAATTCCTTTTTTGCCAATAAAAGATTCCGTTTAAACGAAATGTTTTTCCAATATTTATGATAATGCCACTGCACGTAAATCTAAAAATAAATTGACGTAAAGGGAAATTCATTAATAGATGAACTTGAAAAATTAGAAAATCATTTGACATACTGTGGAAAGTAATTGACAAAAGAGGAAAACCAAGAGAAAAAAAAATGTAAATCTAAATTCCACTGGTGAAAACCACCAGTCTTCGATTTTCTCAGACAATTTAAAAATATAATAATATACAAGATGTTTCTATTAAAATAACGAAGTAGGTGTCAACTGCCAGTATTTGCGGAAGTCCGGGTTTCACTGACTCACTTCACTGACTGTGAGGTTAACGTCTCTTTCCGGCCTTTTCGACTTCTTGACGGTGAGCATATGTGCCACTATGGCCTGAATGTTATAAGGTCAATTATTCCTCTTCCTCCATCTTTACAAGTTATATCTAGATTAATACTGTAAATTGAATCTTTCCTTACCTACATGAATTAGGGTGCATATGATTCTACGAGTATTTTCTGTGAGTATATTTTGACACTCACTCCGTTCTTGTTGATATGTTAATGTTTTCTATGTCAGTGGTTGTCCATTTGATGATTTTTAAGGAGGAGGTGCGAATGGGAATTGCCTAAAGTGTTGATAGCTTTCAAAAGTTTTCCGGAGATTATAGATACCTAATTGTGTTTCAAGATGAAGTCTTTTAATTTCTATATTCTGCTTGGAGTTGTGATTTTATTTTGATGTGATTTACATTATGATGTGAAGTCTGAAGTTTTGTTGAAATTCTAAAAGTAGTTTTTTGTACTGTTTTTGGTTGTTGAGTACTTGCTTATTTGTTTTCTGAGTCAGTTTCCCTTTGTCAAGTGGGACAATTTGTGTATTATTTTGAATTCCATTTTGACGTCTGTTGATATTGTTTCTACTGTTTCGAGTATATGTTGTACCTAGTTTTGGTTAAGTAAGATAATTATGTGGATTTTAATGTCATCTATGTAAGGTGGTTTTTGCTGCCCAACGCCTATTTTTTACGTTTGATTTTTGTTAGCCATGTTTGGTGTTATTGAGAGTGTTTCATAAGGGATCCATAAGGGCACGTAGCACGTCGTAATATGTACCCCTGGAAAATGCCAGGAATTTTTCTATTTGAATTTACTGTTTTTAGTCTGATGGATGTGGAAGAGTGAAGCTTATGTTTTAAAAATTCTATAGTGTTTCCATTGTTATTAATTTGTTTTGTTGGGATTTAAATGTCAGATTAATTTTCTACTATTATTGTTTCTATTGAGATAGTGTGTCGTTCTGCCTATTTCTTTCCTGATTTCTCCATTCTGATTTTCCAGTTTGGCTTTTTAAGTTATTTTGATTTATAATCCGGGTGTAGATGTTCGTTTTTCCCTCAAACCCAAAGAATAACCTCGCGGAACGATCCGAATAGCAGGTGAAGTGGAAGTTAAACCGCCATACTAAACTATGCGCAGCGAATTGGATTTAAAGCCAAAAAGTTCATGTAAACATTAATTACTCGAAAATGCTTTAATTTTAATATAGTAAACAGATGGTTCCAGTTAGAGCATGTCATGCTGATTATACTCTACCAATCCGACGATGGCTTCATCCACAATTTTCCAGAAAGACGGATTGGTAGCGGTCAAGACTGTTCCCGCCGGCCTTGTACGAATGCGCGCTTTCCAGATTTGACCTACTTAGAATTTTTTGTATGGGGTATAATGAAGATCAAGTTTTTACTGAGCTCATTAACGACAAAGGTACTTTCCGGAAAAGATTGTTGAAGCAGCCCAAGGAATCACACCAGCAGAGTGTCGTGCAGCTGCACAATCTGTCGTCCGTATTAGATGCAAAGTTAACATTGAAAATGATGGCGGCCATTTTGAGAAATTTTCAAAATTTTGAAAAATAAGATGCTGTTTGACGACGCATTTTCTTCTATTTTTTTTCCTAATGACGTTGTGTTGTCGAAACTTTTTTTATTAGGTACAATTTGTTTTTCGAAATTTCTTTCAATGCGAAATAAACGCGACAGCGTTCTCATGGAAAGCTTGTTTTAAAAAAATTTCGAGCACATATTTATATGATTTTTTGACTCAAAATCAAATTTCCTACCCATGGTTTACCAAAAATGGGAAAATATGACCTAAAAATGGGTTTGGGTTTTTGCGAAATATCTCGAAAACCGGTGAGGTTTTTATGATGCAGTTTGCGATTCGAAAGGGGACCAGAAAACTGAAAAATCTATTCCTGGTCGGTCACCTGTCTTATCTAGAAATTAGGGCGAGAGGGCGTGAAAATAGTTAATTTCTGAGATAGTATGTGGCTATTTTAGAAAAACAGTGGAGGGAGTGTAAATTAGACAATTTTTTTCTTCATTATCATAATTATGACTGGGGCTACAGTGATTTTTTTTTATACATGCCTCAATTTTTTACGAAGTGGTGGCGTTATTTGTGATATAGAGATCGAGTGTGCATGCGTTCAATAACAGGGGTGGAAAATGTGATAGGAAAAGGTAGTGAAAATTCCTGTTTTGCGCCAAATAAATGAAAGATGAACGGTTAGTCGAGAGGTCCTTTTTTATACACTATGCACAAATCAAAGTGTCGCATCCTAAAATTTTCCCTGATTTTGATTTGGGATAACTTTCTACAGTCCCTGTATTTTCTTGCCTAAAGTTTTAGGTTCAATATGAGGCTAAAATTTCCAAAATTGGTTGGCGAGGAAAAAAATTATACCTACACTTGTCATCCTGTATACACATCACAATTTACAAGAAAATTTTGAACGGAAACCGCTGAGTGATTCTAGATCCAATAAAGCAGAAAAATAAATGGATAGGGCTGCTAACATGCGAAAACAAAACCGAAATCCCTTGGCAATTTCGAAAGTTACCCCCAATCAAAATCAAGCAAAATTTTGGAGTGCGACACTTTTATTTGTGCGTAGGGTAGATTTTTCGGTCATGGCAAACCGCATATAAAAATTCTCAATGGCTTTTTGATACATTTCGCAAAAATTCATTTTGAGTTATAAAGCTCAAATCCAAAATAGTAGTCACTAAGTGACATTACTGAAAAAGCAATTTCAGAGAAGCGGCACGCAGAAACTGATGTTTAGAGGAAATTTTTCTGCTTGCCGCTTATCCAAAATAGGTTTTTTAGTAATGTCAGTTAGTGACTACTATTTTGGATCTGAGAGCTATAGTTCCCAATTTTTGGGTCAGTTGACTGAAATTGAAAAGAACAAAACATACTTCTATGTATGAAAAAAAACCTCAAAAACATACCAGGAGGAGAAAAAAGAATATTTGTGTTTGGGATTGGATCTTAAGCAAAAAATACGATTTTTTTTCCCGATCGGCCTTTATTTTTGAAATATCGAGGTTCAAACGTTTGGGAGGTATAATTTCATGTTTTACAAAGAATTAAAAGTATGCCATATAAAAACTTTATTCAACACTGCAACGGCTACAGAGAAAGAAAAACAATTACTTTGATTTACAGCTCATGTTTGAAAAGTTCACCGCCAGTTGTCCATACTTAGTATTGCCAATACAAATTCTGCCACATCGTTTAAATGCTGCGGTCTACTTGGAATAATTCTTAGATAATCACTTACACGAGTTGTTTTTAGACGATCTAATTGCATTGTGCAACGTGATGTGGTATCAACACGATGGTGCGCCACCGGAAGCCGCAAAAATTATTGTAGAATGGCTGTAGACAACCATTTTAATGAAAGATGGATGGGCAACGGACCATGGTCCACTTCAGTGGCCTGCTAGGTCGCCAGATCTAAATCATAGAGGGGAATTTAATTTTTAAAGGAACTTTTAAATGAGAGAGAGAATTTTTAAATGCAGAGGACGTTCAAAATGAAAATCAATTACGAGACAGGATTATGAATACTGTACTTCAAATTGATGATGCACAAGATTTTGTTGAAGTTTATAATTCAGTGGTTTTACGTTGCCATGGGATGGGCTTGCATCGCGGCTGGTCGTGGACTTTTCAAACATGAGCTGTAAGTTAAAGTACTGGTTTTTCTTTCTCTCTAGCCAATAAAGTGCTAAATAACGGTTTCATATGGCCTACTATCTATTAATTTTTTTGTGAAACATGAAATTATGCCTCTCAAAAACTTGAACCTCTATATCTCCAAAACAAAAGCAGATTGGGAAAAAATATTTCGTATTTTTTGCTTAAAATCCGATGCTAAACATAAATATTCATTTTCCGCCTCCTGTTATAAAACACTCCTGTATAAGTAGGTAAGTACTTCTCCTATTTTGGTTTTTCGGTGAGGTTTTGTTTGGGTCTCGATCGTTTTACACTACTTATGGACTATTATTTTGACTATGTTTTTATACTTATATTTATTATTTTCTAAGTACCTTGTAGGTACAACATATACTTTATTGTATCGCTTAACATTTCATTTTTATTACCTCTTTGTTATATTCATAGAAAATATACCGTACGCAGTTAATTATATTATTAAAAACCTTTATAATAGTCGCTAATTTGGATTGATTGCCGCTCCATCATCTACGTACCTACCACTTAAATTCTGATTGCAAGTGGAACAATTTGAAGAATATTTCCAAAATTAAATCTTACTAGACTATTTGATAATAATTAGGTATTAGGAACACATCATTGATAGACAGAAAATAGGCGAATAATGAACTAAAAATAAATAAAAAAAGATAATTTTCATTTAAAAATAAAATAAATGGGAAAAGTAATTTAATAATTTCTTTACAAAGCAGACGACTATATTGCCGCGTCCTTTTTTCCCGGAAAGGAAAATAAATAAAATATTCACTTACCTTCAATCAGAAAAAAAAAGATGGCCACTGACAGATCTCAAGAAGATTTTCAGATTTATCACGTTTATAACCCTCTTGGGCTGTCGAGCAGGACATTCCAGATTTGTATAATGTCCTGCCCAACTCAAAGAAAATTTTGAAAAATAATTTTTATTGTCGTGATCTTCTTTAAAGAAACTAGAAATCTAAACAAAATCAAAGGCACGTTGTGTTAACAACTCGAGAGGAAAAATCATTAACTTATCTCTGACAAGCTATGTTTTCCCAATTCGAGGGGCCCATAGTAACTTTTCCTAAAAAATTTTCTCTATTGTTCTGAACCAAAATATAAAAATAACAATCAAGGCCGGGTTGATTCGCTCTTTCTGTTTGAAAAATCAGATAGTTAAATAAAATAAAAATCTGAAACTCAACTTCACTTAGGTAGGTAGGTAGTGAAATGAATCGCACCTAGGTAGGATAAGTAGGATGATAAGGAAATTATTTGCATCTCCCTCGTTAAATCAACCCAAACCGAAAATAGCGCAAAAATAGGTACGTAAATACCTAAAGGTAAAATTGTTATTATATAGCCAGGTGCAACGTGGTGACACTAGCTTGGGTTCCGGGTCACCATGGGACGCCTGGTAATGAGGCTGCAGATCAACTAGCCAAGAAAGGCGCTGGGATCAACTTCACTGCATGGGCCTTGTACGCAAGGCGGTGGCTCAACATAATATCAAACTGGAACCGTATAACAGGAAGTAAACATGGTAAGGTGATGATTAAGGAGCCCTCTCGAAACCTTTCCAGACAGATAATACTGCAACTTAACAGAATTCAGATCAGAACGGTGGTGGGTCTTCTCACAGGACACTTCCACCTAAGAAGTACACCTACATAAGCAGGGGATATATGTATAGAGAAGAACCAGTTTGGTAGACTCTGCAATGAAGAAGATGAGACAGCTTCTCATGTGATATTCGAGTGTCCAGCACTCGCACGAACGCGCTATGCGGTCCTGGGATCACTCAGCCCCGGGAGCCTGCTGACGGAAAAGACCTTGGTTAGCGGATTGCTGAACCTTGTCAAAGGAACGGAGCTCTTTTAATCAAGGAAAATCTAAATACGATAAATAAAATAAGCCCGCTCGCTTCAGTGTTTGGGACCACATAAACCGTCTCTCACGTTTAGTTAAAATACCAATACAAATATCTTGATGATGTGGCACGGAAGAAGAACAGAACGAAGCTCGATTGTCACTTCTGCGTAATGCACCCGAACTAAAATTTCTATTGGCAAATGAGATGCTGCTTTCGGGATCGCCTTTAACTGCCGAAGCGACTCCAAGATGTATTTAAGAGAAGACTGAATGAAGTATCGAGGAAAATGGTTCCCCGGCTCTCCATTATAAAAGCTCACGAAGCGCTGTACTTACATACTCATGAACTGTGTCGCTGTTCCTATAAAATGCAGCACATTTTAAGAACGAGCTGCTGTTGGATGTTTCCAGAAGCGATAAGAAGTTTCGACAAAACTGTTCTCGATTGACTCTCAGCTGTACATATTATGAAATACATATCCAGATAATAGGTTCAGTGAAGGAACAAGCAACTTTACCAGTCAGATCCGTGGATTAGATCTATGGTTTATGTATGAGGACGGCAGAATCGCTAACCAATTCGCTATTTTTGAGGACAGAAGTTGGCTATGGGATCTAGTCGGCTTTGAAAATTTGTGTAATGTCGAATGAATGTCTTTCGATGACTTGTGTAAGCCTACAAAACTAAAATTTATTAATTTCCAATAATAAAAATGATATGGATAAAATAAGAAATGTTGATTTTTCAGTTTTTTTCAGGATATTTCAGCATCGACTGAAAATATCCTGAATTTTTGTCAGATTTTTATTAAGCATAAAATTTAGCAACTTAACCATATCTCTTCTAGTTTCCGAGATCCTAATGATGTAGCTCGAATTTGACTCACCTGTAAGTAGAGTACCTAATATTTACCACATTTGATTTGACTACCCTCTCAGGATCAAATTCAGCAAGTCTAGTCACAGCTTTCACATTAGCCTTTGTGATTTTTAACCGATATAACGCCTGATTGTAGAAGAGGACATGTAAAAAGTAAAAATCTCTGTTCAAAGCTTGAGAAACATGATAAGCACCTACCTAGCTCTCGTATTAGTTAAAACCTGGAATATCTGGACCCAATAGTTGTAGGATGAAGAGGAGCTGATTGTCTTTTGTTCTGAACGGCATTCTTTCAGAAACGGTATGGGATGTTTGATCAGAAACGATTTAGAAGATTGATTTGATTGAGTCATACGGAAAAGAGGCTTTGTGCCGTAATGCGTAGTTCCAATTATATTTTCTTTTGATTATTTTTATCGTTTGGTACTGAATTTACAGCAGATATGTATATGGCTTTGCAAAGATAATTTTTATTTGCTGTATCATCGAACACAGACGTTCGTACGTTCCTTGTGTCTAAGTTTTTGGATAAACACTGATGTTGATTGTTGATTTTTCGTTGATGCGTCATCTGATACAAGGAACTTGTTCCAAGTTTTGCGTACAAATTGCAAAGGGCAGCCCAATATTTTAGAAGCCTTAAAAAACGCACAGTCTTTCAGAGTCTATAATCGACTTTTCTCAAAATTAGCTGAGATCGAATGAACCGTAAAAATTATTATCTTTTTGTTGATAAATACTGCACTTCATGTGAGTTTGACGATCTTTTGCTAAATATGGGCGCATTCTGGGAATGTGAAATTATTAATTGTTACTTAATTAATAATAATTATAGATTTTGTCATGTCCTTCAGTTTATCGATATCCATAAACTTTTATCTTATTTTGTATTTTTTAAAGAGATAAACAGTAAGAGCAATAAAAAAATTGTTGATTAATTACCTCACTGAACAAGCAGGTGTACTTGGAAACGCTGAATAAAGAGGGGTTCGCTTTTGAAGCTTCTGTCTGGGAGATTACACCTTATCAGAATCGGATAGGCAGCCTGAAAGTTCTGAAAGGCTGAAACCTAATAAAGCAGTTGGTAGCAAAATGTTTTAGGTCTTTAGGCTTATTCAAACACACCATATTATTCTTACACAGCTCACGTTTCGATAGCCGCGTTCGGATTTCCAAATTGTGGTGGAAGAACGCTCACAGAGTGGGGTAGAGATAAATTGATTACAACGCGAGAGACAGAGTTGGCCGCGCGATCGCATCTTTATTCATTTGTTTACGGTAAACACAACAGGTTACAGTTAGATCAAGTTAGCCAGGTTGACCATCGTTTGTTTTCCCCGTGCGCTACTTGATTCTGACAGTAGCAGGGGAACTTTTAATTTGAACAGTCAAGTTGTGAATCGTCCTTTGGCTCTCAAGAGGGCCGCAAGTGTAATTAAAATAATTGATTTTTTAAAAATTAATTTATTGTGATTTGTGATGACTGGTGTTAAGCAGACTGTTATTAAGTAAGTTGAAAAGTTCATGGGCTAGTACATATGTAGGTTAATTGGTTTATTGTAAAATGCCGGATTATCGAAAAGTGTCGTTGCTTGACTAGATAGGTACCTGATAGAATGCACTGCCGCAGTGTACCTACTTACTGCTTCCCATGCAAATTATGCATTATGCATTATTTATTTATTTATTTATAAAACAAACTCAAACAAACTAGGTACTGATTTTAAATAATGGTAACAGTAGGTAATATCTAAACGTGCGTAAAATGGACCATTTCAGTTTCGTCTAAACTATTCAGGGGTGAAATGGCAAAATATCGCACGATTGTGCGTATATTTTTCAACGCTCTTTCCTCGTAGGTACTTAGCAAAATTAAATTTTATCGAAATTATCTTCAATTAATTACTTGTGTCTGAAAATTCCCCTTTTCACCATACTTTTGGAAGAGATTAGAAATTAATATAAAAAGACTACGAAAATGATTATCAACTTTAGCTTCGTTAATAAAATAAATTTGGTACCTACCAATGATTAATCTTATCATTATACATAATATTTTTGAAGGTGCGCAACTTTATTAAGTAAACAAAGTATTATTTTCTTGTTATTATTTTATATGTTTGTGCAACTAGAAAAGAAAAGATGACGGATAACCAGGTAGCAGCTACCATATTTTTTTACCTAGTTTTCTTATCAGTTATCGAAAATTTTTCGTTTTTAATATACGTGTTAAACTAAAGGTTTAACAATTTTGGAAAACCTAATTCCAATCCATGTAATCAAAATTTTTTAAGATATTCAAGATAATTCACTAATCAAGATTTATGTATGGAAATCTGTCACCATACAATTTGGGCTATTAATTTATGTATTAATTAAATGGGCTATTAATTTAAGGATTAAGGAAAAAATAGATATAATAAAAGAATTGACTTGTAGATTTTTTTCTTATTCAACATTCTATTGTTTTTATTTATTTATTTTTTTAATTGTTACATGGAATTCAACACGAATTTGGGATTTCAATTATCAGGTACAGCACAGTGCCTACACCCAGTTATACTACCTAATAGATTTACGAAGAAATTATAATTGGAATTCAGCGTCAGTTTAAAAAAAAAGGTCAATAATAATTCCAGCTCAGTCAGAAAAATAACTTGAAGATTTGGAAAATCCACAAATCATTCCTCAACTGATCTGAACGTAATTAGGATTGTTGAAACCGCATTATTTGAATGCAATTTTATTGTATCATTTTTTCTTTGGGTATTTACGGAGGAGAGGACCTAAAGTTTATGGTTTATGCATAAACTCGATCTCAGTTGCCTGTCTGTCTGTCTCTGTCAGAAAGTCAATTTTATCAGAAACTACAAAAGCTGTCGATTTGTCGTCTGAAAGAGCTTTGATACCAGAATTAAGATATTATTTTGACACGAGATTTGACACTTTTGTATATCGCGCCTTGTACTGAGATAAAATCAAAAATGTTCTTATTAAATAACTACATTTCTGGAAAAAAACCGAACACCTTTACTTTTCGATTTTCAGTTATTATTTTTTTTTTATTAGGATTGTTTTAATCAAACAAATCAACTAGTCTAACAAAGGGATTTGACTAAAAATCGCAACTGATAATTGAACATTCCAAGCTCAAACTCGAATTTCCTTATCATGAATTTTTCTTGAAACTTCGAAGTTTTTTTTTTACTGTCTATATTTTTTACCCGCCAGTGTATATTTGGCCACTCTATATATGAATGAATACCCTGGTCGGAAAAATTGGGAAGTGTTATTAATTGTTATACAGGGAACCGGGTAAAGATTATACGAAACATAAGGAACCTTGCAAAATTTTTAGTTTTGAAAAAAAAATAAAAAAAATGATTTTTTTCTAGACATGCAACCGTCATATAATGTTAATGTTTTTTCATCGATATGCGAATGAAAAAAGGCGCATTATTTACGTCTGGCGACAACTATTTCGTGCCTTGTATTTGCTTCCCCGTAGCAACAAAACAACAATCAACTGGAAACTAAATTAAAAATTTCATTGCGTCGTTTGTATGATTTTTATTCGGTTTTTTCGCTTGTTTCAATAAAGCTGTCAAAAAAATGTTGTATGCATCTCGAGCGCGAAATTATGGTGCTTTACGAATGAGCTTTTGTTGAATGAACTTCTCATTCTTAAGGGCCAAAGCTCAATTTTGCGCACCAGATACGCGCAATAGTGTTCTCAAAAACCCTGGCCTCTTGAAAATACACCTCGCAAAATATCCGAAAAAAATCAAAATCACAGTATGTAATAGGATAAAAAGTACACAAAATTAGGTAGGTAGGTACTTAACTATTTACTCTCGTTTTGTATTCAATTTTTTTAATGTTCCATCATATTTCGTGCCTTGTATTTGCTTCCCCGTAGCAACAAAACAACAATCAACTGGAAACTAAATTAAAAATTTCATTGCGTCGTTTGTATGATTTTTATTCGGTTTTTTCGCTTGTTTCAATAAAGCTCTCAAAAAAATGTTGTATGCATCTCGAGTGCGAAATTATGGTGCGTTACGAATGAGCTTTTAAAAAACTTCTCATTCTTAAGGGCCAAAGCTCAATTTTACGCACTAGATACGCGCAATTGTGTTCTCAAAAACCCTGGCCTCTTGAAAATACACCTCGCAAAATATCCGAAAAAAATCAAAATCACAGTATGTAATAGGATAAAAATTACACAAAATTAGGTAGGTAGGTACCTAACTATTTACTCTCGTTTTGTATTAAATTTTTTTAATGTTCCATCATATTTCGTGCCTTGTATTTGCTTCCCCGTAGCAACAAAACAACAATCAACTGGAAACTAAATTAAAAATTTCATTGCGTCGTTTGTATGATTTTTATTCGGTTTTTTCGCTTGTTTCAATAAAGCTGTCAAAAAAATGTTGTATGCATCTCGAGCGCGAAATTATGGTGCTTTACGAATGAGTTTTTAAAAAAACTTCTCATTCTTAAGGGCCAAAGCTCAATTTTGCGCACCAGATACGCGCAATAGTGTTCTCAAAAACCCTGGCCTCTTGAAAATACACCTCGCAAAATATCCGAAAAAAATCAAAATCACAGTATGTAATAGGATAAAAATTACACAAAATTAGGTAGGTAGGTACTTAACTATTTACTCTCGTTTTGTATTCAATTTTTTTAATGTTCCATCATATTTTTTATGTAATAATTCAAACTTATTATTATTTTATAGAAAGAAAATATTTTTTTGAGTCATTGAGATGAGTCACATGGAATAAATTCGATAATAAATAAATGCGGACGTGTTTGAGAAAAACGCTCGGACACGTCGATTAGTATTTTTTGTTGCGCATTTTTTTCGCAATGAAAATGGCAATTTTAAAAGCAGCTTGGATCGAAAACGGGTCAAAATATCGGAAAACGGCTTACTGGTCCCTATCTTAACTTTTCACTTAGTATCCCCTTATGTGGATGGAATATCTATACAAAGTGATGAAAGATCGGCGATTTAATTAAAAAAAATAGAATTAAAAAAAAAATACCTATGTCTGTACCACAGAGTAGTACATGAAAAGTTAAGACAAGGACATGTAAACCGTTTACCGATATATATTTATTTACACGTCCGCATTTATTTATTATCGAATTTATTCCATTTTTGGCTGTTACACACTGTATCTCAAACACATTGTGGATTTTACAGATTTGTAGAATTGTGTGAAGTTTTTGCCTATTGCCAAAACGAATTGCATATTTTATAACCTTAGGTACCAACTAACAAAATTATTATTGTGATTTTATAAATTTTTGAAACTTTAACAATTCGACATAAATGTATTTTTGTTTGCAAGGAGTAGGTAATATTGGTAATGGACGTGATACTTTTCTGTCAGAATAGAATAAAAATTTGTTCTTCACTTGCGAATGACGTTAATTTTTTGTTGAATCTGTCTTCTTTATTGGGTTCTTTGAACGTTAATTTTTTGTTAAAGTATTCCAGAGCTGTTCATTCAATATGCTTAAAATTTATTACCATGCAGACACTAAGACGTTCTTGGAAATTGCATATAAGGGACAACAATTAGCTATGAATTTTGTGGCGCCTTCACTTTATTGTCTTATTGTTGACTATTATTGACAAAATATTTTTTTCGATAAATTTTATGCCATGTTGAACTCAATATCGTATTTTGGATCAAGGAACCTATTCGTATTCTGTATCGAATTAGTATGTAGTTATGGGGCACTTTGGAGTTCGTAAGTACAAATAAAGAAGTAGGTAGGTAATAATTTTAAAACGAAAAAAAATTGATATGTGTATTACAATTATTCAAAAATATGACTTGAAAAACTGGTTGCTGATCGGGAATATTAAAAATATAAATCGATAGAAGCGCGAAGAAGAGGGAAAGGCTGGTCGAGCGGTGTTCGAGTAATCGTGCTTCAAAGTTCAAGCTTCAAGCTTCAATACCTACTCAACTCACGATCGTCTTCTCGTAAGAGAAAAGAGACAGCAGTTAATAACTATCGGAAATTGCATGTATAATTATTATTTTACATTTACATTTACAATTATAAAGTCAATGTAGCTACCATAATAATATTAATTTACATAAAATATATAATGTGAAAGTATGAAAAATTCAGTAAAAAGTATAGGAAAACTTCTTGTCAAAAATAAATTTAACAACTCAAACCTCCAATGGGTATAATAGCAGGAATTATTTCTCCTTCAACTTTTCAGTTAGGGAGTTTCAAAAAAATATTTTCTTTTGAATAATTTGGTCTTTTTGTAATTTTTCGTGTAATTTTGTCTTATTTTTCACTTCCTATTTTCGAAACAATTGAGATAAGACAAGACGAGAAAATTCTACTTGAAAACAAAGCGGACTCGACCTTTGTTTATTCATCGCATTGTGCCATCAACAAATAATTACAGGTGCATTAGAGAAAGTGACATATTTTCGTGAAAGAGGCCCCGTTAATCCATTTATTATTTTTTAACACAACCTCAGAACACTTTTGGGTTTCCACAATGGTTTTAATAGTACTTATCGGCAAGCTGTAAGGGATGATTTCTTATCAATTCATTATAAGAAACATATTTTATAAAGGGCGATTCTAAGCTCTATATAAGCGAAACTTTGACAGGTTACAAATGATGACATTTTATATTAATATTTATATACAAGGTGTTTTATAGTACCATAAGTTGGAGGACGTGTAGATAAAGCTAAAATATTAGGAAAATTTAAATACCTACATAGCTTTTGTCTCGTAAAAAATGTCTGAACTATTTTCTTGAAATTTTTATTGTTTTTCCTGAATGCCAGACTAAATTGTTATAAAAAAGCCATAGTACTTATAAAATTTCGATAGGACGCATCGTTTCCGATAAAGATTCAAATGTAACGTTCTTAACATTTTTTTTATTTTCCATATTTTTATTTAATTGTGTAAGGTAAGGTAATTACCATAAATTATATAAATTAGCCTGCAGATAAAGCTAAAACATAAAGAATGTTCAAATAATATTTTTTTCAAAAGTGTTTTCAACCGAGATACAGTTTGTTTAAAAACCTGTTTTGTAAATGACACTTAAACACCCTATTTCTCGATTGAAAAACATTTTAGAAAAACAATTTATTTGAATTTTTTTCATATTTTAGCTTTATCGGCCTATCTTAGACTATGAAATGAAAATTATAAAAAAAAAGTTGAATGGCTACATTTGAATTTTTATGGAAAACGGTGCCACCTATCAACATTTTATTAGAATGACTTTCTTATAACAATTCGATATGGCGTTCCAAAAAAAAAAACAATAAAAAAATAAAAAAATAAGTACAAAATTTTTTTATGGGAAAAAGGTGACCTGTGACCCTGGATTCAAGGCCACTGGGTGCTTCGGTTGTACCCAGAATTTTTCCAAATATGTGTGGGAATGAATAGAAAAGCTGTACACAAAAATGAAGAATTATTGGTCTACTCACTACGTAAGAAACATACCTACAATAAATAAATAAATATCGTATGGCTGTGTACAATAAAAACCAGTTATTTATTTCGACACTTAAGCACCCTGTATCTCGGCTTAATAACATTCTCGGAAAAAAAAATTTAAATTTTCTTAATATTTTAGCTTCATCTACACGTCCTTCAACTTATGCTACGAGTACTATACAGGGTTCTTCAACGGTATACGGGACGGACGATTATGGCTATGTCTCTCGACTTTAAGAAAATTTTGTTTTTAAAAGATACAGACATTTCAAAAATTATATTCAAAATGTACAGTGTCCCAAAAATATGAAAAAAATTTAAGCTGTGTATTTTTAAATCTCATGCTCCTATGTTATTACATTTTTTGATTGTCAGAAAAGAAACAATAAGATTGGTTTTTACAGTAGTTGGCATTTAAATTGAGAATTTTAAGAGTTATAAACTATTGTATTTGTATTTGTATTTTTGAGGGTGATTAAGTTACTGCGACCTAAAAGATCTATTGTATCCCCTCTACTGTGCTTCGCCTGGTGTGGAATCCCTTTAGTGAAGCACCCTCTCCAAGTCCGTTTCCTTGAGAAACTTCAGGATTTTGAGAGGATCAAGGTCGGGTAAGTTCCCTGCCCCTAGCTGGTGATGGCCCAGAACATTACTTCTTTTGAGTTCTATCGCATCGCAGTTGAGCAGCAGGTGACGTGGTGTCTCGTCTCCTTTCCCGCAGAATCTGCAGACGCCATTTTCTTCTATGCCTAACTTCCTCAGGTGTTCCTCGAGCTTGCAATGTCTCGTTAGGAATCCCGTCAGTGTTCTGTTAATTCTCTCGGTTAAAATTCCCGAGAAGTTCTTTGGATTGACTCAACCCCGAGAGGTTCCTCCAATGAGTTTCTCTCAGTTTTCTTCTTCCTTTTGGAATTCTGCTTGAAGAAAGTATCTTCGAAGCCACAGAATGGTTCTGGTCCTATGAAGGGTGTCGATGCTCCTTTTCTTGCCAATGAGTGGGCATTCTTCTTGCGTTCGAGGTGGTCTCGAGCACAAGGATTGTTTAGATTGCCGACTGTCTTGACGGGTGACAAGCCCCGCTCGGTCAGCAGTCTGTATCGCGGTGATGTCCCGCAATTTCTTGGTTTTTTGTTTCTTACTATGGTTAATCCCACGAGTAGCTAGGGAAGGGTGTTCCACCTATGCAGAGCCCCGCATGCAAAGGTGGGGGGATTGATACAGTGGGGTGCCCCCTGGTGCCCCAAGGTTGAATACAGTAGGGCTGGTCTTCTATCCAGTCACGCATCCCATCAGCCTGGACCCCCGCCTTAGGATTTAGGTTTTTTTTAGTAAGGTTGTCTCCTCTTGGTTCCGGCGATTAAGCCGAGACCCCCGCATCTCTCTGTGCGCGGAACGTGACCACGACAACAGATGATACGGTATATCAGATAGTCCACAGTCGGACATCTCTGGCGCCGTTTCCCCTAGTGCAGACCTTAAGTCACGACACGACAACCAGGTTAGGGGAGGTGGTCCGCGGCAGGGTTTTGAGCTACCAGTCTAGAATTTTACCTCCGACGAGCTTTATCGCCACTGCTAACCTTACTCACTTACGCTCATTGTAAGGCCTTCCCCCTATCCGCCACCTGGGGACGCGCCCGATGGGTACTCAACCGCACGGGGAGTTATAAACTAGTGGAAATGGCAATTTTAATTTCAAGGCAGTATACCTACTACAATGGAAATCGCTTCGAATATTGGAAAACGGCTTAAGTGTCTCTTTGTTCACTTTTTATGTACTATCCTGTGGTGTACTTATATGAAATGTTTATACAGCGTGATTAAAAATATGAAAAAAATTTACATTTCTTAGCGCGTCCCTAAATACGAAAAATAAAATAATAGAAATGTTTCTGTACCATAGGATAATATACATAAAAAGTTAAAATAGGCACATGCACAAGGGCTGAAATAATGTAGTTCTTTCTTCTATATAGGGTGTACTTATTAAAGGTTTGTACCCACTAAATTTAGGGCGCATTCCTGAATCAATTTCAAGTCGAAAAGTTCATATAACTAATATGACTGGTTTTCTAGATAGGGGTGTTGAAGTTTATTGTTTAATTCGGTTTTTAATTAATACCTCAAACATTCTTTTGCCGACATTGTTGAAATTTGGCAGCGTTAGTATAATTATCAAAGCGGCCCTTTAGCCCCAAGTAGATTAAAATTATCAAATCCAGTGGCGTCCAGGGGTCACCCTCACCAATATTATTGCAACGAAAAATGTACACCGCAGATTTTTTAAAACTTTGATATTTGTTTCAGATTTTGCAACGAAGAATACAACTTTTATGTCTTTTGATTTTTTTTCATATCTTCTATCTCCTAAATAAATAATAGACGCTTCAAGGCATTCGAAAAATTGTTTATAATTTTAAAGATTTTAATATTATCAAGTTTTTAGACATGCTTTGAAGCGGCTTTTATTTTTTTCTCGAAAAAGAAGTAAGATAGGAAAACAATTTAAGAGACAAAAAATTGTATTTCTAGCTACTTACCTAATCTGAAAAAAATGTCAAAATTTAAAAAAAGTAAGTGGCGTACATTTTCTTTGCAATAATGTGTTGAGGGTGACAACAATCTATATCTTGGAAACCACATATCTTAGGACACAGAAATGCGTCCCTGAATTTAGTACATACCCTTAAGTAACACCCTGTATAGGCGACCTAAAAATTGTACTGACCCTATATAATGAGCTGTATTATCAAATTTTTGTCTAAAACTGATCATCACCTATATTTTTTTAAAACGCAGGTGTTTGAATACAATAATAATAATAATTGCAAGTAGGTATGTGTATATTTCCATATTTCTTAAATTATTATAAAACAGGTTATCAAAATATATAGTAATCTCACTAATCTCGATACAATTGGCAATTTTAACCAGAATTAGTTATGAAATTTGAATTGCTAAGTATAAATTTACAACTTTACGGAAAATCACTATAAATTCAAAAATGCAAAAGCATGACAAAAATGTAATTTCAATTATACAGCGTCCATAATTTTTGATTGTTCATTTTAATACCAATTAATTGTTTTTATGTAGAAATTATACTACACGTTTTTCTCCAATTAAATTACAATTTTAAATTAAACTGAAAAGAATAATAAGAGAATGGTCATTTTTTATTAACTCGTCATCACTTTTCTGTATTATTTCCTTTCTTCCGTATTAATAATACTTTAGCTGTTACTTATAATTTAATGATGCAAAAAATGCATTGTATAATAGTTTCATGATCATTCCCACTCTCCCACAAACTACATACGTATTATTAGGTATATAGATATTAGTAGGCATGTTGAGTAACTATTGGTTTTTAAGAAATGCATTGTTAAAAAATTTGCAGTTAATTACTGTAATTAATTTAAGTACCTGACAATAATTAGTTGTTGTACAACAAAATATTCAATTTTATAACACAGCAGTTGTCTTCATGTGATGAAGTGAAGCTGAGGCTAATAAACATGGAACCGGAATAAAAAAACATGTTAATCAAACTTCTATAAGTTAATAATATTTACGTAAGTGAAAAGTAAAAAAAAAGTAATGTTTTTTTTTATTTCGCGTGTTTCAAGAGAAGATTATAAACTAATAAAAGTCGTCTTGGGACAAGTTTGATCTTTCAAAAAAAAAAAAAAAAACTAATGTTATACGATGATTTAATTAAATCTAAGGAGAGTTGGGTAACGTATCAATGAGTATTCTAAATGTATGGTTTTCTTATCGATTTTTTCCGATTTCGTGTAGTTAATTTACTTTACTTTTAATGACTTTTTTAATTGTTCGTAATAATTATGAAGTATGATGAGAACATATAATCGATTCGCATGGAAGACATGTATTATTATTACTATAGTACCTATGGAATAGTTTTTGCATTATTATCAGTTGACACGTCGGTTGAAACAGCAAAAAATTATGATTTTACGGGGTATCGTTAATAATATAATGGAATTTTACATTCAAATGAAATAAAATAGAAAACAGAATACCTAATTATTATTGAACGCTATACATACCGTCGCCAGTCCACGTCGACTAATTTTGGCATGTTAATAAATTAGTTGAAATTTAGGATGTATCTTTAATAATTAATAATTTTTTTTCTGTTGAAACTTGCATTATCCTGCTGATTTCAGGTAATATAAACGCAAATCCCTCATGCCGCAAGTTAATAGACGCACGTTCAATCCTAGAAGTCAATAATTGACTGAGTTGTAATTACAGCTCAGTCTGTGAAATAATAAAAGGAAAATCACCAGTTAGAGTCAATCACAACTATAGATGTTCAAAAAGAGGGGGTGGGCTTAAAGGATATTGAAAAACATATGAACATATCCTACATATGAATCTCGAATTCTCCATTTAATTAGAAATTTCGAAATAAGAGAACAAAAATAAACCATGTGAATATCGTCAAATATCTGAATTAACCATCATATTTTATATTTCTCTCTCCATATCTCAGTTGTTGCTTGCAGACGTCAACCCTGAAGCTTTGAACTTTAAGCTAACAGAGAATTTTTTTTTGTTGAAATTTCCGAAACGTTGATAATAATTGTAAATATTATTGGTGAAACGTCCACCCTGATACAACACATTGGAGCCTTCCTCCCCCTCGCTTACTCCCACTCAAACAGTTGAATAATAAAAAAATAATTCACTTACCTTAACCCCGAAAAGGAGGTGGCTATTGACAGATCTCAATGTGACTAGGCAAATTTGTAACATTAGCCACATTGGCCTGTCGAGTAGGACATATCAAATTTCGAATGCCCCACCCAAATATTCTAAATGTCGAAAGAAAATAAATTTTAAATTTTGAAAAGTGATCGTCTAAAATTTCCAAAGTATCAAACCAAAACCAAACTTCACCAAAAGGTTCGTTGTGATTATCCAGCCCGGGACAGATAAATGTGGCCTTCCTCTGGAAAATCCAGCATTCACCGAACCAGACTGGACCCGTAGTAACTCCTAACAATTTTAAAAACAATAACCAAAAATTAATAAACCTCACCAAAATATACCAGGATATATCGCCTTATTCTTGATGTTACTCCACTGATTGAATAAATAATTTAAAAGAACATGAGGAGGGTTGATACTCAAAACTCTAAAATTGTTGAATTTTAATACAAAGATTTATTAAAATCAATTTCATCATCAGTACAATAGACTGGCAATCACCAATAGATCTTACATATCAACAATCAATTCAATAATTAAAATCAGTAATCCTGACTCAAATATTCAAACATAAATATTACCTTATTACCAATAATATCAAACTTACTTGACTAAAATTCAAGATAGGTACCTATATCATTTCAATAGTTCAGATAAAAATTTCCAAAGCTCAAATTCTATTAAACAATTTCTAAACTATAACACATAGGTATGATTCTGAATAGAACTCAGAGTTAGATCAGAAGTTATTTCTCAAAAATTTAAATTTATCTTAAGCAAAAGTTTCAATATAAAAATCGGTATCTACCTACAAAATCTGAAATTCAAAATTTAATTTGCAAAATGATCATCTCTAACTCAAAATCCTAAACACACACGATAATTTTAATAAATTATTTTTACACATAACCATTACATTAGTCACTCATTGACCACAATAAAAGTTCATAACATATTATCAAAAATCAAATTCACTTAGAAAGTCATAGGTGATGAAATCAATTAAACACTGTACTTGTATGATGTTTGTTATCTGAATTTTGTAGTTCATTAACAACTACGCGACACGATTTTTCATAATAAAACATTTATTATTAAGACGAATTTCAATGTTCGAAAACACCTCATCTCGTGCCGTATACTGCGTGATGCATTGGCTCGCAGTTTTCTCATGAATGAAGGGGTGAATTTTTGCATCTTGCGTTCGGCTTAATCGGACGCCGAGATGTGGGGTTGTCATGTTGTACTCATTTTCCTTACAACAATTAAATTGTGGCTTATTACAAATTATGCCTAACATGCCGGCCGCCTTGGAAAAGAGTGCTTTTACAAAGAATGTATAATATTCCAAGAATATAAGGTAAGTAAATTAATATTTGATTTATGTAACGTAATATTTGATTCATGTAAAATAACGAAATGTCCCTTTGTTTTAGGTAAATAGCATTAATCACTTTGAACAATTTGCTTCACTGAATAGTTCAACCACTTTAGTAATGGATCTAGTGATGACTCCATTAACTGTTCTGATGGATAAAACTCTGATAATTCCATCTGGACCTGGATGAACTGCTTCCACACGACCCTTGCGCCAAAGAAGTGGAGGTGTCTGAGAATCTCGAAGGAGAACAAGTGACCCTGGTTTAATTGAATTGCAATTGTTCTGCTGCCATTTGGTTCTGGACTGCAACGTGGTGAGATAGTCATTGGACCATACTTTCCAGAATCGCTGCATCATCTGTTGAATCATCTCAAATCTGCTCAAATGATTTTGCTTAGTGTGCAACCATGAGGGTTCTGGTATTGTTAATAAAGAGCCACCCACAAGGAAATGACCTGGTGTGAGGAATTGGAAATCATTGGAATTTGAAGAAATAGGTAAGAGTGGTCTAGAATTTAAAATAGATTCTATTTGACAGCATAATGTGCTTAATTCTTCAAAAGTAAAAATTGAATTACCGGCTATTCGGTATAAATGTTTCTTTGTGGATTTGACTGCCGCCTCCCAAAGACCGCCAAAGTGAGGGGATCTAGTTGGGATAAATTTCCACTGAACTGAATGTTTACTTAAAAAGTTTGCAACTTCTTCATTATGTTTATTTTCAGAATGAAGTTGATACCACTGTTTTATTTCATTATTGGCTCCAATAAAATTGGTACCGTTATCTGAATGGATCTCGTTACATAGACCCCGTCGAGCTAAAAAACGTTTTAAACAGGCTATGAATGCTTCAGTTGATAAACTACTAACTATTTCGATGTGTATCGCCTTTGTACTGAAACACACGAATAAGCAGATATATCCCTTTGTAATTTTCCTACCACGTCCTGTACTCTCTTTTAAAGAAAATGGACCAGCAAAGTCTGTCCCGCAAACTGAAAAAGCTCGTGATGGTGTAACTCGGGTTTCAGGTAAATCACTCATAATCGGTTCGATCGGACGAGCATCAAATCGCTTACAAGTAATGCATTTGTGTATTATTTGTTTGACTTCTGTTTTACCTGAAATTATCCAAAATTTTTGTCGAATTGCGTTCAACGTAGTTTGTGGACCAGCATGAAACTGCTGTAAATGGTAGTGTTGAATAATTAGCTGACTAAATTTATGCTTCTTAGGAACAATAAATGGGAATTTTTGATTATATGATACATGGCTAAAACGAAGTCTGCCACCTACCCGCATGACTTTGTCATCATCTATGAATGGATTAACACAAAATAATTTACTTTTGGGTGATATAGATTTTCCCTGTAAGAGTAACTGATATTCCTCCGGGAATGATTCTATTTGTACACTTTTTATTAAAAGCTTTAATGAAGTTTCAAGCTCAATAATTTTGAGTAGACCTGTTAATTTAGGTCTTGTTTTCTTGCATAATTTAATAAATCGTATGCAATGCGATAAAATTCGCTGTACCTTGACCAAACTTGAGTACCTTTGAATTAGTTCTGAAAGAAATGTTGGTTGCTGTTGCAAATTTGTAGTAACAAGACATTTTGATTTTATGTCTGGTACACCACTATGCGCATGAGTGTCATAATTTGATTGTGGCCATTGTGCTGTATCTTGACTTAGCCAATCAGGTCCGTGCCACCAGGTTTTAAATTTGAGTAACTGAGCACTGGTGGTACCCCTACTTAGAATATCTGCTGCGTTATCCTCTGACGTGACATGATTCCATTTTGCATTTTGTGTTAATAATTGTATGTCAGCTACTCTATGAGCAACGAATTGTTTTAATTGACTAGGATCTTTTTGCAACCACGCTAGCACGATCGTGCTATCACACCAGAAATATACTTCATCAATATGAATGCGTGATTCTAAATCTCGACTGATTTGTGCGACCAATTTCGCAGCCTGTGCTTCTGATTCAAAACTTACTATTAAATCATCGACATAAAATGATTCATCAATTAATTTGCATGCTTCAGGGAACTTGTCCTGATTATCGAATGCTATTTGTTTTATGCATCGAGTAGCTAGGTATGGAGCTGATGCAGTTCCATAAGCAACCGTATTGAGTTGATATAGTTTATCATTCCAGATGATATTTTGGAAAATTCTATCCTCTGCATGTACCCATATTTGTCTATACATTTTTTCACAATCGCTTGTCACTGCGACCTTGTGAAGTCTGAATCTGATCAAAATAGCAAATAAATCTGACTGAACAACTGGACCGACTTTCAGGACATTGTTTAATGATAGACCTGAGTCTGTCTTACAAGCAGCGTCGAAAACGACTCTAACCTTCGTTGTTAATTTATTTGGATTTATGACTGCATGATGAGGAAGCACATTCGGTTGGACTTCCGATGTGTAAATGATTGGAGACAGGTGATTAAGAAGTTCATATTCTTCCATGAATTGAGTGTACTGTTTGCATAACTCTGCATCTGAATTGAGTCTATTTTTGAGTAATTGATATCTCCGATTAGCTATATTGAAAGAATTGCCTAATTGATTAACATTTGATTTGAAAGGTAATCTAACCACAAATTTTCCATCTTCTCCTCTCGATGTAGTTTTAGAGAAGATTTCTTCACATTCGCGTTCTTCTTGAGAATGTATGATTGACTTTGGAATTTCCTCAATATGCCAAAAGGCTGATAATTGATTTTGAATATCTGATATTTGGTGTTCTTGTAATGATAACATGCATGCTGATGATTTGGTAATTAATGATTGTTGAGTGGTTGGTCCCGAAACTACCCATCCCAGATGTGTTTTTTGAATGATTGGCTGACGTCTACCTAAAGAGATCTGACCAATGCAAAGAAGTGACCAAAATAATTCCGCGCCAAGTAGAATATCAATTTTACTCTGCTGAGAAAATGTTGGATCAGCTAATTGAATTTCTTCGGGAATATTAAGATCGATGTCAAGAGATGTTTGTGGTAACGGTGAAGTTAATTCAGGAAGAACCAAACAATTTACCTTTGTATTGAATGAATTTATTTTTGAATAAATTGTGATAGATACTTCACTTGTGACTTGAGAAGTTGAATTGTTAATACCATTTATTGGAATGTTGACTCGCTTACCTTTCAGCTTCAGCCTATCACATAAATCCTTGCGAATATAATTTGATTGCGATGCTGAATCCAAAAGAATTTTGACATCATGATTGTTTCCTTGATTATCTTGAATATGTACTATTGCTGTTGGCAACAGTACTTCAACTGCCTTTATTTGGGAACAGTTGACTATTTGAGAATGTATACTGTTTAATGAATGTGCTGTATTTGATGAATGTTGTGAATTTGAATTTTGTGTCTGATTAAATGGTTGATTAACAACCGGAAATTGATTTGATGATGCTTGATTTTGATTTATTTGATTGGACATTGAATGATCTTGATTGGGTATATTATTTGTATCATGTTGTCTGTCTATGTGTAATAATGTATTATGTAAATGGTTACATTTTCTGCAGGTTGATGCCTTGCAATCCTTTGTTATGTGATTTGATCTAAAACAATTTTTGCAAAGTTTGCGTTTTGATACCTCAGAAATTCGCTGTTGAACTGACAATTCCAGAAATTTACTACAGAAAAATACTGGATGATTTGCATTGCAAATGATACATTTTGAATATTGTGTGGACACATGAACCGTAGAGAATTTCGTGTGCGAGTGTGTATATGTCTTCTTAACTTGCATTGAATTTGTGTTTGATTGCAATGATTCGAGCAATTGACACTTTTTTGTAATAAAATCGATTAAATCTTGATATTTTGGTTTTTGTTGCATTTCTGATTTTAATTTTTGCCATTCACGCTTAGAAATGTTGTCCAGTTTGCTGGTGATTAAATAAATAAGAATCGAATCCCAGAACTGTACTGGCTCGTTGAGAGCTTTAAGTGCTCTAACATTCTTTTGAATATTGTTTAAAAATGCTTGTAAAATTGAATGTGATTCTTTGGTAACTACCTCTAAATCAAAAAGAGCTTGGAAATGATTTTGAATAATAAGTGCGTCATCTTCAAAACGTTCTTTGAGCAATTTAAATGCTACGTCATAATTGTCAGATGTCATGCTTATTTTGTCTATAATTGCTTCCGCATCACCACTGAGTGATAATTTTAAATACTGAAATTTTTCAATTAGTGATAACGATTGATTATTATGAATAAGTGACGTGAACATGTCATAAAAACTTAACCACTGGTCTATTTGTCCCGAAAAATTGGGTAAAGACAATTGAGGCAACCTTACTTGACTGAAATTTCTAATTATTGGCATTGATTGTTGTGCATCGTTTGTTTGCACTGCGCCTGCATTATTAACATTATCCCCAGATTCTGACCCGTCCTGATTTTCCACTAAACCCACGACTATTTCTTCAGAACTACCGTCAATGTCACTGGTATCGGTATGGCTACTGTTATTATCATCACACTTCCTAATATAAGATTCTTGTGGATTAATAATATCATCAATTTTTGCTAATAATGAATAATATTTATCCTCAAAAGTTCCACTTTCTAGCTCGATTTGTTCCTCGGTTAATGTGGTATCAAGTTCTTCTATTTGCTCTTGAACTGTTTCAAATTGTCCTAATAAAGGTTCAATTTTTGCTCTACGTAATTGAAGTTCACAAAGTGATCTTCCAGAAATGACATTCAAATCCATCTGTTTTACTTTGTTTTCCTGACGAGTTAAATTTGCTTTTATAGTGGATCGTTTTTTAATTAACGCTTCCATTATGTTTATGAATGAATATAAAATTGATTAATACGTAGGTATTTGATTGAATAATTTTTGTTTTTATGTTTTGAATAATGTTTGTTTTAATTAGGTACTTGCTTGAGTACTTGACTTGAATGTTAAATTGAATATTATCGAATTGAATAGTATTATTTATTGAATTGATTTTCTATCTGAATAATAGATCCCACTTACTTACTTCTTTGATTTGCTTGAATAAAATAGGGTTGTACTAAGTACTTATTTGATTTGATTTGTTTGAATAGGAATGATTTTTATTAAAGAATAATGCAAATCATGTTTTTAATTTTTAGGAAACGGAATGAATAAGGAATAATGCGAGTGGACTCACCCTGCACTACTGCTACCAGACGATCGATCGATGCTGCTTTCCTCTTTCCGCTCCTTCGGCTGTCTGCAAGCTACACCTGTGTTACCACCTTGACTTCTTACTGCTTATGCTTCTGATTTCTTGTTGAATGTTGATTAACTGATTAACTAATTATGATTTGTTTGTATCGGAACTCGAAGGACCATTGTATGATGTTTGTTATCTGAATTTTGTAGTTCATTAACAACTACGCGACACGATTTTTCATAATAAAACATTTATTATTAAGACGAATTTCAATGTTCGAAAACACCTCATCTCGTGCCGTATACTGCGTGATGCATTGGCTCGCAGTTTTCTCATGAATGAAGGGGTGAATTTTTGCATCTTGCGTTCGGCTTAATCGGACGCCGAGATGTGGGGTTGTCATGTTGTACTCATTTTCCTTACAACAATTAAATTGTGGCTTATTACAAATTATGCCTAACAGTACTTGAATTTATTTAATTTTCTTGATTATCGGAAAATAGCAAAAGTTTATTCACTCATAAAGACATACCTTGTTCTTCAAAACTCCATCTCAAAAAACTGACGAACTAAGGTTCCTCTAACCTAATTAAGCGCGATGATCAAAGACTAGACCGGCATGGTTGCTGGAACTGCCTTTGCACTGGTGTTAGCACCCCTTGGTGGATGCTCTAGGTGCCGGATGAGCTGGACTGCTCTCCCTGCTACCTTGTGATGACCAAATATCAACGTACTAGGACCTCTGCCTGATGAAACCTTCCATGTCTACAAACTAAACTCCACCACTCTTCTTTATTTCTCCAAGCTTCTTCAAATATCACCCTTCACACAGGTTAGTATACCTACCTAGGTAGGTACCTACCTAAGCCTCCACATGATCGAATCTTTATGTAAACTTTCGTGTAAATTAGAAAATTGAAAGTTGGAACTCAAAACTCAGAAACTAGAAGTTCGAAATTAAAATTCAGGAATCAAAAGTTAAAACTTAGAAATTCAAAGATCGAAATCAAAAACTGGAAATCGGAAATTAGTAGTTAAAAATCAAAACTGGAAGTCGGGACCTAACATTCTAGAACTTGAAACTCAAAAGTAAATCAAAACTAAAGTTCAAAACTACGTTCAAAACTACGTCCAAAACTACGTCTAAAACCCACGTCCCAAAACTACGTCCAAAACTACGTCTAAACCCACGTCCCAAAACTACGTCCAAGACTACGTCCAAGACTACGTCTAAACCCACGTCCCTTGTCTGTAAAGACAAGAAAGCGAACATTAGTTATAATGACCAAAATTAAATTCAAAAGATTACTCACGTAAGACTGCATCTTTCACGGAAACAACTTCACCATAATAACGTCTCACACAAGGGACTAATACTAATTTACGAACTTGTAGACAAGCTACATGACCTGTCGAATTTAGACCGGAAAATGAACCTGAAGCGTCCTTTACCTCCCTTTATAATTTTTTGGGGATGACGCTATCGCATGCGCCTTAACCACTGTCCAACCGAACTTGGTGACCCACTTTCACTCCAAATATCATCATCGACAGTATGCAACACTTAAAACTCGCACGCGACATTGACGGATCGATTCTCATATACTCTAGTACACCATCGGCAGTACGATCAACCTCTCCCGTTCTCCCTATATCCAAACTTAAATTTCACAATCGTGAATCCGCTTATACTCGAGGCTTGTCGTGTCCCAGAACAAAACGCAAGTTTTTTTTATATGTTTCCTCAACTATCGTTTCATGTTTTTTTAACCCACACCCAAAGAAATAATCTTTTAGGTTTTATCTGGATAACTAATCGGAAATCTTGAGTAGCAAGATGAGAGTGGTCTCATTAGACGCGGAAAATTAATTCGCATAAGATGATATACTTTTCAAACTCTGAAAACCCAGAACCGGGACAGAAAATCGACCAGACATGTTTTCTACGTCTTACTTAAATAACAAAGACAAGAATTTCTTAATAGCTGTCAGGTGTTCGTTCGTGATCTTTGCCTAATACAGCCTCCTACATCAGCGAAAATGTACAGTCAATCATAACTTTTCTGAACTTTATAAAAATATTCCAAATCAAGACTTAAAATTTTGAAAAAGAAAACGTAGCGTGCAAGGCACGCTGCACACCCCCCCTTGTAAAAAGGAAGGAAAAGTCTCCACAAGAAACTTTTCCGAGAGAACTCCTCTCGAATCAACAATCAACAAATCCCAACAAACTGAAAGAAAAGACAGAAAGAACAAGTTTTAAACACTCCATGTTTCAAACACAAAGCAATATGGGCGAGCCCTGACCTCGGAAACCGCCAGTAGGACTCTGGTTACTAAAACTAGGTTAAACAGGCTCCCAAAAGGAAAACCTGACTGCCGTTATTCGGAAACTAACTCCGCTCTACACATAACTTATCAAAATAAGTTGAGTCTTATGAGAACACAAAGGGACTCAAAAGGACAAAACTCTTATAGTGGCAATATTTGCCTATGTAGCGAAGCTCAAATAATTGGCCCCTGTGGCTGGCATGTCACGTGACTATACCTCCTACTTCATCAGTCGGGGGCTCCACAACTGACTAAACGGCAGGCCCTTTCCATTTATAAGGCTGGAAATGACATAATGCACCCCTCTAGTACACTACCTTGTAACTAAAGATTTTTCAAAAGAAAGCTAAATATTTTCCCTAACCTCTGGTTGAACAGACTATACCAGAACCAATAACCTCCACCACCATACTCATCCTAAAATAAAACTAAAATTATGTGAAACAGAGTTCTCCATTAGAGAAACTCCGGCTGTCGTCAATCGATTACCGACTTCGTCCTACACACAAAAAAAATCAAGGAGTTGGGTCTGCCTGAACACCTCAAGGAAATTCAGTGACCGAAACTCGTGAGTTGGCAATACTGCCAGGATGACGAAGACATAAAGATTCGGCCCCTATGGTCGGTATGTCGCCAGACAATACCACCTACTTCATCAGCTGGGGGCTAAGCAGCTGACTAGACGACAGGGCAATTCTCCGCTTATGAGGCCGGAAATGCCAAAATACACCCCTCTAGTGCGTTTCCCAGCAACTAGAGATTTAACATCAAAAGCTAAAAAGGTTTCCTCGATCGTTAGTTAGTTAAGAATAACGTCCTAACGACTTTGGAGCGAAATATGATTCCTAACGGAGGAAATCATAGAGAAATCTAAAAGAGCCAAAACTAAATTTCTACCTAGAAAAGCCTAAAGAAATTTTAAATCTAAGAGTTCTACTTATACCTCAAACTCCAAGACGTCTAAATCGGGTTAAATGTCAAAATTGTTCATACTCAAAGTATTTTGATCTGGATACCTCCAAATCAAAATTATTCATACCTCAAAATATCAAAACCGAAATATCGAAGATATTCATACTCAAAAAATGTCAAAATCGGGATATCTAAATTATCTATACTCAAAAATGTCAAAATTGTTTTCCAAAAACGTCCAAATTATTCAACAAGATTCAGTCAAGTGGTTATCAAAAACACAAGAATAGATGAAATTCTGAAACTCCAACTCGGATTTTATTTCTCAAAATTAATTAACGCGAACGCTAAGTATCAGTAGTAAGACAGATTTAATTTTCCAAGATTTCCCTCTACTGAGACCTACGTCACTAAATTTCTCTACTGAACGACTCAAAGTGGTACTGGAACTGTGCGGCCATTCTTACTCAAGAACCCGTCGAGACTTACCCAGACACCTAAACTCAAAGACTCAAAACTATCTCAACTTCAATTCATTACTCTAAAACTTACACAAATGTGTTAGACCTTCAGAATTATACTGATATGTTGACTAAGGTGGAACTTGACGTCAAAATATAGGGAGTAAAGTCCCTACTTTACTTAAAAGAACTTGGAAATAATTCTCCAAACTGAATTAATATTTGAAGGACCAAAAGAAATTGGATCCAACCTTAAATGGATGGAGAAGTCCAAGAGAATTCTCATTTACCGAGACGGGTCTAATGGCCAGGATAACCGCCATTCATAATTAGAATGGATGTTATAAATTATGGCCCAAAAAGGGATGGCATATAGGAACATGCCTTACATATATTTAAGGTTCTCCTCAAGAGGATGATGCATATTTTACTTTAAAAAGGGCTAAAGATATTAAATGTTGAAATGGTATATGTTGCAAAGTGGTTCGTTCACCCGCTATGAAGATATGAATTATTATAAATTTAGATTGAAAGAGATAGAAAAAAGATTAAAGACGAACTTATATGTGTGCCGTAAACAGCGGAAAAGGAAAGGAAAGAAGCGTATAGAAATATATACAAGAAATCAGCCACTGGACCTATTTTCAAAAATGGCTGGATACTTTCTCTTTAGGTAACACCAGGGTGGAAAGTACCAAAAATAACCCCAAAGATGTTGTCATTGTCCAAAGAAAATTTTCAAACGAGAAACCAAATCTCAATCATTGGACCTATGAAGTGGTTTTACTTACCAATGAACTCTATCTCAAAGAATAAAATTTTCAAAAAGAAAATCAAATCTCAACCGTTGGACCTATATGTGGTTTTACTTACCAACGAACTCTATCTCAATTATTAAGGAAATAAAAATTTTCAAAGAGAAAGATTTTTACTTTTAACTGTCACACTACTCAAATGTTCTCAAAAGAGCAAACTTGAAAAGTTCTTACAAATGAAGAGACTTTTAAAACTAAAAATTTCTTGTCAAAATCTGTATAGTTAATTTCCAATCATAACTCATTAACCACCCGGTTAATGTTGTTCCGCCAAAATTAAACACCATCAAAGATATTCGAGATAATGTGTCAACTGAAAGAATTCTTAAATCTCAACTAACTGTACTTATTGAATCTCAAACTCTAGCTAAAAATATTGCCTCGACTTAACCTTAATCAAAGGAATGGAAAAGATTTTTATCATCAGGAGCTTTTTTTATTCAAGATCTCAACCTAAAAGTTTTATAACTACCTCAATTCTCAACTCTACTCAACGGATCGTTCCTGAAAGTTACTGTTAGGATGATAACAGCTCAGATTTATATTTAGATTATGCCAATTATCAACTCTAACAGAACTCGAAATTTTCAATTAAGAACTCACCTAAATCAACTCAACCCAACGCCTAGTCACGTAGCTCACTTATTTGCATGGGGCTCTAACGCGACCGTTTAAAAATATTTTACAAATTAGTCTGGCCATGACTAAAATGTAACTCAACCTCTACCTCAACAACATTTACTGGTAGGTTAGCTAAATTTATTTAATTTGTACGCTAACGTTATCAGTCTCAAATTATTTTAACCTAAGTACCTATAAAAGGATTTTCTCTAAACTCGACTCAACCTCTACAAAGACTCCTGACTCTAAACAACCTTTACTTTTTCTCCAAAACCGTAACTAAATTTACTGAAAAACTTACTATTGACACACCAGACGAATTCTTTCTAAATTCTCAAACTACCAACAAATAGGATATATACTGCCTTTGCGTGTGAACGGAGCTTTACACTAGGGGCGCCAACTTGAATACAACACAACTAGGTCACCCCTAAAGCGCGCTCTACACTAACACTGGCTATTCTGGATCTCAACAAATGGTTTAATATCACTTACGTGAAAATCTCCCAGGATTTTTCCTGACAGATCTGAAAGAACAACAACCTTACCAGTACCTTTAATTTTCTTTATCATAGCCGGGACATACTTCGGAGCTAATTTCTTAGAAAACTTATCAACCGCTTTGGAAAGAACGAAGTTTTTCTTCCACACTTTATCACCTTCCTGAAAATTAATTTCTCGCCTACGAAGGTTATATCTCTTAACATTTTTCTCAAAAGATTTTCTAATTTTCTCCTGGATTTGTGGATAAAGTTTAGGAACTTTGCTCACCTCGGACTGCCATTTAAGTCGATTGGAAAAATCGACTGGGTCAAAAGAACTATAATCAACATCCTTATAAAAACTACCATTCACGGGTACACACGATATACACCTGTCCGAGGTCCAAAAACCAAAAAAGAATAAGCTCATGATGTTGCTATATAAAAAAAAGGACTGTCAGTTTTCGCTTTAGACGGTGCAGGGCGGAAAAGGACGAAAAAGAACCCTATCTCAAAATTTTATAACTTCATCTCATCTACCTTGAGATCAGCGACCTCAAAACCGACTGTAGTATTTTCCTCAATGAAATCCATTTTCACTATTTATCTCAAAAGATTTTCACCTCAAAATTCCCAAACAAGACTTTTCGACCAACTTCACCTGAAACAAAGAAAACGAAATTGTCGTTCCTTTTCTTAGTTGACTTGACCTGACCTAACAGAATTATCCAAAACCAAAATCTCAAAAATCAGATTGTTGCTGATTCTATCTGTAACTCCACCTAAGCTGAAAAATTAAAAAATTATCGAACTCGAAAACCACATCTTCAGGTTTACCACACCGTCTGGACTGGAACCTAAAAAGCTGAAACGTCAAAAAGAAAACAACACGGACTCAAATACCACAGGTCTGAATTCCCTCGAAGTCCTTCGTTGAAAATTTCAAACCTTACCTTTTGGTTTTAGTCCATCTGTAAACTTTACGCAACTAAGAAAGGTATTTGTCTTTACTTGTCTAAATTTTGAAAAAGTTTTTCTCTCAAAAATTATGAAAACACCAACACCTCATGTTCATTAATTCTTCTCAAAGTTTGAGAAAGTTTTCGAAAAAAGAATAAGGAGATTGATTTATCCTGGTCACGGCACCGCTTGGAGCCTTCCTCCCCCTCGCTTACTCCCACTCAAACAGTTGAATAATAAAAAAATAATTCACTTACCTTAACCCCGAAAAGGAGGTGGCTATTGACAGATCTCAATGTGACTAGGCAAATTTGTAACATTAGCCACATTGGCCTGTCGAGTAGGACATATCAAATTTCGAATGCCCCACCCAAATATTCTAAATGTCGAAAGAAAATAAATTTTAAATTTTGAAAAGTGATCGTCTAAAATTTCCAAAGTATCAAACCAAAACCAAACTTCACCAAAAGGTTCGTTGTGATTATCCAGCCCGGGACAGATAAATGTGGCCTTCCTCTGGAAAATCCAGCATTCACCGAACCAGACTGGACCCGTAGTAACTCCTAACAATTTTAAAAACAATAACCAAAAATTAATAAACCTCACCAAAATATACCAGGATATATCGCCTTATTCTTGATGTTACTCCACTGATTGAATAAATAATTTAAAAGAACATGAGGAGGGTTGATACTCAAAACTCTAAAATTGTTGAATTTTAATACAAAGATTTATTAAAATCAATTTCATCATCAGTACAATAGACTGGCAATCACCAATAGATCTTACATATCAACAATCAATTCAATAATTAAAATCAGTAATCCTGACTCAAATATTCAAACATAAATATTACCTTATTACCAATAATATCAAACTTACTTGACTAAAATTCAAGATAGGTACCTATATCATTTCAATAGTTCAGATAAAAATTTCCAAAGCTCAAATTCTATTAAACAATTTCTAAACTATAACACATAGGTATGATTCTGAATAGAACTCAGAGTTAGATCAGAAGTTATTTCTCAAAAATTTAAATTTATCTTAAGCAAAAGTTTCAATATAAAAATCGGTATCTACCTACAAAATCTGAAATTCAAAATTTAATTTGCAAAATGATCATCTCTAACTCAAAATCCTAAACACACACGATAATTTTAATAAATTATTTTTACACATAACCATTACATTAGTCACTCATTGACCACAATAAAAGTTCATAACATATTATCAAAAATCAAATTCACTTAGAAAGTCATAGGTGATGAAATCAATTAAACACTGTACTTGAATTTATTTAATTTTCTTGATTATCGGAAAATAGCAAAAGTTTATTCACTCATAAAGACATACCTTGTTCTTCAAAACTCCATCTCAAAAAACTGACGAACTAAGGTTCCTCTAACCTAATTAAGCGCGATGATCAAAGACTAGACCGGCATGGTTGCTGGAACTGCCTTTGCACTGGTGTTAGCACCCCTTGGTGGATGCTCTAGGTGCCGGATGAGCTGGACTGCTCTCCCTGCTACCTTGTGATGACCAAATATCAACGTACTAGGACCTCTGCCTGATGAAACCTTCCATGTCTACAAACTAAACTCCACCACTCTTCTTTATTTCTCCAAGCTTCTTCAAATATCACCCTTCACACAGGTTAGTATACCTACCTAGGTAGGTACCTACCTAAGCCTCCACATGATCGAATCTTTATGTAAACTTTCGTGTAAATTAGAAAATTGAAAGTTGGAACTCAAAACTCAGAAACTAGAAGTTCGAAATTAAAATTCAGGAATCAAAAGTTAAAACTTAGAAATTCAAAGATCGAAATCAAAAACTGGAAATCGGAAATTAGTAGTTAAAAATCAAAACTGGAAGTCGGGACCTAACATTCTAGAACTTGAAACTCAAAAGTAAATCAAAACTAAAGTTCAAAACTACGTTCAAAACTACGTCCAAAACTACGTCTAAAACCCACGTCCCAAAACTACGTCCAAAACTACGTCTAAACCCACGTCCCAAAACTACGTCCAAGACTACGTCCAAGACTACGTCTAAACCCACGTCCCTTGTCTGTAAAGACAAGAAAGCGAACATTAGTTATAATGACCAAAATTAAATTCAAAAGATTACTCACGTAAGACTGCATCTTTCACGGAAACAACTTCACCATAATAACGTCTCACACAAGGGACTAATACTAATTTACGAACTTGTAGACAAGCTACATGACCTGTCGAATTTAGACCGGAAAATGAACCTGAAGCGTCCTTTACCTCCCTTTATAATTTTTTGGGGATGACGCTATCGCATGCGCCTTAACCACTGTCCAACCGAACTTGGTGACCCACTTTCACTCCAAATATCATCATCGACAGTATGCAACACTTAAAACTCGCACGCGACATTGACGGATCGATTCTCATATACTCTAGTACACCATCGGCAGTACGATCAACCTCTCCCGTTCTCCCTATATCCAAACTTAAATTTCACAATCGTGAATCCGCTTATACTCGAGGCTTGTCGTGTCCCAGAACAAAACGCAAGTTTTTTTTATATGTTTCCTCAACTATCGTTTCATGTTTTTTTAACCCACACCCAAAGAAATAATCTTTTAGGTTTTATCTGGATAACTAATCGGAAATCTTGAGTAGCAAGATGAGAGTGGTCTCATTAGACGCGGAAAATTAATTCGCATAAGATGATATACTTTTCAAACTCTGAAAACCCAGAACCGGGACAGAAAATCGACCAGACATGTTTTCTACGTCTTACTTAAATAACAAAGACAAGAATTTCTTAATAGCTGTCAGGTGTTCGTTCGTGATCTTTGCCTAATACAGCCTCCTACATCAGCGAAAATGTACAGTCAATCATAACTTTTCTGAACTTTATAAAAATATTCCAAATCAAGACTTAAAATTTTGAAAAAGAAAACGTAGCGTGCAAGGCACGCTGCAACATAAAACCAAAATACACAAGCAAATCATACAGAAAAAACATAATTTTGTAGGTATAATAATGTGTTTTTTAATAATGTCACCAAATTTAAAAGAGTGTCACTTATGCCCGTTATAAAAAATTCATAGAACACAAATGTCCGAAACGGCTCAACTTTTTAACTACTGGATGTTGAAGTTTCAAGAAAAACTGTATTGTTTTTTTCATAAGTTTGATATCCGACTTGTTATTCTTGTAATGGTACATAGGTAAATTATTTGCAAGAAGAGGCATATTCTGATATATGGCAGTGTTTTTATTTTAACCAGTGGTACACGCGCGAGATTTTCACTGTATTGTTATATTTATTTGTCAGATAAAAGTGATACGCCACTGCTTTTAGTTGAACGAAAAATATTTTTAAAATCCTCCGTCATCGCTCAACAAATGTGGTCATTTGAGTTTGTTTCGTAGGGTGCATGGTTTTTGCGTTAAAAAACAATGAGGTTTTCAAAAATAATTTTTATTTAACCAAAAGCTGTGGCGTGTCTCTTTTATCTTTAAAAATTTTCAGTGAAAATCTAGCGCGTACGCCACTGGTTTAAATAAAAAAAATTGTCGTATATCAGAAAATGCGTCTTCAGGCAATAATGTATGTATCAAATTTCACACAAATAACAAGTCTAATATGAAAGGTATGAAAAAACAATACATTTTTTCTTGAAACTTCAACACACTGTAGTTAAGAAGTTATATTATTATTTTTATATTGATTTTTAGGTTCTCAGGCTTACTTTTACAGTTATTAATAAATAGTTGACGTTTCGGGATTGATCCCTTGATCACATATTTAATTAACAATAAAATAGGTACAAAAAAAAAACTGAGAACCTAAAAACCAATATAAAAATAATAATATAATTCATCTATACGGCAATTATTGGTTCAATATTACAACTTTCTAGTTGAAAAGTTAAGCCGTTTCAAACATTTTGTTCATATTATGAACTTATTATAACGGGTCCAAGAATCACACCCTTGAATTTGGTCACATCATTTAAAAAAAAACATCCTGTATTATTATATTATGCAATACAAACAGTAAAATCTTCTATCCTGAAAAAAACTAAAAATTCGAGATTTCTTATTGTTAGCATGTTTTTTATTTTATTGAAATCGAAAAAATTATTTTTTATAGGTAGGTTTACAAAAGTCGTCAGATATCCACTTTTAATTTTACAAAATTTCAAAGATCGACTATAGCTTCCAGAGTTTTCATAGTCAACTTTTGTTTTTCTTATGGCCGTCATATTGGTTTTTCATGTCATTGGGTATGAAAAAATCAAGGATACCAGAAATCTATCACATTAAAAAAAAAACACAAAAGTTTATTCGTCTTATGACTGATCAGTAACTCGCGCCGTTCGAATACAGGGCGTTATGAAAGTCCATTAAAATGAGGGATAGTCTAAAAAAAAATAATAATAATAATCTGATGGTTAGTTTTTGAGTTACAGAGTTTCCCTCATCAAAGTTTGAAGCTAACTATTTTAATAAAATAATAACCATGACAAAAATAAGTGAATAGTTTAGTCTACTATAGTCTCTTTATAGTGAAATAAAAATAATGAAAATGATATCTAACCGGCTGAACTTATTCACATTTAAAGTGCAGTGTTTCAACTTTTATTTTTTCACAAATGAAACTTTTTTTTTTTTCAAAAATAACTTAACTTATGCACCGTGGTAAGAAAATTTACTACTCTTAGAAAGTGAATAAGTTTATCACAACATGCTCCGAATATGCGAGTTACTGATCAATCTGTATATACATATGTATGTAGGTACCTACGGATAAACTAAATAAGTAAAATAAATAAGGAAAAAGTAGGTAATAAATAATAAAAGTTAAATAAATAAGTATAAAAAAATGGAATAGATTTTTCACCGAACCTTAAGAAAAAACATTAGGGAACCAATATAATTATGACGTCATAGTGACGTCATTCGGTGAAAAATTTTCTGTTTTGTGTTCAAAAGAGGATAAAACATTGATTTTTTTTCCTTGATTTTTTTATGCCGATCGATATGGAAAATATGGCGGCCGTTAAGGGAAACAAAAGTTGACTATGAAAAAAGATAACTTAAATCTGATTTTGTAGTGTTATCTAGCATCGAATTGGTAAAGGTTTTTCCAATTTAACCACTTACCATTTACATCATCTCAAAGATGTAGGCAGGTCTAACCCAATAATATGCGTATAAGCTTAATATTCTTACCTAAAATGCCAGTTTAACATCCTGAGATTTCCAATCCAAAATGCAACTCAATTTTAAGTTGCATCATTTATTATTTTTTATTACGCTGTGGAATGCTGTAAATGATGAATTGTTAATTAAAAGTTGTTTACTTTGCCAAAAAAAATCCTTAAAAAATTCTTCGAAATAAAGCAAATCATAAAAATATTTTGATGCAATACCTACAAATTATCATTGTTGTTGTTGTTGTTATTTTTATTTGGGCTCCTGTACTACGTATTATGCATCAACGTCATTATTCTACCTCAATTTAGGACTGCCCAATTCAAGAAAGTTTAAGATAACCCGGATGCATCAAAAATTATTTAAAATTTCCTGTAGCTTCAGAATCGAATCAGTTACCTAAACAATAACAGTAATTTGAATACCTACATGTTTAAAAATCAAAATAGAGCACGATTCACAGACTTTCACCCGAAATCTAAGTTAAAAAATTACAACATCTTGTTTTCGTGTTTTTATGAGAATTAATTAATTCAAAAATCAGACATCTGGAATTCCCGAATTTTCACCAAAATATTTAAAAGCGGGTTGGCTTGCTACAGAATTTTACAGTTACAATAATAATGTAATCAAATTAGCGTTGTCAGGGCCACGAAAATTACCATTACAATAAAACATTTGTTAAATAGGTACAGCTGTGTATGTAGAAATAATCCGACCAATTTGATGATTGCGAAAACATGATAAAAATGTCGCTTCATTTTTTAAAACTACGAACTAGTTTTTCATAACTGCTTCTGAGATACAGTTATAGAGCTCTCACTATACGGGTTTCTCATTTTTTTCACAATAAGGTCATGGTCGGATTCCACACTGTATAGTTAGAACGTTCTTGAGAGAAGCGACTGTTATACAGTTGTCTTGGAATTTTTATATCTTTTTGGAAAAATATTGGGCACTTTTTTGTCATCCTACAGTCCAAGAACCCAAGTTTTCTTCCGCGCGAGTAAATACAGCCCCTATGAAATTAATCTTACAGTTTACTTTCGTTTCGTTGCGTTTTATTCTCTACTTTAAATCATAATTGATCTAAATCCGTAATCCGAAATTAGGTACACTCTATCTAGATCTAACAATTTTACATTTTTACATTTAAATAATAAGCTTTGGAGAGGTTTCAGTGTATAGATATAAATACATATTATTTTTTACAATACCTACATAAGTTCCCAGTGGAAATTCTTAGCTTGAAAAAGAAGTAAAAGTTGAATAATTGACGCCTCACCAAGACCATTGACACAAAAATAGAGAAGTACATAGCTACATCTTACCTGAAATTAGGATTGTTCTATAATTTATTCTTCACTGATGGCAAAGGAACCATAATAAGTTAAGTGCATTAACGACTTAGCCAATGATAAGGACTATGGTTAATAGGTTCCAAGCTAAGATTATATCGAGTTCAATGTTTGAAGGTCAGATTATTGTAATTTTTTTGTTTCGTGATGGTCTGAGTGTTTCAAAATTAGTAAAATAATCAGAAGTTTTAGTAAATCCTTGTGGCTTAGTAGCTTGGTCCCGACCAACACCGACCGCCTTTAATCATCTGTCAACTCTATCAAATTTTTGTTTCATTTTTTGAACAAATTTCAACAAATTTTGAAAGCACAAAAAGTTCACTAAGCGAAAATACTCAGGAGATGTGTGTTCAGGAACGTGTGAGGGTTTCGCGTCTTTTCACACGGATATATCTTTTTGATTGAGCCCTATTTTGTCAGTAGCTTATAAGATGAAATTATTTAAGTATTCTTAGATTATAATTAGACAGCTGAATTTCATAACTATTGCGTTCGTCATGACTTACGTTTGATACTCTTAGAAATATTGCTGTTTATTCGCACGGTAAGGATTTACCAACACCAACACTACTTCTTGAGGTTGACCTTATTATTAATTCTAGCCTCCAGTTTGGTTATATTTCGTTAAATTCTAAGTTAACAAAAATTGCTAGTGATATCGTCAATTTTTGAACGTCTCTCTTGAACTTTATGTTCGAAGGTAAAATGAACCTTTTAGAGTTTACCTACTGATTTCTTAATTTATATTATTAGGTATAGCTCATTTATTCATTGAAACATTCCATTAATGTGTGTATAGGTTTTCTCGGCAGACTTCAATTGAAATCACCCCCCTTCAACATACAGTGACTCACCGCTGATGGCATCCGTTGTGACGATATTTACACTTCATTCGCGATTCGAGGTTTTGGAACCTTGATTTTTGATGCTCAACCGGCTTGTTAATCATGATCGACAGGATCCCAATAACGTGTATATTATTTGGTTCAATATGTTATTTGGTTCGATTGAAAAGCAAGTTTATATTTGCAATAATAGATTTTTAAGAATAACCGGAAAGTTTCCAGTAAGAAAAATAGGTGATAGGTAGGAGTAGAGTCCCTATCAGTGAGAGAACTTCTGGCTGCCCTATTTTTTTGTATTGGTTGAGCTTGATGAACCGTATTGCAAATCCAAGACCCACTAGATCAGTGTTAGTAAAATTTAAAGAATTGTTATTAAAGATTTTTTTAAATAATCTGGCGCCTCTGGATTAACCATCTCTCAAAATGGTACTCTCCTAAAGTTTATCGAAATCTGTCTAGTAGGTATTACCTATTTTATTGCCAAATAAAAAAATCAAGAATTCATGTTAGCAGCAGGTTTACCTACCTAGCGATTTTATTGTCAAAATCTGGGAACGCCGCACCATTTTGGGTATAAAATCGTAAATATTTGAGAGGTTTCGATAAAATTTAGTTTAATGAGATTTTGACAGACGGTGGTCCAGTCGCATGCCCAGTGAAATAAAGAAGAAATAAAAAGAATCGCTAAAATTAATTCATGGAATTTTAATTTGGTTATAAAATCGTTAATAAAAATCGTTAAGAAAGTGGCCAGGTTCCGATAAAATTTAAAATGTTATCGTCTTGAGTGTGTTGAGTCCAGTGGTGTGCCCGGATATGTTCTTAAAAATTACTAATATGAATTATCGAAATTTTACTAACAAACACTGATCCAGTAGGCCTTTCCCTCTGATAATGTAGTTCATCAAGCTCTATTGTTAAAAAAGCCTGTTAGAATCGCTAATAATATTACGTAGGATGTAACAAGGTGATTCAAGAACAAATTAGGCAGCTTGTATATCTGGAAAATTTGAAATTAAGAATGCAAATCAATTTTCATGTAATTTTTCACCTTTATTAAGGCTTATGTTTTCAACCCTTACATCGTAGAATTTCATTCAAATCTTTTATGAGTAATGGTTCTATATTGCTGAATGCAAAGGAAAAGTTATCTAAATTACAGAAACCTGGAATTTATCGATTAAACTGTTCTCATTGTAATTCAGTTTATATAGGACAGACTTGTGGAAATCTAGAAATTAGATACAACGAACACCTAAACTCTTACAGACTCAAGCATCCAGAAAGATCAAATTTTGCAAAACACTTAATAGAAAACAATCACACTCTAACAGCAAACAACAAAATTGAATTACTACATCATTGTGATCATTATTTTAAATTAAATTTTCTTGAATCTCTAGAGATCCACAGACATTTACATAATCAACAATACACAGTAATAAATGAACAGCTAGACACATATCGTTCTCCACTACTTGATTTTCTTCTTGATATCAACAACTAAGAAGATTCTGAAGAAATACATTATGATCTAGTTAGTTCTCTTAAAAATTCATTTAAATCTAGTTACTTGTTTCATGATCACTTAGGTATAATACTGTTGCTATGTTACTGTATCAATAATT
The DNA here is from genome assembly GCA_910589415.1 of Malachius bipustulatus. Lineage (NCBI taxonomy): Eukaryota > Metazoa > Arthropoda > Insecta > Coleoptera > Melyridae > Malachius > Malachius bipustulatus. Next base: position 6,001,900 of record OU342631.1, on the reverse strand, counting down.
TTATTTACGTCTGAAGATGCTACATGAAAAGTAGCGAAACACGTGTAACGTTTCTATCATCGATCAATATACAGTAGAATTTTATAAAACATTAGTGTTTTATTCATAATCAACTTTATTAAGGCCTTCAGTCTCCCATACCAGACATCATGGAATTGTCCTGGTCAGAGGAAATAGTTGCAGATTAAGCATCTGCCTTTCCGTTGATCGGACTATAATAATTGTTTTTTCCTTATTAAGAAAAAAACAAGGAAGTACTGGCCTTTTATTTTTTATTACCTATATACATATTTAAGTTAATGCATAGCCACAGGTTGATTAATGAGATGCTTAGGTGAAATTATTCATAAAATCTCGCATTCATAAAATTCTCCACAGAAGCAAAATTGCTATAGCTCTTTTTTCGTTTGATATGTATACATTATAAAAGATTTTAATTTTTTGGTGTTATTGTTATATACTAAGCCAATAAACAAATTTTCAAATTTTTTATGTCCACTCCCATTCTATTTAATACAAAATTTGATGCAGATAATACTTAATTACTTATGATTCCATACACTTCGATTACTCATATTTATGTCAAAATTTCACATGCAGACTTTAATTTTTCACGGTGGGTTCATCTAGTAATAGTTGAAACGTGTGCGAACATCATTACAAGTGTGATTACAATCAAATCACTGCACATGCAGGTGCACTGTAAGTAGTTGGCTATTCCGGAAATTATATTAACACATTATAACACAATACGGCAACATCTTTTAAAAACGTCCACTTTCGATATTTGCAATATTCGATATTACGATTTATTTATATAAAATTATTAGTGAAAAAGTTATATGGGCCCGAAATCTGTTCAAATGTTACTGACTTTTGGCCGAGACCGCAGGTCGAGCAGGCTGACCAGTTACTGGACTGGAAGGCTTTAACTCTTTAAATATGTCGAACTAATAGAAAGTTAATAGAAGATGAAAATAATAAAAATAAAATTCAATGACTTAATATAGTAAGTTATAATATTTATACACTTGCAACTAAAATGATATTATTTTCTATGTAGCACCAATATTTTGTATGTAATACCCAATGAAATAATTAACCTTAATTATTTCAGTCACGGTCAACAGATAGGTGCCTACTATGTAGCAGATATGCTGGTATAAACCCAAATCACACATATGGATATTTTTTATTACCTGCATAAACTTTCACTTCGCCTTTTTTATTTTTTATTTTTTATCAATATCATTGCAAAGCTCCAATTTGTAACTATATAAAATATTTTATTTCTTTCTACTTGCAGCAAGTCATGCAAGTATCTGCCTCAAGTCTCTTTAATTATTTTAATGGAATGTTAGTTTGTTAGGTTTACATTTTTTTAAAGAATAATTCACTCAAGCAAAAAATTCGTTGTGTAAAATGAAATAATGAAGCAAAGAATATTATCATAATAAGTACATTATGTAGGTACAGTGTTTCCTGACTTTTTGCGTATATTATTTTATTTATTTATTTATTTATTTATTTATTTTAGTACACAAATTTGGCTATATATGTCCCAGTTGCGTTTGGGATTTTGCATTGTATGCTTAATTTTTGGCTCAATCAAAATAATTTTGGTCCAATTATAGTCTGGAAAGATTTTCTGAGACGAAGAAGAGCGGAAAAAAGCTTTTTTTCGGAGTTGTCGCCTATGTAGTGAGACTTTGAAGTAACAGTTTTATCCAACGTACAACTTTCGATAATTTAAATAAACAAATAAAAATATAAACAAAAAAGGAAATTAAAATAAATACTTAAAAGTAAAAAATCTTAGTATGTTTTGTGCAATTTTTTTTCTTTTGGGCTCGCGGCAGGGGGTATTATGATAGATTCTTACTCAGGTTGACTTAACTGAATTTTTTTGATCCTTGACTGGCATTTAAGTTAATATCACCGCACTGAATTGACTAAACTTGATTTTATATGATATGATCTTTAAGTATGTGAAATTTCATTCCCAATATACCACAATGATTGAAGTGATTTATTGATTCTGGTTCTTCCTTGGATTTTTTTACGATTTCAAAGAATTTGTCTAGTTTATTTTATTACTCTCGGATAGTAAGTGAACTTCCACTCTATGAATAGAAAATAAAAAAGTCAACCCCACTCCGAGTAGGTACCAAAATTCAACTACATACTCCAAAACAGCTAACTTGAAACACAAACAAAGCCTTCTTTTAAACTTTATGATACAAGATAATTTATAATTATTATAATAGGTGTAAAAAATTTAAGAGGCGATTCCTTGTTGAAAATTAAGCCAGTTTTTTTTTTTTTTAATGGAAATACATAAATCAATCGTCCTTCTCCTGTTGAGATTTTGCCCCCTTGAATGGGGGCAAAAAATTTGTTGTTAATTTTGTTTTTTCTTGAATACGAAATAAGTTAAAGAAACGAAATTGAGAGGGTGAAGTCTTCTATTGAGAATACACCAACAATTCGTTAATTTTCCCATACCGTTTTAAGTGATAGAAAAGACCACCCCCTAGAAATTATTTCGCATTTAAGTTTTTCTCTTACGGTTGTACCGACATTTTAAAATACATTTTGGATAGCCTGATTTATTTTAAATGTAAAGGTGTCTTGTATTTTTTTGTAAATTCAATGATCTATGAGGCATAACATAATTTCAGTTAATAATGATTTGCAGGGGATGGAATTTTAAGAAATAATTGAATAAAAAAAATATTTGAAGATTATTTAAAATTCAGGAAAAAATTAAACGGCATGTTTTATATTTAGAATTAATCAGATCATTGAAAATGCATTTGAAAATGCCAGTTTGGTTGTAAAAAAAAGTTATGTGCGAAACAATTTTTATGGGATGCCCTTTTCTACCCCTAATAAAATAACTTATTTCGTATTAAAGAAAAAAAAATATGCACATTTTTTTCTTTCTATTGAGTGCAATTTTACTACAAAATTGTTAATATTTTTATAAGGAAGCCATGCTGGAGAAAAAAGTAATTGATCTTTGGATGAATTTATCCCTAATCTACAATGAATGAAGGCTCAGAATAATATATTTATTGTCTTATTAAGTAACTTTTCCAAATAACTTTCAGAAATAAATTAAATAATAAATTCCTAACAGAATTATACCTAAACGAGTGTGAGTTGCTGCACAGAAAGCCATCAGTATCAAGGAACAAGGAGAGTTATTTACTTTAGCTCAATTTCTGCAAAGAACTTTGGAATAATTAAGTAATTAGAGCGAGCAAGATTGATGGATTTTTTCTATCTCTTGCTTACTTCCCTTTATAGGTTTCAAATTTCTTATAATTTATCCTTAAAATTAGCTTGAACTTTATAAATATTTATGGCTATGAAGTACTTGTGGATTAAAGGCAGAAATGGAATGAAGCTTAATAATAATCTATACTGATTGGGATTGGTTATTATAGACAAGTGAATAATTTTGAAAATAGCAAATGCCTAATAGGAGACTCTTACATTATTAATTTCCGATGTAAATTTATTGTAAAATAAAAACTTTGTGAGTTAATCTGAGGATGGTGTGATAAATTGCAGTACAGGTAAGGATAGGTCATTATGAGGTCTCTTCCCTATTATGGAAAACTTATAGGAGCTACAGGAAAAAACGTTCACATAAAAGTGTCTCGTATCAATTTGAATTTTCAAATTATTCTATTCACAAAATGGCTACCTTTTTATCAGGTAATTTTTTTTTAACAAAGTGTCTACTTTCACCCCAAAGTACCAACATTATTTAACTGTCAACAGAAAAACGAAGTTGCAACTTTTCAAAAATTGTATTTTTAATGACTTTTTGAAATTTAGTTTCGGACTTGCTTATTATAGCCTTCTGCTTATACACAAGGTTTATGATTACGTGTTTCTAATGATAATGAACGAGAAATCTTGTAACGTTGAAAAAAAGTTTTATTGTTCTGTATAGGCTGTTGAAATTGTCTTTGGAAAGGCTATTATAAAATGTAAAAATTCATGTTTTTACGAAGTAATGTACATAAAATATATGTATAGATGAAGTATTACTGTACACATGTCAACCGTGTGTAGAAACTTCAAATTTAACTTTGTGTCATAAATCTCCTTGGGGAAGAGTGAAGTGACTGGATTGGTCGTTTCTTAGATAGGTAGGCTTTTATAAGTTGACATAATTATTGTTTTATACAAACAAAAGTTAAAAATTATTATTTGCATTTCAAAGAAAAAAAAAGAATGAACAATTATTATTAAAAAAGTTTTATAAGGATAAACCACAAACCTTCCTGAATAATATCAATAAATTTACACGATGATGAGTGCAAGTCTAAATTAGGACATTGTATATAAAAGGTCAGTTATACCTTGATGTGTTTAATCAGAATAATGGTAATTATAATCATTTCCATTTGAAGGAAATTTCGACGACTTATTAACATAACTGCACTCATTGAGCTCCACTGCATGTTCGGTAATTCAATGTCAAGGTAACTAATCCATTGCCTAGATTTCGATGTCACTGATACTGATGTGAGCCCGATTCTGATTTTCCACGAGGACAATGATATCTTTCGTTGTTAATCTCAGCTTCGGGGTCAAGCGCATCGTAGGTTTTCCAACCTGTGCCACCTCTTTGGTATAAATAATGTCAACTTCGACCGGTTTCGTGCCAGTCAGAAAGCTTTTATTAATTGAATATTTTTTTCAAGTTAGAGCGAATAACGTTGTCGTTCCTTTTAATTCGGTATGCAAGTCGCCTAACAAGACTGTTAAACCTCATCGGATACAATGAAGTGGATGAACTGCTGGGAATTTTAATTTGTTTTTAAATTTGTCATCCATATGTTATAGTCTTCGAAAAGGCCAGGTTAAACGAAGGTGCGTGAACGAACTGAGGTTGAAAATATGCTCATTTCATTGACATGATCCGAATTCTGATCCGATTATGTTAATTTTTTGAATTAATAATACATAATGCATCTTGATTTCGGCAAACTTTTTCTCTTGTTGTAAAAATAGGTATACCTAAGACCTAAGTATATATTGTTGTGAGAAACGCTTGGAGGTTTTATATTTATGTTCTGGTTCAACCATTATACACCCTCAATAACCAGTTATATGACATTTAATTCAGAACATATACACGACCTTGCTTTTGACTTTAGTCCCCAAAACCATGCCAATAAATTATATTGGTCCGGTGTTGAATATATGCATTTTCTCACTGAGCCAAAAGAGACTTTGGTCCCTGTTGATTTTAAATATAGGAAGAACTAAATTTTAGTTCGAACATCTTCCAGAAGTATGCCTACATAAAACAGTATGCTTATGAGATTAGAGTTTTAAGTTCGGGTAACGATAGTAGCCATAACTTGGGCAGGTCTGTTCTTGGGTTGCTTGGAGATCAAAATTTCACCAGGATCTGTCTTGGTAAAGATGAGGAGGTGCTTGTTTCAAATTATGTTCCACTGCCTTTTGCATAGGTTCAAGACTGTTTGTTGATATAATATTGTGAAAGCCATTCTGGCTTAATTTTTTAAACCGCATCTACTTTTGACTTGAGTTTCTGTCTTATTTAATTGGGAATCGGGTTCTTTAATGAAATTAGTATTTTTATTAAAAGATTTTTATAAAAAAACAACATGTTTTATGTTTTATATTTTTTTACATGCTTTTTACATTACGAGTGAACAAGGGACCAATCGGCCCTGAAACGTTTCGTTTTTTTTATAAAAAATCTTTTAATAAATACTAATTTCATTAAAGAACCCGATTCCCAATTAAATAAGACTAAGAAGGTTCAAGGAAAATTATCAAATTTGACTTGAGTTGATATGCTGTATGTATACCTACTATATCCAATTTGTATGGAATGATGCTTTTATCTCATGTACTGGATGACTTATTGAAAATTTGTTGGAGAAAATTAAAAAAAAAATGTTTCGAATATGATTGATGCGATTGATATGAAAAAAATGCTGCGAAGGCAGACAGACCTTCGTTAATGGCAGCTATATGTAGGCCAAAAATAAGACCAAATTTTTTATTATATACAGGGTGCACCATGTATCCTTCTCTATATTGCTATCTCCTAACGCTAACGGATACAGGGTCGGTTAAACAAGTCCAAAGGAGCGCAATTTTGTGGCCATCTCGATTCCGTCGAGACATACGAGATATCTGTGACCGTTCCTGAAATATCCTGAAAAAACTGAAAAATCGAGATTTCTTATTTTTTCCATATCTTTTTTATTATTGGAGATTAATAGATAATTTTTTGTGGGCTTACATAAGTCGGCAAGAGCTACCCATCTAACATTTCAAAAATTTTCAAAGCCGACTAGATCCCAGAATTTTCATAGTCAACTTTCGTTTTTCTTATGGCCACCATAGTGTTTTTTTATGTTGTTCGGTATATAAAAAATCATAAAAACTAAAAATTGTTAAACTTCAAAAAATAAATTAAAAAAATATTTCTTCTTCTTTTTTCTTTACAAAAAAGACACATTTTTAGACCGAATTTCATAGATAAATTAAAAAACCATAAGGCAAGCACTATTTCGGCGTATTTTACAAATGTTGACGTTTTTCGACGATTTTTTATTAGGTTTTTCTTTGAAAAATTAAGAATAAAAATTAAAAATTTTTTTTTTGAAGTTTATTAATTTTTGGTTTCCATTATTTTTTTCATATCGAACGACATAAAAAAATAATATAGCGGCCATAAGAAAAACGAAAGTTGACTGTGAAAACTCTTGGATCTAGTAGGCCTTGAAAATTTTTGAAATGTCACATGGATAGCTCTTAACGGCTTATGTAAGCCTACAAAAAATTATTTATTAATTTCCAATAATAAAAAAAGATATGAGGAAAATAATAAATCTCGATTTTTCAGTTTTTTTCAGGATATTTCAGGAACGGTCACAGATATCTTGCATGTTTTGACGGATTCGAGATGGCCACAAAACTGCGCATCTTTTCTCTAATTTAACCGACCCTGTATCTCTTAGCGTTTAGGAGATAGCAATATAGAGAAGAATACATGGTGCACCCTGTATAAGACATATTATTACATTTTTTGATTGTTTGAGAAAATTCAGTATACAGAGTGGATAAAAATCTGATAAGTTTTATCATCCGATATAAAAATTCATGATGCCACACATTAAAAGTTAAGATAGGGACATGTAAGCTGTCTTGCGATATCTTGAGCCATGTTAGTTGTTAATAACTTTGAAAATCGAAAACTGTCAATTTTCATTTGTTTGTAACTTTTTTGTTTGTAACATTTGTCGTCAAGAGATATCCATATGACATTTCAAAAACTTTTAAACACGACTGTATAACCTATAGGGTTTTGACAATTTTTGTTTTTCTTATGTCCATCATAGTGGTTTTTCATGCCTTTCAGTATTTAAAATCAAGGAAACCAATAATTATTATCAATCACATCAAAATATTTTTTTCAAAGTTTCATTGCATTTTTTTCAGAAAAAAAATTGTTTGTTCACTGAATGACGTCATACTGGTTACCTTATCTTTTTAATTACATTCAGTGATTTTTTTTCGAAAAAAGTGGAAAAACTTTTCTGGCGACCATGACAAGTTGACGTTGAAAATCATATAAGTAGGCTTTGAAAATTTTTGAAAAGTCAAATGGAGATAGTGAACTCTTAAAATGGACGAAGACAATACAAAATTATTTGGCATAAATAAGAAATTTATATTTTTCATATGTTCAGCATTTACTTATTTCAGCAACGACTGAAAATATCCTTAATTTTGCCTCAGATTCTTATTAAGCCAAAAATTGTTAACTTTTTTCTAATTTAACCGAGCCTGTATATCTGCTATATAGTTGTCAAAATCCGAATGGTGCATGAGAGAGACAAAAAACCGATCTGTTTATTATCTCAAGGGACATTAAAACGAATCTAAGTTTTTTAAATGCCTTATAAGACTTCTCCATACTTAATATACTATGCTAAATTGAGGTCCAATGACATAACAACATGTCCCATAAAACAGAATATGCAAATTTTTGACTTTATACGTAAAATAACTATTGTGAAAAATGAGCGGTATTTAAATTTTAATCGTTTGACTTATATTTTCTACTTTCAAAAACATAATCATATAGGGTGAGTTTTTTTTTCAATGTTTAGTACAGGTATCTCGTAAACTACTGCTCAGTAAACTACCGAGGAACAATTAAATGGAAATAGTAGTGCAGTTTAATGAGCTTAATTCGAAACAGATTTTGTTTTTTTGAAAATCTCCATGGGTTCCTAGATATTAAACATAAAGTAAATTCCGCGAATTTCTTTATCCTGAGATAAGCAGTCTTGTTATTGGGATTAGAGAAAAATCGTAATGAAAACATTTTAGACGATTTTATAAACAACAAAACAGCGGTAATTTTTTTTTCATTTTTTGAGTAATTTTTGAGTTATGACAAACAGCTGTGTTTTTTCAAGAGTTAAAACCGTCATAACTTCTTTATTTTCAGTTAAAACCATATCGAGTTTTTTTTATTTTTATTTATTCAACCAAGTGTCTCGACATCGAAGGTCATTGACATGTACATTGATTAACTAAGGGCTAGGGTATAAATCGTAAGATATTAATTAAATATTAGGGGTGAGTATAAAATTACTGCAGGTAATATATGAATGATATTTGCTGGTATAATTTTGGAATAGTTATGGTATGAACGATTGGTAGACATCACTGATTAGATTAAATGGTATGTGTTGGTGTCCTGGAGGAACGAGATGATCTTATCCACTCGAGTTTTATATTGTTGTATTTAGAAAAAAAAAAAACATATTGAATGATGTCATATCCAACTATGACTTACATTTAAAAACACCACAAGTTTACGTCATAGCTCGAAAATGACACGTCAAATAAAAAAAAATGTAACGTCGTTTTATTGTTTATAAAATAATCTGAAATATTTTCTTTTACGATTATTCTCTAGTCCCAATAATAAGACTGCTATCCTAGTATAAAGAAATTCGCTGAATTTACTTTATCTATCTTAAATATCTAGGAACCCATGGAGATTTTCAAAAAAATATCAAGCTCATAAAACTACACTACTTTCCTCATTTAACCGTTCCTCTAACTGCAGTACTTTACGAGATTCCCGGTATTAAACATTGAAAAAAAAAACTCATCCTGTACTTACTTTCCTAACTTATTTTAAAGGGTAATTATGTCACAATAATTACTTCGAATTTCAAAGGGTAGGGGTGGAAATTATTTTTTAAATTGTAAAATTTAAATGCTTTCAAAAGTTGTTGCAATTCCAAAGGAAATACCGAAAGGATCTATAGCATTGGCAATCCACTGGAATAATTAATATATTTAATCCCTTTATTTCTTTATCTCTTTCAATCGATTTTCAGGAAATCTTCCATCAAAATATTAACGATTAGGTAACGCAAAATTTTAAGGAAAATAATGTTATCTGACTCTTTTTTATCCGAAAGTTCTCAGTTAACATGAAAAACCACTTTAGATGGGGGCGGGTTCTGTGAAAATTCTTACCTCGACATGGATCATTCTCCTATATGTTTTCTCATACATTTTTTAGATTTATTATTTGTCATGTAGAATTACATAGGTAAATTATTATTGCTATAGTTTGTTTTTATCAGTAATCACCCACAGGATATAAAAAAATTGTAATTTAGTTTAAATCTATTTAGAATTGCAGAAGCATTTATTGTGCATACGCGGAAATTCTACGAAATTCGGCATCCGATTCTGATATATATTATTTATGTACACAAAAAGAACTTCTCGTTTTTTTATGACTATTAATATAGCAAATTTAACAATGATATGAAATCAAGGAAGTCTTTTAGAAATCTATTTCCTATACATTTTAATTACTATTGCTTTATTATTGTTGTTTATATGATTAATATTTTAAAGGATGCAATTATTATTATTCAACTTCCCAAGAAACTTTTTCTTAAATATAATTGATCATTACTTCATGGTTAATATTAGCAAATTTATGAAAGGTCTAAATAAGTAAATGCACCGGTTGCATGTCATTTGAACATCAATGTATGCATAAATGGCCCAGCTTATTTACAGATAAATGCTGTTAGTTTAATTAATTATTATTATTTGAAGTAATTTCAAGTAGTAAATTAGGACATGAATATTATTGAATCATAATATTATTATGACAAAATCTCCCCATATTCTCAATTGTTCTCATAAAGTAGCCGTCGAGAAAAATTTTAATTGCGAGATCCCTTCTAGCTCTCATTTATTATACTACTTACCTATTAATACCTATAACGTCTATTGGTTTTTTTTATTATTATTTAGATTTTGTAGTTATTTTTTATGTTACTAGAGCATTACATCCAGAATTAAATATTTATTTTATAGACAATTTTTATTTATTGTTATCGGGCACTTATATGTGTATTACCTACTTATACAAACTTTCTTGCAAATTATGCAAAAATGGCAAGACTTAAAATGACAATGTACTAATCTGACAATAGAATATGGCGAACTAATATAATGATCCACGATAAATGGTAAATAATATAATCAAACAATACTTTCGCATGATTTTTGTAATCATGCTAGCCTTACCGTAACTGTGATTAACTCAAATAATGGCACTTATATAACACTTGGCACTATAATTAACACTACTTGTAAATATAAAATTTTGCTTTTGATGATAAATAAATAGCTTATAATTTTAGTTAAAATTATTAATTATTTATTGAATGTTTTGGTTCCATTGTAAGCATATTGGTCAGCAGGTAATTGCTACCTAACTAAAGATCAGGAAAATTAACAGAAATACAAAAAGCGCAATACATGAAATAAAATAAAACTTCCTTTCGAACAAATCATCAAAATTTTGTGAATCTAATACGAGGGCCATTAAATTCAAGATCGCCGGAAGCACCTCAGCCTCACGGGCTTATTGTGCTTACCACCTTTGCTTCATGTCATCCATTTCCCATTTGGTCAGTGTGGCCCCTTTTGCGCAGTTCCATCACTGGCTGAATGTCATTCTTACGGACTCATTTTTGGCTGTCCGTATATTTCGTGTCTTCTGCGGTCCAGAGCTTCGCATTCGCACAGAAAATGATTAGCTGTCTTTTGGGCCTACTGCATTCTCAACAGCTTTGCTCCCCATGTATATGCCATTATTTGATTGTTGCGTATCGATGGCTGAAGACTTTTCGAATTCCATATAATTCAGTCACTAGTAATGCTACAATTTATAGGGAGTCTGTTTTGGGCTACTGTTGCTTGAGAGGAAGCAATAAATCATCCCGCTCCACTTTTTGAAGCGTCGTTATAAATGGTAACCTTCTCTGTTTGGATATTGTTGATTGACGCTTAGAAGATTTGATTCTCACGGACAGGATTTTCACGGAGGTAATTTTTTTGTGGTTTGGTGTAATCGGAAAGAAATATGTCTACGTTGGGAATATTTATAATCTAGGGGGATGGTGGGGTAATCGATGGGAGCTCTAACTGTTCAAGTTGAGATTTCCTTATAAGAGTGTCAAGATTTGGCGTTTTGCTCCTAGGGTAGGAGTTCAGTATCGTATATAGATCGTATAAAGAGAAAACGTTCACTGGATTCCACATAGGGACTGTTTGCGGTGCTGGATAGTAAAGTTCTGAGGCTATCCTGAGTGTGGGTATCATGAATCATATTCAGGACTTGCGTGCAAGTTATGATAATTGAAAGACTCTTCTATGCCCCAGTTTCAATGTGAAAGAACCTCTGTAAGATGTTTATGATGACTAGACAGTTGTGTTTTTTTTGTAGCTTGTTAGTGAGTCTCCAGGCGAGTTTGATGTCAAATATTATAACTTCCAGAAAGTTCTGGTGACCGACTACGTTAAGCTCTAAGCCCGTTCATGTGGAGATGTGAAGCTCAAGTATGATTTCTTCGACTAAATTTGATGAGATTACAGAGTTTTGGATTATTGTTGATGATGTGGTTCTTGTGTTCTTTCCTTGGCAGAATAGGATTATAACGGCTACATTTTATACTGTGCACACTTTACTACTTTACTGGGGTTTTGTATTACGGAGCATATACTCATATATTCATGGCGAAAAGAAACGATGTCATTCTGAGCACGGATCCTTGTTGGGCGCCGTTTTCGGTTGGGTACATTTTGGACATTTTCCCGTTTGCGAGTAGCTTGAAGAATCTGCAAGTTGAGAAGTTATCTATAATAAATGTAGAGAAATTTCCTGCTAGGGTAAGGTTGTTGAGTTTTTTGAGTATTTTTGAGTACCTTTTCTGCAAACAATTGCAATGACTTCTTGTTTTCTAGCTGAGGCTATTTCAATATTTCAATATGAAGGGTAATAACGAGGTTATTTATTGTGCTTTAGTTAGACCTGGTTAATTATATTGCAGACTTTCATTCTTGCGTTGAAACGTTGATGCTACCAGCTGATCTCATAATTTTATATTAATTCTTTTAAATCGCCAATAGTACTTTTAGTTAACAAACTATACATTTCTAATCAATCCAAACAACTAATTAATTGTTTCAAATTAATAATACATTTATAAATTACACACCTGTTATAACTACTCATTCTACCTGCATGCCACTGAACAATAATCTGAGTTATAGGTATACTAATTTCAATAAGCCATTAAAAGTAGACCGTGCAATCTCCGAGGTTTATTGATAAATTCATATATTTCGTAATTTATTGCATTATAAATTGAACAAAAACGCAGAACAATATGAAATTGGTTGAAAATAGTACAAAAGATTTAGGTGCTTTATCTACGTGATATTATTATGGTTAAAGTTTTTGCATAATGTTTCTAAACACATTCTAATGTGTTACTATTAACTGCATGGTCTATTTTATAGGTATAGTGATATGTGGTACTCGTATGTTGTAGGTATGCCAAGTAGAAATCAGTTGTTTGTTGTTTGTATTTATAATTATTTGGATCATTAAAAGAAAGTCTTGTTGCGAAAGTGATAGTATCATATCATGTCAAATCGACATTTCAATTTGTAATTATTATTGTATACTTACTTACTCTACCTGGGAAATATATAGAACATTAGTGGGAGTAATAGAGCATGCATTTATGCATTGCCTGCTTAATAATAATTACCTTTAAGTCATATTAAAGTTCTTGAGCGGATGTAAGTACCTAATGTAAGGTAAATCGATTACATTACAGGAAATCGTAAATTTCCTATTTGTTAATAATGAAGAATTCAAAATACATAATAGTCGTTGTGATCATGCTGCATTTGTTCTAGCTCAGTGGTCAGGTCCTGTATGTTGTTACATCACTGTTGTTGATTATCCATATAATGTTTTTATATTATATTGTATGATTTTTAATATAAAAGCTTCGATATAAAAAAAAATATTCAATACAATGTCTAAGTATAGATAATCTGCATGACTAAAGCAGTGGTATATCTATATTTAATTGTGGAGGAATATGGGATGATTATAATTGGAAGTTAATAATGCTGTTATTGTTATAATAATAAACATAAACGATCCTTTAATAACTCGCAATTAACAAAAGAAAACAAAAAAAAACGAGAATACATTTTCCGATAAAAAAAGTTCAGTTTTCATTAAGTATGTTGTTTTTAATTATTATTCTATCGTTTTATGAGACTTGTTTTTACATTTTTATTTATTTTTACCACATCCGTCTCAAAGTTTTGATTGGATCATTAATTGATGAGATAATTTCTCTCAAAATTGAGGAGCAGGTATTAAAAAATATCCATAAACCCTTAGCTACAAGGCTACAGTACATATGTCAAGAGCGTAACGAAGCCCATTTCAGAGAGTATGAAGTTATCGGCCCAAGCCTAGCGGGGGGAGATCTCATACGAGCTTCAATAGGATTCGGTACAGCCTAGATATACACGGTATTATTTAGCGTGATCTCGTTATAACACTGAAAACTTGAATGTACGCACCTACGTTAGGTAGGTACCTATGTCAAGACTAAGGAAATCATAAAAAATCAAATCGATATATTTATTATTGGTTTAGCGCGCTTCAACTTGCTTGAAACATGCGTGTATCGTGGTATCGATTTCGGGAGCTGTCAACTGCGGAGCTCTCACCTGCGGTTATTAATAATTTATAGATTTAGATTTCTCATAAGTGGGCCATTGGGTCTATTGGGGCGCACATCTAGTCGTGCTACATTAACCCCATCAGATCAGCCTCTTTGAGGAAGCGGACCATCTTGATTATTGGTAATGTACCCGTGTCCTCCGGTTTGAAGAAGTCTTTCCCGAAGGTTTGCAATCTGGTTCTTCCCAAAGTAGTTGATGCTTACTACGATGCGTAGTTGTTATATATTCTAATGTCTTCGCGGATACAATGAGCACCCTGTATAATGGAGATAAAATGCAGTTTCTGCTGTTTTATAGTTACTTGGTGCTAAGGTTGGGTATTTGGTTATTTAGTGGCCGAAAGCCGTTATTTCGTCACATTAAGAAAAAAAATTTCATTGTTCTTTTTTCAAAAAAAAAACAACCATTTTGTTTTTTTTTCATTTTTCTAATTTTCCAAATTTTTCCATAAATTTTGTTTCAGATACTTAATAAGCATAAAATTGTACAACTTTTCTCAAATTTACCCGATTCTGTATCTCTTATGGTTTAGGAGATCATAATGATGAGAAACTTGAATTGAAAGTGACCGCCGGGTATGGGCTCACCTTATTGACTTATCTGCTTACCGTAATATTAATAATTTATAAATATAATTAATCTACTTAAGTCACTTTACAACTTATTGAGATAAATAACTTCATTTTATACTGGTCAGCGCTCAAGCAAACGAACGAAGTATAAATATTACAGCTCGAAAGTGAAGATGTATTTAACTGTAAAAAAGTAAGAGTCAATTTATTAGAATTCTGACGGCGGAAGAGATAATGGACAGTTCTGTGGTGTGCAGGAAAAAGGGGATAAGTCTACATATCCTCGCATTGGCTTTATTGATGATTTAAGCTCTGAAATCATCTGTGCATATACTGGCAAAAGGGAATAACTCTGTTGTTATTCTAAAGTACATAAACAAGCTGATGTTAAATGGGGTTATGTTAACTTATATCCAGTTCACGACTAAAAACCCACCAACTTCATAGGTTTAGAAACCAGCAGAATGCGTTAAGTATACTTATCCAAAAACGTTTGTAAAAAAAATTTCTATTTCGCTTGTCAAATAGTGATATGTAGACTTATCCCCTTTTGCATTTCCTTGATACATCATAATGTTACCTCGCGTTATTGAATTATGTAGACTTACACCTTTTTTGGCGATCTATTTATTTTAAAGTATAACAGTGTTCTTGTTCAACACACGTGTTGTGGTTCTGTTCTAATCGGGCCATCTGTATTATTGTGCTACCTATTCTACCTTACCTATTATATTGTTTTTTTATCATCAGAATTTGTGTTATGTTTTATTACAATACAATGCATTTATTGTGGGAAATTATATTTTTGTTTAAATAAATCAGTTCTGCAGATAACTTTGTGATTATAATTTTTGTTTCTTCAAACAGGTAAAATAACACAGCTATACAGGGTGTCCCAGCTTATTCGAAGCGGTCTCTGTAGGTCAAACGATGGACTTTTTCAAAAAACTTTTTGAAAATTCAAGTACAGGATCACAATGGCCATAATTTAAAATTATTTTGGAGTATACAGAGTGTCCCATATGACAGTGGCATATCAAAGTTATGTTTTTTTAAATGGAATGCTCCAATGTTATTGCATTTTTAGTATGTCTGAGAAGAGAAAATAAGATTGACTTTTACAGTTGGTGTTTAAATTCAGAAGTTTTTGAGTTATAAACAAGTGAAAATCGTCATTTTTCAAGTTCAAAGCCATGTACAACGAAAACGGCTGAAGATAGAGAAAAACGGCTTACATGTCCCTATTTTACTTTTTCATGCACCATCCTATCATGTAGATGAAATGTTTATACAGGGTGATAAAAAATTTGAAAAATTCTGAGATTTCTCTACGCGTCGCCAAATAAAAAAATCAAAGAAAGTAAAAATTTTTCTATACCATAGAATAGTACATAAAAAGTTAAAATAGGGACATGTAAGCCGTTTTTCTCTATCTTGAACCGTTTTCATTGTGCAGGGCCTTGAACTTGAAAAATGACGATTTTCACTTGTTTATAACTCAAAAACTTCTGAATTTAAGCACCAACTGTAAAAGCCAATCGTATTTTCTCTTCTCAGACAATCTAAAAATGCAATAACATAGGAGCTTTCCATTTAAAAAAACATAACTTTGATATGCCACTGTCATATGGGACACTCTGTATACTCCAAAATAATTTTAAATTATGGCCATTGTGATCGTATACTTGAATTTGCAAATTTTTTTTGGAAAAAATCAATCGTTTGGCCTACAGAGACCGCTTCGAATAAGCTGGGACACCCTGTATACATTGTACATAGTCTTTTGATAAAATTTTGTTTTAGAGTAAGTAGACATATCTCATTTACGTGTACAAGAATAATCTAAGTAATATGTTAATTTCTTAAATGTAAAAAGGGTTAAGTATACATATGCCATTTTGCTCCGCCATGCTTGTTCATTGATGGTATGTAAAAGGGGATAAGTTTCTAATTATTTCACTTTTATAGGTTTTTATGTAATATAGCTTTTTTTCTTGATAATTGCAACATAATAAAATACCCAGTCTTTATTTCTATCATAAAATTATTATTCTTAGCTTTTCTAATAAGCTCAAAAGTAGTTTTTTGTTTCTACTGTAAAACTGACATTTTTTACTTATCCCCTTTTGCCTTCACACCACAGAGTTGGCATCCCAACTTCAACGGAAGAGTGATTTTAGAAGTTGAACAAACGACACCTGCCAGCTGCCATACCAACCAGATTAAGATAAATGATTTCTAAAATAACGATTCATGAAAAACAACTTTTCTTCATCCAATTACTTTCAACTAGTACACGTGTGAAAAGCTCGCAATGTTTAGAAATATGAACCTACTCAGTACTCAGCAGTTTTTTCAGAATTTTAATATGATATAAAAAATGTTCTATATCATTCGTCTATTTTTTCAGGATATTGATTTGTCAGGCACTGTAAGATTGTAACCATTTATGGTTAACTTTTTTCATTAACTGAAAGTTTTTCGATGTTGTTGGCAGTCACTTAATTAATGATTAAATAAACATCTCAATGAAACTACAGCTCAATTCATGCAAATCAATCAATAATCAAAGCGTGGAATAAGTTGACAGACTGAAAATTTATTTATTAGTGTATTTGAGTATAACTCTGTACCTGCGTAAAGACTTTTTTACTCTTTTTCTTTTAAGTTAATATATTGGTATAGTTTCTCGACATTGGACCGTTAGAGAACAGTTTTATCCCACCCACTCCATGCACATTTAGCCGTAAACATTTTCTCGTATCTTACCTATGCCTGGGGATCTTTAATTTCGGTAGGTACTAAGGATACATCAGTATAAGCAGGATCCACAGTACACATACATGCGGCATCCTTCTTTATGTCCCATTCAAAGGACTGTCCATCGCCGAAATTCACCTTCCTTAAACTTAGTGTCACTATCATATCGCTCGTCTTACAAAATGTCTTGACAACCTCCAGAGGTAGTTGAACTGCTAAGGTCTATTATAAGTGTATTATGGCTTGAGTTTGCTTTCTTCAAAGCCTTCTTTACTATTGTCTCCAGGAGGATAATCACGTTGCCCATGACCCATGATCCATATCTAGAACCTAGAACGTAGAAGTTGATTCACCGCTTGTATATGGTATCATACTTTAGTCCACATATAAAAAATTGGGGAAGACGTTTCCCGCAAATGAAGCAACAAGTGACAATGCCCAAGTTTCTGTTCCCCTACATTCATAGAAACCCCTTCCAAAATAACTATCTGAGTGTACGTCTGAGGTAATCCCAACCAAAATTGTGAAGACAGCTCCACGAAATACCACGTTTCAAACGTCTCTTCCCTGTAACTTTCATCTTCTTCCCCCCATACTCTCATTTGTTCATCCAATCTGTATATAGTGAACTTGGACTCATCAGAAAAAGTGCAGTTAGCCCATTCTTCAGTCCCTCTAGAAACACAGTGCACATGTAAGAGCCGCGTTCAGATGGGCAGCGTCCTGCGTAGGGTTTCGTCGAATCATAATTCAGAGACGGCGAGCCTGGTGCAACGTGACGGCTCTTGCACGACCTCCACCAAGTACAGTGGGCAGTATTGAAGATTCTTGCCACTACTTCTCGTTGTCACCTGCCCTTTTGCCATGGATGTATAGCGTTCCGTAATTCTCTTTCAGTTGTCACAGTTTATCATTGTGAAAATCAATTTAAGAACTGGCCATTTTACTAACAGTTTTGTCAAAGATTCATGCAATCTTGATATGAATTGCTTTGCTTTTATTGCACAGCAGTGCTAAATTAACTTAACTGGAAGGCAATGTTGTTTTGTAGGCAATGTCCTGTTTTGTAAAAAAAGGGAAAAATGAATAGTAGAAAAGTATGCAAAGTTGGAAAGTTCTTATGGAATGGGGCCCAAGGCTATCAAAGTGTCCTGTAGTGAAGTAATGCGCTATCCAGTATGATCACGAATTTCCAAAACGCTTTTTTTAAAAAATATCTTCATTTGAAGTGAGGCGAATTTTGCGAGTACTTAGATCATTTAAATTGTTGCCCAGTTTAGTTTCATAATAAAAGTTCCTGTGTAGCTGAATGAGGTAGATCTGGTAGTTCCCTTTTAAATGAACCAATTAACCCAATTACATACGTTTATTGGCATAAGCTGTCACAAAGAAAGTCTATTATGTACCTAACACCTAGTTACATATAATTGTAAGTTTTTTTTTAACACTCTCCGAGCTTCGTTTATCGTGGTAAAAATAGTCATAATTGCGATAGGTACTTTTATAAAACTTGTTTCCATAACTTACTATTACTAAAAACCATACAATGATCATTACGCTTTGAGCTATTTTTTTATAATTCTCTGTCAAAGATTTGTCGCAAAGTGAATTTTAATTTCAATAACTTTATTTTATCAATTTTTCGGAATGCAATGAAGCTGCTTTATTTATTTTTTCGAAAAGATACAACAAAATATCAGGAGACAAAAAAGTTGTATTTTTAGCTGCTTAACAGAAAAAAATTGTAAACAAGTCAATTTCGTAAATTTTTTTGTCAATATTATTCGTGAGACACAACGAACATCCCTGCCAAGTTTCGTCAAAATGGAAAATACATCTTTGAGATAAAAATACTAAAAAAAAAAAATAAAAAATAAAAAACTTTTTGTTAACATCCCATCCTGTATTTTGAAAACCAAATTCTCTATGTTTATATGAAGTTTTCTACTTGAATTTGGTTTAAGAATGCATCCTTG
The DNA here is from genome assembly GCA_910589415.1 of Malachius bipustulatus. NCBI lineage: Eukaryota > Metazoa > Arthropoda > Insecta > Coleoptera > Melyridae > Malachius > Malachius bipustulatus. The sequence continues at coordinate 5,982,414 of OU342631.1, read as the reverse complement.
GAATAACAGCTCATCATTTTAAGTAACACCCTGTATAAGACAATATCTAACCACATATAACTAACAGTAAAAGCTAAAATATGCACCACTACCAAAGGTTGAAAACTGTTATAATAACGTTAGCTACCTATAAGTAAATAATAGTATTATTATTTAAATTATTAAAGTTTTTGTTTTATTTTGATATATTCATTATTTGTTATAATATGCATCCAAAACTAGTTATAATGTGTTTATTTGCTTAATATACATACATATAACATCATTAACTTTTGCTAAAGCAGCTATGTATGTATATTACGTACCTACCTATTCTAATATAGTAGATATAGGTATATACGTATGAGGGGACTTTATCAAATCCTGACAAGATAAATATTTACTCATCATTCAAAGTTGATTAAGTTTCATGCAATATGGCGTTGCAGGTTGTATTTATATTGCTTATATATTTTCACTGCAAGACATCACGGTAATGACTTCTATTGTAGAAAATTATAAACTTCATCAGTCCATCATTATTAAAGTCACAGGAATATAATATAATCTCTAATAATAATGTATAATGCAAGACTATAAATACATCTTGTAAAAAGTCACCAAAAAAAGAAAAAAATATACCTACTATATTACCAGAATGGTTTTAGATACCACATGGTTTTAGATACAGTAGGTAGAATGTTTTTTGTGATTAGTTTTTGAAACCAAATATTTTTTTTTATCGTGTGAGCAAATGAAAACATACTTTATTAAAGCAAGCTTTGTAAATAAACATTGTCTTAAACGGACTCTATGAAACTGTAAACATAGAGAATGTTTCCTATTAGAGTTTTGCAGATCCCATCTCAGACTTTTACCGAAGCCTCCTAAATTACGCTTTTTTGTTCAATAATGTTACCTAGTTGATGGTTTAAGCTCCTTGACATCAAGCAACAAATCATACAATAGATATTCCGTATTTATTACGGAATAGAAACTGCTCTGGAATAATTTTCCATCCTTCTGTTATTATTTTTGGATTTTTGACGTTCACCTGATCCAAAAATTATCTAAAGCGATAAGGTAGTAGGCTAATAGATCCATATGAAGACACGACGTCCTCTGGCCACTTTCCAAGTGATCATAAATGATAAATAAATAGTAAATAAGTAATAATAATAAATCAATAATAATGGCAAATAATATAAAAATATGTATAATTAATATTAATATTTTTTATAATAACAACTCATGACGCATATACCTATATTGATTCAAAATAATTTCATGAAGACACTTAAAGATCTACCTAAATACAGGGGTTGATCCATTTTAATATTATTTTTAAATCATTGGGAAGGGGCATCATTTCCGGAAAATACTTTCAGACACAAACTACCTGGTTCGGAGGGGACATCATTTAGAGCCAAAAACCACCCCCACCCTTCACTTGCTGCCTAGGGGTGGGGTGACTTCGACGTCTTAAATAGGAACCCTAATTTTTTATTGCGGATTATGATTTTTCATGAAAGAATAAGAAACTTTTGTCTGAAACATTTTTTGAAGCATTTCCCTGCCTGGGGGTGGAGGTGACTTCGACATCTTTAAAGGGAACCACCAGTTTTTATTTCGGATTATGGTTTTTCATGAAAAAATAAGAAACTTTTTTTATAAAATAAGAAACAAAAACCGATTTTGCGATACTTCTCCGTTTGCTTCCTTAAGACCAAACAAAGGCCTCCAGGGGAAATTGTAAAAGGCAAACATTATTTGGTTTGAAAAGTGCCTTCGGTTGTACACATAAACTACAATTCACCCCACCCCCTATCTTTAGGGGTGGCTTTGAAATTTGTAAAAAAATGTTTTATGTCCAACCGACGGCTCTTTCCAAGTCAAACAACTTTTTTCTTCTTGTAATTTTCCCCTGGGGCCTTTGTTTATAGTCATCAAAAAGTAAATTGATATCGAAAATCTGTTTTTAAGTTGCATTTTTGAGGATTAGGGTTGCATCGCAGGAAAAAGTGCTTCAAAAGTCTTATTTTTCAATGAAAAATCATAATTTGCAGTAAAAAAGGGTGTTCCCCTTTAAGACGTCGAAGTCACCCCCACCCCTAGGCAGGCGGTGAAGGGTGTGGATGGCTTTTGGCTCCAAACGATGTCTCCCTCCAAACTGGTTAACTTGTGTCTGAAACTTTTTTCCGGAAATGATGACTCTTTACAATGATTTCAAAGAATATTAAAATGGAGGACCCTGTATAAATAAAAAAAACCTTCTTGCGCATCAATCGCAGAAATAGTGTATTTTTTTCTGTAAAGTGTAAAGTATTTAAAAATACTTTAAAAGTATTTTTAAGTTTTTACATATTTTTTACAATTAGTATTTATGAGTGAACAAGAGACCAATCGGTCTCGAAACGTTTCATTTTTATAAAAATATTTTTGAAAAATAATATTTTAACATCGAACCTAAAACCCAAAACAAAGAAGAACATTTAACAGTTAATGTATAGCTCATGCCTTAATTATTTGTTTTATTTTTGCAATTTCAACGACTTCATATTTCTATATACAGGGTGAGTGTTTTAAAGTCTTTTTAAATAATTTCATGAAATTTTTATGAAGTATAGTACCTAAGTACAGGGAGGGGGACAATTTTTACAATAATTTTGACACTTTTCTTTCAATCCGTTTTGAGAAGTTTTTAGGAGAAGAAAACCTTGAAATTTTAAATAGGAATCGTTAGTTTTTGATACAGATCGGGATTTTACCGTTGAAAATGCTTAGGAAAGACTTCCCCATTTTTGTAGGCGGAAGTATTTCCGTCTTTGTATTTTTATTGCAGACTCAGATTTTATGGCTAAAAATACGTAGAATTTATCTTAAATTCTTTCTCGATTCATATGGATCTTTTCTGTAGAATTTCAGAAATAAGACTAAGGAACCCCATACCTACGTATTTTCAGCCATAAAATTCTAATCTGCAATAAAATATACGGGTTCCTATGAAAGAGTGGTAAAAGAAATGTTAACAATATCTTAAAATATGTCGCCCCCCCCCCCCCCCTTTATAACTTACTACGTCACCAAAATTTAATGAAAATATTTGAAATCGTTTTAGAGATACCGCATTGTAACATTTTTAAAAACTCACCCTGTATACATATACGTATACATATAGGCAGTTATTTGAATGATTTGCAAAACACTTTAAAGAAAAGTATAAAATTATACACATTTATTTATATTTGAAATTTCCGAATATAGAGAATTCACTTGTAAATATTTACCTGCCTCTGTTATTTAAAAATGTTAAATGCATGGGTAATTTGTGAGATTGAAAAGCTGCTTCTATTTGTATATAGGTATACTTAGATTTTATGTCTGGGTCACTTTCGTATAAATAAGGCAGAAGTTTTCAATATGTGATGGTATTTTCATTGTTTCAATTTTTTTGTGACGTCATTCTCGTCATATAACGTCATTATTAATTATTAGTTAAGTCGCGGCAATAATAAAAATGATGTCTCAAATTGAAAACTTTTTCCCATGTGCCTCTCAAAATTAGCACAGCAGACATAAAATGCAACTATACCAACAGAGGCAGTTTTTCAATTTAAACAAATTACCCATTTAACATTTCTCTTTAAAACAATAATTATTATAGGACAGCCAATATTTACAGAAGGTAGATATTTACATAGGAATTTCATAGGTTCAGAAAATCAGAAGACACTGAGTATAATGACGTTTGCTTATGTGCGACATATATTATAAAACTCATTTTTGTCTTAATTTTTTTTTTTTTTAACCTGAGACAACCCTACATAAATCACAGGTAAATTGAAAGAATTCTGGAGGCATGGACTGACTTTTAGATTCGGATATCAACACCTCTCAAAGTATTTTTTAAGAGTCAAAACAAATCGAACCAATTAAATTCGTTATAATCAAGGGCCTAAAAATAGATCGACGTTGTTGACACTCTACCTTCTTCTTAAGCATAATAAAGTCGGAGAGTAGGTAGATAACTTAATTTATAAAAGAGAGGCTTTGAACCCCATGTTCCTAATTTTGTAGAGGCATAACAAAGCAGGTAAAACCAATAATAAAAAAATTGGCCAATATGCTTCGTCTCTGACGTAGTCTTTTCTGATAATAAAACCTATTTTTGTCTTGGAAAAAAGAGTAAAAAAGTAAAACCCGCTGGGTGCGCCAGACGATGAACCTAAAGCATAGGTCTTTGACTTTGACATTGGTGTTTCACATTTTATACCTACTCCTAATGTATTATTGTAGATAGAGATTAAGATATGCATGAGTTTATTTATTGTTAAAGCAGAGATGCAAAGTGTCTATCTATTATAGCTTGTATATTTTTTTAACTTATACCAAGGCATGTTTTCTGTAGGTCGTTGATCAATGAAATGATTAATATTCCATAAGTTACCTACTAATCTCTATTCTCTTAAATGAAGCAAATAAAAAACAAACAATTGACATTGTAAAATTATGGTAATTATGATTAATTGCCAACAGAGTAATTCCTAATTGCAATGAAAACACGCGTAAAAAGTACTTTCGATCTTTTTCACAAAAGTGATCATCAATGATCAATTTCACTTTTCAATAGTGACCTGCCTATAAAAATACTATAAGTAAATAATATAGAAATTTTCTTTCTCACTTGTATTCTTATATCCGTCCTATATGGGAAATATTATAAAATAATATAGGTATGCTGGCCTGCATTCAAAGCACGATGTGTCAACTCTATCAACAGTGTTGACTGAATGTGATTTTGGCCATTAGAGACTATTCATATGACTGCCATAAGATAAGCGCACATAGGGACATATAGGAAATGCAAAAATAGACGAAAAATTTCCTGTATTATAGACATGAGTAATTTTACTCCCTAGTCGTGTTACGATTTTATGGTATTTTATATATTTTATATTAGATGTTATTATACAGGGTGCGCCATATATCCTTCTCTATATGCAATCTCCTGAACGCTAATAGATACAGGGTCGGTTAAATTAGAGAAATGATGCGCAGTTTTGTGGCCATCTCGAATTCGTCAAGACATACAAGATATACACTGCTCCTGAAATATCCTGAAAACTGAAAAACCGAAATTTCTTATTTTTGACATATCTTGCTTATTATTGGAAGTTGATAAATAATTTTTTGTACGCTTACATAAATCGTCAAGAGCTACCCATCTGTCATTACAAAAATTTTCAAGGCCGACTAGATCCAATAAGAGTTTTCAATTGAAGTTTAACAATTTTTGGTTTTTATCATTTTTTTTTATACCGAAAAACATAAAAAAACAATATGGCGGCCATAAGAAAAACGAACGTTGACTTTGAAAACTCCGGGATCTAGTCGGCTTTGAAAATTTTTGAAACGTCTCAGATGGGTAGCTCTTGCCGACTTATGTAAAGCCCACAATTTATTTATTAATCTCCAATAATAAAAAAGATATGGCAAAAATTAGAAATCTCGATTTTTCAGTTTTTTCAGGATATTTTAGGAACGGTCACAGATATCTTGCATGTCTTGACGGATGCGACATGGCCACAATACTGCGCATCTTTTCTCTAATTTAACCGACCCTGTATCTCTTAGCGTTCAGGAGATAGCAATATAGAGAAGGATACATGGTGCACCCTGTAGAGAAGGATATGGTGCGACCATATATTAAACCATATTATACCATATTATTATTATTATTCTGATCGTTATGTCGAATGGATGATTGATATAAACTGGCTACGAGGCTGGCTATTAATTTCAGCAAAATATCAAAATCCATTTAATTTTCCAAATTAAATTGAAATTATGCATATACATACAACTTGCCAATATAACAAAAACCCTAAACGAAGTTGATATGCCAGTACCAGTAACAGTATTATTCATCAATTATTATTCTTCTTCAATTTTGATTATTTAAATTTATAAAATATGAATAATTAATGACTTAGCCTAATCAAATAACTGACGACGAGGAATGGCTTTCAAGTATTTCGTAAATCGTTCTGTAATTCTCGGTTACGACATTCTCGTTCATTTGGAACGGTATTAAAACCACTACCAGATTTTTTTTTGTATAAATTTGTCTCATCATTGTTTTCTTGATTTGAAATATTCATTTCAAATATTCTTATAGAGATTACTTAGTCTGAAACAGTTGCCATTGAAAAGATTGTACCTTCACAATGACATCCTAAGTAATTATGTATGTAGAGGGTTATCACTTATCAGTGACTCGCGTACTTTCAAATTAGCTTGAAAAATGCATTATTTAGGAATAATTAGCGGAAGTATGGATTTTGAAAAAAAAACTTTTGAAATCACTTTGAAAGGCCTTAGAGCAAAAAGTTATACACTCACAATTGGCCGCTGTTTTTGAATTTTTAGGGTGTTTTGGGTTAGGGGTTGTCGGGGTCGCGAAACCAAGAATCCAATGGTAAAAAATAAAATTTCAAAATGGAGGATCTAATGTGACGGTCTTTTTTTAAGCAAAAAGAATTTTCCGTAAGTTAAATTTAAAAACATTTTGAGAAAAAATAATAAAATTTAAGTAGGTACGTGTTTTTGAGATAGCTGATCGAAAAATAGAATTTCAGAATGGCTATACAGGGTGGCTGACTTTTCATTGTCCAGCTTGTATTTTCTGAAATATGAAAGATACGGAGAAAAAAGTTAAATGGATAAATTGTCAAACTGGATGCGACCTACACAATTCCGAACACAATTTTTTTCCATTGCCAACCTTTTTTAATGTAGAATACACAATTTTTTCTTTTAAATGGGACGTATATGAACTTAGCGAAACACTTTCAACAAATCGATGCGCGCATAGTGCCATTATTTGCCGTTTTTTGCCGTTAATTAATTGTACAAAAAAAAAATTTGCCGCTCTTATTTTTTTAAAAATACAGGGTGTTTCGCTAACTTCACGTGAAGTTAGCGAAGCAGTTTCTGCAAATGATTTGCAAATCGCGGCGCGATAGTTGATTCATTTGCCGTTCTTTTGCCGTTAATTAGTTGTGTAAACAAAAATTTTGTAGTTATTATTTAAAAAAAAAAAAAGATTCATTAAAAAAAAAACTAAAAAAAGAGTGTTCAACTGTGGCCAAGTATGCATGGAGACAGCGACGCATATTTATAAAATGAAAACAGCAAATAGCTCTGGCCGTTAATTTCTGCCCAAACAAAAAATCACACTGCTGGATAAACGGTTTTTAGGGTGTCTCGCTAACTTTCATTGGCACTAAGCTTAAAATATTGTTTTTTTTTTTAATTAATGAAAATATATAGCGGCAAAATCAAAAAAGGTGCGAATAATTAAAACAGCCCTAGCGGCTAATTCCTGCACAAAAAAAATCAAAATGTTTGATATACAAAGGGATTTTAGGGAGTGTCTTTACTAATTTTATTGTTGATTCTTTGACGAAACATTTTTAACGAAACTCATTTAAAGTGTTTATTCGTGCAGTACTTATCACCACATATAAGGCTAAGAAACACGTAACACCCGCATTAAATATAGTATGGGTCTCTTGATTTGGGGTGAGGAAGCCGTCAATGGCTTCTTGTAAATATATCTTCTTATTAAAATTCTCGCTTCCCTTAGGTACTTTTATTATCCCAGGCATAGCCCAGGTGAGCGCTATACTAGCCTAGAAGGTGTTCTGATAAAATCTCTATTTTTCTCTAACATTCAGATTTTTTTTCAATTCATAAATATTCTACTCGAATGAATATAAACTACATACATCAATAGGTAAATGATTCCAGCATGAAAATATATTTTAGAAATGCATCTTCCCTAGATTTACTGAAAAACCGTGATTTTTTCGTTATTTACGCACATTATACATTTACAATAACAACAAAAAAAGTTCACTGAATGGACTTTTTCAAGGTCCTATTATAAAAATATAATCGTTAGACAAAGCAAAAAGAAATATTCTTCAAGTTATTAAAGTTTATTCAACAATGAATTTCACGTAATTTCCACTCAGAGAAATTTTATTTTTACAAAAAAAAAATAATTAAATTTTTCTGATACACCAGCTTAAAGTTCAGATTTCAAGTTTCAAAAACTGCATCTGTAAAGTTTCACTTCCACTTTTTTAACTAAAGTTATTGGTCTTTGAAACATGACCTACAAAATCAAATTTGTCACTTTTTTAAGGTTTGAATATTTTGGGCTCTGTATTTTTAAAACGAAAATTTTAAGATTTTTTTCATATCACTCACCTTTTTAAATGTCAAAATGAAAGTTTCAGATATTTGTTTTAAGAATTAAAAAAATAACAGGTCTTTACTTGATTTTCCTAAAAATTTTACTCTGTATGGGTACTATTCCTGTAAATATACTTTTTTTCACATTTGAAAACATGATATCTTGTTAGCTGCAAGTTTGTTCTCTAATTTATTTTTTTGTGGGCTTAATTTCATTAATTACATCAAAAGTTATAACGAATTTAACGTCCTGTTACCGATCTTCGGGTGCTAGAAAAAAATCTGCAGCTTGCTGTTTTCCTTTTAGGAAAAAACTATACGTATACATTTTTATGTAATATTTCCTGTTCTTTCGAATTTCGATTAGATTTTTTTTGAAAATGGATCTTTTAATATATTGCATAAATTATATGGGTGGCCGAATGAAAACGTACCAGGCCTAATAACTTGAAAACTGAAATGGAAAAACGCATGAATTTCATTTATCATATGACTTCCTTTTGTATAATACTCTAATAAGGGGTTTTGAAAAAAAAATTCCACCACTTAAGTGGCGTAACCAACCACACATTATTCTTTTTGCACGGTTTTGAAGGAACTGGAACTAGGAAATTTGAATTTAATTTAATTTTAAAATATTATAATTTTTTGCTTATTTTGAAACGTTTAGGTATTCTTTACATACTTCTAGATGATTGTTCTATTTTGCATTCAAACTAAAGTAGATACCTACGAGATCATTAATTAAAACGAGATGATGAATATTAGAATTGCACATTTATACACATTCCTCAGTATTCCATTCACATAGTTTATCCGTAATTTGCGTTATTAATGGAATAATAGCCGAATACGCTAATAATTTTAGTGCCATCATCATTATTATAATAACTGTCATTTGGCTCGTGTTCCTATTTCCAGTCATAAAAACCTTGAATTGTGTGTCACATTTATGCAACAGGACACCTCACTTCGAGAATAGTTCATTAGAGAAGTTACATAGTTGATATTATGGGAATATAACGTGAAACAACCTGCAAGTTTTTACCCTTGATAATATAATATGAAAAAAATTAACGTCTAAATTTTATAATAACAGTAAAAAATTAACTCCAATGGTTGGGACAAACATCTTCGCACCGTATTACGCCCGTGTGTGGGCCGTCATCTCGGTGACATTAAATGCATGGCACGGCCGCGTCGTCCGGGCACGAAATGATGATATTATTTGACTCAAGACGTCTAATTTCATTGTGTGAATCTCTAATTTCGGTAGTAGCGGACACAAGACCATTTTACGGTTCAGGTAACTACGTGTGTCCCAGCCATAGTAAGAAGTGAATATGTACTATCAAATTTAATACATGCAATTAAAGTTAACCAGTTTGATGTTTTTAGAAAATTTGAACAATTTATTTTAAGGTTCAAATATGAATTGTATAATATAAGGAAATCCAATTATTAATACCTAGTACAATAAAAAGCTTATCTTGCAGATTAAAGCTTATTCAAGAAATATTCTTATGTCATTCTTGCGTAAATGTAAATGTAAACTCGACTATTTACTAATTTTACAAAATTTTTGAGTTGGCACACGATAAATTTGACTAACGTTTAGGAACCTAATGTTGTGCTGAGATATACAGGTGTCCCAGATCATTTGAGTCGGTCTCTATGTGGGTCAAACGATGTATAAAAATTTTTTTTTTGCAAATTCAAATACAGAGTCACAATGGCCATAATTTAAAATTATTTTGGAGTATATAGGTACAGAGTATCCCATATGAGAGTGGCATATCAAAGTTATGTATTTTCTAAATAAATGGAATGCTCTTATGTCATTGCATCATTTTTTTGTAGATTGTTTAAGAAGAAAAAATAAGAATGGTTTTTACAGTTGGAGTTTAAATTAAGAAGTTTAGGAGTTATCAACAAGAGAAAATCGCGATTTTAGAAGTTCAAGGTCCTGCCCAGAGATGGGGGTTTACGTGTAAAGAAATATTCTTTACACTTTTCATGTAAAAAAAATGTGAACATTGTAAAGAATACGTAAACAATGTGAAAAATGCAAAGAATACGTAAACAATGTAAATATAAACAATAATTGTGTCAGTTCAAGATTTTTTCTTAGCGAAGATTAAATGCCTTATGTGGAGATGATCGGGAAGATTTGGAGAGCAAGACTATTATTAGAGAATGGAAAAATTTAAGCCTTAACCACTTGTGGTTGTTTTTTCAATCTCTCTAACAAACTTACTATAAGTTAACTAAACCAAACTGACATCAATTAAGTACGTTTGATTAGTATTAAATTTGGGTACACACAATAATGAATCAAATAAAAATGTTTAGCTTGGTAATATCAAAGAAAAGCGACAATACAATTTTGCGATCGCTTGAACTTTGCACTCTTTCCCAGAGTTGATTAGATTGTAATTGCCTGATAAAGTATGTAAAGCCCGCTCCTCGGAAAAGATCAACTTCATTAAAAACTTTATTTTCGTTGTCGGAGTAATTATTTTTCACGTTTAATTAACGGAAATCGTTGACCCAAGCAAAATAATTAAATTTACATGAATAAGGTTAATTTTATATTACTTGTAAATGCAAACAACAAAAAAATCGCAAGATTTTATTATTGGGAATGTCCGCATCTATGTAGAAACGCGATCATTAATAAAACTACACGCATGTATTTACATAGCTACTAATAAACTCTGATTGTCAAATATTCAATATACATAAGCGAATTGAAAATGTTAAACTTTCCCAAGTTTGTCCTGCTCGGAACAACCTGGAAGTTCCTGCGTAAAAGGCCGGTTTTCACTTGTACGACACCCGACGACAGCGACAACGCGACAACACGACAAAATTGCGGGGGGATTTCACCCTGACGCCCGTATTCACAAACGATAATTTCCTAAATAATTACGTAATCAATTATCCCCATCTCATTCTATTGCAAAAAAACTGCATATCTCCATCTCACTCATTTAAATAATTACGTAATTATTTAGGAAATTATCGTTTGTGAATACGGGCATATGTCTGGTTCCCACTTGTACGACGACATGGCACGTCGTCGGGTGTCGTACAATCGTACAAGTGGGAACCAGACTCAGGGTGAGCCCCCCGCAATTATTGTCGTGTTGTTACTGTCGTCAGGTCAGGTCAGGTCAGGTCAGAAGAAAACGGTTCATATAAACATGTTTCGTCAATTCCAGAAATGCGTTAATTTAAATGAAAATTAACGCAATCATTTTTTTATTAAATTGCGGGGGGACTTGCCACACGACACCCGACGACGTGCCATGTCGTCGGGTGTCGTACAAGTGGGAACCAGACTCATGGTGAAGTCCCCCCGCAATATTTTCGTGTTGTCGCCTTGTCGCTGTTGTCGGGTGTCGTACAAGTGAGAACCGGCCTTAACTGTTATTACTGCCTGTTATTGTCTTTTCATATTATATTTATAACATTATATAATACAGGGTGTCCAGTTGAAGTGGCATTTTATTGGAAACGGTAAGAGATACAGGGTTGCTTAAATTAGAGAAAAGTTGCGCAATTTTACTTATCGCTGCTGAAATATCCGGAAAAAAAAGAAAAATAAAGATTTCTTATGTTTTCCATATCTTTTTTATTGTTGAAAAATAATAAATAATTATTTGTAGGTTTACATATACGTAAGCCATCAAAAGCTATCAATTTGAGATTACGAAAATTTCTAAAGCCAACTAGATCACAGAGTTTTCATAGCCAAAGTTACGTGTTGGTCTGTGAACACCTTAATGCGGTGAATTTTTGGCGGGTGCATGTTCCTGAGTCTTATTTTGATAGGTGTAACATAAGTGGTGCCTTTAATATATTTTTTTTTTTTTTAAAGAGGAGCATCGGTCTTAACTGTGTAGGTAAGACATATTCGCTCCACTCTGGTAATTTGGCTTCGAGAACGAACTCATACAGCCACAGAGCCACAGACAATCACTAGGCCACGCAAGTCACTGACTTTAATATTAAGGGGTGATTCCTTGTCATTTTAGATTTTAGATTTTCATCTAGAGATGTCTCTTTTAGTTGACTATTAGTATAAAGGCCGGTTCCCACTTGTACGTCACCCGACGACGTGCCATGTCGTCGTACAAGTGGGAACCAGACTCAGGGTGAAATCCCCCCGCAATTTTGTCGTGTTGTCGCTGTCGTCGGGTGTCGTACAAGTGAGAACCGGCCTTATAGTTGACTCTTTATACGGTGATGTTATACTTTTATATCTTGTTTTGCTTTAAATTGTCTGGGTTATTATTTTGGCATAATTTGACTGGAATCTGTAAGGGTAGATAATAGAGATATTTTCGTATAATTTACCGGCACGGACAAATACAGATGGTATTGTGTTGTAGATGGTATGGTATATATTTGAAATTTGAGGGGAAAATACATTCGGCCATTGTGTTTTTTTTTTTTTAATAATTCCTGTGTTTAACATAAATTGATCTCAATGTTTTATAATAATTAGATTACTGTCGGTAAAATACTACGATTCAAATACTTTTTTAAATAAGCTTCAAATAGTTGATGTGTAATTATTATTTAAACGAATCATTCATCACAATTTACAATCTCAGAGAGTGATCTTAACCCTTAGTTGGTAACATACTTTTTTTCACTTTATAAGTAACATCCGTCTCTCAGTCGGTGATCATATTACAGTTCCAGCGTTATAGGTAACATCCGTCGCTCAGTCGGAATAGGTATTATAATACTATATGTATAATTACATATTTATTCGAATGTATTCTAGTAAACACTAATATATTTTATTAAAACAAGACTTATATCATTTTTATACATTTTTTTATATATTATACCTTTTTATTCACCATACTTTCGACCAACAGCCGACTGAGGGATGGACTGAAATATATCGTTCTGAGTAACACCCGTCTCACAGACGTATTTTCGCGAAGGCGGCTATGGACTTTTTGGCAACCAACTAGAACATACCTAATACGAAATTTTTGTACATTCATTAATTTGGATTCAGCGCAGCATCAAAACTCGGCATCCGCCTCAGAGTCGGATGTTACCAACTAAGGGTTAAATTTACTCCTTCTTGTTCTTCTTATTTGTGTTCCTCTTCTATCGAAGGTTGGAAATTATTATGGTTTTATGGTGTTTATTTACTTTATAATTTTATACAGCATTGAACGGTTTCACGGTTTTGTATTTTTGAAACAATTTTCTCAAATTTTGTAACCAACTTATTGTTCTAAGTCTTCCCCTAATCTTCTTTCCGCGTAGCAGCATCAGATGCACGAGTTGAAATTTCCCGCCCGTGTAACATATCCAAGATATTGCCATTTTCTAGATTTTATATTATTTACCACCTCAGGTTCTTTACCTATTCTTCTAAGAATTTTTAGGTTTGTGACTTTGTTACCCCCAAGATAACATGACGAGAATCCTACGAAAACACCACATCTCAACACGCTTCCATCATTTTTTAATTTTTTTTATTTTACAAAAATTAACATCTTGTAATTAAGGTAATGGGCCCAAAAGTTATTTTCAAAATATGTAGTGCACTATTTTCTTAATAAAAAAAATGAATGCGAATTTTTTTGACAAGAATTGCATTCTTTTCTTGTCTCAGGATGTGATCATCCATGAAGCAATATCTGATTTGTTTTGGAACAAAGGCACACCATACTAGATTTATATCTTAACTTTTTACAATAATCACAGGCAATATGCTGCAAATGATTCGAGAACATTTCTTTATTTCTTGAACGATTGCTCTTTATAATTTTTCTTACGGATATTTGTCATCTATTGCATTATTTACGGGAGGGGTGGAGGAATAAATTAAATTGTTGCTTCCATTCACGGGGTTATGTAGCCCCATAAATTGGACCTCATGCGCCTAAGGGCAATTCCAAAAATCATATGATGGTTGGTGAGACAAAAAAGAAACGCAAAATTTGATGACCATGCAATGTGTAGTTTGGGACTGTTAATATAATTTCTTAAAAACTGGTTTTTGATACTTTGTTGATCATTTGTAATCCAACCGTTACTGAATAGTTTTCAAAAATTATTCATGTGGGGCGTTGCATCAGAGATCGTCAAAATTTTCTTAGTTCAAATAAGTCAATATTTCAGGATTTATTTTCAACTGTTTTCCACGGAAATATTTTGAAAAAAAAAAATAACAAGTTATGAAACAGCTTTTATATTTTAACGCTTGATTTTCTCCGTCCAGTTATAGAAATTCGGATTCGTTTGTGAGTTTCAACGACCTGTTACTATCTACCTTTCGAGTGTTTAATTATTGCCGCAGCAAGAAAATAATACTTTTATTGTTTTCAGTAATATTGTTAGTCATTGGAAATTAAGCTATTAGAAGTATGTACGTGCGTTAACTTTTTGTTGTGAAATATTTCTACTAGCGAGGCTATTGAAATCTGGGCCTTCGAACAAATTATAAATGGTATAATACCACTGTTTGAACGCTTATACGCTGAGAAAAATATACACCATTGTATATTTAATAATATACCTAAGTATGTAGGTACATCATTGAAAAATAATAAAAAAATTTAAAAGAAACACAAAAACCATACCTACCTCATTGTATGTAATTCAGAGCGGTTTGATTGAAGAATAAAGTCGGACAAAAAACTTTATTCAACTTTTTTTTTGTGGATTTTTAAAGGGATTTTTCAAAAGCCGTTCATTAGCAATGTGAGCGTCGGCAATATTAATTAAAAACTTTTTACAAATATAATTTATTTTTTAGGGGGATTTAAAAATTTCATGTGTCGAATGTATTTTTATTTTAATTTTAGTTCATTAATAACGTTATGAATACAATGTTAACAATCCATTTTTTTTTTTTTTCAGAAAGCCATCATGGTGGAAAAGAAGAAGCAGCATGGAGAGGTGTCTCACCTTGACCTCGCTAATCGTCTCTCTTATCGGCCTAGCTCTATTAATAAGTCTATTGTTCGTAATATATAAAAACAAAAAGTCAGATGGTAAGTTAAAAATTCATCTATCCTTTCATGCATTTGATATTTCTGCCAACATCACTGTAACATGTTTTCAAAACGATTAAAAGATGACTAAAGTCGTTATAATAAATCATACAAATTGATGATCATCAATATCGTCTGTTCTAAATTTACCTATACTTTGAATAAGTTATAAGCAATAAGTTATACCGCCAAAGTCAACAGTTATCATCAGACAGATTAATGTTTGTGTTGTTGTAGATAAACAAAAATACTGGGTGTACCAAGGGGTGTACTGATTATGGACAACGGACACGAACTAAAGTATTTCAATTCAATAACAAATTAAAAGCTTTTTTGATGTTCCGAATCAAAAAATAGCCTATTTTTTTAAATTCCTAATCCTAGTTTTTTTAGGCAAAAGATTGCTGTCGTAACTATTTAATCCTTTTCAATTATATTTTTCAATTATTTAAAACCATGAAAAACATTATCTAAAATAAAAAAAATCAAGTTCAATAATAAAAATAGTGTATTTTTTTGTTAAAAAATACACTAAAATTAAGGTAACGTTTCTTCGGCCAATAAAATATTTGGGATATGAAGACCTTGTTCTTTGTTGAAAAATACCCGCTATTAGGACCAAGTTAACATCAGAAAAATAATTTTTTACTTTCTTAGGAGAGTTCACAATTAATTATCTATACCTACACCTCAAGCGAAATTTATTTGAAAATTTAATATGGATGGTCTTATATTTACATAATATTTTTTATATTATCTTTATTATAGCCGATGTATAATAAAAATCACTGGTACACTTTGTATAATGTATCGATGGTATAAATAATCCCATTTAAAAATGTTTCAGAAATACATAAAAATTATAATTCCTTTGATTCCGTTTTATGAGCAATAAAAACATAAGAGTCCAGTCACAACTAAAGTGTTCTTTGAAAAAAAATAACTAATAACATAATAAATTATATCTTGTGGGTATTTTCATTTTCTATAATTATAATAAAATATTATTCTAAAGTTTATTAATAAATATGTAGGTATGACATATTCACTGATTTTATTACTATCTTAATCCTATGAAGCTATGAGATTAAAAGAACAGAATCCGTAAAAAGCAGTGATAATTCTTGGAGGTTCTATTGTGCAATTTTTAACAAAAAGCAGGATACAGTTTGTTAGTTCATTTACGTGGTAAATTACCGAGCGGAATTTAGGTACTTAAAATAACCGCGACATTAGGTAAATTGAATATTAAGAAATAAACTTTAAAAAGGACGTTTTGCAGATGTGTAATTATAAATTAAAAATTCCAGTTCGCGTTCCACTTTTTCACAAATTTATTATTAGTCTACATATTTGGAGTTTCTTAAACTCAAATCATTCATTTTCAACTTAAGATTAATTAACTTCTAAATAACGTAAATATGAGTCGGCACGGTTTCTTTTTTGTGGCTTCTGTGAGGCCTCACAAATTCACAAAAAACTAAGATAGGTATCAAGAGACTAGGAAGAGATAAGAGATCAATAAAACCGTACACAAGAACGTATGCAGTACGAGACTTCTAGATTAGCCATTACTATTCTAGACAATGTAATTAATAACCAAAATAATTGACATTTTTGTCGTCATAGTCTTTCATTGGTAAAATAAAATCAAACAAAAATTAAATTTGAATGTATTATAGGTGTAGGTTGATGTTAATTTTCTTTTTCTTACGTGAAACTCAAATTGAGGGCAACGTAACTGTTCGTATTGATCATATAAACTGCTCAACAAATGAAACGTTACATGACCAAATTTGCCCTAACTTTGGCACTGATAAAATTTTGATTGTTTCGAGCAATTCAATTTTTATTTCGAGGGTTCACTAGTTCAATCCCTTGTTCATCAGTCCGTATGTTTGCAAGAACTTGGTACTTCACACAAAGTTGGTGGTAAATAAAACAGTTCAAAATCTCGGAAAGTTCGGCTTGCTCCCATTTGATCAAAGATTTTTCTTTTTAAATTCCAACACAAAGATCATGAAAATAATCATTCCGATTATTTCTTTTATTTACAGGGTGATCTCAAAAAAACTACTTTTTGGTGTGGCAATGATAACTTTATTACTCGGTATGATAACTCGGTGACCCGATTTTCAAAATGTAGGGCTCATTTTAAAGCTAAAGCTTTCAAGCAAGACCACGCAAGTTTGATAATCGACTAAGGACAAAAATTGAAAATACAGGGTTGTATTAAAACTGACCCAAATCTGAATGACTTCAGAAATCTGGTATTAAGGAAAATTTGAAATAAAGTTAATTTGCTTTCAAACGAACCATTCATTCTGAATACTTCAAGATGTTCTTCGCTTGCTTGAGTTAAGAATTGTTGACATAAGAACAAAATTACAACTTCGTGTTTTCGAATGAGGTAACCGCTTTGTTATTATTAGGCTTATTGTTTATCATATGGATGTCACTATTATTGATTGTTGTTTGACGGCTGATAAAACTGTTTTATATTGTCGGTTGAGCTGACATTTCTTTGCATGACTTCCATCAATACTTACCGTGATGGCTTGTTAATTCACTCAGCAATAATTGAGCCTGTCATATCGTAAAGAAAGTTCAGTTAAAAAAAGGTTAAGAGGTGTCCATTAAAATGTTTTATTATTTATGTACAAAAAACTGTGGCATTCCAAAAAAAAAAATGGGGAGTATCCAAATACCAATATTTTGTCGGACCTCCCCTGCCTCTTTTATAACTGCAGTAACTCTTCTTGGCATTCCCTCCACCAGGTGATGTAAAAACTGCTGGGGAGTAGCTTCCCATTCTTCCTGTATAGCTATCACCAAATCATCCAAATTATCCATTTGTCCTTCCCTTCCTTTAGGATTTTTTTTCATTCTGCTCCAAACATGCTCAAGAGGATTTATATCCGGAGATACAAGGGTGGTCAATTCATTCTTACAATAAATAAAACAGTTTTATCGGCCGTCAAACAACAATCAATAATAGTGACATCCATATAAACAATAAGCCTAATAATAACAAAGCGGCTACCTCATTCGAAAACACGAAGTTGTAATTTTGTTCATATGTCAACAATTCTTAACTAATGCAAGCGAAGTCTTGAAGTATTCAGAATGAATGGTTTGTTTGAAAGCAACTTAACTTTATTTCAAATTTTCCGTAATACCAGATTTCGGAAGCCATTCAGATTTGGGTTAGTTTTAATACAACCCTGTATTTTCAATTTTTGTCCTTAGTCGATTATCAAACTTGCGTGTTCTTGCTTGAAAGCTTTAGCTTTAAAATGAGCCCTACATTTTGAAAATCGGGTCACCGGTAACAAAGTTATCATTGCCACACCAAAAAGTAGTTTTTTTTTTAGATCAGCTTGTAAATAAAAGAAATAATCGGAAAATTCGAAAACCGTTTCGAGATATGAGGTCCATCTTCGTGATCTTTGTGTTGAAATTTAAAAAGAAAAATCTTTGATCAAATGGGAGCAAGCTAAACTTTCTGAGATTTTGAACTGTTTTATTTACCACCTATATAAACTTTGTGTGAAGTACCAAGTTCTTGCAAACATACGGACTGATAAACAAGGGATTGAACTAGTGAACCCTCGAAATAAAAATTGAATTGCTCGAAACAATCAAAATTTTATCAGTGCCAAAGTTAGGGCAAATTTGGTCATGTAACGTTTCATTTGTTGAGCAGTTTACTTAATCTCCTTCCAAAAGACCTCTTGTCGGAGTTCTAAAACCTAAAATGATTTCGTTATAATAGTGTCTAGAAAAAAATGAATACTTACAGAAAAATACCTATGACATCATGAGAGGTAGTTAATAATACAGTCAGAATTTCCTTCTATTCTTCTTTCCTTCTCTTTCAAATTGCGGGGTGGGGTCGGTCTCCTTGTCTGTCTTCCGAATGCATTTCTATCCTGAGCTGTGAAGGCGTTTATTTGGCCATCCTTCAAAACTTTCTGGACTGTCATTAATAAGGTGGCGGAAGGTCTTCCGCGACGTCGAGTCATTGGTATGTTATTAAAAGGGCTACTATAAATAGCACTATGGGAGGCTTACTAAGGGAGCACCCCCGGGAGGCAGAGTGTAGGTATTATGTCCATCCATACTATTGAAGGGGTCCTTTGACTTTACGACTTTCTCGGATAGGGACATTGCATACACCGCAGTTTGACACCAGCTATATAACAACTTTTCCGTTGTGTGGAATTACTTAGTCGATGCCAAGCGTACAGCTTGCGTTGGAGTTTGATGGGCATCTTCCTATCGCATATCACACACGTGAGTTGTCTCATCCATTCCATTATAATTGTTATTTTGGTTACATCTCTCTCTACTTTTCCATCATTGAGTATGATTGACCTCAGATTTTCATATTGATTGACCCTCGATATGAATGTACTGCCAATGAGAAGTATAATCCCATTGTCTTTTCACGAGTGATCTTAAAACCTTTGTCTTCCAGCGACTCTCCCAACGGTTGAACAGGCCTCTGAAGTGTTTCGTAAGATTATCCATGGTAACATTGAATAACAGTGGCCTCAGTATCGAACCTTGAGAAACTCCTAGTGTAGTTTCCAAATTTATTACTCGTTCGATTTAAACTTGTTTGTCGATTGCCTTAATTCTTACACCTCCAAGAATACTGTAAGTATTATTGGATGGTGAATGAGTGTCAGAAACCTATAGTGATGTTCAGTGCATTATCCTGATCAAAAAATGTTACCCCATATACACAGATTTGAAAGCGTGAAGTTCAATATCGAAATTCTTCTTGTTTTTATTTTGTCAGGAAAATTACGTAAGCGTGCTGGCTTTTCATACAAAGCTTTACTTTACGCCAGATTTTGTAGAAATGCCAAAAGTATCCTGCCTGTCGTGGAATACAGTCACACTATGGGGAGTGACCATCAATTATTATTGATTACTTGATCTCTATAATTTCATCATAACTGAGTCTTTCGACCAAAAGAATGATAGACCCCTTGTCCCATTACAACATTTCATCTTAAGTCAAATGTTGTTGGTGACCTCAGAATATTCTTTCATATTTCTCTATTTTATCTGAAAAAACTTTTTTTGGAAAACTATACACATCAAGACCACTCCGGTTGGGGGGCATCATCTTTCCTATACATCACTACGGAAAAAGTTTGCAGCAACTGACATTAGCAAAAAAAAACAACAATTACAGGGAAGCGGCAAACACAAACACGTTGGGAGAAAAATTCTCGCCTCTTCTCCGAAATTTATTTTTTAGTAAGTATCTAAATGTCATTTACTGCACACAATTTCCGTACTGATGTATAGATCCATACTTCGTGATCATTTCTCGCAAAATTCTATATTGCCAAAATGGTTAACAGCTGGAGGCTCATGGCTGGGATCTCAGAAACCCTATAAGATGCGAGGTCGGTTAAATTTGGAGAAAAATTATAGCGACATCTGTGTTGACCATAATTACCGACGCTAGCAAGAAACTATAATTAGGGTTACTGAAACAGATGTGGCTACTGATGATAGATCCTGGAGTTTCGAATGGATTTTCTGGATAAGTACCTAATCAATTGATCTAATGCAAAAGGTAGAGGATTACACTTGCTGATGTGGCATGCCGATGAATTCCAAAAGAAACGAAATGGCCATCCATTTCTTCGACTGTGTTTTCCCTGCCTTTGGCATAAGATGAGCATGAGCCCTAGCACCCATACCAATTTTCTTTTCCGTGTTTTGGCCATATCTTTTATATTATTGAAAATAAATATATATATTTTTCTAACTATCGTCTGTGTTGCGACATTTGTGTTGCTGATCGTAACTACCAACGCTATGGAGAATCTATAATTATGGTTACCAACACATATTTCGCTACTGATTATCGATCCCGGAGATCCGTGTAAATTTTATGGATAAAGTAATCAACTGATCTTGTTGATGTGGCATGCCGATGAGCTCCAACGAAATGGTCCTCGCTATGTTTTCAGCAGTTTTTTTTTGTCTTTGGCATGAGATCATTGATGAGCATGAGCCCTATAGAAGCCACGAATTTTCTTTTTATGATTGATTTAATAATTTGCTCGAAAATGTAACATCAAAATAAGATATATCGATTTTTCAGTTGTCAGCATATTCCAGGAGCCTAAATCCTAAATTTTGTCTTAAAAATTTTATTCTCATTTATTATTTTATTTAAAAAACTTTTGTCCTAAAAAAGAATCTCAAAAAACATGTACTTTTGCAACTTTTCTCTTATTTAACCCACCTCGCATCTCTCATCGCTTCAGAGATCCCAATGGTGAGCATCGCATTAACCCACCTTCCAACAGAAAACACATTGAAATCTGTACGTAGTCCCTCGCATAACCGGAGCCAAAAGTTCCACGGTTAAGAGAAAAAAATTATTTGCTCTATCGTATTTACAAATAGATATACAGGATGTTCCGTAAGTGATGGTCTGTGGTGAAGTGTAAGATTCTTCGTTTCGAAATGTTAGGATTTGACACAACTTGCTCTAATAAATTTTTGGTAATAAAAAGGTTTTATTTTTTTTTCTAAAATTATGTAGATTGTACCAGGAAAACTAAACAGGTATTATACCTACGCATATAACAGCTATCAGGCATAATTTGAGGCCGATACCGCTAATTACAGCCTAGTTGATTATACCATTGATAAGGACCATTAATGAGTATCTTTTTATTTAATTACTATAATTTATGTCTCTTTACGCAAATTCAAACAATACACTTAGGTACCTTAGATATTGTTTTTACTTGGGACTATTGATTGGTTTTAGGGAAAAATAAGGACCGAGAACTACCTAAAGTTTAAAAAATTTTCTAATATAACTGAAAGTACTTTATTTTTTTAAATTTTATAAATTATGTCTCTCATCTTCTCCTCCTGTTTGCACAAAAAGTAACTTGCAGTCATTTGCCAGTTATCTTCAAAATTTTAAAAATACTAAAAACTGATGAGTAGATATCATAATTTATTTTGTGGAAGCAAAGGGGAATTGAAATTTTTGGGTCTAACTTTCTAATGATATTATGGCTAATGTTAGTAATAATTCACAAATTTCCCATGCTTGATTTTTATATTTTCCGCAGACACGTCACAGAATGGCCCAGAAGCGCTGCTGTCTTTCTCAAACGACGTATTTCAGGCCCCAAACACATTGACTGCTACAACGGAGAATAAGAAGCGGGTTTGTCTGACGCCCGGTTGCATTCATGCTGCCTCAAGTGTGTTGAAGCACATGGACCCCAGCGTCGACCCCTGCGATGACTTCTACCAATTCACCTGTGGCAACTTCGTCAAGTCTACCATAATACCTGACGATAAGTCCTCAGTGTCATCCTTCAGTGTTATCAGCGATAAGCTCACTGAACAGCTCAGGTGGGATTATTTGATAAATTTTTTTCTTCCGTCTCCTTCTTACATGCTGCAAAATATTTTACTACCAAGTGAATGACAAATGACATTAAAAAAATTTTCTTAAAATATTTATTTACTTTTTCTAAAAAAACAAAAATTTCAGGAGTGTTATAGATGAACCCATAAAAGAAAATGAACCATTTCCATTTCAAATCACAAAAAAACTCTACAAAGCTTGCATGAACAAGACTTTGATTGAGAAAAATAGTTTGGCAACCATAAAGGAGCTGTTAGCAGAATTAGGAAATTGGCCCGTCATTATTGGCGATTCCTGGGATGAAGGAAAATTTGATTGGAGAGAATCAGTCTACAGATTCAAGAAAGTCGGCTACAGTGTCGACTATTTCATCGACTTCTCTGTTAGTCACGACTTGAAGAACTCAACCAAGAGAATCATCGATGTAAGTTGAGTTTTTCACAATCAGCAATACGTTTTAAACTTAATTTTTCTTCAGCTAGATCAAGCGTCTTTCGGTTTGAGAAGAGAGTTCCTAATCAAGGGACTGAACGACAGTCTAGTCAAAGCTTATTATGATTATATGGTCGATATTGCTGTTATTTTAGGAGCTGACAGAAACAGAGCTGAGAAAGAACTGATGAAATCTCTACAATTTGAAACAAATCTAGCCAATGTAAGTATAATTCAGGTATCATTGTCAGCTGTTATTGTCACTTGTGACTGTTTTAGATATCTCTACCTAGTGAGAAACGCCGTAATGCCACTCTTCTTTACAACGTGATGACCATCAGTGACTTGGAAACGAAATATCCAAGCATCCCTTGGTTGACTTATATCAACACTCTTTTAGCTCCCGATAATAAAGTTTTCGAAAATGAAACACTTTTGGTTGCCGTACCAAGCTATCTTAGGGAATTTGAAACTCTTATTGCAAGAACCCCTAAAAGGTGACTTTTTACTTTTATCATAATCTAGTTAGTGTTAAAATTGTGATTTCTTTATTTTACAGAACTCAAGCAAATTATGTAATGTGGAGAGCTATGTCTTCTTCTATCTCTTATTTGGGCGAAGATTTCAGAAGACGCCAACTAGAATACACTACAATAGTGACGGGCAGGACCGAGAGGGCTTCCAGATGGAAAGAATGTGTGGATATCGCTGCTGGCAGGTAATTTAATTATTGTTAGTTACTGGTTATAAAATTTTCAATACTAATCTGTTCCTTGTTTATGAAATCTAGAGTATTGCTTGCTATTTAGTCGTGCCTCACGGAAGTTTTTGCTGAGGACCCGATATTCAAATAATTTTGTTATTGTAGAAAATATGGAGATATACTTCGTGAGACACGATTAAAATGCATAAATTAAAAGAATTATTATAGGTAAGTGCAGGTAACACTGACTCGGATCGGGATAGAAAATATACCTACTTCTTCATGATTTTAACTAGAAAAATATTAAAATTCAACAAAACCAGAAAATTCATTAATTATTTCTATACAACCTTATTTCTCTAGTATGTCCACCGCAGCTGGTGCTCTATATGTGAGAAAGTACTTCAAAGAGAATGCAAAACAAAGAGCAATGGAAATGGTAAAAGACATCCGGGAAGAATTCCACACCATTTTAAATCATGTCGATTGGATGGACAATGACACCCGCCAGCATGCCTTGGAGAAAGCCCAAGCTATGGCAACACATATTGGTTACCCTGATGAACTGCTTGACGATAAAAAATTGGAAGAGTTTTACGAAGGCGTAAGATGTTTACTTTACCTATTTGTTCTCGATCTAATACAGTTTATAAATCTAGCTTGAAGTAGATGAAAATCAATATCTGAAATCAGTGCTAAACCTAACAAAGTTTGGTACACGATACTCATTCAGAAGATTGAGACAACCTGTCAATAAGACCGATTGGATCTCACACGGCCGTCCTTCTGTTGTCAACGCTTTTTACTCTGCACTGGAAAACAGTATCCGTAAGTCGTTATAAACAATTTTCTGTGCAGTAATTTGTCAGTGACGATTATGGTCGTGTTTCAGAGTTCCCAGCTGGTATCTTACAAGGAGTGTTCTTCAATGCTGACAGGCCACAGTATATGAATTATGGTGCAATTGGATTCGTGATTGGTCATGAGATAACACATGGATTCGATGATCAGGGCCGACAATTTGATAAACAAGGTAATCTGGTGAATTGGTGGGATCCCCATACCCAAGAAGCTTTCAACCAAAAAGCACAGTGTATCATTGATCAGTATAATAACTTTACTGTGCCAGAACTGGGAATTAAGGTAAGAACTTATAGTAAACAGTTTAGATAAAGAGAAATAAATTGATCTCCTATGAAACAGAACTTTTCTCAACTAATGACACTTATGAATTGTTATAAAAATGGTGAACCAGTTTGGGTACAATTTTAACTTTCATCATTGTTTTCTTCTTATTATTCACCAGAAAACTCTGATAATTCTTCACTACCTGGTAAATTTAGCTAAGAATTACTGAAATATATTAAAAAGAATGCACTTTTAATGTCAAATCCAACATTTTTGTGCTGTTAACTTACATGTAGGTATCTTACTTTTGTATAATAATTAGTTTGATTCCCTGTACCTCTTATAGTACCTAATAATGGTGAACCATTTTTTATAATTCCATAATATTTTATTCCTGTATATTTTATTTTATTTTATGGGATATTTCCATATGCGTGCGCACTTATTAATTATTTATTTTTTAATTAATAGGCTTTATCACAGGTATTAATCTTAAGAATGCAGACAATCATTAATGGTGGAAGATTAATTAATCAGGTTCGAGAAGCTTAGCATAGATCCGTGTATTAATAAGAAAGAACTGACCAAAGAATTGTAGATGATACTGTTCATACTAAGCTCAATTATTTTTAATGATGCACGGGTTTTCAATTCAATGGCTATGTTTCTTTGACCTGTAAAAACCCAAAACTCTTATTTGATGATTGCTTACCAATAATTATTTTCATAGTGGTGGTACAATGGGAACATTGGAAAATGCGCATGGACTTGAGGTATTGGTGACGGAATTAATATTTTTCAGTGGTGAATATTTGACGAAAATATATTTTTTATAAACAAATCTGCTGCAAAAAATGCATTGGTGTGGGTGTTGGTCTTTTACGAAAATTAATACATTATACAAAAATATTATAAAATGCTTTGCTCAGTTTGCTTCATTATGATTTATTTTACCGACTTAACTAGAGATTAATAATAATTGGACTTGATTTTTAGTAGACATGATATTTACCTACTATTGCTCCATGCCCGGTTGTTCAAATCTTAGTGATCTTCTGAATATTAATAATTGACAGTCGAATTAATCAATGATTATTTCGCACGTATACTGATTTAACAAAAAACATCAACAAGTAGGTATGTGTATTTTGAACAACTGAACCGGGTATTAATATTTAATCTACAGAATCTGAAAATATTTAATTATATTTTGTAATTATTGATGCGTGCAATGCATCACAAATCGAGAAAACATTATTTTGTGGAATTATTTCAAGCATAAAAATAATTTCCTTCAATAGGACTGATGAGCTAATAATCCAAAGGGGTACAATAAGCGCAAGCTTCAGTACAAGGGCTTTGAACCTACCCTAGAATAAGGGCTTTCAATAAATTATTTGAAAAACATCGAATTTAATAGTTATACTTACCCGCCTTGAAACTAAAATACCTATATAAAGTTTCGGGAAAATTTTGGTAATAAAAACAAAATAATTTTGCTCTAATTTTTTGTTATATTATTACAATTTTGTGTAGCACACATTTTTAATTCATTCGTTTGTCTTTAAAATTAAAGGACAAGTTTAATGCATCTAGAATTTAAGATCACTTTTTTTTCGTGTTGATTTTACAAATTTGCGTATAGACGGAGAAAACTGAAGTCATACCACAGGTAGAGCATCAATGGTGAGATTGATATATTGATTTAATTTATTAATCGGAAATCTCTCACCTGAATTTTTGCTTGACTCATAATTTTGCTGAAAATTGGAACCCTCTCTCTTGCTCCAGTTGTCTACCTAAGTATATGGAAGGATTTCAGTTTACCAGATCTAAAAAGTTAACTCCTGATGTTACTATGTATTTAATAATAATTATTACTTTAATTTTTAATTTAACATAATTTGTTAACCAATTATGTATACTATCATCAGAATTGATGGTAGCAGGTGCAGCTTTTTGCTTTCAACATGAAGCCATCCGACTAGAGGTCATATACGAAGGGACTGGAACCATCCTGTGACTAACATTCTCTTACCCAAAATTAACATCCAAATCATTTTCATCCTTTCATGGGTGACTTCCATCTTTCTTCCCTTACACACCCATTGCTTTACTTTAACTACTTACCTACCTACTCTAATTTCCTGAAACATCTTTACCCATTCTAAGCTTAATTTCTCATTACGGTTTAATTCCTCGGCCCATCGTTGCTTATAAGTGAAACTCCTATTCTGCTTTTAAATACCTCTATAACCCAACAAGTGGGCTTGCAGATGAACGGCTTGAAGACCTTGGGCGAGAACATCGCCGATTTTGGCGGTTTCAAGATCTCTCACCAGGCTTACACCAGGTGGGAGTCGAGGCACGGGCGAGAGGAAGCCAGGCTGCCTGGGCTGGTCCAATACAACCCTCAACAATTGTTTTGGATTTCGAGTGCGATGGTCTGGTGCTCATCGATGAGGATTGAAGAGATGAAGCAACTAGTGCTTGTTGACAGTCATCCTCCTGACAAATACAGAGTCAATATACCTATTATGAATAATGAGATGTTTAGTAAAAACTGGGGTTGTGATACAACAAGGAAGATGAATCCTGAAAAGAAGTGTAGTGTCTGGTAGGAGAGCAAGAAAGTCGAAGAAAGACTGTTTGAGTCAAACTATATAGTTTAAAGTACTTATTTTATTTTCATAATTTATTCTTTGTGAAACAAGAAATTGAATTGGAATGAATGAATACATGGTCTTCGTTTCGTATAGGTATTAGGTACATAATTATATGTGTAGGTATAGGTCTTCGGAATTTTGGAATAGATTCATGAAAATAGGATATAGGTAATGAAATTCTTATAATACGTATTATTGTTTAAAAAACAGGCTCTTTTGTTGAAATTCTATAAATAATGACATAATTAGCTACATAATT
Organism: Malachius bipustulatus; assembly: GCA_910589415.1. NCBI lineage: Eukaryota > Metazoa > Arthropoda > Insecta > Coleoptera > Melyridae > Malachius > Malachius bipustulatus. Next base: position 5,954,522 of record OU342631.1, on the reverse strand, counting down.
TATATAATAATTATTCTAAGTAAGTTTGAATTAGAAATAATATGAAAACTATATAGCAGTATATTTGACAGTATTATAATTAAGATAAGACATTACTTTTTCTGATGAACACTTGAATTTTTTCGTCTCAAAATCCTTTACAGAACTATTTGAAGAATTGTCGATAAAAAATAACAAAGAAAAATAAAGAAAAAGAGTAGGTATAAAATAATTTATTGAATAAAAATTTCAAATCTTCAGGAATTCGTATACCTAATACCCCCTTTTTCACTCTGCAAAGTGTTTCAAAATAGTATGTGTTTTTTTGTGTATATTTTTGTGTACTAAACAATAATATGTTGGTGTCCAATCAAATACTATGAATTTGTCACTCTCGCGGTATAACGTTTTCTACATCTTTCTCAGTAATTATATATGTTGTAAGTAAAACTTGAGATTACGGATGCTGTAAAGCAACCCAATAACAACTGCCCAATGAGGGGTTGAAACCCGAAAGCGGCAGATAAGCAGCTATTCAACTTTTTTTTGCAACAACTCTTTTAATAATTGGAATTGTTGTTTTATTGATACAAATATTTTATCTACCATGGCTAATTTTACTAAAAACATTTATGAAAAAGTACCTAGTTGAGAAAAAAGATAATTTTACCTTAATTTAGTATGTCAATAATTATTGTAAGATTTAACTAAATATGATACATACCCAGAAATATGACTGGGATTCCTTTATTAATGTCGGGTTGTTACTTTTATTGTTACTTTCATGAAATGATTGAGTATTTTTTCAAACTGGCAGCTTGCACTGATCGATAGTTTGAATTATTTGAAGTGAAGATTCATAGAATATGTAAATAGAGAAAGAATACTTAATTCTTAATCTGTTAACAAGGTGTCGTCAACAAATAGAAAGTACTAACCTATTGTTAGAGTATGTAGGTACCTAACTTGAGAAATAGATTGAGAGTTGTGTAATTTTAAGATAGATGTAGGGACAGAAGTCCGGTAGATTTTAGCTAATTTTAAATTTAGCTAAGAATCTTCTTGCTTGGATGATTATTGAAGATATTTTCAGAAAATTTGATGTGTTAATAAAAAATTGAACATCTCCTTTCATGTTAAGCTTGCGGCCGTTACGAAAACGCTTAGGCCAAGTACTTAAAAATATTATAATGTAATAATTTAGGATTGTTTACGTACTCTTCCATGTGCGGTTTTATTAAATGTTAATTTTTAAGTTAACGAGAGGGCTAAATGAAGAACTAGGTACCATAATAAAAAAGTTGATTTATAAGCAAATAAAAATATTAATTTTTACAATAGAATAAGTATTTATTTTATAAATGGGGAATCTCGCTACTTTACAAGAGTTACCTATTATTATAGTTTTATTATGTCAGTATTTCATTAAAATCACTCATTTTAATTTTAGTTTTAAACTTTATAATACCCTTAATGGAATTTTGAACCGAAAATATCTTCCATAATCATTTCGTGATTTGTAACCTGGCTGTTAAATCACTGAAACCTTGATGTTGAAAAATACTTAAAATACCTTCGATTGTTGGAGAAAATCTAGTAGAGAAAAATATTATTTTTTTGAAAAATTGCAATTGTTTATTATTGCGACCTTGTATGTATGCATACAGGGTGCTTCATTTTTTTACCAGTGTCATTTTAGGAGGTGCTAGAGAATCGCAAAATAAGTGAACTTTTCTCAGAAAATATTTTTCAGAAAGGCATAATAACGGAGGTAGAAAGAAGTCTTAAGTTAATTTGTGTTTATTTTCTAAAATAAATACGAACATAATAAAAATTATTACAGCTTGCAGACATTGAAAAATGTTTAACCTATAAAAGCTCAGAAACGATACGTAATATCAAAATTTTGCGACAGTATTTTTCTTTTCAAATTAGAACGTATAATCAAAACATATTATGATCATCTGTGGAAAATATCCAGAGGCGTAGAAGATAGGGTGGGAAAATGGGGCCCATCACTCATGTATATCTACGCCACTGGACAGTTTTGGAAAAGTATATTACCAGTAAACAATAATAGGTATTGATTATTGAATATATTGAACACCTAAACTCTTACAGACTCAAGCATCCAGAAAGATCAAATTTTGCAAAACACTTAATAGAAAACAATCACACTCTAACAGCAAACAACAAAATTTTGTTACTACATCATTGTGATCATTATTTTAAATTAAATTTTCTTGAATCTCTAGAGATCCACAGACATTTACATAATCAACAATACACAGTAATAAATGAACAGCTAGACACATATCATTCTCCACTACTTGATTTTCTTCTTGATATCAACAACTAAGAAGATTCTGAAGAAATACATTATGATCTAGTTAGTTCTCTTAAAAATTCATTTAAATCTAGTTACTTGTTTCATGATCACTTAGGTAATACTGTTGCTATGTTACTGTATCAATAATTTTATTTACGTCTGAAAATAATAGGTATCATTCTCAGAACTACGACATGTGTACCAAATTTGAACAACATCGCTCCAGCGGCCCTAAAGTTATTCTCAGAATTCCATTTTCATACTTGAACTTTAAAGACAACTACCTCCGTTATTATGTCTTTCTGAAAAAATATTTTTTTTTAGGAAAGTCCCCTTATTTTATGATTCTCTATCACCTCCTAAAATGACACTGCTGAAAAATGAAACATCCTGTATATCCTGAGAACTTATACCTACAGTGTGTCGCATTTAAGATGAATACACTCTTATTGTATTTTCGGTATTTGAAGGAATTGCGGTTCGAAATTTTGTACAGTGATAGAGACTGATGAGTCACACTTTTTAGGATATCTAACTGAAATTTGATCTTCATACCCCCTACTACGTCTTCACAAACAGGGAGAATTATTATCGATAGGTATTTTGCTTCGCGTTAGAGGTATCGAAAAAAGTTACTGTAAAAAGATGTTTTAAATTGAGTGTAACCCCGGATACAGAGTGTCATGACAAAATTCGCATTTGAATTTTTTCATTATTTTGGTGTCATATTTTTTTTTAAATTTAATTTTTGAATTTGATAATTAGAGTGTCATGGAACGTAAAAATCGGAGAGTAGTGTTAAATGTGTCAACTTATTACATTACATGACATTCTAATTATCAAACTAGAAAATAAAATAATGAATAAATTAAAATGAAAACTTTACGAAACTCGGTATCCGCGGGGCTAGAATATAATTTAGAATTAAGTATGCAGGGTGTTATGTAATTGAATGTTAATATTTAAGGGGGTGATTTTTGGGTCCATTTTAAGAAGAAAACTTCATAAGAACGTATGTCCTAAGAGTCTTAACTTTTGAGATACAGGGTGGTAAAGTTTTTAAAAATATTTTTTTCATAATATCTGTAATACCGCTTTGGATATTTTAATGAAATTTAATGGACAGGTATTACTCATCAAGAGGCATTTTTTCATGTACTACATTTCGTTTTATCTCCACTAGTGACATCTTGCAGAATTTTACCTATGAATATTTTTATATTTTTTTATTGTCATTTACCGACAATCTTGTGACCATGTATACAGAAACAGATTTTATTATTTTTGGCAAAAACCGTGCATCGGTTTGAAAAAAAATAAGTGAGCAAATTTGCTTGGAAATGAATGGGGATTCCAAAAATGATTTCTATTTGAACAGAAATCAGTGGAGTACCATCAATGTCTGCTAAAATATGCCGATAAAATTCTGCACGATCGTGCACCATCGTCACTAATGGAAATAAAATGAAACGTGGTACATGAAAAAATGCCCCTTGATGTTGATGGTATACGAAATTTCATTAAAATATCCAGAGCGGTATTACAGATATTACGAAAAAATTATTTATTTTAATGAAACTTTACCACCCTGTATCTCAAAATTTAAGACTCTTAGGACATACGTTCTTATAAAGTTTTCTTCTTAAAATGGACCCAAAAATCATCCCCTTAAATATTGATATTCAATTACATAACACCCTGTATAATACAACTTTTTCTGTTACATTTTTTGATATTTCTAACGCGAAGCAAAATATCGATAATTCGCCTCTTTGCGAAGACGTAGTAGGCGGGGCTTAATAAAAAGCAAAATGTCAGTTAGAAATCGTAAAAGTGTGACTCATCAGTCAGTATGACTATACAAAAATTCAAACTCCGACTCCTTCAAATAACCAAAATAGAGGGGTGTACTCATATTAAATGCGACACGCTGTATATACAGTGTGACACGTATGTTCTTGAGTCACTGTATAAAATATTTATTGATTGTGGGATTTTAACCACATTTTTTATATGCATGGTTAGAGCTTGAGAAACTCTATTTTTGAAGCAACCACAAAATCCCATTCCAACAAAATCAAGGCCCGCTGTAGATCAGAGCTTAGTAGTAAATTTCAGGAATTCATATATAGTACCTACAGAGTGATCAGATTTGTTTTTTAAATCGCTTTTGTGAGTTATTGAAATTTTAATTTAGCTAAAAAATCGTGAATATTCAACGGGTTTCGATAAAATTATGTCCCCAGATTTTTTCTCACAAAAAACCGCTAATATGAATTCTTGAAATTTCACTACAAAACACTGACCTAGTACACCAGGCCTTGGATTTTGAAATCAGGCGCTTTGCTCCAAAAATACAGTTCACCAAGCTCTACCATTAAAACGATCCACTTGAAATTGCACAATAAATCAAGAATTTACAGTGTGTCCCAAGTAAATGATCACGCTGTATCTTAAATATCATTAAAATAAGCGTTAATATAAACCACGGTGTAAGATAACTAAGGTGTTGGAACAAGACTCCCCAGTGCGACCCGATATCGTCACCACTCGTCACGTTACATCTGTTTTACCCATTTGTTTTGTTGCTCTCGCTCGCAATGGTTAGTTCTGCCGTACTCTTCTCTCGGACAAGCGCACAAACGCTAGCATAAATGATTCACGCATATTCGCTGATAAACGCGTGCTCTTATGTTCTAATTTTATTAATATTTAAATGTTAAAATGTCACTCGATGAAATACCCGTTATAGTTTCATCGCATCAACTTCTACAATTAGGCAAATCACAGTTTCTACCCATTTTTGCTTATCGCTTCTTCAGAAAAAAATAAAATTGAGTAGCATGACACCCTGATAATGGCAATTTGCATGTGTAAGAGCAAGAGGTCAGAGCCCAGCTGGCAAGACTCTCTCATACACTGAGGTTCAGGTTTTCGTCGCGCGCTTTACTGTTGAAATACGTGCTTCGTTCACTCACCTATATATCTTACACCGTGATATAAACAAATTCATTAACATTCAACTTCAAGCAAGTGGTTATGGTTTTGTAAGTGTAATTAGGTCTTAATATTTTTACGAAAATAATCTTTACATTCATTTTATGTCTCCGGAAACAATACTTGTTGCTATACATATAAATAAATTAATTTTTGTTTGGAGAAGACAAGGCATATGAAAAGCTTGCGTTTTAAGAATGACGACTTAGTTTTGATTCTGCTGTTCACAGAATATTTTTATTCAAGAATATTTTTTCATAATTAATTATATTATATCTACATCATGACCTAAACATCTGAACGTACGTTACTATTAAAAGTAATTTATAATAATAATTGCAATGCTTGCGAATGTAAAACAATGAACTTGATTATATGTATGAACCTTGAATGAACTTGAACGTATATACCGTGTGTCCCCGGATAGGTGAAACGACTCTTATAAAAGACAAAATTTTTTGGATTTTAATTTTAATTTTTTTGGGTTCAGCCCTGCTTGGCTGAAGAATAATTTCTAACAAAATTTTAGTTTTGAAAAATCAAACATGCCTTGGAAATTTACAAGAAACCGGTTTTTCTGTTGAGTAAAGTGCCTTTTATGTGGCAAATACGACAAAATGTTATTTGAAAAAGTTGTTCAGAATCAACATTTAGGTCCCTATACCAAATTTCAAAATCATAGGCCAACTTTAATTTTTTTAATTTATTTTTATGTTTTATTTCACAAATCAAAGAATTTCATTTTGCAACAATGACTGCCATGGAAAAACCAAATTTTACCCATAGCAATAGCAATCTGTCAATATCAGTCTTTGTTACAAATGAAATTCTTTGATTTGTGAAATAAACATAAAAATAAATGTAAAAGATCAAAGTTGGCCTATGATTTTGAAATTTGATATACGAACCTAAATGTTGATTGTGAACAACTTTTTCAAATAACATTTTGTCGTATTTGCCACATAAAAGGCACTTTACTCAACAGAAAAATCGGTTTCTTGGAAATTTCCAAGGCATGCTTGAATTTTCAAAACTAAAATTTTGTTAGAAATTATTTTTTAGCCAAGCAGGGCTGAACCCCAAAAAATTAAAATTAAAATCAAAAAATTTTTGTCTTTTATAAGAGTCGTTTCACCTATCCGGGGACACACGGTATAATTCTTGGATAGCCATAGTATTATCTAATATAAAAATATAAGAAAAAATCAAAATAATGAAAATTATTGATAGAAGAAACGATATTTTTCTATCTTTGAAAATATAAAATTTATTAACTGTTCAATGTATATGCATATTGACGTATACGGGGCGCCCGTTTTTAGAGAACATGCATGGGGATCTCTGTTGTTATCTTAAGAGATACAAAGTCGGTTAAATTGGGGAAAAGTTGCGTATTTTTGTGCTGATTATACCTAACCTGAAAAAAAATCTGAGCTGTCGTTATTAGTTGTCAAAATATTGGAAAAAATACGAAATTTGCAATTTTTGTTATAATTTTTTTATTTATAGTGGCCAGTCAAGCTAGCCGTTTTTAACCGAAACAATAATATTCCTTTTTCCAACAAGGAATCCAAAAATATTTTCAAAACGCTCTAGCTCTCTATATGGAGGAGCATCGATAGTCAACTTTCTATTTTCTTATGGGCACCATGTGAGATTTTTCCCTTTTTGAACGCAATTTATTTTTTTGATCAACAAGATGGGAAAAATTCAATACGGCGTCCATTAGAAAAAAGGTAACAATCCATTTCTCGCAATTTTAAAGTGCTAGAGAGATTTGAAAATTGTTTTTGGATTCCTTCTTGAAAATTGTCCTAATAAATGTTTCGGTTGAAAACTACTAGCTTAATTGGTAATTAAATAAAAAAATTACAGTCTTTTGTTTTTGGTTTTCCTCTTTTGTTAATTGCTTTTCCTCATTTTTTGTCAAATGATTTTCTTATTTTTCTATCTATCAACGATTGTAGTCATTGATTTATCAATAAATATCCTTTTATGTGAAATCAGTTTCACTTTATGTCAATTGCTTTTCCTATTTACGTGCAATGACAGTATCATAATATTGGAAAAGCATTTGATATAAAAGGAATCTTATTTGACAAAAGAGGAATTTCAATTGAAAAAACACGCACTGACGTTTGATAAATGTGAAAGCATTTGACAAATTAGGAAAACCAATTGACAAAGGACGAAAACCAAAAGAAAAAGGCTGTAAAAACAAAAATAGCAAATTTTCTATTTTTTCCAATATTGTGACAACTAACTAATAATGACAGCTTAGATTTTTTTTCAGATTATTACTTAATCGCCACAAAAATATGCAACTTTTCCCCAATTTAATCCACTTCGTATCTCTTAAGATAATTGAGATCCCCATGAATTTTCTTCAGGGTGTGATTCATCGAGTCATTTTATGAAGAAAAGTTAATATGAACATACCCGAAGGGCTTGATTTTTTTTCTACAGGGTGTTGAATTTTTGTTTTTTTTTAAGTTATTTTTTATTATCTACGAAAGTAGTTCAGATCTTTTTTTCAATTTTGCCATGTTTTAATAACATATATGACCATGTATCCTTCTCTATATTGCTATCTCCTGAACGCTGAGAGATACAGGGTCGGTTAAATTAGAGAAAAGATGCGCAGTTTTGTGGCCATCTCGAATCCGTCAAGACATGCAAGATATCTGTGACCGCTCCTGAAATATCCTGAAAAAACTGAAAAATCGATATTTCTTATTTTTGCCATATCTTTCTTATTATTAAAAATTAATAAATAATTTTCTGTAGGCTTACATAAATCGTCCAGAGCTACCCATCTGACGTTTCAAAAATTTTCAAAGCCGACTAGATCCCGGAGTTTTCACAGTCAACTTTCGTTTTTCTTATGGCCGCCATATTATTTTTTTATGTCGTTCGATATGAAAAAAATAATGGAAACCAAAAATTGATAAACTTCAAAAAAAAATTCTAAATTTTTATTCTTCTTTTTTCAAAGAAAAACCTAAAAAAAATCGTCGAAAAACGTCAACATTTGTAAAATACGCCGGAATAGTGCTTGCCTTATGGTTTTTTTAATTTAGATATGAAATTCGGTCTAAAAAGTTTTGTCTTTTTTGTAAAGAAAAAAGAAGAATAAAAAATTTTTGAATTTATTTTTTGAAGTTTACCTAAAGCTGCGTACTCATTAGAGCATTTGCTTCGAACGAGCGCGCCGAACAGAGCAGAGCCGAGCATTCGGGGCGTTTATATTTTTCACCCGAGCCCCGAACGAGCATTCGGTTCGGCACTGATCCAGTTGTTCGTAGGCAGGCACTTAGTTCGGCAGTAGAGCTGGTTAATCCCGTCCAGACTGAACGCGAACATCCTTTGATGTACCGACAGAGCTCGGATCGGTCTGAGCACGTTCGCCGAACAATCTGAGCGTGCTTGGCTCTGTTCGGATGCCCGTCCACATCTGAGCGGTTCAGCTCTGTTCGGGGCGCTCGTTCGGGGCTCGTGCTCTAGTGAGTACGCAGCTTAACAATTTTTAGTTTTTATGATTTTTTTTATACCGAAAAACATAAAAAAATAATATGGTGGCCATAAAAAAACAAAAGTTGACTGTGAAAATTCTGGGATCTAGTCGGCTTTGAAAATTTTTGAAATGTCAGATGGGTAGCTCTTGCCGACTTATGTAAGCGCACAAAAAATTATTTATTAATCTCCAATAATAAAAAAGATATGGAAAAAATAAGAAATCTCGATTTTTCAGTTTTTCAGGATAATTCAGGAAAGGTCACATATATTTTGTATGTCTTGACTGATTCGAAATGGCCACAAAATTACGCTTCTTTGGACTTGTTTAACCGACCTGTATCTGTTAGCGTTAGGAGATAACAATATAGAGAAGGATATATGGTGCACCCTGTATATACGACCACATACTTATTTTAATTAGAAAACTTCTATTGATCTATTGATCTATTAATCGATTAATCTATTGATCCACTCTGATATTTCCTGATTTCAAAATAAAATAAATATTATTTTTTGCTAATTTTGTTAAATTAATCTAATTTTAATTTAATCGTTTTAATCAAGAACAAAGGTGCTTCCGACGAGAAAAACTCAACAGACAATTTTCATGAATTGATCAGACTAATCAGAAAAAATATCCACATATGGCCAATTTTTTTGTAAAATGTCAGAGGACATGTTTGCAGGGACGCCCCTGGTAAGGCAATAGAAAAACTTCTAACTAAAATTTGTGGTTTCACGTCCTATTAACACATACTAAAATTGAAAAAAAATCTAAACTATTTTCGGATATAATAAAAAATATCTATTAAAAAAACAAAAATTCAACACCCTGCAGAAAAAAATTTGAGCCGATGCGGACATACATTTCATATGAAATTTTCTTCATCGAATGACTTGAGGAATCAAATCCTAAAATTTTAGCATATTTAAGTAACACCCTGTATAGCGCCACTATTGGGTTGTACAAATATTACTTTATAGAAGAAGTATACATACTTAGATTTACTAATATTTATCGTAAGTAAACCATTGTGACACCTCCACTGCGACCGAATTGATTGTGGCTAAGTAGGTACTTACTTATTAAGTAGGTACTAAACGGACTTTGTCCATTTATGAGTTAAACTATTATAAGTATAGTTTCTCAATGATTGCGGTATACTTACTATTGCTACATTACTATTTTGTTAGACAGGATCACCATTTTCAAGCCTGCACATCATAGAACTAAATGAATTGAAAATAAAAAATTTTCAGATTGCTGCTTCCCATTCTAAGTGCTATGGGATGAAATGGTACCAAATGAAAGAACAACTAAATTTGCTTAGCATACTCGTATAACTAGATAGGTACCCTACCTATTTTTTTTCAGAATACAATTTACATATTTACCTACTAGAAAATTATTTTCGAATTTTTTGAGCACTCTAACATAATACTTTTTTCATTCCGTTCTGCTTCACCTTAAGAGTTTGCTATAGATGAGTGTCAGAAAACGTGTTGAGACGTTACAATTATCGTAATCTTATCTGTGCTCTTAATAAACTTCTTTGCTTAGAACTTGTATTACTCATCACAGTCCGACAAGTCCAAAAAGTTTAATAAGAGCACAGATCCATATTAAGGTGAAATTAAACTGATGATTTCTATTATTCTGATATTATAACTGATATTTTTCAAATTTTACAATGAAAAATCTAGGGTCGCATTTAAAAAGTGAAAGTTCAGTCCGGCTCTGCAAATATGAATCGTCAGACAAAAAAAAAGTTACATCGCAAAAATAATGCTGGTCAACTGCAATAAAAATGCGGTTTCAGTTTTTCTCCATTTTCAATAATAACGTCAATAAATTGGAAAACTAAAATTAAAAGTTTGCTTTTTTCAAAATAATTCGAAAACTAAAAATAAAAAAATCCTTTCTGCAATTGCATTGTCCTTCTGGTTGCTCAACTTTTTCCCCATTTATTCAACCCTGGATCTCCCACAATTTCCGAGATCCCCATACTTATCTTGGACACAGTTTATTATACCATTTTACATTTGGAAGCACCAATCTGCAAAATTTGCTGTTTCCAAACCACTAATCCTATGGTAAGTTTTGAAAATGGTGACTCTAAATAAATAGTCTAGATTAGCTTTCAACATTCACATCTACTGATGTGAATAAGATTTTTTAATAAGTTCATGTTCAGGGAAGGTTCTCCTATGTTGCAGTGTTTGTATTTGGATAATTTAAAAATTTTTAATTGTTATCAGAGTAGACAAATCTAATGTTGTAGGAAGTTCTACACCAGGTAATAACGAAATTCTCAGGCACTGCTTTTCTATTGTTGAGTATTATTAGTGAATGAAACTCGTATGACACTATTTATTGAAACTACATTAATTTTGTGAATAATTTATATTTTTCAGATCATTTGTTTAGTTTGAAATTCACATGAATTACTAAAACAAAAATATTACCTACTTACTTAATTTTGTGTCTACATCATCTAAATTTAGATTTTCAATAAGGTAATTATTATTGTGGTGTTTTTGTTAATTTTTTGACGATGTGGTTTTATGCACATTTTGTTTGCTGTTATTTGCACTATTTAACAATAATTGTGGTGAGAGATGAATTTGATGTCGCACTGTTTTAATTATTGTAAATACATCTTCTACACGTTGAACACATTGCAAATTTTACCAAAGACATGTTTGTGTTTCAAAAATTCTCATTAGTTATTCGATAAGACAAAAAAATAAAATATGTATAAACATTCGAACTACGTACATTACATAATGAGCGATTTATCTCCTCATCGCCTTCTCCATATTCAGGGTCGTCTGTTGTCTTTTAATCATATAGCAGGCCATCTGAACTGAATCCTTGGTACCTGACACCAAGATCGTGACGATCTTCTAGTAAGGAGGCTGTTAAAAGGTTTTTGCTCCCTACGACCCTTTGACGGGGACTCCCCCGATCAATCACTTATAGGGTTAAGGCTTACCAGAGAGTTTTAACTGTCATTCATTTATTTTTAAATAGACTGTTCTCGTTTATATTTATTGTAAAATAAGTCTTGATTGTGATACACCAGAATGTATATCTTAACTGCATGTAAACTAAAAATTGAATTATAACTTTTTGCATCTGTGTTGACGCAATATGTCACTGTTTATCTCTCCATACAAATTCATCTTATTGTTATGTCACCTAATTGGAAATTCAACTTTCATCAGATATGTATTGAAAATTAGTTCTTAGAACATTGGTATTTCTTTCCGCTTTCCAAAAGTTTTATATGTGAAAGTTGAGTTGAATTCACAGCATTTTTTCAATTTTTTTTTTAATTTATTTTGTTACGAGACGATATCGTGAACATTTTTATTTTAAAACACGACTTTTAAATTTCCCATGTATAGATGAGTCACATGATGACACATGATTAAAGTCAAATTTTGGTGATGTGATAACTGCATGGTTGCTAACTGGAGCAACCGATAAATGACGTCCAATACACGTCGTTTTAGTATCCATTTCCACACATAGGTGTATAATTTTACGTATTTAAAGACCACAAATTAGTGACATCATAAAGACGTAAGTTGACTGCCATTTTATGACAAAATATAAGTAACGTGGCTTTTACGCCATATACACTTAATAGAACTTGAGATACGAAATTCATTAAGGTTTTCTTTGCCCAAATATTGGAAGCAGGGCAAAATTGAGAAGCTATGACCAGACCTAAAGTTCTTTCACAAAAATGTAAAACTACGTCTTTAATTTAGCGATTATTTAGGTACTTATCTCACTTTTTGATGTGGTTTATATGTTATCAATTATTGTTTATTTATAACTCATTCTGGCGCCAATATATTCAGCAATTGACGTCGACGTACAGTAAAAATGACGTCTTATTGACTTTGTTCCTGGATAATTGGGTTATTATTGTATTTTAAAAACTGAAAAGAAAAAGAAAACATTATGACGTGAAAACATACACAACTGAAAACGTAAATCTTCTAATGATAAGAATAATAAAATCAATAAATAATGATGAATAACAAACCTATACCTAAATTAATATTCAAAGATACCTTTTTTGGAAAAATGTGTGAAGATCGTTGATTTATTTGTCATTCAAAGCTTTGCCGGACAGTAGGGTACTTACCTTATGCTAATTGTTATTTTCTTACTTAATTAGTTAGTACTGTAGAGTTAGGGTCGATTTCCGGTATTGTGGAGTAAAGGAATGGTAAGGGGGATGGGGGGATTGTTGATCTCTGGAGGCTGGAAAAGGCGCGTTTGAATAGACTAAATAATTTTTTTTATTCTTAGAGTACCTAGTCACCGGATTAGTTGTAGGTAATAATAATTATTCTAATTAGTACGAGTATTAACTAATCTGAGTAATAAATAATTAATGAATGTTTTATAATCCAAAGGAAAGGAACCCGTTTACCATTATAGTCTATATATATCGAGTCTGCATGAAGAGTTTATTTAGTTGTGTTGGATTGTTTTGAAATGCACATAAACACCTGGTTCTTGCAGCATCACAGATAGTATGATTTGATTGTGTGATTTTGCCTGGCCATAATTTTTTTAAACCCAATAATTCCTTAAATTTCCGCTTTTAGCTGAATGGCGTCAACACCCAAGGTGAAAACATTGCCGACAATGGTGGTATCAAGGAGGCGTACCTAGCATACCGCCGTTGGTCAGCCCGACATGGTACTGAGCAGGAATTGCCGGGACTACCGTACAGTCCTCAGCAGATGTTCTGGATGTCTGCAGCTAACGCCTGGTGTGCAGTGTACCGCCCAGAGGCGCTTCGGCTACGAGTACTCACTGGGTACCACTCGCCGGGTTATTTCAGGATACACGGGCCTATGAGTAATCTAGAGGAGTTCAGCAAGGACTGGAGTTGTCCTGTTGGGAGTCGGATGAATCCGAGGAAGAAGTGCAAAGTGTGGTAGATAAGGAGGATGATTGCGAGATGAAATTGTATTAGTTAAGCGACTGTATGATTTTTTTGTTTTAATAAAGTTTTCTAATTTATATTTAAATTTACTCTTTATTTTGAGCCACCATTTTTTTACCATGTCTTTTTCGTTTACTTGCCTAGAATATTATTATTTAAAGGAAATTCTTTTTGAAGAATCAGTTGAATACAAATAAATGTATGAGCTCGTTGTTTTCAAATTCAAATAACCAAGTTTTTGGTTTTTATTTTTATCTTTTACAAAAAAAAAACTTTTCCACGAAATTTGGTGAAAACTTACCTTTTTATGTAAGTATACCAAACACACTGTAATTTTCTGGATTTTAAATATTTATTTTTTTCCCCTTATTTTGATTCAAATATCGAAAAAGCACCCTAATTTTCACTCGAAAATTCTCGTGTCAAAATATCTGGCATGCTTTTTAAAAAAAGTCGGTGGGCTTTTTGTTCGTTGAAGTCTCTACTTTTTACTGGCAGACCTTTTTTATCCGTATGCCACTGATTGATTCTGTAGTTTTTATCCAAAGCCTAACTATTACTAAACTTATGGCCTTTTATGAAAGTTTAATATCTTGCATCGTTTTCCGGTAATTAATTTTTCATTAATGAAAACGTATTTTTGTGAAAATCTTTTTTTAGTTGAAAATTAAAATTAAAAAAAAAATTAATTCAACAACAACGTTCATCCCCACAGATTCCTGGCTTACGAATATGCTGATTTTACCGCTATTATTTATGACTTACATGGCCCTCTCTTTTCAAGATACAGTCATTAAGGGGGCCGCGCTGAATACAAATTTTCCAAAAGAAGTATAAAAAATGAATTAAATGAAAAACTTTAGTTTTACCGCGCGCCTGCTACGATTTTATCTCAAGGCCAATTATAAATGTGAATAAAATCGTTTCTGTGAAAAAAACTATTATTTTAATTAAAATGAGATTTTCACAAATACACGTTGTCATGGTGTCATCAATAAAAATTAATTCTGGGAAAACCATGCAAGAAAACCAAACTTAAAAAATTACTTGCACTACATATAATTAAACTTAAATTATGTTCCCCTCACTTAATATCTAATTAATAAACTTGTAATAGTAATTCTGATGAACCTCATCATATATCCGTCTGTTGGTAAATACTAGTGAATCTGGCAACACCACATGACCGTCACCTATTCACGAGGGGCATGCCTATTATTTTCCTAATTTGATGTACCTACCACTTCTATAGGATTACCAATGCTTTTGCAATAAATCTGCTTTTGCGCTTCAGATTAAGTTATTAATTTGACGTTTATGAATAAAATTTGTCGTCAGTTACATACGAGCGTAGGTACTTACTTAATTCATCAAAAACGTATACAGCTGACGAGAAAATTAAAATGTACACATTTTAAACCATGCAGTGGGTCTTCTTTATGTGAAGTTCAAAATTTGTGCTGGTACCATGCATTTGTCACTATAGGAGACAGTATCCACAGAAAGTGAATGTGTGGGCTGGAATGGTCAACACTCACACTTTTAGAACCTTCTTTCATTGAAGGTACCTTAACATTTCAATGGTATATGCAGCCACTGCAAGAAAGAATCATTCAGGCCGCCATAAATTACTTTATGTATATGTAGTATACCAACAAAACGTTGCCCATTCTTCCCGACAAGTTCGACAATTGTTTAAAATGCTCAAAGGAAAAGTCGAGTAATCAGTTTATAATGCAGTTCCTATCTACCACATTGAAAAGCTGAAAACAAGGATAAGAAGAGCTGCAGAAGAAATATCTCCTGAACAGTGCAGAAATACGATAAATGCATGGATTTTACAACTTTTCACGACACTACCTAGTCAAAGGATGTTTGATACTATTTTAAAATAATAATGAACACTCTGCAGTATTTAATTTACAATTATTTTGTTTCTTTATAAAATAATTAGTATAAAATTAAACTTTTTATATTTTGAAATAATTTCTATTCGTTTTAATTAAAAAATGACTAAAATAACTCACTACTAATGCTAAATTCAACAATGATCGAACGTAACCATAACTACGGCATTGTTAACGTATTGTTGCTACTTTGTTGGAAATGCACTGATTTCCTCAATTTTAAATGGTTCAACAACGTTAATTAGACGACCTTATTTGTGGTAAAAAGAGGAACACCCTGTATGTCATTGTTTGTGAGACTATGTCAGTTTAGTTCTCTTCATAATAGTAGTAGGCAGTGGAATTTTGAAGTTTCTCAGTGATTCCATTTTTAACTTATTATGGAAAATGTGTATTAGCCCTTATTAAGGGCTATTATCTTGAAAAAGTGCCTTTTTGAACATCAATTGTGTTTAAATCCACATATTTTTTACGTGGGAATTTGTGTATTTTAATTTTTTCTTTCTTCTGCTAACTTTACATCTCTGAAAGGCTAGTGGTTATTTTCTGGGGATTGAAACATACTCACCATTTGTCAATTCTCTGAATACGAATGACTGTTATCCATTTTCTAAATATAAGTACCGATCTATTCTAAGAATGCTGGTTTTGAATCAAACAATAAAATTAAAATGTACATACATTTATTCAATAATTATTGTCATCAGTTATTGAAATGTAACTTCAACAAATAGTTAATTACAAATATTGCATATATGAAGGCATGTATTATTAATTATAATGGTAGCAATTAAACCGAATCTGATTTTACAGTAGGATTTACAATTCTACGACTAATTTAGATCTTATCTTTATTCTCCATGAATTACAAAAGCCCCTATGATATGTTACTTATTATTATAATCCTGTTTTTCAGTATTTCAGTCGCATTCAAATTAAATTTAAACCCACAAAGCTGGAAAGAAAATCGCGAAGGAAATTTAAACAATGTAACAAAAAAAAGTTCTAACACATTGATAGCACCGTTCGTATAATGAGTGAAGAATTTATCATGTTATATACTTGATTGGACCATCGTTACAAATTTTCGGTATACTCGCGTACCTCGTCCCGTTGATACAAATACTGATGATACGACTGTGTGCCGGGACGCAATGGATATCAACTAGAGCTAAAATGGCACGATTCTTACTAAGTATACATTTTACATTAACCAGAAAATACAAAACAAATAGATATAAAAATATCGACCAGAAATAATGGCAGTTGACCAATAATACCACTGTATTTCATTTCGATTTTCAAGTTCGAGCTGAAATACAGTAAATTATAAATTAAAATGGTAAACGGTTTTAAAGTAGAAAGCTGAACACAATAAAGTGTAAACACTAATGACTTAAAATTAAAACGAATGTCTAGAATATAACAACATAAATTTTAGATTCTCTTTTTGTTTAAATTAAAATCAGTATACGCTGACTTCATTTTCACTTAAATCCCTCAAACTGGTAATTTCATACCTGAAAAACAAAAGACAATCAAATTAGTTCAATTTGAAATACATAAATGAACGAAGCATTTTAAGAATTCAACATCCACGATCGCTTACCAATAGACAGAATCTCCACAGCATGCGTAAACAGAATAAATATCAGTCTATAATGAATTCTTACCTATATTTACAACATTTATTTATACTTGTCGGTAGTAGCTTTGATAAATTTGTAATATTTATTTACAATTATTAATAATATAAAATTTCGCATTTTCATTTTCTAACACAATCCAATAACGTGAGAAGTCTGATATGTAAGAGTAACTTTGGGGAAGTTCACTCAAAATATCAGCATTATTATTATTAGTAACAAAAGTGAAATCACTCTGCCATATAAATGAAACGCAAGTTCCTATATAACAAGAAAACAAAATAATTTCAAGCAACTCCCCCATTAACAGCCTTAAAACAACTAATTTTAATGAAACCTCAAACGATCAATAAATTAACTGCAATTAAAACTTCTAAACAAAGTGACCTGAAACTTTGCATCGATTGAGCTAAACTGGCAGGCTTTGGGTGGATTATATTTACAGGTGGTGGCTCCACGAATTCGTCAAACTGATCAAAATCGGTGAAAATTAGCGAAGAAGGAATCCATCTCAACCTTAAGCCGCATGTAAGATAATAATTGCCATCAAATGCTCTAAAAAATTACAAGTGAAATTCCTTACCTAGAGCACGGCCTCACATTGATTCCTGATGTAGCGTTAATTCCCAGGCTAAAGCTCCTCGATTCTTGCAACTGGAATAGGTGGATGCATCCGTTGAAACCTTCTACAAAACGCTCGCCGGTCATCAACCTGATATTCGGTGTTCCTCCCAGATATATTGGACCTTGAAGGTCGATTCTTCCTTTACCAATTCCTGCTTCACCCTCTCTTAGGTACATGTTGTTAATCTCGATAGAACCCCAAGATCCTCTCCTCTTGAGAATGACGCTATATCGCTGACCGTTATTCACTTGAATGTCATCGTTCAGGATGATTGCAGGACCAGAACCCAGGTCGAACGAGTATTCCAGGAATCCGTCCACCACTGATAAAGAGACCTGTTTAGTTTTATGAATATTTGAATTAACTGTCTACTTACATCCTAGGGAGACATAGTCTTGTCCTTGGCCGTCTTCTTTAGGTGATTGGCCGTGCCAGAATATGAGACCGTTACTAGAATTGGTCGATAATTCAATGCCGATGATTTCTTCAGAGTCTGAAGGAATGTCCAGCCATGATCGATTGTACTCCAGGTATCCGTCACCGTTGAAATGTACATCGTTTCTTATGTCAGCTCCTTAAAATTACCAAATGGTTAAAACTGTATTTATATCTCATGCTGAACACTAGCAAAATATTGTGCAAACATGTTTTAGTTAAAAATTTTTAACAAATTTTAACAATTCAGGAAAAATCGACCTATAAAATGACAAATCAGCTGACATGATATGTCAACTGTCTAGAACAGCTGAAGAATGTTCTACAATGCAAGAGAATAAGGTAAGTATACTCAACGATTAATAAATAAAGGAATGAAAGTAGGTCATATGAGTATAAAGCACATAAAGTGCAATTACTAGCCTGTTAAATTGGGTCGAAGTATTCCTCCATTGCCCCAACATTTGTCATACTGGCAGAGCCCGAACCTCAATCAAGAGAGCTTCCATCCAAACAACAACAGAGCCACCAGAACAAGCACAGACACGTGCTTCGCCCTATTGGGGCTCATCAGTGTGCTGCATCCGGAGGATGTTGTCGAATGTCTGAAAGCCCCCGGGTCTTAAACAGAATTATTACACTGTTCTCCATGCAGTTTACGCAGAGTGACATCTGGCGATCCGTCTGAAGAACTAATCGTGAGTTCACTTCAAGATTTATTGCAGTTTTAGACACCACCACTATTGCACTTTATGTGCTTTATACTCATACGACCCACTTTCATTCCTTTATTTATTAATGTTCTATAGGACCATGTTCTTCTCTAGATTTCAACAGTTGAGAATTTAGACAAACAATAAGTCATTCGTAACCTTTTATGTTTACCATTGTGAAAAAATAAACAAATCTGAAGGGAGTTCGAAAACGAATCCATTTGGAGTAGGCCCTGACAGCAAAGAGGTTTGTCTTAACTTAATCCACTCTTTAAAAGTGACAGCTCTTGATTTTGTTAGGTTAGATCTTTAATTTTATTATAATTATTACAGTTCATTCAAGAACGTTATTGAAAAAAGCACTCCCGGTATTGACGTTTTTATAAAACACATAAATAAAATAAACAATTATTTAATTTAAGAGATGGATGAAGTGCCGTCCACCCTCCTGGACACATTTTAATACATGGTTTCTCACTCCACTAAGGACATGCACCCTGTAACGGTTTGCCCGGTGTATCGTTTATTTTGATGAACTTGTCCTATCAATTACTTGACTTGACTTCGATAACAGTCTCACAATAAATGAAAACGCATAAGAAAGAAATCGCATTGAAGCTTGCAGAATCTGGCTTGTACGGTATGGGTGTATCACGACTGATAAGTCGTTCATCACAGATCTTTCACTAAAACGGGTGCTTCGAAAGTTTTCCATCAAGCATATCCTTGTTCTGTAAATCTGGGAACTGACCTACATGATATTTATTGATGCAACGCTAAACATGCAAAGAAATCTTGCTGAAAACTGGAAGTTTCTGGAAAACCATGGACAAAAATTTTACCTGCCAGGAATGTCTAAGAAGCAAGTTTCTACTATAACAGTTTTTTGCTCATACATGAGTGCCTTTAATTAATTCTCTCGAAATCGACTCGCATTGTAGATCGGTCCATATTTCGTATTTTCAAGGAATCGAAATCAAGTTATGACATACATTCAGCTATCTATGACCCACTGAGGAAGTGCTAATTAATGAATATCCAATACTCAATAAAAAGTATGGCATAACAATATATTTACTGTAGCCGCCTTATCACTCTTATCAGTACAAATTCATCCATGAAATGTGTTATTTTCTTCATCATAACCACCTTTCATTAAAATTTTACTATACCTACTTTTGCATAAGGTTTTAGGAAAGAATAAAGTCTGAGAAGAGATGACTTATTGTTTATCAACAAAAACTTACTCTGGTCGCAATTGAATCCTGTATAGCCAAGGAGGCAGTCACAATGGTAATCTGTGGTGTTTCCGCTGCAGGTTCCACCATACTGACACGGGCTATTCTCACACAAGTTGCGAGGTGAATTTTCGCAATTTCTTCCACTTATGAAAATGATAAGAAAAAATAATTAGTTAAACTAAAAATTGGTAGAAGAGCCGATACTCACCTATATCCATTAATGCAAGCACATCTATAATCAATTGGTGATAACGGGTAGCACTGTCCCTGGTTTAGGCAGGGACTATTTGAACATCCCGTTTGTCTGGGGCTGTAAGTTGGAGGTATATCGATTTCATTTGAATTGGTTTCGTAATCACTTAGGGTATCATTTTCGATGGCTTTACAATCGTTGACATTTGCTGAATCTTCTATCGAGTTTATGACATCCAGTTGAAGACCAGATATACTTATCTGAAAGATACCAAAATAATGCTTATTACCACTCATTTACAAGTTGATTTGTAAACTTTATTGTAATAGTTTAAGAAATTCTAGCAAGAAAGACACAAATTTTGCATTCATGACTGGAATTACCCCACTTGGACAGAAAAAATTTAATAAGCCATTTATGAAAATAAAAAACTCACATCAGCTATGCAGCCATGGAAACCGGTATTAACGTTGACTCCATCATTTATCTTGACATGTTTCTTGTCATAGCCACCAACGTAAAGATGGGTCATGAGATTCAGTATTTTGTGATTTCCAGTAGATCTGCGAGTTTGTAGATCCGGGGGCGTTCCACTGACCATTAACCTGCCATCACTCATGGTCCTACTGACTGTGACCACAACCCATTCATTTGGGGTCAGATCTCTGGCACCTCGTATTATTGTTGGGCCTGAAATTCAAATAGCAAGTATTAAATGTTATTCAATAATATAGTAAACAAAAATTAACATTATTTACCTCCTCCCACATCAAATCTGAATTCTAATCGTCGATCTTTAATTGCTAAACTGGCAAAGTCGCCGTGTCCTTCTTCCGTCTCGGCAGAATAAAACAATATTCCATCGCTCAAGTCTCTCGGCTTGATCTTCATGGTAACCTTCAATCTTCTATTTAGTTTCAGTGTGGGATAAGCGACGTACGAATTTTTTTGGAAGCCTGGTTCTACTATTTCTATTTCTCTCTCGCACCGTTTTCCAACATAACCCAACGGACAGAGGCATTCGAATCCGGTATCGGTGTCAAGACATCTGCCTTTACCACAAGAATCTAAAGAAGAAATTTAATTTCAAATAAACAATTAAGCAGTCAGGCAAATCGATTTCTTACGGGGTGAGCAAGCTTCTCCTTTGAGTTTATTACAAGTTGGTCCGCTAAAACTGGATGGGCAAATGCAGCGGTAACCTTCAGGAGATTCGGCTTCCTGACAGACACCTTGATTTTGACAGTTATTCTCACTGCATGTTTCACACGAAGTTATTCCTTCTTTGCTGAGAGCCTCTTTCAAGATATCAACATGCATGCTTCCTATTTTTAGTCTGCTAATACAACCTGCAATAATATATGCCGAATTTAGAATTAACGTTTAAAAACCGGTTTAGGATAATAATTACCGACAAACTTTCTGTAAGTATTGACTTGCGGTGAGATAGCTTTGTCTTGAGGAATTCCTCCTAAATAGAGGTTCTCTGTTAAATCCAAACCGTTGAATCTCCCTTCTCCATTCGCTACATATGGTGCACCTCCATCCACAAACATAGTCGCTTCAAGAAAAAAAAATTAATTAAAACAAATTTTAATTTTGTTTATTATTTATCTTATACCTTTCCGCCTATTTCTGGATACTTTGATTGTGTGCCATTTCCCCAAAGTAAGAGGTCGATCAGCTTTGGTGGAGATTACGCCTTCGCCGAGATTGAACTTGAATTCCGGAACACCATTATTTAGAATCAAAGCGAAGAAATCACCATTATCTTCACTGCCTCTGTCACCATTGTATAATAAAATACCTGTAATAAAAATTAATAAGTTTTTTAAATTTTATTGATTGTGAATAATTACTTACCATCTTCATTTTCTGGTTTAAAGGATATTTCGAAATTGAACTGTGCATATCCATCGGGCAAAGTTGGTAGGACGACATAACTTACTGGCGCTTGTGTGAAATATGGAACTATCCCAGTTACAATTAGAACAGTGGGAACGTCAATGTTCCTCTGTCCGTTATTGGCAGAACATGTGTAAGTTCCCGCATCTCTGCTGTCGATGTCGTTCAACTGAATATCTTTCTGCAAAAAGATGCGGTGTTAATTTATATAAATGTGGAACAAAAATTGGTCTGAAACACTTACCAACTTCGAATCGACATATTCTGGCAAGTCATCTCCTTGTTTACTCCAATGATATGTGATGGGCTCTTCGAGGTCTGTTTTACATGTCATTTTAACCATTGATCCTACAGGTGCTCTCTCTATTTTCAATGGTGTCTGATCATTCACTCTATAATCATCTAAAATATAAAAATTAAACATTACAGTCGTACCAATGTAGCTGAACTTTCTGTTGGGTAAAAATTCTTGTACTAATTTTTTTTTTGTGATTAGTTTTATTTTGTAATCTGTAAAAATGCAATTTATTTTAAAATCGGGAAAAAATCTCTATGGGGCAAATTATTGCGAACATCCTGCATATGCAGAGAATATTCAGGGGGACAAAGTTTCATCTACAAGTCTGTAATAAAGTGTAATAAAGAAATATCCCAGAATATTTGAAGTGAAAGTAAGGAATGACATTGGGAACATGAAAAAAAAAAAACAACAAAAAAGGCAAAGTGAATGGATCTCAAGTCTCTTAAAATGCTCTATAATAACGCATTTTGTGCCAAATATATTTTTTCCTGATTACTTGTTCTGCGGGTTATTCAATAGATGCCCTAACTTAATATCCATTGGGTTCTCAAATCTTGCTGTATAAACCTGCAACGTTTACGAATTTGAGCAGTTCGCTGTTTCGGTCCGGAGATCTAGTAAGCGTCTGGGTGTTAGACCTTGCGTTGTCGAGTAACTCGCATTCTTCAATAATATGTTTAGTTGTGAGGCGGACGTGACAGTTTTCGCATTGTGGGGGGTGGTCCTTAGTAATTATATATTTGTGTGTCAGGTTGGTATGACCAAGCTTAATTCTATTTAAGATAATCTGGTCCCTCCTTTTGGGAGGGACTGTGAGCAATCCTCTGACCAGTGGTTTAAACTGTCTCAGGTATGCATGACTCTGTTCCCAGTCTATCTGCCATATTCGAAATATCTGTAACTTGATAAAAGCTTTCAGGTCGTTTCTCCTTTATAGTAATTACCAAAGGGTTTTAAGGATAGGTTTGCTTGAGGGACACCAGAGCACTGAGGGAGTCTGTGCATATTGTGAAAGGGATATCATCAGGGTGGTTCTCAGCGTATTCCAGAGCCTGGGAAATTGCGAAAAGTTCCGCAGAGGGTATGCTAGTAGAAGGGGGCAAGCGATATCTTAATTCTGATGTCGGTGTAATGACAGAGCAAGCGACGTTGGTTTTAATCTTTGATCCGTCAGTGTAAATGAGTTTTCTGGCTGGAGGGAGCCTGCTTGTGATTTCCATGAAGAAATTTCGGATGACTTGTGTATTCGTTTCCGTTTTTTTGTGTAGTGTTAGTTCCGTGTTGCATTTTGGAGCTCGGATTAACCAAGGGGGGGTGGTTGTGCATTCCCACGAAAGGGGTTTATTGAGCTGGAAATTAATGGTTGTTTGTAGGGTGTTGAATCTTTCATAGAAGAGGGGATAATATTTATATTAGATCTGTATATACTACAGTATCTACTAGTTAGAAAATTTTGGGTATTGAGGGTCAGCATTTTACCACGCAAATGGAGGGGGAGCTCTCCATATAGGCATAAAAGACTGTTGTTCGGGGTAGTGCAAAAGGCACCCGATATGATTCGGAGAGCTATTGTTTGGATGGCCTTTATTGGTTTTAGGAAGGATTCTCGAGCTGTGGTATATGCGATGGCCCCGTAGTCGAGCTTTGACCTGATGAGACTTTGGTAAATGTGGAGTAAGGTGGTGAAGAATGGAAGATGTTTATTTAGTTTTATGCTGGATTCCGGAGACTACACTTGCCATGCATGTCGATTATCTAGAAAAGCTGTAGAATATTTCTATGTTTACAAATTCGCCAAGGTCTATCTAACTTAATCCAGAACAATTATTCAGTTTTTGGGTATTGGATTCCAGTCAAACAGATCCCTCTCCCCATGTATTGTTTTCTACATCTATCTCATAATTATTGTATGTTGCACAACTTGATATTCCGAATGCTGTAAAGCTGACAAAACTGTCCTGATGGTGGAATAAAATCTGAAATTGGTAGACAAACTTTTTAATAGATTTTTTTGTTCTTATATTTTGACCGTAATAATTATTGTTTTATTGACATATCGTGGAATAATATACCATGGCCAATTTTACATCTTCGAAAAATTCATATGGTTAATTCTGTACAAGTAGTACAGAAAGAGATTAGAAATAATAATCACCTGTAACATTAAGATAGTAATCGGCATGATATGGTCCCTGTCTTCCAGTAGCCTCACACCGATAAATGCCCGTGTTCTCTGGTCTAAGACCGATGATCTTGAGATGACCACCTACGCTTTGAACATTATCTGCTAGCCATCCAGATAATTTGGACCAGGTTGTGATGACGCCTGGTTCTGCAGACTGGCACTGAACGTTCAGGTTCTCTCCTGCCCTATGGTCGCTGCCGACGGGTGTTATATGCAATGATGAATTGGTAGAGTTATTTCTGGGTCCTGTAAATACACACACAGGAGGTTAGATTGGTTGTGAGACTGAAGGGAGGCTTGCTTACACTTGGAGAATTCATGAAATCGAAAACTCACTTTATTTTAATTACATGATGATAGATAATTAATTATTAAAATATTGTCCATTTTGTTAATATCTGGAACATAGGAATATGCCAAATTATAAGTTTTGGAAATGTATGTCCTTAGAGTTACAGAATTGTAAGGAAAATAAAATCTGAAACGTTTAGGTATTATTATTAGGTGTACCTAGTTGTGTAGATTATATCACATTTGTTTCTATATCTCTTCCTATGTCCCAAATAATTAATGTAGGCAAAAAAAAAATTGAATCAAATCTTTCTAGTGTGTAAACAAACCTTTGATATAATTTGATTTGGATATCTTAATTTTTAGCACGCACTGAACTTGTTATCTCGTATTCAGTGAAGTTTATAGTGGAAGTATAGTTTGAAAATTATGGTAGTTTTGTATAACTGTTATTATTTTTGCACTCCTCATTCAAAATTGAAATATGCAATATGAAAACAGAAAGATTCATTACTTAGAGACCTTGGAGAAACTTCAACTTCAAACTTCAACCCCTTAACCCAACCAAAGTGGTTATATTTTTTAAATCTTCAGGTCAAATATATTTTCCTATCACTAAAAAAGTGTTTAAATTATACAAGTAGTTATTATCAAAAATGCATTTAAACAGTTAAAATTATTTTAAACATGAAAGAAATACATATACAAGTTTTTTATGTAGTCCGAGTGTATAGAACAATCGAGATCCCAAAAAAAAACTTGCTGAAAGACCAAAATAGGGGTAGCTCCTGTTTTCGAGGTCACTCTCTTCCAAAATTAGTTTTTTGTCCTTTGTAAGTGCGGCCAAGTGACCCAAAAATGGGGGTATGTGATCTAAAAATAGGGAAATATAGCCTAAAAATTAGTTTTCGCAAAATATCTCGAAAACTATTGCCAATTTAGGGATATGATTTGTGGTATCCGAAAGAGCTTGCAATAGTCTATAAAAAAAGGTCTTTTCGTCCACCTGTTTATCTCTCATATAGTTTTGGTGGAAATAATAAGGGATTTTCATTTCCCTGTCCTCTGCTTGAAGACATCCAAACTCGATAAAAAAAGCACTAACTCGTTATAACCCCATCTATAATAATGAAGAAGAAAATTGTCTAATATCAACTCCCCTAAATGGCAAATTTTATTCATTTTCTCCTCAGAGATAAGCCATACATTATTGAAATAGCATTGTGTTAAAATTTAGTCATCCCCTTCAACCTGCTATTAATGAATTTTGCATAAGTATTTTTATAATTCTTCTACACTCCGCGAACCGCATTTCGAAATCCACAACCCTTTTAGAGATATTTCGCAGAAACCAATTGTGAGACATAATTTTCGGTTTTTGGGAAATATTTCTGGGTCACTTGGCATCACTTGCGAGTAACAAAAGCCAGACTTTCGGAAGAGCGCCTTCAAAAAACAAATACTCCCATTATTCAGATCGTTCGGTTAGGTTATCTTTGGGGTCAAAGAAAAAAAGATCTTCTACATCTGGACTATTATAGGTACTCTTGAAGATTAGCTTAAATTATTATTTTGAAGCAATAAAAACATTCCATTAAACCTGAATTCCTCATCAAAATCGAAACCCCCCATTAAGATATCCAAATTAAGTTAACAGTATTAATGTTCTCATGAGCATACACATAATTAGTGACTTTGCAAAAGCGATAACTGTTAACGACTGATTAATGGAAAAAATAGATTAAGAGAAGAGAGATGAGTTGTAAATAGAAGACAGAGAGTTATCCCAGATTGGCGATGAGGCTGTATTAACCAGAGGACAAACGGAACAAAACAAGATCGCTTAATGAGTCCCGCTGTCAGAATAATTGTCCTGTTTGTCCTCTTTCGGTGGTAATGGAAAGAGACAAACCCCGGCGATATCTTCTGAAACAATCCAACTCGTCGCTGTTATCGCCACAATCGTCATAACCATCGCAGCGCCTGTCTTGCGGGATGCATTGTTGATTCTCGCAGAACCACTCGTTATAGCCACAGTAACGGTGGTCGTCTACGTAACAAGCAATCAATCCGCTGGTCATACTCATCAAATATTACATCCTCAATTGCTAAATAGGTAGGTATATATCACCAAGTATTCAACAACCAACTTTACTAACCCTTTCTTCTTATTCTTATTACACTCGTCGTCGATCTGTTGTAGCTTCCAAAGTAGATGTTGTGTATTTCGTAATTAAATTTTGATCGTCGTTAAGTGGTTCTTTCGCAAGTTATTCACATACACAGTTGGATTTACAATTTTGATATTGGGTTTCCAAACAGCTACTTTCTAATTATTATGTACAACATAAACTAAAAGAATTTTACATTCTTTTGGTACAGACTGTTTGAAAATCACACAACAAACTTTGGATACTGATGGATTAAAAATAACAGTTTCCCATTATAGTTTCTCAATCTAAGGGAATTGAGATAGGGAGACTTCCAATAATACTCACAAAAATATTCACATTTAGAATAAAATAAATTGACGTGTTTTGTTGGAATGCTTTGTTTGAAAAGTAACATTTCAGAAAAAAATTAGGTGGACACTTTACATTACAACTACCTTTAATGTCTCCCAAAGTTTGTCACATAAATTTTTAAACATCCTGTGAAAATCTTCAAGCTTGAACTATTCGTCTTACCCAGGTGTCCTATAAATTAGGAGTTCTACTGACACATAATTCTATAGGGTGGCTGACTTTTCATTGTTTAGTTTGTATTTACTGAGATATGAAAGATAGAAAAAAAAAACCTGTTTTAAGGTAGAGTATCGCAACAATTTTTTTTTCAATGTCACCCTGATTTTTTTACAAAATTGGATTTTAAATAATCTCCTCTACAATATAGCGCAAGTCCCATTTTGGTGTTAAAACAGAACCAAAAGTAATAACGTTTTCTGAATGACACATTTGCCCTAATGGTATGGTGAAGACAGAGACATTGATGTTTCAATGGTTATTTCTATCGCATCAGTCTGTCACATCACCCACCATCAAGAGGAGTGCAAATGCCATCTGACGATTGAAAAGTATGTCATCAGAGATTCTCTCAGAGAAATCTGCAATTTTTTCACTACCATCTCTGTCACTTCACCGAAAAAGCAGTTACCTTAGAATCCAAAGTATTGAAATAAGTAATTATTGTAAAGAAAATTTATCAATGCTCTAAATATTTATTAAACTAACTAATTAAACTTGTATTAAATTACAATGAAAGAAATAACTAAGAAGAACATTAGAAGAAGTAATAAATAAGGAGATCCTGCAATTTATTATTATTCCCTGCTATAACCACTGTTCAAAATGTCCTCCATTAACTCAATTTTTTGATCCTGGGTTATTAAGTTACAGCATTGCATTTGTAGTAATCAATAAACATGTTGCAAAAATTTGATTTTTGAGTTCCTGAAGATCTTGAGAATAAGTCTTATAAACCGTTTTTCAAGACACTCATAAAAGGAAAATTGACAAGTCGGGCGATCTCTAACAGGCCATAAAACTTGTCCATATTTGCCAATCCAGTTTTGATTAAATCGATTATTTGAAAAATTACTAACTTGTTAACTCTTATACACCATGTAGAAACCACAGGTTTATTTATATTTCTAAAGAGAAAATTACTTAATATTAAATTCTGCAGAAATACTTACATGGTGTAATATTAAAAATAAAAACAAAGTTGGATATTCTACCTTAAAACAGAGGTAGGCTATGGAAAAAAATTGTGTACACCATTGTGTGAATCGAATTAGTTTTATAATTTTCTAATTTAACTTTTTTTGCATCTTCAATATTTCAGTAAATGCGAGCTGGACAATGAAAAGTCAATCATCCTGTATATGGAATTTTAGATTTTGAATTTGATTGATAGATTAATATAGAAACATGAGTGAAAGAATTTGATAGAAAACTCATGCAGTTATGACTTTGACAAAAAAAAACATCTAAGTAATTATAATCACTCTCCAAACAACACATATTGTAGAAAAAAAAACAACTAAAAAGAGTATGTAGATGACGTTGGTTAGACTAAGAAGATGTAGATGACTATTGCTTATTGGTATTGTGTGAACGACTACTTATTGTGTGTAAAAATTTAGTTGGTGAAGTTGGTTTACAAACTGTGAACTGTTATTATTAGGTATTGAATCATTGGTCGCTAATAAAATAAAGAAGAAAAAGTATGACAAATGAAATCAGTTCAGATGATCGACTTACTTGTAACCTGAAGATCTATGTAGTCACTGGATAATTGAGCCCCATCGGAGATTTCGCAGAAGTATCTTCCCTCGTCTTCCTGTCTTACGTTGTGCAGATTGAGAACATCTCCCATGATTTCAGAATTTCTTGGCAAAGGTAAATGTTCCCTGAACCAACGTACTGAATTACTGGGGGAATTCCATTTCACTTTGCATCGAAGCGCTACTGATGAGCCTACGGGAGCTGTCTGCTGTCGGTCAGTGGAAACGGATGTCGGTCCATTTTCTGTGAAAATAATTCAGGTAACTCTTCAATAATAAAACTTCTTTAACATTTACTAATGTTGGCATAATCTCAACTAAGTCACGTTTCAAATAACATGACGTCCAATCAAATAAGCTTACCTTCAACAATAACATCAGCGACAGCGTCAGCTTCCCCAACACTGTTAACAGCTGAACATCTGTACCTTCCTGCATCGCTGAGTTGAATATTCTGGAACTGGATGTACCCATCTCTAATTGCAACAGAAGCGGGAATAGATCTCCCCACAGAATTCCAGGTAATCGTGATTGGCTGCTGGCCAGTAGAAGTACACTGTATCATAGCGTTGTCGCCTGGATGAACAACTTGTCGTTGCGGGTGCAATGATACCCGAGGAGGCTCTGAAAGAAGGTAACAGAAAGTTAGTGAGTGATAATTAAAAAGAGCTTTGATGGTGAGATACCGATTTGTATCTCATATTCTCTTGAAGATTTCTTATCTTACATTACAAAACGATGGATCAGATGATTGTGAACAAGATTTTATAATATGTAAACAAGTGTCATAACAAACAACTCAGTGTCTCGTATAGACAACAAGTAGAAGTTGTAGAAGCATTTTGTTGTAGTTCATCATCATGGAAAATGAAGATAGATGAGTGAAAAATATCAAGCTTGATGTTAAACAATAATGTAGATGTAAAGTATTTAGGTACGCATGTAATATTTAAATAATAAACATCAAAAGTCTCCAGAGATCACGACTAAACAGCCCGTAATTACTTATGATTTTAGTAGAATAGTCATATTTTTGAAAATCTATATACATCTGTTTCAATTACTATTGGGGGAAATTAAATATTGATAGGTATTTGTATAATATATCCGTGCATTACTAACAATAAAACATTCCACGACATTCGCTAGTGCTAAATCACAATTACAAAGTGTCAAAAAACGATTAATTTCCTCCAAGGAGAAGAACTTTGTTGGGAGAAGGTTCTGTCGTCAGCAGTCGGAAATAAATCTAAATTCACGATTTAAAAGTTAAGAGGAAATTAGTAATAATTTTTTGACATTTGTATAGCTAGAATGAAATAAACTCAACACACCGATTCCAAAACACAGTACCTAGAAGTGCGCAAATATCGTCCGCAGCTTAACAAGGGACAATAAGAGACATCGAATAAATTAAAGGTGCTCCACATTGATCACGATGCTCTTAACCTGTACACTCACCTATTACATCCAGGTAGGTGTTCAGAGTGAATACTACGTTGCCCTGATCAGTACCCATGCATATGTAACCACCGGCGGCATCTGGTTGCACTCGTTCGATGTGAAGAGTGCCTTCTCGGATGTAAGCACCTTCCGGCAAGGGAGACCTGTCAGCTCGGACCCAGTTCACAATTATGTCTTGATTATCTGGAAGAGAAAGTTTCTTGTGAAACAGTTCACAAAGGCGACTGTGAAATTGCTTACTGATGGCATTGCTGATTCGACATCGAATTTCCGCATCACTTCCTACTGGGACGGTAAAGTTTTCGTCATATCTGGTTGGTGCTGGGGGCGGATATGGACGGTTGGTATTTTCATTGCCTTCTTTATAATTCGGATTGGAGCCATTATGGGTTGAAGTGGCATCTTCACCTGCAGATTTAATATAATTCAAAATGCAATTAGG
Organism: Malachius bipustulatus; assembly: GCA_910589415.1. NCBI lineage: Eukaryota > Metazoa > Arthropoda > Insecta > Coleoptera > Melyridae > Malachius > Malachius bipustulatus. The sequence continues at coordinate 5,923,092 of OU342631.1, read as the reverse complement.
GAACTAGCAGTCTATAAAAGAAGGAACAAATGAATTGATATTTCTGTGGTCAAGTTTATTTAAATAAACATCTTGTACAATAATTTTTTCTAATAAATAAATTACAACTTTGACCATTGATTACAAAAGACCATTGAAATATCTAGGTACCGTAAAGATTGCGGTAAAACTATTTTTTTCGATAGATTCTGAAAAATAATAAATTTTATTAAGGTTATTTTTTTTAGATCAGTCACATCTTTCTATAATACACTGCAATAAAAACAAATCCACTATTTACCCAAAAACAGCTTCGAATACTTGGCTATTCAAATTTTATAGAACAGAGTCTTCTTTTGAACATTTTTAGAGGGTCGATCATTTAAGCTATGTCAGACCCTTTGCAGACAAGGATATCTTTTTGATTTGATTTTTGATTATTTATTATTATTATTCCTTCTAGGGTAGGTTCAATGCCCGCGAACTGAAGCTTGCGCTTATTGTATCCCTATGCTTTTAACCCATTAGACCTGTTTCCCGAAAGTAGTCCAGTATGAGTCTAATGGGTGCTTGTGCTATTTCTTTTGCTCTGCTGTTTCGGTCCTAAATATTAAAAATCTAGCTCCTTTCAGGGCTGGGAATTCACACATTAAGTGGTATGAGGTTTTCTCCCCCTTTTCACATCTCCTGTGGCCAGGATTGTTTTTAACCCCTATTATTGTGAGGTGTTGCATTAGAGGAAATTTCTTTCAAGTAAGTTTTCCCCCTTTCTACATTTCTTAATTCAATTGCATGGTTCCAAAGGCTCATTTACCTCAAAAATTGATTGTTAGTTGTAGGCTAAAAATTCCCGGATTTGACCCAAGTAATGCATATCAAAAAAATGCATATCTGAAACAGTCAACTTGTAGCACGCAGTGCAGTAAATTTTCAGTTTTGGGAGTAATACTACGGGCCCAAAGTAACTTCCATATTTACGGTAGGTATATGTACACAATTTGTTTTAAAATGTGGTATCTAGTCAAAGATATGAGTCTTGAAAAGTGATTTTTGTATGATAAATCAAATTGCTTACTGTCTTAACCCATTCCTGACTTTTGTTTTCAAAGATAAAAAAAATGAAATATACATTTTTAGGCTCCCAGCTCAGATTAGGAAACTTTATGTGGTTGCTTTCTGGCTATAAATTAAAGCAGTTTAGGGAACTTAAAAATTAAATTGTCTACCTCCATAACCTTCTAAGTATTATAGCTAAGTTCGCCTGGAGTTAAGCGTTCTTGATGACTTCACATAAGTTACAAAGTAAGATAAATAATAAGCTATATACAAAATTTTTGGGAAATTTACTTAACAATTAGTACGTTAATAATGTTTAAACTTACCTCTTCCTCTATTACCTAGGTCCCGATTAGTAGAAGCAAAAATGGAACAAAGAAAATTATTTAAAATATTATTAAAACCAAAACCACATTAGTTTTATTATCTATGATTAAATTTAAATATCTGGTAAATAAGGAAAAAATATTTACAAATTATGTTTCGTAAAAAAATGTTAAGCATAAACTTATATTAAAAATTTTGTTAGTGATGACTGAAAATCAATCAAATCAATTGCCATTAAGAGACATAAAAAAATGCTGTTGGCCGGATATGTTCTACCGAAAAAGACACACCTTAAAGGCATAATATCTTAAAGATACCAAATTTTTTTCAGCATTATCCCTTCATTTTCATCAATCCCTTCATTATTTCATCTTCATCTCAATCCCTTCATCCTAATATTCAATTCTACTTATTAAAACAGAGCCAATGTGTATGAAATATGAGGAGCTATGGAAAAAATATATTTTTTTTCTTGGTCATGGTTATTATTTTCTTTTAACTATTTCATACACATATTTTCTCAATACAATTTGTTACAAATTCTGATTTAGTAAAATGGAAAATTTAAAGAATTTCACTAATCTGAGTTATATTAAGTGATTTTTTATTGATCATGGCACAAATTGATATTATAGCAAAAATGATATCAAAGGTTCATGTCATACTTTCATATATTTTTATGCTGTATTTGTTATTAAGTTTAAAAGTTAGTTGTTAATCTGAATAAGCATGATAAAACACACTGTCTTAATTTCAAATTACAACCCTGCAAAAGAAACTGAAAATATTTACAATTCATAGAAAAGTATAATGGCCTACTATCAGAGATTACAATTCTTACCGACGATGTCTCCTCGACTCGGGTACGTGTTCACGATGACCTGGATACGCCGCTCGGTAACTCCGGCATCGTTGCTTGCCTTGCAAATATAGAGACCCTCATCCTGCTCGGATAGATAACGGATTTCTTGTATGGCTATGTCTGTACGGCTAGGTTCTCCGAATTGGTAACTTGGTCCGCCACTGTTAACAAAATTGAAGATGGAATTGTGAATTCACCCTCTCCTAACTCGAAAAATAATTTGATACATAAAAAAAGAAGGTTAGTGAATATTTTTATACAGTGAGGGGAAAATGATACATATATAATACACATCTTCAAATTTTGAGTTTTGAAAAATCGAAAAACAGGTAAAATTTTTAAATTTAATTAAATTTCTATTGACATTATTTTTTTTTATTTAGGGGGTTCATTGACTCAGTAATGACGAAAGTGTCTATTTAAAAATATATATATATATGACAACCTCTATATTATTGTACAGGGTGAGGCGCGAGAACCTTAGGGCATTTTTATATGGAGAAGTGTTGGGAGTAGAAGTCTAAAAATTTGTACGTGTATAGTTTCGATTTTGACGAGCTGAACTAAAATATTTACAACCCCTCACCATTTCCGGTTATACCGGAAGTTGCCATCAACTTTCTTATTTTAAATGGTACACCCTGTATATTATTACATTTTCAGATTGCCTGAAAAAATGTAATAAAAATGGTGTTTATAGTTCAAAATTCGAACGAGCGGCTTATGAGTTATAAACAAATGAAAATTGCAATTTTCCATTTTAAAAGCAGCTTAGGTCGAAAACGGGTCAAGAGAGATGAAAACGGCTTACATGTCCCTATCTTAACTTTATGGTGCTGATGAAATTTGTATACAAAGTGATGAAAAACAGCGATTTTCAAAAGAAAATTAATAAAAAATATATTTTTTTGTAGGTACTCCAGCGTAGTATACAAAAAGTTAGGATAGGGACATGTAGCCGTTTTCCGATATCTTGACCCACTTTCAAGCTAAGCTGCTTTGAAAATGGAAAATTGCAATTTTCATTTGTTTATAACTCATTAATTGGTCATAACAAATTTGAATTTAAACATCATTTTTATGACTGTTTTGCAGGCAATCTGAAAATGTAATAATATATAGGGTGTACCATTTAAAAAAAGAAAAATATGGCAACTTCCGGTATAACCAGAAATGGTGAGGGGTTGTAAATATTTTAGTACAGCTCGTCAAAATCGAAACTATACATTTACAAATTGTTAGACTTCTACTCCCAACATTTCTCCATATAAAAATGCCCTAAGGTTCTCGCGCCTCACCCTGTATATATTTTGATATTGTATGAAAAAATTCAACACGAATGTTTTTACAGTAGCAGTTTACATTGAGTAGTTTATTGAGAGTTATAATAGACAGGTGAAAAGCGCAATTTTTCATTTAGAAAGCAACTTAATCTTGAAAATGGCTAAAGATACAGGAAAACGGCTTATGTGCACTTACCTTAGCTTTTCACGTGGCATCCTATTGTGTTCTTGTATTGTTGAATTTTTGTACACACCTGATATACAAATTGATATTTTGTATTAACATTTCATCCACACAATATGATAGGTACCAGATGAAACTTTAAGATAAGGACATGTAAACTGCTTTCAAGATAAGCTGTTTTCAAAATTATTAAAAATTGCGATTTTCACAAATTGCATGCAAAATAGAAAATTGCAATTTACACTTATATAACTCCAAAATTACTCAATGTAAACTGCAACTATAAAAACCATTCTTGTTGAATTTCCTCAAGTAATATGAAAATGCAATGATTTAAAAAAAATATTTATTTAAAAAAATCATTTAAAAAAATAGATGATGATGTTATTATTGACTGAGCCCAGGAACACTGTATAAATAAATGTTAAAAAATTTACCTGGTTTTAGATTTTTCAAATATCAATATTAAAAAAAATCGAATTGTTGCCTTTCTTTTACCCCTCACTGTGTATTTTTTTTTACAGGACACTACGACTTTATAATACCTACTACAAAAAAAAATTTTTGAGGCGCATATTCTTTTTTGAGCCTTAAAAAAGAGAAATATGTATATGGTATTAGGGGTCGCAAAAGCCGGGATATGTCCCAAATCGAGCCAAAAAAATGGTCAACGGTCCTGAATGATGACATTGAAAAATTCATATCACCGAAACGAAAAACGGACTTTGAAATCAGATTCGCCGTGGCTTAGAGCATTAGTGGCGAGGATTTCATCCAAATCCGACGTCCAAACTGAAAAAAATTTTTCAAAAAGTTTTTTTCAAAAATTTTTTTTCGAAAGCGAGCTGATGCTTTTCTCTGGCAGTACTTGGAACGCTGATTCGGAATATACATACTTCAAACAGGTTACTTGTAATATACAGGGTGGCCCAGATTTTATCTATGGAAATGCCCATGGCAATTCCACGAGAAATGAAAGACATAAAAGTTTTATTGAAGATAGTTCTTCAGAACTTCGGTTTGCAAGTACATACAATGTAAAGTCAAAAATGTCTAAAATTTTATTAGTTTATTGAAATAATTGAGTTTCATGATGTTATTCATGGTGACCTCTTCCATATTGCATTATTTTTATTTCTTAGGTTTTCATGTTGACAATTATTAATGTTGTCGTCAAGTGTTTTTTTAAATAATTTTTCTCTTTCTATTAGCACCTACTGCTATCACTTACATAAATTCGTGTTTTAGAGTTACAACAGTCTCAAAAACTGAAGCTTTGATGATGTATGTATATGTACCGAAAGTATTTTGTCTGATGTGACTAGAGGACACGCCATTATGATTTTCAAAGCTATAACAAGCTGGATCGTCCTGTATACAGCCTTGTTTTTGTAAAATTAATAATTGATATGTTCGTAAATTCTTACAGATTTTATTTTATTTATTAAAAAGAGGGAGCATCAGTCTTAACTGTGCAGATAAGACATACGCGCTCCACTCTGGTGATTTGGCCTCGAGATCGGGCTCATTTAGCCAGACACAAATATTCAATTTTTAATGGTTAAATTAACGAGCGCAAACAAGCATGCCGAGCTGGGATTCGAACCCAGATGGTGACAGTGTCAACGGCTGAACAGTCCCAAACCGCCACGCTACCGCCCGCGCTTCTTACAGCTTTGAAAACTTTAAAGAGTACCTACCGTTCTGAGTCTAAAACTGCGCGATATCTGGACGGATTAGACCACTCAACGGACGGTTTTGGATTTCCAGTGCCGTGGCATTCCAACCTCAGATATTCTCCTTGATTCTTGGTAATTACTTTCTCATCTGGAACTATCCGCACCACCGGCACAGTATGAACCACAACTCCAGCAACTGCGGTAGCGCTTCCAGCCACATTCACCGCACGGCAGACATATTCACCTTCATCTTGAGGCGTCACTTCATAGAACCTAAAAGGATCATAGTTTTAATTGATTGTTTTCATTTGCATAATGTGGTTTGTACATTAAACTTCCAGGTGTTTGCTGTACATTCCTGCTTAATGGAAGATTATCTTGTCTCTCCCAGGTCAGAGATGGTGTGGGAATACCTGAAGTAATTCGACATTCGATTGTTAGAACTCCACCAGCAATAACTGTTTGTGAGGGTTGTGGATAGATTGAAATTACAGGAGCCTCGGTACCTATAAAAACACAATGTTCAATGAAATGCATGTCGGTAAATGTAAAGTAGCTAATAAACTTACGCAAGACCTCAACAAAGCATGAAGCCTGAGCAACTCCATTGTTGTTACTGGAGACACACAAGTAAACTCCCCTATCCGAAGGGCTGGCATTGCGAATAAACAAAGTGGAGCCTCGTTGTTCTACGTTTGGACCGAATTCGGAATCAGATTTTGTCCATCTCAGAGTTGGTAATGGTGCACCGGTTCCGATACAGTGTATCTCAGCAGAGCCACCTTGGAATATTTCAACTTTTTCGGGAGTTACTTCAGCTGTTGGGAAGCCACTGCAAGAAAATTACAATAATTTTTGTTTTATCAATAATTGTTTAAACACAAACGCCAGAGTATTATAGTTTTATCTCATCGAAATTTATTGAACACTGTCTACTATAATTGTGAGATCTTAAATTAACATAATTAACATAAAAAGAAACAAGTGGTCAACTCTGGTTTAAATTTGGGTTACAATACTCACCCAGTAGAAGGAATAATATTAACAACAACTGTTTGAGATCCTGATGTTCCTTCATACGTAGTGACGCTGCATTTATATGTCCCAGCATCCCGCGAAGACACGTTGGGAATTGTTAGCACTCCGTTATCTTCGGTAGCTTCATACGGCAACGGTCCGGTCGTCTTGGTCCATTTGATTACTTGAATAGATCCGCTCGCTCGACAAGTTAGAGTCACCTTGTCTCCTTCAAAGCCCGTGTAGTTGGGAGGATTGATTGAGACTTGTACGAGCTGAGAGATGCGCACACGAACATCAATGCTTTCTGTGTCTGAACCTGCGGAGTTCTGTCCGATGCATTCATAAACACCAGAGTCTTGAGTTGTGGCAGATTGAATACGGAATACGCCACTATCGAATGTGTACTGAAAAATATGGACAAAGGGATATTACAAATATGAACCCAGTATAGAATAATTTTATATTAATAGGTAAATCTGATGCCTTTAATATCTACATATTCGCTAGATCGCTATGAGTTTTATCTTTAAAATTTGGTAGCTTTATGGCTCCTAGAAAAGTGAATACTTGAAATAATATAGGATTACCTGTGAATTTAAAGGTGCATTAACATGAACAATTCTTAACTGTGGATTTCCAGACCCATAACAAGAAAATTCGATTGGTTGTCCTTCAATAACATCTAATGATGGTGGATTTATGGTAATTCTTGGAATTTCTGGTGGGTTACCTGCAAAGAAATCGTGAAAAATAAATTTAACGACCATCAAGCAATATATCAACAAATAAACGAGACTTTCAACTTCATTCAATACCTGGTTTCTCCGCTGATCCAGGGAGATGTACTGTTAGCATTAAAAATAACAAAACAGAATTTGTTAATGACATGGGATTCAAACTTTAACTATCCAATTAAAAAATAGTAATATGTTTAATATGATTTCTATCACAAACAACTAAGAAAGTAAATGAAGTAAGAAATGAATTTTTTAAAATGACGCTGAATTAAAAAAAGTAAGTTTCCAATTAGAAGAAACAATAGTTATTATCAACTTCACGAAATGAAATGAAAAACCTAAAAAAAAATGGCATAAGCATATTCTAACAGCTTACCTCCAACATGTAAGCTGACATCTTTGGTGATAATGTTGAAATTGTCAAATGCCTCGCAAATGTATCTACCGGAATCAGAAACCTTCAGATCTGTTATGACCAACAGACCTCTCCCGTCATCAACTGCTGTTCCAGGCATTGCACTGCCGTCTCTGTTCCACTGGATTCTTATAGGCTAAAATAAAATTCAAAAAAATCATCCAATGACTCTCAAACAGGGAATCGACTTACATTATTTCCAACTCTAAGTGCTCTGGTAGAGCAATTGAAAGTCACAGAAGAGCCCACTTCTCTAATTTCTATGCTTGGATTTATTATTATGACTTCAAATCGTGGAGGCTCGATCGTCGGTGGAGGTTCCGTCGGGTATGGAGTCGTTTCGATTGGACCTGAATAAATCAGAGTTATTCAAGATTGTGAAACTTTGAGTATTTTGAAACAAACAAAATCTATAAAGCTTGAAGCAAGTGGACGTAACAAAAGTTCACAAAACGAGACACCAGTTTACAAACTACACATATCATCTCTTTGGTACTTCGAAATATAAGCCTTCAAATTTATTTTTATCATAATTAACAAAAAAACTTCATTCAAGTAGGTGCATGGATATACCTATCTAAGTACCACAAAAATGTTATGAGTTCTCCAAATGAACCGCCAACACAACAACATGTCACCGTCAGGGCACAGACACCATAATTGCGACTATCCCTCCCTCTGCAATCTTTTTATCACCTGACCTGGTAGTACCATCGTACTGACGCTGCCCACTTCTTGACTGAACCTGTTATAAACCATGCAGTGGACATTAAGAGCAAAGCAGCCCATTGTGGTGTACCAGTATGCCTGTCCGCCATCCTGCAGCCGTTCGTAGTTGATGTCAGTGTAACGAAAACGCCCGTTCTCTGTGACCAGGGCTATCAGTCTGTCGGGACTGTAGTATCGGCAGGTGAACCTCACTTGATGACCAATCTGGACTCGCGTGCCATTAGATGGTGTTATTGCCACTCTAACATTAGCTGGGGAGACACACATGGAGAGCTCGTCCGTGGGTTAGCATGGTTAAAAAAAGGATTCCATATCTAACTTTCACCTGAACGAACTTGATTGGTTACCAGTGTTATCGTATCGTGGTATAATAATTTAATATTTCATTCAAGCAGCTTAACAGGAATCCTCTTATCAACTTTACTTCATTAATTGACGTGTATGTCATGGTTAATAAAATACAGCAATTAAATATAAAAAATCACAAAACATTACTTATTAAAAGTAGGTAATAAAAGTTAATCAAACATCTATTATTATTATTATTATTACTAGATAGAAATTGCTGTAAATGCTTTGATCATTAAATATTTCCACTAACCTCGTAGTTCACAATTGACTCCGTAAAATCCAGGCATACAATCACATTTGACAGTATTTTGAGGTGTCAACATGCAGTTTTCCTCGTTTCCGTTACAGGGACATCTGTTACATGAACCTAAGGGTCCGATTCTGGTATCTGTCACATCTCTGTAATACCCAGGTGAACAGGATTCACAAGAAGTGCCACGATATCCTTGAGGGCATCTAAAATACAATTACCATCAGCTCAATAATCCCTAAATTAAACTGTTAACACCAATAGTAATGTGCAAAGAAAATAATTAATTTACCTGCAAGTTTCCACATGAGTGGCTCTGGCTTGTCCTGTGTATTGTTCGACAGCTGTATCCAATGTGATGTCACTGATGTAAGAGCTGAAGGTATCGCTGGAAAGGAGAGCTCTGACAAGTATTTTTTCTATATTTGAAAGAACAGTTAGAATGTCAGAACGGGACGCTGGAAGGAATCCATGGTCGTTCATCAAACGTTGCCAGTTGTCTGATGCACTCAAAGTAATTGCCACTTTCTAGGTAGGTACAAAAGAAAACCATCATCAACATCAAAACTCTCTGCACTTATAATAATATGAAAAATGAATGAAAATTTCCAAAGTAAAACTACTTACATTGGGTATGTCAGGTATCAATCGTTGACTATTTGACCAATATATCGTCATACCATTACCAATGATTATCACATCCTTATCGGGAATATACTGTGCTTGAGGTCTTTCAGTGTATCGTTGAGTAAACTCTAATTGACCTCCATATGAAGTTATCTTGTTACCTGTGAAATTACTTGGCAAGCTCCAATACCATCTCTCTACATTGCTTGGTTTGAATGAGTAGCCGATCTCGTTCATGGCGATATTGACTTTAAATCCTGAATCAATCACTCCATAACTAAAAGAGAATTTGATTTTGCAATTTAAATTCGATCGAGTGTTGAAGACAAAAAGAAGAAACTTACTTATTGTCATTATCAATTAATAAGAAACCATGATTTCGTTCATTAACGATTTGGCTAGGAATCTGCTGGACATAGAGATTGCTCTCAGTACACTCGTTGGTAACACCAGAACAGAAGCAAGACTGGCACCCGTAAGGGTTAAGGGCACTTAAATCAAAAGTTCCGGGTCGACAATGATCGCAATGATCACCCTCCACATTCACCTATAAAAATCATAAGGATAAAACTCACCACATACTTATTGAAAAATAAGCTAGCTCAATCTATTGTACCTTACAACTGCACCTGCCACCGGTACAAAAGCTTGTTTTTGAACCTCTCTCATCGCAGAGACAAGTATTTCCACTACTCTTTATGCAAGGAATACCATTTGCCGGATCTCCGGAATACCCTTCGATGCAAAACTCACAACTACTACCTGTTGTGTAGTCTCGGCAATTCTGTATAAGTTTGTAATAATTAGTATCGATAAATTTATAATTTTAATTAAATTAAATACGCACATTGCATTCACCGGTGTCTGCATTGCAATCAAACGAATGTCCATTACAGTTGCATGGTTCACAAAGCCCCAGATATATGCCAGAATCTGCTTTGGTATACCCGACATCACAATCTTCACAAGAAAGTCCCTTATAACCGACAGGACAAGAGCATTGCTCAACTTCATGAGCCCGTTGTGAGAATCCACTGTTTTGTTCAGTTGCTGTGTCCATCGAAACTGATATTATCCTAATGCGAAAAACATTATTTCAAGAAAAGTTTGTAGAAATAGCTAATTTTATTAAAAAAAAAAATAAAGTTCTGTTTTTATGGAGGATGAGAGTAAATTTGTGAGGTGTTTAATATAGAGAGATAGATGAAGAAATACTCACGACACTTCTCTTGTATTTGTGGTGTAAGTCGCTTTAATATAAATAGCTGATAAATCAGCCAAAGCCATGAGGAAGTTTTCACGGTCAGCTGACAAACCGTCATCTCTCTGCCAGTATTGCTCCAGAAGGGGTACTTCAAATGTTTGAGCCGATCCACTTGGTGCCGGTTGATCTTTGGCGTAGTATTGCAGTTTGATTTTGTTCCTCTAAATTAGAAAAAAAAAAAATAAATAAATAATAACTTAGCAAATTAGACTAATTCTTGAGATAACTTACGCTAACAATCTCGACATCAGCTTCAGCATTCCTCGAGCTCTGTCCTCCGGGCAAAGGTACATGCCTGACAGTGTATCTGAGGAAGCCACCATAAGAGGAGACTTTATCTCCGAGATATCTGGGTGGAAGCGACCAATAGTAGACGTTCGAAGACGGGAAGTTAGCGTAAGCCAGCTCTCGGCTATTAGGATTGACGGTGAAACCTTCTGCTATTGGAGTAGAGCTATGGGACGGGTCCACAAGGGTGAACTCATTCGGTGATGTTGTGAAGACTGAACTTATCTGTAGAATAAAGAGAATAATTGTAAAATATAAATCAAAAGAAGACTTGAATATTTGTAACAACTAAAGCTTACTTGATCTCTATACCAATTGGAACTACTACACTGTTTCGTGATTCCCATGCAGAAGCAAGGAATACAACCGAATTGATGTCGGGAGCTCAGACTGAATGAATTAACTTTGCATTGGTCACATGATGGTCCTTCAACATAGTCCTGAAGATAATACAAAATTAATGCAACGTTTCATATTGACATGTATATTTACAGGACAACTTACCTTGCACTGACACTGTCCTTGGGAGTTTCTGTAAGGTACAACAGCTCCTTCAGAGTTACAATCTGGTGGTGGCGGTGGAGGACCGAAAGGCTTGCAGCTATCGCCGGATATCATTGGGTTGCCCGAGTATCCGGGGGCACATTGTTCACAACGTCTTCCTACATATCCAGTTGGGCATTCACAAATGACATCATCATCTGGTCCCAGTTTGCAGGTACGAGCAAATCTACAAATTAAAGGAAATTGCTGTTAAAGAAATCCTAAAAAAAGTTTAAAATATACTTACTGATTACTGGGATTAGTAAGAGGGCAAGGGCATATCTGACAAGGTATTCCTCGTTCTGGAGCTCCATAATATCCAGCAGAGCATTCCCTTGCTCCCTGAGCATAACATTTACCCAACCACGGTCCTTGTTTGTTTCGTTCATAACCGGCATCACATTTCTAAAGAAATTAATTGAATAAATACTTTGACTCAACTCAAGTTAATGAATTTACCTCGCAAGAGCTACCGGAGTAGCCAGCCGGGCAATCGCACTGCTCCACATATGTTGCAGGTCCTAATCCGCTGTTAGGTGCAGCAGCAGAGTCCATGACAATGTTGGAAACAGTTGTGTTCAACTGACCTTCATTGAATTGTAGTTTGATCAAGACATTATCAACGCTTGCCAGAGTCATCATGATATCTGCTCTTGTGGCTGGTATTTCTTGGCTTCCTTGCTTAATAAGCCAGTCTCCTTCGAAAAACCTGACCGACATTTGTTCCTTTCGGTTCGCTTCTGGAGGGAAACGAGACTTGTGGTATATTGTGTAGCCATTGCCCTGTAGAAAGTCGAAAGTTAATGTAAATGATAATAATTATTTTGCTGCATGTTTTATTGTAATAAATTTAAAAATACTGACCGTAATAATGACATCAGGACCAATAGTCGGATATCCCCTATTATAATGGTTAACTTCATACTTCAAATAACCGCCATAGCTCTTGAGTTGGCTTCCATGGTAATTCTCGGGCATGGCAAAATAAGGAACGATGCTAGATTGACCAGGTGGACTGCCGAATAATTGGGCATGAACCCCATTACGTCCATAAGCAGTCAATTGGGGATTTGAGCCATAATATACAGATTCATCTCGTACTTGGATATCACCTGTGAAGGGATCTACATAGACACCTTGAAGTCGGAGCGAATCAAATGGTGGTTGAAACTAGAAAATGTAATTATGTATACAAATAATAATAAATCCATATATAAATTCAACACCTACTTGGTATATGAAGAGATCAGCAGATCTACACTGAGTGCTCTGCCCAAAACAGAAACATTTGATACATTCGTCAGGTGATTGAGCTTCATCGTTGAAATATCCCGGAGGGCAAGTCGTATTTGGCCCACTGACAATTAATATTGTATCTGGAACGGCGAGTACAGATTTCTTGGCATTAAGAGCTTCACAAGAGTAAGCTCCCTGATCTTGAACCTGAATATTTGGGCATGTTAGTGTGCCGAACCCGCCGACACTGGTAGTTTGACATTTATCTGGGATATGACCCCAATTCAGCCGCCAGGAAATTTCAGGCACTGGGACTCCTACTGCAGTGCAAGTGATGGTAAATGTCTCACCAACAACAAGAGTGACCATTGGAATGGGTGGTTTTGATATTACCGGAATTGCTAGAGGCAAAATATTCATAATAAATAATGCTGATACTGAAGTTGGGCCAAAATAAAAATATAAGTGATAAGGCTAACAATGAGGCCAAGAACATGTGTTGGAGCAGTGAGAAATGGTACTAGCACTAGTAATGAGAATAGTGCATGCGTAAAACAAAAATAATGAATGCCTTTATCTCATCCAAGTAATGAGATGAGATATGTTTTGGAGCAGGGAGAAACTTGCATTTTTCATTACTATCATTTCTCACAGCTCGAATCACAGCTTACAGACTTGAATCGACAATAATTGTAATTAAAAATAATGGCCACATTTTATAATCCTTACTCTTTAAATTTCTGTTAGATACTTACAACAACCAATTTCATCACTTCCATCAACGCAATCTCGCTGCATATCACAGTGGAAGTTCTTCGGGATACATTGATTATTCCCACGACACGCAAACTGGTGAAATTGGCAAACAGATCCAGGCGGATTGGTGGCACAATTCATCTCATCTGACCCGTCATTACAATCAGCCTCTGAGTCGCACCTCCAAGTCTTGAGTATACATTCTTTGTTGTTACAGCGGAACTGGTTGGGTTCACAACCGTGAGGATCTAGAAATAATGTATGACAATAAGTAAAACGAAATTATAGAGACATCTTATGTGAAAAATTATATTGAAAGATAATTTGTGATCTACTTGGGCATACTTACTACAACGTGATTCATCTGATCCATCGGTACAGTCATATTTACCATCGCAGACAGAGTTTTTGGGGATGCAGTCACCATTAGCACAGGTTGCTTGTTGTAAACCACAAGCTGTTGGTGGACGAGTCGGTTGTGAAACCCCTAAATGCAAATTTTCAAATTAGTCAGGTGATATTTGCCATCAAAGTATATTCATTTCTACTTAGTAAAAAATATATGCTAGAGATTACAAATTTTAATAGAAAAGGGTTTCCACAATAGGGCAGGTAAAATGCGCGTAGTTTTATGAAATAAGTTCAACAGTTCGTAGTTTTTTAATGATTTTTAATGATTCTGATTGACTATTATCTGAAATAATTATGCAGTTATGAATTTCTAGAAGTATGCAGATATGCTGTTGCTCTCAGTATACTAATTGATAACACCAGAACAGAAAACCCATCCCGTTTTATTTGAAAGTAAGATGTTGGGGAGAGGTATCACTTTCATTGGAACTTAGGGTTTGACTTCCCATATGTTTTTCAGATTAGCCAATACGAATATGTATAATATCTATGGTGATATTTAAATTCCCCACCTCTTAAATACTTACCAATGTTAGTAACATTCCACGTCAGTAAAAAAAAATCATAATTTAATAAGAAAATTCTGCTATAAAATATATTTTTATACCTGCTCCGTTATACTCAGTATCTAGCGGCGGTAAAAAACCATACTTTATAACAGACGATTTCGCTTTACTTTCTCTCCAGCCATCTTAACAAATTATTTAAGGTATACTAAATTTCTAAACAAACATTAACAATAAATTCACACTCACATGGATCAACTCTGAGGTGTACTTCAACTCGGCTTCCCCGAGTCCCAGGTGGAACCCCCTGGGCTTCACAGACGTAAGTTCCAGAATGCTCAACTCTGATATTTGGCATCTCCAATCTTCCATTAACATCCCTCGTTCCAGGTGGTAAGGGAGCGCCGTTAGCTCTCATCCACCGGACATGAGCTCTCTGAGGACCTTCATCGCGGCATTGGAACACCACTTCCCTATCTATATGGGACAGACGCAAATAAGAAAAGTGTAATCTGGTTAGAGTCACTGGATCTGGATTCAGATACAGTGACCTGGGATGGACGGGGAGTCCCACACCATGCCTATGTATAAAACGGGGCTATGAGGTTACTGTATGGGCGTCAATGCGAAGGCTTTGATGGTGTCGTAGGGGTTAAATTGATGGACATTATAAAATTTTAGATAATAATGGATTTCAATCTAAGACTCGTCGGCTACTGAGAATATTAATTATTAATTCTGAGTAAATTTACTGCAACAAAAATGATATAAAGTTTTGGTAGGGTAATATTAGATGTAGGGTTTTATAAAAGAGGATTACAAGTAGGTATATATGATTATTAATTTTACTCAAGTATTGATTACACTAATTACTCTTCTCTCTTTTTTAGTTATTGTAAATAAAAGCAATTATATATTGTGTGATTTATTTCCTTCCTCCTTATTATACAGGATTATAAGGGAGACATGTTCTACAGGATTACCACTTTCAACGTCGACCAAGGGATAATGCATGAGAAACATGAAATTTGCAGATTTCTGCTTCCCAGTCTGGCCTATAGCTGCAGGGGTAAAAATGATACCAAATGGACGGAAAAATAATTTTTCATATTATCATACAACAATTTTCTTCAGAATTCAATTCGAATATGTACGAAACAGTGTGTTCAATTTAAGATAACATGCACCACATTTTTTCTCACCTAAGTAAAACCAGAAAACGGCTGAATATGCAGAAAATTCGATCGAGAAATAAAAAAATTCGAGTTGTTTAGTTGTTATTTCCATTAAACAGAACTCCAAAAGTTAAGATATAGGCATATAAACCATTTTGTTGAATTTTCAGACGTTTTCTACTTATATCCAGGCGAATACCAGATAACATGGTGTGATTTAAGTTGAACACACTATTTGCCGTACATATTCAAAACGAATTTTGAAAGAAATGGTCAAATAATATCCAATTTATTTTATCTTTAATTTGGTACAACTTTCGCCTCTCTAGGTCAAAATGGGAAGCAGAAATCTGCAAATTTATTGTTTCCCATGCGATTTATTCTAAGTATGGGTTTTCCCTGATCCTCATATAATCGCAAAAAGCTTTAGTATTGTTGTAAAAGATCAAATAAATGTACAGTTGGATTTCCCTCCTCTAGAAATTTAATAATTTGAAGATCCTTTGAAAAAAATGTATACAGGGTAATTCATGAGTGACCTTACATAGACCAATGGTGATAAGCGGAGTTCAAGGCGGGTCGAAAACCACAAAAATTTTTTTTTTTCGTGATTTCGAGACGGTTTGGGTGTGCCGTTCAAATTGAGGAATGATTTCTATAGAGTTTTTTCTTATCTTTTCAAATTCGATGACAGTTTTTCAGAAACATCGTCAGAAAATTAACTTTTTCAACAAAGACCATGGGGGCAAAAATTTTCAAGTCCGGTCCTGGATTTTTAATTAACTCAGAATGCGGTTTTGATAAGTTTCCGGAATGCACCATTCCTAGTAAATTTCGACAAAATATCTCCAGCCGTTTCAGAAATATCGCCTATCAAAGTTTTGTACCTGAGACATAAAACACCCTGTAACTTCGTCATCAATCACAAAAAAAATTTCTTTTGTGGTTTTCAACCCGCCTTGAAGTCCGCTTATCACCATTAATTGGTCTATGTAAGGTCACTCATGAATCACCCTGTATAAAGTGCCAATAAAGCAAAATGAGAGACCACCCTGAAATTGTAAAATATTTACAACAGATAGAAGGAAAAGATGCATAGAAAATCGTAATAAGAGAAAAAAACGGACATCAATTCTTACATCCTGTCTTGAAAGGTGCAGAATTTTTCCAATCCAAAAATATTTCTATATTACTTACTACCTAAGTAATTCTTTAAAAATATAGATGAATTCTCATGAAAAATGGTAAATACAATGATTCGCATTATTAACTCCAACTCACTGTAGACATAACATACAGTTTCAGTCAATGATAATCAGTAATCACAAATATTATTATTCTAAAATGGATCCCAATGCAAGAAAGATAGGAAGTTCATTGAAAATAGTAGTGAACGATAAGGGTAGAAAGTAAAATACTTTCAATGTGAAAAAAAACAAGATGCATTGGTAAAAAACCCCGAGCAAAGTCAAGGAAACTATACGAATAGGTATATACACAAGAAATATTAATAGAGTTAAAACTGGTAGAGATGAGGGCAAATATGAATTATCAGCATCAGCTATGATCTCAAACGCATCTCTACTCGCTGGAATCTACTTACCAGTCTTGTAAATGTCTGCTCGGAAAAGACATAACAAATAAAACAATTAGTATTATGTAAATAATAACGACTGTGGATATTTATGATCCAAAATTTATGATTACTGTACTTAATTGGTTTTCCAAAATATTTGTCATAATACATATAAGTATGTAAATAAATTCTGAAAAGCAAATCACTAGGTTTTGATTAATTCAAAAATATTTATTGCAAATTATATAGATTCCTTTAGATATACAAAGTGAGATTACAGAGGTTTCATTAACGATTTTTTTTTCCAAAAATTTTTTAAGAAAGCCTAATGCTATCAGATTTTTTATGGAGAATGGTGGCTCATTTCTGCAAGCATGAGTGTGATATTTTCATTTTTTTTTCATTTCCTCAAAAACAGGTTTGACCTAATACATATAACTCTGCTAATGTCTGTTTTCCTAAAGTAATTTGCCTATAACTTAAAAAAAATACTTTTGGCGCGATTCCAATTATTGCTTTAGTTTAATGCTAACGCACTTCAACAGATTAGAAAGTTCGGAAATTTGCACACTGGCTTCAAAATTCTACAAGCTGATCATAATTTGGAATTTCGCAACAATAAAATTTTAAGCTACTTAGGAATGTTTCCTGATGATTTCTGGGTAATTCTCACAATAAACTTTCCAGGTAACCCTCTTTTTGAACACCAAATGACTGTACTAACTGTGCAAGTTGCTTTATATTATGGCAAAACAATAATTGAAATCGCGTCGATCAAAACGTATATCTCATCATGTTTCAAAAAAATTTTAAATTATTCTGTCACTACTAAATTGAGCTTACATTTTTCGAAATTTCTCGCTTCTTAGGAATGTTTCCTGATGATTTCTTGGTAAATTTCATAATCTAGGTTCATTTACTAAATGATTTGCTTTTCATTCGATTAGTCATGAACTTTTGATTCTAATACTCACTTTCTTTAATTTCTTGGGAGCTCGGGTAGGTTCGCAGAATGAGCTCATCACCTCCTGGTATTACTGGTGGTTCCCCTGTTGAAAAGGTAAAGTAAGTATTTATAAAAAAAAAACTGTGTTTTCTTTATATTTAGTAACTTTTTGAGATTACTTGATGATGTAGTTTTGTTAAAAAAGGAGTAGTGTAGGTATAAGTACGAATTTTCTTTTGAAAAGAAACGAATAAGTACGAATTTGAAAAATGTTAGGGATTAAAATAGACATAATAGGATACAAACGCATTTAAAAGTGAGAAATGTAAAATTTAAATATTTATTGTCTCCAAGTAGAGCAATGAAATTTATTACCTATGAAAAAAAAAGAAATTACATTTTAGAAATTAAGACGATTATTTCTAATGCTTTTGACCTTGCTTATATTTGAAAAGGCTATTTATGTAAGACTAATATCTTCACTAATTTTGATCAGTATTTTATTAAAGTGGAACTAGCAAGACAAGATTATAGGGAAGCGCGGGAGAATCATTTTATAATTATGGAACAGTTCATCAGACTATTATAATGAAGTCAATTTTTAGTTATTGAATCTTGTATCAATTGGGGCTACATAATTACAAATTTTCAATCTTTCATTTTACGAAATATTCTTCTATTAAAATCTCTAGAAATTTGTATTTTATTAAATCATCCGAAACAATGATTTTTTTTTGAACCCGCGATATACCTTGCTGTGTTGTTGTCATATACTTATGTAGGTACAAATTTACTAAGTACCTATTTCTTGAAGAAAGTTTAATTAATTATTATTTTTAATAAGCGATATGTTAATAATATCACAAAAAACCTTAAATAATTAATAAAGCCTTGTGTTAACTTGAGACTATCAGTGGACATCATGACCACTTATAGCTTTTTGTTAAAAATTTCTTTTATCGACCCCACTTACTGGTGGTGAGAATAAAATCACAGTCTAACTCATCAGTGTTATCATAAGGACAGTCGACTTTTCCATCACAACGAAGATGTGGTTTAATGCAGGGTCCGTTCTCACATCTAAAGTCGTCTCTAGAGCAGTTTTCGTTGGAAGCTGGTGATATTGATATTAGGCAACACAAAAACTAGTTATGTAACTAAGTAACAGAATTTTCAAAAAGTAAGTTCATCAAAGGGAATTATAAAGCCGGTTTCAACAGTGTACAGATCGGGCATTGGTAATTAACTGGCAACATTAAATTAATTTTTTCCCCAATCATGTTTTATCTTACACAATTTTAATAAATATAAAAAAAAATAAATCAATCAAATATTTTGATGGACTTACTTTTTAAATTTACAACACATACTGCGTTAGTAAATCTATCTGATTGATTTCAAAAATTCAAAAGCAAAACTAAAACAATGAATACCAATTCCAGGTACCTACTGAAAATTAGTCCTGCTGTTTTATCAAAAAAAAAAAAAAAATTGATGACAGATTAAAAATCAGATCTATATTAACGAACTATCCCTTCTCCTGGGAAGGTAAGACGCTCAACAAAAATGATAAACATTTGCTCAAGCAATGTATGTACATAATATGGATTCCTGTTCATTAAATGCATAATCCCTTAAAAAAGAGGGTAGAGAACCAGTTTTATAAATATTATTTGCGAATGTATACCTATTTCAATGATATAATATCTAAATAAAATTAAGGAATTCTAATTTTGAAAATAATCGTTATCAGTATTTCTTGTATTTCACCTTGATAATAATTAAGAAAAATTCATTATTTCGTGATAAGTTGGTATCTAATTTGGGATCAATCATCTATTTTTTTCAGCAGGATAGTGTGATTACTCATATATGGTCAAAGCTTTGCGATACAGTTTCTTCCAGATATCAGTTTACCGTAAAAGATCTCATGGTCTGTCCTTTTTGGGATATTATATGAGATGAAGATTAGGGTAATGACTTCATCCTTCTAACCACTTTGAGGACAACATGGGTACAATTTTGGAAGTAGGGTATGGCCACCTACAAGTTGATATCAACAATTTAGTACCTATAATGGTTACCATGTTTTATAAAGTCAATGAACATGGAAATGGGCAATTTAAACGAAGAAAGAATTTTTATGGTGAAAACCTACTACAGTGTAGCCAGTTACAGAATGGTTCGCGATTTATTTGCCATGAATTTTTATAATAAGCCTCCATACCATTGAAATCGACAATAGAACGAATTGTCCGAAAATTTGAGATTAGCACGGACATTTCAGTGGAATCTGAAACTAGGGGTAGTAGAAAAAATTACTAGAAAATAATGTTAAGCAAAGCAACGTTTATATAATGGTATGCCAAAACCCTATGACCCGCTTTGAACATCACCACACTGTATATTTGGCAAAAATTTATTAAAATTGGTTCACTACCTACTCTTCATGGTATTATGGGCACTCACTGCACAAGAAAATTAATCGATATGTTTATGAGTATAAATATGTTACAACAATCTATAACAACAATAATATGTTATAATAATTATAACAGACAACATTATGTGATAAAGCATAACAATAAAACATGTAAGCATATTTTAACCACTTTATTTAATTTTTACCCTCTATAACTTTTTCAATTAATCACTTTCCGATGTTAACATAAGAAAAAGAAAAAAACACTTACGGCAGTTGATTTCGTCTGAACCATCTTGACAATCAATATAACCATTGCAGAAGGACCTCTGAGGGATGCATTGACCGTTCCTGCAAGCCTGGCTGTTCGGAGGACAGACGATGCTGCTGGGGGTGCTCGGCTGCGTTGTGGTCTCTGGCACAGTAAAAGGGGGCTCGGTTGGACAGTTGTACTCATCAGAACCATCTCTACAGTCATTCCGTCGGTCACAGCGTGCCCTCAGATCTACGCACTCACCGGACAGGCAAGGGAACTGATCCGAGTGACAAGCTAAGAGCAGGGATTGGGGTGAGGGAGAAAAAATAAAATAAAATAAACAAAAATCGTAAACAAATCAATAGAAATTATATCTTAAATTATAAATATATTGTCCATTAAATCTTTATTTTTCTGTGATGCTTTTAGCGGAAATGCTTGGCCATTTTAGTGTCAGCGTTATTTTGAGACAATTTCATAGCACTTTGTTGCAATCAACATTGGTAACAATATATGATTGATAAAAGCGGGACCTCCGCGATTCTGTGGTGGAAGATCTCTGCCGACGCAGTCCAAGATCATTGATTCAATCTTCGCTTTTAGTCCACGCTATTTATCAGATTCATTTTCGAATGTTTATGGAAAATATACTTAATTGCGATCGACTGGGCGGTGGTGGCTAGTGGGAATGATGAAAAGGGACTTGAAGACTTGGTCACTTGGGGTGCATTTAACTCCCCCCTCCTTTCATACCTCTCAACTTTTTATGATTGTTAAAAGGAAAATTATCTTTCTGATTTTTGGTTTTCTGCAAAACTTTCTGCTTGCTTTTCTCCAAAATTGTTTTATGGCAATGTCAGTTAGTTACTGACAATTTTACAGATCGGAGTTATAGTGACGTTTTGTAAAAAAATCATGTGCTCAGACTCACATACTTCGGCAGTTATGGAAATCCTCCTGGACTTACCACCTCTTCATATTAATTTCGAGAGAGAGGCCATGTAGATGAAAAAATGATACAGATGGCAAGAAGCTTGTCAAAAGCTTATAGCTTGGAGCGAACCAGCAGGCTACTTGATGACATAGAAAGTCACAGTCTACTAGGTATACCCTCGGACATTATTATTATTATTATATTATTATCATGAACCGCTCTGCTTGTAAGGCTCTCCTTCCGGGAAGAGACGGAGGGGGGGGGGCAACAGAAAAGAGCTCCTAAAAGCAGATTTCAGATGGTTTACCGATGGATCTAAGACAACCACAGGAACTGGAGCTGGGGTGTGTACCCGCTGGCTCTAAGAAGAGTCTTAGAGTCTTATCCAGTCTGGGTCTTCATGCAACAACTTTACAGGCCTAAATTTATCCCATAGAGCTCTGTGCGCAGAGGTAGGAAAATATGCACTGCCAACGCAGGCCAATAAATATATTTTCAGACAGCTAAGCGGCTATAAAAGTCCTTAGTTCCTTAGCTCCAGCCACTGCAAGCTGAAGTTCTGGCTCATGCTGGATATGGAGAGAATGAACTGGCCGACTCTCTGGCTACAGAATCCGAATTTATCGGCCCAGAACCAGCAGTTTTTGGTACAATATCATCGAATATTGCCAAAACAACTATACACAACTGGGTTGAGAGGGAAGTTCTCTAGCACTGGAAAAACTTACTAAGATTGAACCATTCAAAGGTCTTTATACAGTGCACGTCGGAAAAAAGGACCAAAGAAGTCCTCAGAATACGAGACTCACAGCAAAAGGGCAAAGTATTTTGGGTAAAGATGTAAAAATCGTGCTGTGGTGGATCGTTTTATAAAATATGATTATTATAAAGTATATTAATAGACTGGTGAAAAGGCTTCTTTGTGGACCAGTCGCTTGAATGTTAATTAAAGTTAATATGTGGTATCTCACTTGCAGAGATAAACCTAATAACGAGACACTTCCAGAGATGCATTTGAGAATCATCATTGATTCAAAATAAATTTTCATTTTATGTAAATTTGACCAACTTGAACAAATAAGAAAGTAATGGACTTAAAAATGGGTGCACAAAAATACATGCAAAATCTCAACTAAATATAATCTTAAATAAATTTAACAGTGCTTGAAAAAAGTAGGTATAAGTACACGTAGTTCGTAGTAGTTTGTAATAATAATTGTCAGTTTTGTCTTAAATAATTAACATACATAAATAACTGAAATAACCATGCCGGATTATAAATACGATGAAGTAATCAAACTATTTACTCAATACTCAAATTACTTAAATTTCAAGACTGGGCATAATATGAAGATTCCGGGGATTTATCTGAGTATTCTTACAAAAAAATCTACGATAGGTATACTAATACGAGATAAAATAAATAATCTAAAGTTTACGCAACGTTGCCTACCACAGATATTCAAAATACCATACGATCATACGAACTACCATACACTGGCTCGATATATTAAAGGATCAAGGATGTACCCTATAAGGACACTACTAACTGCCTTCTATGTATAGGAGCGTTGTTAAAATCAGCTCATGTCGCCAAAACAAAAATGATCATAATTATGCACAGTTTATGTTTCTTGAGACATAACTACAATAATGTAGAACTCTTATAGAGTCTTCAGGAACAAGACTCCTTCAACAGCAGAATCTGTGCATGTTCATATCTTTTTGCACAGATCGATTTAAAGGTAATAAGTCTGACCAAATTATGACTAAAACTGAATTTTGGGAGAAATAACTTCTATACTTACTTACTTCCCTAGCTTCAAGTCTTGCACGTCTGCATAATTATGATCATCTTATATTCAGGAGCTATATGTAAGTGATAAAGAACAACGCACCATAGAGTAAGGACATTAAAGAACATCAATCTATTGTATTTCCAAGTTAAGTTGGCACTATTGCCAGTGAAAAGAGCTAACAGCTTTGTTATTTTTGAAATATTTGGCCTTTCATCAGTCAGAATAGGAGACAAAAGCCTTCCAAAGACCCCCAAAAAGGTGTTTTTTTTTACAAAGTTGCAATTCTTTAGAAAACGTCTCCGGATACATAGGTATACTTTGATAAAAACTTGTAAGCGATTTCGAACGGTGTCGTAAAAATGTATGCCTGAGACAATAACTATAATGTTGGACCTGTCATTCAGTCGGAGGTCTTCATATTTTGCAAGATGTGTGAAGTCATGCATCCTTACCATAACATCTTTCAAGGAGTTTGGGCCATAAACAAAACTTATAGGTACATTTTTCATCAATGTTATCAATTTTATCAATAATTCTTATTCATAAATATTTTGTCCATTTTCAAAATATGTGGAAAAAACCCTACAAAAACTCTCAAACATGGTGTTTTCTTGATAAAGTGTCAATTTTCTCGAAATCGATTTCAAACTATGTTTTGAAAAACAAAATAATGCAAACTGAAGATCCCAGAAAACAGTGGCTTACCCAAGAAAATCCGTTTCCTGAGAAAATTAAGGGTGCATATTGCAAATAGCACAAGTGTAGTTAGTTCCAAAGAAATCATTCTTTTGAAATAAGCCTACATATCTGGTCCCCTAATTAAAAAACATTTCTTTAAAAAAATAGGTCTGCCATTCTGTCGATGTATAGCTGACCCAGAGCCAAAGCCACATTTTTTATCAAATTTTACAGGCTGACAACGTCATAATCTTGAATTTTGTACAAATATCTTGCCCCATATCAGGCAAAAGAAAGTTAAGCAGGTAAAGCGGGCAAAGACCTCGAAAAAGTATTTTTTGAACAAAATAGCGAGTTTTTAAAAAACCGCCCGAAAAAGGCATGGGAGTCTTTCAGTCTAACATAGTCATAACAAAAATTGACTGCTGGCTCTTTTTAAAAAGGAAAACAAGTTGACAATAATGACAACTTAACTTGGGAACACTTTCTATGCAAAATACATTGGTCAAACACCACAGAGATAATAATAATCGAGACTAGAGATATACAACAGTAGTCGGGCTGTTGTTTTCTAATAACGCTAACCGTGCCGACAGTTCTGCTCGTCTGAAAAGTCTCTGCAGTCGTAGTAACTGTCGCAGCGCAGCGAGTCAGCTATGCAGGCTCCGTCTGCGCACAGGAACCATCCCGGCTCCAGGCATGTCCCTGGCCAACGGAGCCGGAACACAAACTCAGTCAACACGTCCTCTCACTTTTGCAGGCAACTGTCAGATAGGTTCGCCAAAAAGATGTCTTTTTACTACTTATTCACATCTAATAGATTTCTCTGTTACGGATAGCCTATTCCTATTACATACAACACCCTTTATAAGATGTCAGAAGAGTTTATGGTCTTGTTAAAGCACCCTCGGTCTAATTCGGCTAGAGTAGACGATTTTTGTCAATAAAGCTGTAATACCTATTTTACCGTAACACTGCCCATAGTTACTTTTTTTCAAAGTCAAATGTAAAAAATTCTACAAGCAAAATCGGATGTAAGTAATCCTCCATGTAATAAGTGATGGGAATTTATGTTATATGAGAACTGTGGGATATATGACCATGTGTCAGAGGAAAAGAAATTATGCTGATGGAATAAATGGAAATAAAGATGTGCCAGAGAATATAAAACAAAAACCAAGTAGGATAGAGTTCAATGAGGAGTAGAATAGGTAAAAGAGATTTATCTTGAAGTAGAGAAGAAGGAATAAAAAAAAGTGAAAAATAAAGGGGATGAAGGGGATGAAGGATGAAGTACACGACAATAATTATTAAAGAAACGTGTGAATAAAAAATTGGAATAAAGGATTTCGGATGGCCACTGGACGGCCATAATAATATCTACAGAAATAGATAAAGCGACAAGGGATGTAAAGTCAGTTAGGAGATAGTAAGGAACTAGATATGATAGAAAAAGAAAGGTGAAAAGTAGAATGAAAATTTTAGTAGGATACTCAATTGGGGTACTTCCAGGAAAGACGTGAAGGTGGAAAGCTGCATGAAGAAATGTTCTGTAATGACAGAAATAAAGTTGAGTGTATGATTTCTGGAAGAAGTGATCGAGAAACCTAGATTGTGATGAAATTGACATGTTATGGGAACTAGTGAAAAAAACTATGACAGTAGGAGTGATTGTCGGATAACTGGAAAACGGTATAATGGGCTGGTTTATCAACAGGGCAGGAAGTTCATGCAGCAAACGATGAAAATATGAGTTCTTAGATGATTCCTGAAGCTAGAATGGAGCAGTAAAGAATATTTTGGAAGAACTAATGGGAGGTGAAAAAGAGGATGACAAGAATTAAGGATGACAAAGGAGGAGACCAAATAAATAAGGTAACACCTATAAATAGTTATACAGGTGATTTGCCTAAGAACCGACAGAGAGTAGGAGCGTGTAGAGATTTAACGCACCTTATCTCTATACTAAGTTGCACCCCTTCGAAGTTACAGGCATTGAAATAGGTGTTTCAGATTTAGAAAAAAATCAATATCTCAATTATAGTTGTACTTAGAATAACCAAATTCAGTACACAGTGGGTGTGTGTGTACCAAGATCATTAAGACAGTAAGTATAGAGTTGAATCGTCGCATTTTAAAAGGTTGATAAGAGATGATTCACTCGTAGAATACTATTTAATTTTCTAACCCGTTGGCCGATTTAAAAAATTGTCGCTTTATTTTATAGGGAATTTAATTCTAAAACTTTTATTTCTCTGATTATTTTTCCAAAAACTTTTCCGTTTTCAACAAAAATTCGAAAAACTAAAAAATATTGTAGTTGTTAATAAAAGTTATCACTTATCAGGAAATTCAAAAGTTGTTTTTTTTTATTCTCGATTTTTTTCTCTTGTAATTTTTCTAAAATCTTAGTCGTTTTCAACTTTCTTCCTGATCGCAAGGGTGCATAATCCTTTATTAACCCTTTAAAATGCCACAATTTAATTCTACTTACTGTCAATGAATGCTGTTGGTACGTACACACGTAATACACACACCATGTACCAAACTTGGCTTTTCCAAGTACAACTATAAAACTGAAATATTGATTTTTTTCAAAATTTAAAACTCCTCTTTCAAAGCCCATACTTCTCAGCGGTGCAATTTAATATAGAGATAATTTGCTTTAAATCCCCTTATTTTGGGGGTCCCAATATATTATTCAACTTAAGTAGATTAGGTTTAGGTACCTATCGACTTAGACAACCGTGGTTATGAACTTTTGCATTGTGAGTAGATTCCTATATTCATAGAGAGAGAAATTGATTATTGTTGAAACTTTCAGGGTTTCATCGATTTAACTTTCTGATAAGCCAAAATAATGTTAAGCAAAGACATCGTGTATCTATCTGACAGTCACCCTCCCATAACCTATAATTATTTAATAAATAATAAGGCAGCTTACGACACTCGTTCTCATCACTTCCATCCCTACATTCGGCTACACCATTGCAGACGTAGTACTGTGGCACGCACTGTCCATCTGAAGCGCACTGGAATTCACCGCTGGGACAACGTCGTCCTGGTGGTGGTGTCGGTAGATCACAGTCCTCCTCGTCGCTGCCGTCTGGACACTGCCTTTGACCGTCGCAGAGCAAGTAGACGGGGATACAAGTGGTATCTGATATGCATTGAAACTCGCCTTCTTGGCATAGTTTTGCTATAATAGTAATAAAATTGTGTTAAAAAATAGGTTCACACAAATACCTATCGCACTCGTTGAAGAGGCGTTTCGTTGATATAAAATTATTGACTTTTTTAAAAGGTTGATGCATATTACCTATAGATTTCTTTGAAAAACTAAAAAAATAATCCTTTGGCCAATTTCATTTACACATTTACATCCTTATCCCACCCATTATCCCTTACCTATAAAGCCTACATAATATTTTTTAAAGCTAAGTCAAATAAAGCCGCGTCCTCATCTAAAAAACGCCCACGAATTAACGAATTACGCAAATAGTCAAATGAATACAAGCGAACCGGAACAACCTGAGACGAATGATATTAATACATGATATAGTTTGGTTTAAATACTTTCTTTGAAGTACCGAATCATAGCGTGTGATTTTTGTTTGTATTCGTTCGTGTTATATGTTTATTTTAACGTATGTGTTCACGACAGGCGCTTATTTAGAACGACGACGCGGCTAACGGCCTCTTTGAAACATTACTAACAAAATTAAGTTTTCCAGCCAACTCTCACTTTGTTAAACTTTCTGATATAACCATTAAAAGTATACATTAAAACAGATTGCATAGTAACAGTAGATGCAAAAGCAAAATTCCCATCCCCAAATACTTACGACAGTCTTTTTCATCATTGCCATTTTGACAGTCGGGGAAACGGTCGCAACGGTACGTGCTGTCAATGCATGTGAAATTGCCGCAATCGAATTGATCAGACTTGCAGGCTACATCAAGAAACAAAAATTTAATTGCGATGCTATAACTAAATAAACAATCAAAAAATAAATAATATAGACAGAAAAGCAAGCAAGTAGTAAAACACAAATTATGCTAATATTGATGGTGAACATATATCGTGATTGACAACAATCAAACCTATTTATACAATTTTAACAAATTACAGAATAATGCGCATTTTTGCTTTAATCAACTTCTGTTTTAAAAAACGCAAATTTTTTTCTTTAGATTCTGGCTAATATACAACGACATGCAAAATAGGCCACTCCAAAGTTAAAACAATCAACATACGAGTTCCGCCAACGCAGTTCTCTTCATCGGATTCATCATTGCAGTCAGGAAAGTTGTCGCATCGTCGCGCCTCATCCAGACACAACCCATCAGAGCATCTGAACTGTCCCGCGGGACAGTGAAACACTGTAGACCAAATTAACCTTAAATCGCATGCCATCAGGGAGTAAAAGTTCAACACGACAACCTGGTTAGTAAACCAATCAGCTCCTCTAGCTTGTTAGATTAGAATGCTACTAAGTATATCGAAAAGACAGAGAGAGAGAGATCTAACAGCTACTGCTGGAGAAGAGATCATGCTAGAAAAAACATCAACGAGCAAAGTTATACTGTAGCAAAGATTTCTCGAATTAGTCTAAAGAGTATTTTCTACTGAGCTTCTACTGAGCACCACGACCAGAAGAACCTCGCCATGGCTTTCGACGTACCACAGCCCGCTTCGTCTGATCCATCCGCACACTGGGTTATATTATCGCATCGAAATCTCTCGTTGATGCATTGACCATCTCCGCAGACGAACTCTTCAGGCGTGCAGACGAAAAGGCATCCTTCCTCATCTTCACCACCAGGACAGTCGAATATCTGGTCACATTTCTTTCCTTCCGTGCAGCCGTCTCTGCAATGCACCTGGCTTGATGTACAGCCATCTGAACAAGATATGAGATGTGAACCTTTATGGAGTAGCAATGAAGGACGAAATTTCGCCTCCAAGCTAATACGGTTGGAATCCACGAAGGAGTATAATGGAAATTTCCTAACGTAATTGTTAATTTGGAATGTTTTCATTATTTTTTATGGGAAAAGTGAAATGTGGGTGAATGGAAAAAGGAGGAGGGAAGCGTTGAAGTATTAGGTAAGTAAGAAATTGAAATATTTATTTCCTAATTATTGCGGTCTCTGATATCATCATTACAATATTACTTAAATTTGGAAAACTTCCTTAACGAAGTAAACAGATCAGCGATTACTCATAACATTTTATACATTTAGCAGAAGTTTTTCTTAATACCAGTAGATGTTAAGCAGTAAAAATTTCCAGCAAAATAGCTGCAACACTCGACAATATCGACAATAGCATATTGCTGAAAAGTTACAATGGAGAATCGAAAAAATTGATATTGTAATCGGAATTATCGAAAAATTATGCTAAAATAAGTTCTGTTATCGCTTCCGGAGCACATTTGTTTTAAGACACCTCAAGAGGAATAGCGAATTCCTCTAGAACTGACACACATTTTTCCATCGAGTTGTATTTGCTAATCATTTAAGATCAGTCTTTTACATAATATTGTTACGCTCTACAAGGTATCTGAGAGTGGTATTGGGCGATGAAACATGGTTTGTTTACATTGTTTACACAAGACTATAAAAAAGTGTTCAAAATATTTGGATGTATGCAGGTCCCCGTGTTTCATCTAACAAGATTACAAAGTTATTTTTTAATGGACTATAGGTAAAAGTTAGAAGTGTAATGGGGAACCAAAAGGGTGGTTTTTACAATGAGTAGTTTCAAATGAGTAGTTTGAAAGTGAAAATCATCAAATTTTTCATCTACTACAACAACTAATAGCTGCTGGATGAGTATATGTATATGGCATTTCTTCAACAAGATGGAGCCGAAACGCATTGAGTTTGGAACACAAATTAACGAACCATAT
Source organism: Malachius bipustulatus (assembly GCA_910589415.1). Lineage (NCBI taxonomy): Eukaryota > Metazoa > Arthropoda > Insecta > Coleoptera > Melyridae > Malachius > Malachius bipustulatus. The sequence continues at coordinate 5,892,888 of OU342631.1, read as the reverse complement.
TAGGGCAATCTGTCAGTCGTCACTTGAATGGAACATTCGAACAAAGAAATTATACGTGTTGAGCCACACATCACCTTTTCGTAGCCAGGACCTTTTCCATTCCAACGAGTAATGTCATAATGTGGGTCATCCAAGCTAAGATTTTGGAGCGGTAATTGATGGAGGCGAGAGGGTCAGTGATGCACATGTCGGTTGTAAAAGACAAAAGATGACAAAAGAAAAAACTCTTTATGAGAAGTATACCTACAATTTAATGAAAAACAAATCCACCCCTACATTATTGCTAATAAAATTTTCTTTCGAACGAGAATTCATAAAGAGGGTCATCCTATTTAAGATTTCTTAAATGTGGTTTTATTTTCCGAGATATTCGCCATGGTACCTTTTAAAGGTCACTCTGCACTTACCTATAGGTACTATTTTTTTTATTAAGGCCTTGTTAATTTTTTTTCTCATTTGCCTCTATGCTCCTCTGTGATTTTTATTATTTTAGTTGGCCGTTGAATATAAACTAGCGTATCTCTTCATTTTTATATTCCTTTCCAAATTTCATTATTTTTCAAACTGCCCAAATTTTCTCTCTATAATCATGCATGCCAGAATCATATTTACGCATCTGTGAAACTGGTTTATGTATCTATAATAAAATATTAGGTAGGTACTTCGTTCACCATGTGTTCGTTTGGCACGAAGTTTTTGAATTTTAGACTGCCTTTAATGATTTTGCTGATATTTTATTTTGTCATCTACTTTTTTAGGTTTATTTTCAAGGCGTCGAAGTTCTTTTTTTTATTTTTATTAGCTAGGTACATTTTTGTTTATATATTTCTTAAATGCTGTCTAAAATTTGCTCCTAGTCATAAGCTTAGTCATAAAAACCGTAGATAGGTATCAGATGAGATTGAAAAACCGTTTAATGAAATATTTCCACTGTTGGTGACTCTGGGGTCCCAGAACTGCCAGTGATTGAGAGGCACTTTATATGCAATTGTTCTGAGGTCCCCCTCATGCTGAGTGGCTCCAGAGTGCAGATTCCGTTTGCCTCGGCGACATCTAAATTTATATATCCAGAATAGGAAGCCGTAATTCTTCTTTAAGCTTCTTTTCCGATTTTTTTTTTTGCAGAAAACATCTTTTCGGCCATTATAGATCAGATGGTCAAATCCTCGACTATAGTCTGCCACCGTTATCACTTTTAGTTTGCTTATTAACATGTGCGAAAAATTATTGAGCACAACTTGAAATAACTTTCAACCCCTCCTTAAGAGGTTTGTACAATTTCGAAAGCAGTCTATGAAAATATGCATAGGAAAGACTCCAATATCCATATGCCTATGGACACCAAAGATATTCAACAAGGAATCACCCCCTGAAATTTTTGTCATAAATTTTGATAGGTATTATGTATACATGCAGGGTTATTCAAAGTATACGTTATTCAAGGTATATGTATATCAATTTTTGAGATGTGCGTGGAACGGGTAGATTAATACTTGAAAAAAAAAAGTTGAAGGTACCATTAACGCAGTCCAAGATTATAAACGAAAATTAAGCTGTGGTCTTCTCTAATTGGGTTCATTGTACCTTTAATTTGATTGCAGGATGAGTTTCATTATAAAATTGTATCATACAGGTACATTTGAAAACGAGATACTGTCAATAACTCATAAACAAAGTGAAATTTAAAAGATTGGGAAAACATGCCAGTCTTTATTGCGAGCGAGATATTTTTTCACAAACTTTAGAGAAAAACGAGAAAAACTTGTGAAAATTCTGTATGTTATGTCTATTAATAATTAGTTTAAGAAGAAGATTACATGGTCCTTTTCATACCCACAGATAGAACTATTTTTTATGATATACGTTCAGGCAAAAAGTTATTGAAAGGGGTCGTTATCTACTTTGTCATTCTCATGTCTTCGATTGTCGCCAACTAACTATTGTTGTAAACTTCCTGGTGCCAGCGCCATCTACCACAAATTCTTAACTGACACTATCTACAATGTGATAAGTAATTTTTAAAGGGAATTTTCATGCCCACTTAAGTTGTTTTCTCCTAGCCTGTGGTATATAAATCCTCATTTTTAAAATAAATTTTTTTTTTATTCTCTGTTTTTTCACAACCATGTTTAAACATTTCAACCATATAGTAAGATACTACGTAGAAAGTTAAGATAGGGACGAGTAAGCTTTTTTATCAATCGTTTTCAAGTAAACTGCTTTGAGAATGAAAAATTTCTATTTTCTATTGAAATATTCCCCAAAATGACGTTATCAAAAAAATAGGCATAGTGTAACTTAGATTTTGTGGTTGATGGGGTTAGCAGTCAGAGGTATAAAGAGTGGAAATTTTGACTTGGTGAAAAATGTCGCCCTAGCAATACAAGTTACAGTCAGTGTTCTCCCGGTTTTTAAAATTTCACTTCATTTAGAAGTTATTTAGGGTTGCTGATGGTCTTCAAATAAACACTCTGTATTCAAATATAGATTATATCAATAATAAAGTGCACACAAAATCTACTGATCTAAAAAGAGTATTGAATATTACACTACTTCTCATGCTTCAATTTACATATTTCTCTAAGTAAATAAATATAGTAGTAGGTATACCATATAAAAAAATACAAACAGGTAGGGTAGGTACTGTTACAATACATTACAAAAATTACCAATATCCTCAAGTCTATGTTTCGTATCGTCATTACCCAGTTCACAAAATGCTGTGATCAACTTTCTTAACGAATTAATTGAAATACCTACTGAAGTGATGTCACCATTTTTCCAAAATGTGAGTAGGTACTGTGAACTCTAAAATACCAAAAACCTACCAACAGGAGCATATGTCGTGGAAGCAGGACAGTCATATTCGTCGTTCCCGCTAGGACAATCAGGATATCCGTTACACCACTTGTAGCCTTCGATACAATATCCTTCGGTGCAACGAAATTCTCCGTGTCTGCAAGTCGATCCTGTCGAAAACTATCAGTCAAAATCGACGATTTTCTTAATGTAATTGTTAGTCCGAGTCTTTACAAAATGCATCTCCTTATTCAAACACGGTTAGATCTTCATATGTACAAAACGAGACGAGATATGTACAGGGAGTTAAAGAATCCTCCTCTATCAGATATAGGATTAAAAAACTTTGGAGTAAAAAACGTGCAGATTTTTTCGACCAATTCATGCTTTCATTTCATTTCTTCATGCATAATTATGTTTCAGAGTCATCAAACAAAAGAACTATTGATAGTTAATTATAAATAATATATCTATGTATAGAAAAGTTGGTTCTGCTATTTAGAGTTCACGGTTTTTATTTATATGCTTTTCAAATGTATTATAGTATGTATTTTATGAGCCATTAATATTTTATTCTTCCAATAGTAAATAGACTATTTTTAGAACATACTAGAGACACCATCAAGCAGAAAGGGCAAATGAGTCATAACTTTTAAATGTTTTTAAAAAGTGAACGTCCTATTGAAAGTAACTGAGTAGGTTTTTAATGTATTAAAATAAACAAACAAAAGTTTTGTTGGTAATTAACCAGTGCATTATTAAATTACCAAACCTACTATACATATACAGAGTGAGCAATATTTCCACGTGGGTCCGATTTTGATTGAAGATCTTAAGTATAGTTACTGCCCCTGATGTAAATTTAAGTTCACTATTTAATATATTATTATTAAATTTATACACTCAAAGGATTTTTTGGGTCAATTAATAAAGTCATATTAATCTTCCTAAACACATGCAGTTAAAATCCAGACATCTCCCAAACAATTATAAAGACGAAGATCTAAAATATTACAATGTTGCTCACTCTGTATTCTGTATGCAGGGCGTTCCAGACTCAATTGACCAGACCATATCTCATATACAGGTTGAGATAATCGAACCTAATAAATGAGATTTTATTTTAATTTTTAAAGCTATATAACTTGACAGCATGAAAACAACCCCCACTTCAACATCCCCTAAGTTATAGCCCCCACCCTTAAAAAATGAATTACTCGATTCTCTATTCAGTTGTTTTTTCAGATTCCAAATCGGTTCAGAAATAACCAAGAAAATGGTCATCAAAGTGGTCATAACTTTTTATCTGAACTTTATCTGAATGACTTTAGCTGACAAAATTTATCAATAATTTAGATTAAATAATTCTGATTTCTGGTGAAATTTAAAAAATAAAACAGGAGCCAAAGCACTTTATCATGAACCTTGATAATGACTATGGCCTGTCAATTAAAAACTATGACCAGATTCTTGATAAATTTTGACAGCTAAAGTCATTCAGATAAAAAGTCATGACCACCTTGATGAACCTTTTCTTGATTATTTCTGAACCAATTTTGAAACTTTAAAAACAGGTGAATTAAGTCTGGGACATCCTGTATAAATGATATAACGACATAATATACCATATAAGTATGTAAATATACAAGTAATAGAAATGGCAGTGACATTTGAACAAACGCGAATAATATTAGGTCGTTCACATTAACAAACACTTGACGATGGAATTGATTCACATTCTTGACATCTAGAATTGAAAGTTTACCGCAGTTTAATAATTTCCATTAAATTTTATAGTTCACAACACTTCAATTAATTATTATTCACAACCGCATATAATCGGCGCTTTATTTATAGATTCTAAAGTTAGAAACAATTTCATAACTCCATTACAATCAATTAGTGTAATAGATATTTTTGCACAATCCAACTTACAAAAGAGTCAGTTGGACACAGGATATAGTATTTCTTTTGTATAATTAACTGTACCAAAACGGTTTGTAACGATGAGTATTTTCTGATATATAAAGGGGAATTGTTTCCGTCTTTGTAGAATTACCTAGTACCATCAGATCAATTTCGTCGCCAGCCTTTCTCTATAAAGTGGTCCCTTCTCTTGCACTCTGATTTGCACTCACAACCAGATCTTGCACTCACACCAGAACGATTTATGCTTTAAAATCCTTTTGAATTTTTAAATGTGTGAGCTTTTCTTATCTTCTCCCTTCTTAAGTAATAATTTTTAATAATCCTAAGCTGGTTTTTCCACTTAACTCTTGGAGTAGAGTTTATAAATCGTATTATTCTCGTTATTAAAATGTCCACGAATCTTAGATCATTTGTAATTGAGAGGTAGGCAATGGACATCGAAACCAGATTCTTATACATAACCTTGCGAATCTGTGGTATCCTTTTTCAAAAATATATCAACATTTTTCTTTCTTTAAAAATTTTTTTTTTCAAAAAAGTCCACAATCTTCCTTAATCATCGTTTTTTGTGCGTTATTTTGAAGAGTTAGAAAATTGCTAGAATTCTAAACTATTAAGAAATGTTAATTATATAAAGTACGAGATAAAGTATATAATTTATCAGTCATTTTGTATTATCTTCAAGTGTTTGTCTAATGAAAGAAAAAGGCTTAGGATCTTCGTTTAGTCTGTTAACTGGAAAGAATACAACAATACACTTATATTGTAAAAGTTTTAAATACTCTAAACCGTTAAAGTTTGTGCACATACTGCTCTACTTTATAATGCTAGAAGAGAAGAAAGTCGTTGAAACAGATGTAATATACACAATAAGGAAGATGAAGAAAAATATTTTTACCCAAAAGCTAGGAAACTGTACAAGTTTTGTCCCTGGATTAGCACAATAATTCCTTGGAAAATTATAATCAAACGTAGGTAGAGTCCCCAATTATTAGAATTAATACGCGACAAATACCCGAAAGCTACCCTTTTACCTTTAGTAATATTTTTCCTAATAAATCCACGTTTTCTACAATATTTTTCATCAGATCCATCCTGACAATTGATTTCGCCGTTGCAAACATCGCGTTTTGATATACAATACAGGTTATCCCGACATCTCCAGGCTTTTTTTGTACATGTCAATATTCGACCTGCATCCAGATAATTCTACTGATTATTTGTTTAATCAATGCGACAATATCGTCAACAAAATTTTCAGACCCATATCAATTTATTTATAAAAAATCAACGAAGCATTGAAAATTTAACTGAAGAACCCAAGTTAGAAAAACAATGAAGTGTTTTTTTTTTATTGAGGTGTTATAACAAAGAGGGAAATATTAAGACACCAAAAAATAAATTGCAATGTCCAAACTATCATTTACATATATCTACTTTCTAAAACTTTTCACTTTTCAAGTCTTTTTATAACAGAAATAGATTTCTGAGCCAGTCTTTTCACTCAGTTCTAGTGTAGTGTACCTATGAAAAATTGTTTTTGTAATTTTGGCAAGGTTTCATGATAAGAATTCTTGTTCAAGTAATTATGGAGAAGTACTTATATAGGATTAACCCTAAGTTTCAAACAATTTTAGTAATAAATGACTTTTTTCCATTATGAACAAAAACTATATATAAAGTTCAATATACCGCAAAGTGAGTCATCAAAATAGTGCAAAATGGTAACTATCGAGCGGCAAAACCGCTTGCTTGTAAAATTTTGAATAATTGTTTAAATTTTAAGAAATTTTGCCGCAGGGTACGAACTGCAAGAGCTCATAAGCTTATCTTTATTATTGATTAAAAAACAATCAGTCTACTTTTATTCTCTGTCTTCTTTAATCTACTGCTATACACCTCATCACATACTCTCTTGTACGTCTGAGATTTAACCATAAGCTTATCTTATCTGTTTTCTTGTTAAAAAGGCATTTATCGCACTTGCAGAAGCCGAAGTAATTTCAGTAGCGTTTCAAGCGTTGGGTAAAAAGCAGTAAGTGGTGGAGCAATTTTTAAAATTCAAATAGATTTTTGTGTTTGATTGATTATTGTGTTGAAAAACAAAAAAAATATGGCCGATAACATGGTTGTTAGGAAAAACAAGCGTATCACTCTGATACCGGAAGTGGAAATTTTAATTAAAAACGTTTTTGTTGGTCTAAGAGAGAAAGAAATCCTAATTTATCCGTGACAGAAGCAGTGTTAAAATGTAGCAGCTTAACAAAAATGGGGGAGAGCAGCGTGTATAAAGCTATAAAAGAATCTAGCTCTACTACCAGAGTAGAAACGCGTGGGAAAAAAACGATCATTCTTGACGAGGACACGAATAGATCCATCCGTGGGAAAGTGAATTCCTTTTTCTTTAAAAATGAACTGCCAACTTTGGCAAAAATTTCAGCCGCCATTAATGCTGACGCCGATATGCCATAAGTGTCAATGCGACTGCTAAAACGAACTCTCCATTCTATGAACTTCCGATATTTGAAAAGAAATCGAAAGACTGTTCTTTTAGAAAAACCTGACATCGTTTTATGGCGGCATAATTATTTGCAACAAATTCGTCAATACAGGATGGAGAATCGCAAGATTTATTATATGGACGAAACATGGCTAAACGAAGGCCATACCGTTCAGAAGGTTTGGCAAGACCTTAATGTCACCAGCAGTCGACAAGCTTTCATGGAATGTTTATCAACAGGGTTGAAAGCTCCTTCCGGCAAAGGAAGACGATTAATAATCACGCACATTGGCAGTGATAGTGGTTTGTAGACGGTGGTGCATTAATATTTGAATAAAAAAAAAACAGGAGACTATCACGAGGATATGGACGCCACGCGTTTTGAAGGATGGTTTGCTTCAATTATACCAAAGTTGGAAGCAGGTTCTGTAGTGGTGATGAATAATGCACCATATCACAGTCGACGGCTAGAGCCATTGCCAACGTCAAGTTGGAGAAAACGGCAAATAATTGATTGGTTGAAAATGAAAGATATTGCCCACGAAGAAACCATGCTAAAAGTGCAATAATTATTGGACTTGACTCGTCTTCATAAGAAAAGTTTTGTAAAGTATGCTGTGGATGAATTGGCTCGGAAAAATGGTATTATTATTATTCATCGTTTGCCTCCCTATCACTGTGAGTTGAACCCAATTGAGTTAATTCTGTGCTCAAGTAAAATCTGAGGTAGCAAGGAAAAATAAAACCTTCAAGATGTCAGAAATAAAAATCTTATTAGATGAAGCATTTAGGTCATGTGACACCTGAGAATTGGCAAAAATGTATCCAGCATATTTTTAAAGAAGAATCTCGTATGTGAGATCTGGATGTACGCGTTGAAGTAATTGTTGAACCTTTAAGTTTTGTTGTTGAAGAGAACAGTGATAGTGATTCTGAAACAAACTGATTGTGATTCTGATAGTTCATCTGAATTTTAGAAATAATCTTATTGGTTATGGTGCTTTTCTTATCATAACATGTCACTATCTCATATTATAAACACTGTATTTTTCTGCAATATTCTCAGTTGGTGCATCCCTTATCAGATTATTATGCACGGCTATGAAATTTCTTACTCCGCGCGTCTCTGTCCCCCGTTTGATGCGATGATTCACTTTGCCGTTTATTGGGTAAGCGGTTATAGTTGCAACGATCTCTTATTAAATTGAATCAATAGCTAGGAATAGACGAAGCGATTTGCTGGCCGATTTGATCGCCACGAGCAAACTTGGAAGATAAACCTCTTCGTTTGTGGTAACTCAGCGCGCCATGCCAAGAGCCATGCCAGCACCGTCGACGCCTCTGGCACGGCGTGATAGTATTTTCTGCCATAAACGAACAGACTTTTCTGCCAGACTAGCGCGATACGCGATACGGTCACAGCCGCTCGTTTTCCCTTTTTGTTATTATTATTATACTTTGACATTATTATCAAATATTAATTAGCTTAAAAATACCGCGTAAATACCGTACTCTGAGTGTAAGCGTCAAAAAAGGATTTTAGGCATGGCTCGCGACCTCTTGAAATTTTCTACAGATCACGAGCCACGCAAATCCGATCGATAAATCGTGTAGTTTCCCCATAAGCGTACACATTTGCATATGATGAGCCACTCCGACGGATAATTTGTACGATTAGCGTGGACGTTTATGGTGTGACTTGAAAAATCTGTCGACGCTGCTCGCCACGAGCAAATCCGCCGAATTTGCTCGTGGCGATCAAATCGGCCAGCAAATCGCTCCGTCTATTCCTAGCTAATGTAAATCGTTATTTGGAGCAAATGAATCTTGCAAATTATTATCTATTGAAAATTAAAGCTTAAAAATTTCTCTTTTCATCGGTTTTAATCTCTACGATCTCAGAAGTAGAGTCTTGTGATGATCATTAAGGGGTAGAATTTAATGGAACAATAGAACAATTCCGATCACTGTTAGTGATCTCGATTGCTGCCCCACGAGGATGATATTTTTAATAAGTAAATCTATGATTTTCAAATTTTTTAAACAAATTACAATTGAATAAGTCTAAATAACTATACATTGATCTGTAGAATATCTTTTATTTCTTGCAGTTTACATATTCCGTTGTTTTTTAGAAGTTCGATGTGAAGTTTACCAAAAAATGGGAAAAATTTATACATTAATAATAATAATAATTATAACAACGAGTCTTTCTTTGTTGGCGTCCTGTACATTTATAGATACAATACAAATTAAAACCAAGAGGCGAAGTCAAGCCTGAGTTACATCTGCTTAATTAAACTCCTTTTATTTTTCAATACCCTATAACAGGTAATGTGTGAGTGAGAAGACTGATTCAAAAATTGAAAAATTAGTGAAAGTAATTTTGCAACATTTCTTTATCAGATGAATTAACAACAATTGCAATAATAATAATAATAACACGTAGATAAATATTTTTTAATTTATCCTAGTTCGAATGAGATAATTATCGAAACAAGTATAATATGATAGACACATAAAGACTAGATCGAAAATTAGAGACAGTGGACAGTAACAGAAAAGATCTATTGACACAGAAGAAAATTGAAGCTGGAATTCTGCTCAGTAGACAGAGCACAAAGACAACATATATTAATACATTAAAGATCAGCAATTTTATCGAAGAAACGACTGATAGATATAGGTAGTAGGTACCTAGGAATACAACACATATGAAGAATGAAGATATGAGACATCGAAGAACAACGTAGATAAGAAGAATCCAACTAAAGAATCCTTACCATTGCAGTCTTGCTCGTCACTGTTATCAGAACAGTCCACAATTTGGTCGCATCGTTTTCTTATATCAACACACTTTCCGTTTTGGCACTGGAATTGATTGCCAGTACACCGAGCTGTTTGTGGACATAAACAATGATTACTCTAAATTGTCAAAACTAAGTTACTTTCACCTTTGGATTTGACGATACATACTACCAAAGCAAATAGTTATTAGGTTAATGACCCACAAACCTTTATTTTGTGTGACTTAATACCGTTAAATGCAAATTATTTTCATGATTTTCATGCATTTTCTTTTCATGCACCTAACTTTAGATTTCCTGTTAGATATATAAGTTCATAAAACTCACGTCAATTTTTTTTTATTATTCTGTTAAAGGAGCGAAATCTCTAGAAAATTTAAAATTAAGTAAGTATGATAAAATCCATAGGTAAGAGTAACTGGGATAAACTGTAATTTTTGAAGAATTTAGACGAGAGTCACAAGGACTAACCACAATACTCCTCGTCCTCCCCATCTGAACAATCTTCATTTCCATCACACCTTTTTGCGATATTGAGGCAGGTGCCGTTGTTGCACTTGTACTCATCAGATTTGCATTTTTTGTGATTGCATCTCAACTCATCGGAGTTATCTGCGCAGTCCTTCCGACCGTCACAATATGAGTTTTGATCGATGCATTGTCCATCATCACATTCCCATTCGTAGTTTTTGTCGCAGCGATCTGAATCATTAGTCCGATATTGAGTATGATAAAACGTTTAGACTTCGAAAAAGGGGACGCGTCTTATGGGACAATTTTGTTATTGCCTATTCTACATTTTCTAAAAACTTTGTAATCATCTTTATACCTACGTTCGCATACCTAATACATACTAGTTGCCGATTACGTAAAAATTATTATCTAATTTGCAACTAGTCCAGTAAAAAGTAAACGAAAAGTGGGCTAAAATTGCGTTAAGTAGAAGCTTGATTAAATTTTATTCCCCTCTCGGATTCCGCAAGGGGAGGCCGCCATCTTGAATTAAAGGGATGAAATAATGAATCTTTGTGAATTTTGCTTGACGGTGAAAAATTATTATTTCAAAGACTTTTAAGAAGGATGTATCCAATAACTATTGTTTGAAATTTTTTTGGAATTTCTTGTTAATCAAAAGTTACAAATTGTTAAAAATGGCACATTTAGGGGTGGAAACGGTTCTTTCGGTTATCCTAGAACATAAGTATGTTAAATTTTTTTCTTGCAATGCTTGACACGAATATAGAGGGCGTCAAATGTCGACCGTCGTCAATTTTGAAAATTCTTAAATTTGCACACAATAGATAACTGATTAATTCACGCAGGTACATATGATTTTGGAGTCTTCGCCAGGGCCGTTGATTGAGAATCTGGTTTTATACTTTCAACAAACAAAATGGCATCTAGAATGACAGAATTTTCGGGTCCGCTGACTAATTTTCGAAATTGCCTCGTCCCGCATTCTTTGAGGTATTTTGTAGAAACGAAACCAAGTAATATAGTTGTGTGAAAAATTAAAAAACAAAAATTGAAAAATATTGGCGCTTGGCCCTCTGTATTCGTAATATTCGTATCAAGCACGCAAAAAAAAATGGAGACATGTATGTAGTAGAAAAACTCAAAAGCTACAATTTTGGTAAAACCCTGTTTCCATCCTCGATTGACCATTTTGTTGTAAAATCTAAAAAACCGTTTCCACCCATAAAAATGACTTTTTTGAAAATTTGTTCTGAAACTTTTGAACAAGGGGAAATTTCAATAAAAGTTCTTAACAAAAGTCGTTCTGAACCCTCCTCAACAATTTTTGAATGATATTTTTCCACGGACAAGCAATATTTACCGAGATTCATGATCTCATCCTTTAAATCCGAGATGGCGACAACGCTTTGCGAAGTCCGAGTAGGGAAACTTGGCTGGAGTGTTCTAGTGGAACCCTCTACCTCTACCTACCATTAAATTTCATCAAGTTTGCAATTAACGTAATTTAAAAGCACCTACTATATTTGACAGAACAGGGCTCTAAATAGTTTTTAATACTACTTCAAAAACTAAGTAGTTATGTTAAGTTAACCAATTAATGATAAAACAGCAACATTTGTATATTATCTGAATCACATATTGAACTATTAAATATTATTATTTGGCATTTATCTAAAATTTAAAGCAAACCACCACCATTAGCTTGCAATGTTAAAAATTAAGTCTCAATCATTCAACTTCATTAAACTGATCAGGACTTCTTAGAATTGTTTCCTAGAGAGATATATTCATCGATATTTTATACAAAAAATATTCATATGTTACTTCGACCATATTTTTGCTCTCATAAGCAGATACCTTGGAATACATTTGTGATCAATTCAATACACAAAGAACGTTCATCACAAACTACTGTGATTTCAAAAAAGCAGTGGTAAAAAAATGCGTCCAGAGGAATTAAATCTAAATCTTGAATCATTCTATATCATCTGTCATACTTATAAGTTATTCTTTGGCCACTCGCATATTAATTTACCATGTGGTAATTTACTTAATATTCTCAATATGATCTTTGCCCCATATTACACAACATTCATGAGAACAAGTAGTGTTTGATACTATTCTTCTTCGTGTCGGGTTATTATAAAAATTACGTCTCCTCAAACGCATTTCCAATAAATTGCAATAATGTTAAAGCTTGGTATGGAAAGCCCAGGTATATGATTATTATCGTACCCACACAACGGAGAGTCCCCCTTGTGTTTTAATTAATTTAGATTAAAATCAGTATAGACCTGCCGCATTTCTGATTAATCAGGGCAATTTAATATAATTGATGAATTAATTTGTGAAATCTCTGAGCTTAGAACAATATTGGTACGTCTTCCCATTAACGATGCATAAGGTTTCCTAATATTATTGTAATACCTACATACTTTCTTCAGTCGCGATTATGCTTAAGTTTTTTCCTGGTTCTTATATCGTTCTTCAGCTTGGTGCTCCTCAACGTTGTGGTGATCATGACTTTATTGGAATATACTCGTAATAACTACAAGCAGGTACTCTGCGTTTGTTCAACTTTTTTTAACAACAATAATAAATAAGGATTATTATTAACCATGAAAAACGTCTCGCTACTACGCTACTGACCATGACAACATTTTTCAACTTGAAAAGTAGTCTAATAAGTGCGTTAAATTTAGGTTAGATCACAAACGCAAGGTGGTTTGTGTAACATTTCCTATCCAAATAATTCTGGCTTTATTCCAATGAAGCGGACGTACGAACAAAACGTAAGTATAAAAATAAACTGCTAGGTATATATTCTCAAGCAATAACATCACTCGTAGGTACTTTACATGAAGCAACAAGTTACATAGGTTACATAGTCTTGGATTGGAAATATTTTTTATGAAAGCGATTTAGCCATCAATGATCAAAGCAACATATGAATATTTTTCATATTTCGAACAACGATAAAGAGAAAATAAAGGTGCATACTATGAGGACATCCGATTTCGTCGGAGCGGTCTTGACAGTTCCGGATTCCGTCACACCTCTTGGACTTCGGAATGCAAAGGCCATTATTGCATCTAAAGTCATCCGGTTTGCACGCTGCAAATAGAACAACACAGGGGTTGCCAATTTGATGAATTTACGGAGGTTAGCGAATGGAAACCGAGGGAAAATTAATAACACCAAACAGACCAGATATGTGTTTGAAGGAGTATCGAAGATGAAACACCAAGTGATGAGACAGAAACAGTTTCTTTACATTTCATAAAAAGCGGCAGCGTGTTGCATTTTAAAAATCATGTGAACTGTTGAGTAAAAATTTCTTTAATAAACACTGATAACTTTCTTCTGATAAAAATGCACTTTGTAACCCTACTTCGTAGAGTAGGTTAATCGTTGATGTATAAAAACAATTCTAGAGTTCTACTTTGAAGTCTGCGACACATGTTTCGGAGATACGTCTGCCTCCATCAGCGAGCAGTGATATGATTGTTTATATCAGTTTTGAGAAATACTTCAAAGAAGAATCTGACATAATTGTTTTTATTCATTAATCACTTATTTTATTTTATAAGTTTACTTAAACAGCAATGAGATTATCATAATATGAAAAATGCAAACTGCTGCGTTTCCTTTTGATGTAAATTAACTTACCAGAACGAAACGATTGGAAAAATCTTACTCGTTGAATCGAAAGTTGAAACAAAAAATGACACCTATTTAAATCTTTTGCATAATTTGAATTACCTATAACTCAAGAGGAGTTTCTCGAGTTGGGTTCATTTAGGGGTTGTAGAGCTTTCAAATTAATATTCAAATGAATCATTATCGTGTGAGCCAATGAAAAAATAATTTAGGCAGGCGTTGGAAAAAATGTCACGTCTGAGATTGAATCTGTAAAGGCGGCTTTCCACGGCGGGGGAATCGGCGAGCCATCGGTTTGGCTAAATTTGTCTAAATTCGACGAGTCGCGGAAAACTCACGGTGCAACGACGCGTTGCGAGCCCCCGAGCCTTCACATTCCTGTTAAGCGTGACTTGACGAGTCACAAACCAGGTTCGTCAAGTGCCTCGCCATGGGAAGTCGCCGTAAAACCGTAAGCAACGTGAATATTAATTTTTTCAAAGCCTTCCCAAAGGTTTTCATTTTGTTCTCACGATATAATGCAGCTAAACTGATTGCACCATTTTCAAATGACCGTATAATAGGTTTTCAGGCAATTAAAAAGCAGGCCTTATTAATTATGATATCATATAGGTTCCATACATGAATTTATATCAATAAAAAAATAATGAAATAAGCTTTCATGTTGTATGTCAGTTAAGCAGTAAGTTATTCTAAAAATAAGTTGTTTTACAACGATGAATGATTCTTGAAAAGGTATTGGCCACATATTAGTGTCCAATATAAGAATAAACAGCATATCGGTATCTCGGGAATCATGAGAGATAAAGGGTCGGTTAATTAGAGAAAAAGTTGGGCAATCAGAAGGACAATGCCCAGAAGGACAATGCCATGGCAAAAAGAGATTTCGAAAATTATTTTTGATTTTCGAATTATTTTGAAAATAACAAAATTTTCAATTTTAGATTTATTTATTTATTGACGTTGACGTTTTATTATTGAAGATTGGGAATAACAGACACCACATTTAAATTTCAGTTATTGACCAGTTTAATTTTTGCGCTGTCAGTTTTTTTTTATCTGACGATTCATATTTGCAGGGCCGGAGTGAACTTCCATTTCTTAAATATGGCCCTGGTTTGTTTATTGGAAAAATTTAAAGATATAATAATTCTAAATTTAATTATATGCCACACATAGGTCCGTATTCATCAATAAATATAACCCCTGGGGTTATATTTTGGAACATTTCATTGGTTTAAAAATCGTAGCGTTCGTAGGCTTTAAGCATTAGACCAATCAGCTGTCAGAAAATTCAAAATATAACCCCAGAGTTATATTTTGAAGTTTGATGAATACGGACAATAATGATTAAAATGTATTGACATCATTAGTTTAATTTCCCCTCAATACGGATCTGTGCTTTTATTAAACTTATAGGATTTGTATTACTCATCCTCATTATCACAATCTGACGAGTTCAAAAAGTTTAATAAGAGCATAGGTCCGTATTAAGGTGAAATTAAACTGATGATGTTAATAGCTATAGTGCAAAACACGTTTGAATAACTATGTATGGCATATAATTAAATTTAGAATTAAAATATCTTTCAATTTTTGCAATAAAAAACCCACGGCCGTATTTAAAAAAATCGGAGTTCAGTCCGACCCTGCAAGTATGAATCGTCAGATAAAAAAACTGACAGCGCAAAAATAAAGCTGGTTCTTCTTCTTCTAGTGCCTATCCGTATAACGAATGTTGGCGATCACCATGGCGATTTGAATTTTGTTTACCGTAGCTCGGAATAGTCCAATCGTAGTCAAGTGAACCAGTTTCGCAGGTTTTCGAGCCACGATATCCTCCTTCTTCCTGGTCCTCTCTTTCCCCATATCTTTCCTTGTAGAATTAGTTATAAGACTTCGTATCGATTGGGGTTTCTCATTATATGTCTCAGATATTCAAGTTTCCGAGCTTTTGCCGTTTAATTTCCTTTTCTTTCTTCATTTTATCCACAACCACTAGGTACTGTCGTTCTAATATTTTAATCTCTTCACAGTTTTCTTTCAACCAACTTACCTTCGCCAATCTTATTTCTGTCTCGATTCGTTTTTGCATTCGTTTGTATTGGATTGTGTTGTTTTTTAATTTTCTTCCGTCATCAATCATATCCAGAATTTTATCGTTCATCCAAGGTTTCTGTTTCTTACGGTTTGGTGTCAGATATTCTTCTTCGATGTTACTAAGCTGGTTAATAACTGCAATGAAAATGTGGTTCCAGTTTTTCCCAATCTTCAATAATAACGTCAATAAATAAGAAAAACTAAAATTTGATTTTCCAAAATAATTCAAAATTCAAAAATAATTTTTGAAAGCTTTTTTGCCATTGCATTGTCCTTCTGGTTGCCTAGCTTTTTCCCCATTAAACCGATCCTGCATCTCCCACCGTTTCCGAGATTCCCATGCTGTTCATTCTTATCTCGGGCGCAGGATGAATATCAAATTTTTCGTTACCGATTAATGGAAAAATTATATAAATCAATTATTACACTTTTGGAAAGAGGTTGTCTAAGAAAGTCAAATATAATGAGATAACTTGGATGCGAGTAAGAGGGAATTAACTCCTCTAAGAGGGTGAGTAACCTAAGATGGAAAGCTCGATTACACCATTAAAGATAACGAAATGAACCAAAAAGTGCTGCAGACGGGATGCCAAAGTGCAGTTTGTAAAATAATTTTCAGGTATACAGGGTGGCCCAATATCGCTGTACGCCATGCAACTTTGTTATTTGAAATAACATCGTGTATGTTATTACATTTTCAGATTTTATGAGAAAATTTAAAAATAACAGTTTTCACAGGTGACTTCTTTAACAAGAACTGTGAGTTATAAACAAATGAAAATCACTATTTTTCATTTTCAAAGCAGCTTAGATCGAAAACGGCTCAAGATATCGGAAAATGACTTACATGTCTCTATCCTAACTTTTCATGTATAGTAGGGGAGAATCTGTAACAGTGGCCACCTTTTTATTAAAAAATAAATACCATAATATCTTTTTTTATATATGTAGAATCTGATGCAATTATTAGATATCAACCACTGTCTTTAACTCTATAGCAAAACATTCTAGAGCCTAAAATAGTAATTTGAACCTAACAAAAAATTTGTACTTTCAAAATTTTATTGCAAAATGGCCACTGTACCTCCATTGATGTACAGTGGAGTACGGTACTATGACCACTACTTTATAGATATGATAAAAACATTAAAAAAATAGACAATCGTCAGATTTATGTTTTATTTTGGAACAAAGTTGAACTTAACAAATATTATACATGGATAAACTGATGGAAAAAGAAAATAAATTTGCTGTTCTAGTAGTACCGCCTACTTTAACAGGTTCAGATAAATGGAGTACAATATCACTAATAGGAACTGATGATTGACGCGAAAATTTGGAGCCAGTTTCGGTGCTCCTTCCAAAATTGGCGAGCTCCAATCAATTTCTTCTTTTTTATTGATGCATTTCTGAATATTATGCCGGTGTAGTTTTTCCAATCTTAACGTATGTGATTTTTCGGCGAGGCATTTTGTTGATAATTTTTGAATTTTTGATAATATATCAAAAATAAAATGGGATCTCAAATAACACTATTGCAATAACTAATAATTTTATATCCAAGGTACAGTGGTCATCCCTTGCTTATCGAAAAAAGTAGTGACCACTGAACCTTCACATGGCCACTGTACCAACAATCACATGATTTAAAAAGAAAACTAAACAAAAAAACTAACTGATGCAATCAAAAGTTAATCGCATGCCATATTTTACTTCAAGTGCAATATTCAAGATTAAGTTCATTTTAAATAGAAAACGTTTAAATCCGGGCCGACTGCTTTGTTAACATTGCAAACGCCTTATTTGTGTACTCGATACTAGGTGGCAGCACCAAATCTTTTCAAATGAGAAATTTCAAATGAGATGGTGGCCACTGTTCCAGATCCTCCCCTATCCTATTGAATGAACAAAATATGTATGTACACTTAAGTATGTACAGGGACTACAGGGTGATGAAAAATCTGCTAATTTTCATCACCCTGTGTAAAAATTTCAGCTACATGATATGATACCTCATATAAAGCTAAGATAGGAACATGTAAGCCATATTCCTCTACCTTGAGCCGTTTTCAGTATAAGCTGCTGTGAAAATGGAAAATCGCGATTTTCATTTGTTGATAACTCATAAATTGCTCATTACAAACTTCAACTTTAAAAACCATTCTTATTAACCTTTCTAAAACAATATGAAAGTGTGATAATATACAGGCTGTCCTATTTCAGTCACAAAAAAAAATACTGGGCCATCCTGTATACCTGAAAATAATTTTACAAACTGCACTCTGGCCTCCCGTTTCCAGAACTTTTTGGTTCATTTCGCTATCTTTAACGGTGTAGGCGTCATCCAGCTTTCCATCTTAGATGACTCACCCTGTATATAATATAATATTATACATAAATAATAAATTTAAAAAATAATAATAAATTTCTCTTATTGAAGGAAATAATATCCAAAATCCAAGTCTCTAAAAGTATACATATATAAATATATGTTTGACAGTACTCTTCAAAAATGATCATGCTAACAATTTTTTACTATAAGCAGTTAGCGAAAGCATTCAAATTAACAAATATGCAGCCTTATTATACTTTTATTAGCTCCACCCCTAATGACACAACTCGAAAACAACTTACCTGAGTTTAAAAAGTTCCGTTAGGAGAAAAAAAGATGTAAATAATGTATGAATGTTGCCTTTATAATGTTAGAAGAAACACCACAATTTTTCAAATGATAATAAAAATAAGTATGATGTGAATCATGATTAGAAAATGAAATGAAGACCCAGGTTCATCATGAAGTTGAGAGGATCATAAGAGAACATAGCAAAATAGAATATTAATCAAAGAGAAGACTAAATTGAAGACTAGCCATGTTATTAAGTAAACTAGAATATAAGTCTATTAATGTAGAGAATACTTTTCAGGAAAAATAGAACCCATGAATAATATTACACCACTTTCGATTCAACTTACAACACTCAGCTCACAACCATATAGGGATGAGAATATTTTTTTGTTAAAAAGACTCGACCAATGATTTGATTTGTTAATAGAGAGCCAGCTAAGACTCGATGATGTTTCACATAGGAAGACTTAGAAGATGTTGAACACTTACGACAACTTAGTTCGTCTGATTGATCTTTACAGTCATACATCCTATTGCATCTCGCGGAGATCGGTATGCACTGTCCGTTCGTGCATGCGAACTGGTCGACCCTACAGTTCGCTGGACCAACTGGAGGACATGCAGACAAGGCAGGACATGTTATACCAAACCAAAACCATGATGCATGTGTATGGACAAGTTATAAATACTTTGTACTAGTTATTGAACATTGCTCGTTTGCTACAAACGGTTAGAACTTCTTAGATCAAACCAAATTGCAGAAAACTGTAAGTAATTCTCTCTGAATTTTGACAATCTTTGCTGTTGAATATATGCTGCTTACTACTAGTGCATTTGGATTTAATTTATTCACCATTTTAATTAAATAATTGGAGAAATATTGAAAAAAAAATCCTTGACAATGATATTATAAAAATATCTGGCGTTTCATAAAATATTTTCCTAAAAAAATGTTTTATGAATGAAATTTCCCGCACAGCAAATAAGCAACATTATTCTTGGACAAAGATATGGCGAACAAAGCATCTTTTACATGCCAGCACAAACCTAAATCCCGTAAACAAAAAATGCAATATACAAAGGCTTGAAAGCGCCATTTCCTATTAAAAAATTATCAGTGAGAACTAAAAATCTTGCACAAGTATCTTAACTAATACCTACAAATTTTAGTTCAGTATTTGGGTTGCACAAGACCAGGGTTGTGCAATAGTGCAAAAATTTGTAAGCATGCTGTAAGGGTAATTAGAGGAATAACGCTTACCGGGTGATGTGCAGTTTTGTTCGTCGTTTCGGTTATTACACTGCGGCACGCCGTCGCATCGTTGGTACTCTGGGATACATTCTTGGTTTCCGCAACTGAAGTAACCTTGGCCACATTGGGAAACTGAAAAAAGTAATGAAATATAAAAAATTAAAGCGCGAACATTAAGCGGAATTTCTAGAGTTACGTTGAAAAAGTTGAAATAGGAAATAAGATCAAGAAAAATAATCTCTTTGAATAATTGGTAAGTACCCAAATTGCTGTAGCTAAACTTTGGATGGGTAGTAAGCAAAAACATTTTATACAATCAAAAGTATCTAGGTACAACGTCGATTTCAGTACGAACATTTTCGAATCATACCGACAACAGCATATATCGAGTAAGCAATTGAAAACGTAATTTAGGTGAGCAAGTAGTGAAAGGCTTCGGAAAATAATTAAATTTTCAAATTAGTGAAATCAAGCAAACACCCCAGGATTGGTCGGTAGAGAGACTAAGCGTTTTCGCCAAGTTGTTGGAGCTGCCACCGTATGGGTTCGAATCCCAGACACGCCATGGATGTTTGTGTTTGTATGTCTATTTCACTATTCATGAATTTAAAATTATTCTGTGGCTAAAGAGCTCTTTTCCTATATGTTTCGGTTTAGGATTTTCGGTACTGAGGGGCTCAATGTACTTTGGAGTGATACAGTGTTGACAAAAGTCTATACGCTCCTTGGACCCGCTATATTCAACTATATTGCGTGTTAAATTATGACAAATTAAACTGAACTAGTTTACTTGACGTATGCTACCAACCACGTATTTTTGTCTACTTAAAATTTGGGAACCAAGACAAAAGACAAACCGTTTGTGAAACTACTGGATTGTTATTTAAGCCCAATTTTATCCTACCTTCTGATAGGTCCCTAATTTCGAGATACCACATCAGTTCTGTCTGAAGGAATTACGGAAATTTCGTAGTTAATTTTGCTTAAAGCTCTTACGAATCTTTCATCCTTTTCTGTGATAGTTGTCATAGTATGCCCTACATATTTTACTAATAAGAGTTGGATTAGGTATCCTTAATATATGTATAAGCGGATTATCATTAAGGATTATTCCATTACATTTTTCCTATTACTCGATGAATTTTGATGTGATTGCCACAAGTCAATCTACCAGTAATCCCATTATTCTATCAGAAAGCTTTCGATTGCATTAACTCACCTTCATAATATAAATGTTCTTTTAAATAAATTTAAAAAATAAAGAGAAAAACACACACACCATAAAAATTGTTTCAGACTTATGCTATCTGTTTACTGTGTTGCATTTTCATCATGTTTTAGATGGTAAGATTTTTTTTCCCTATAATTATTATTTTACTGTTTTCTTAATCATAATCTCTTGTTCCGTTATCCCTTTTCAAGGTCTTCTGGCACCATCTCCTTCGATATTTTTTTTTCCTTTCGATGGCCCTCTGATTTGGGATCGCCGGAAGCACCTCAGCACCCAAGGCTTATTGTGCTTTCGTTATAAACTTAAGAGCAGTCTTCTTTTTTACCATTTTTCATTACTTCCAACTCCAACCATGCTGCTAATCTGCTCGATATGTGCTCAACTTCTTAATCTCAGTCATAGCTTGACTGTTCCTCTGATTTCTCGTCACTTAAGTCATCCACACTGAATTGAAAGTCAAATTCCTGCTAATCCATAATTTTTTTCTACATTCGAACCAAGGTACCAGTTTCTGATGTTAGAAACAGTGATCAGAAATTAATTTTAAAAAGAAAAACAAAATTCCATAAAAATGCAGCCATTTTTTAATTCTGATCCCATTTTTTCAGATTTCGCGGCTGAGAGACTCACGAATTGTTATTTCTGTATCAGACTGATCAGCATGGTCTAAAAGTAATAAAGCCAAAAAAACGGTCTCTCTCTTGAGCATTATAAAATCGTAAAAAAATAGATTTCGTTGAAATCACCGGGTCGATTTGCCATTAGAATCATTTTTCACAAAACCGTAGAATATTTTTATTTATACCTACAACTTAATTTTTTCTGAAGGATTTACAACTAATTTACAAAAATTTTATTAAATATCGAGCCGAATAGTATTCACTCAAAATAGGAGCTTTGAGTGACTCAATCTGTACCAATTCCCCAAAAAACATAAGGTTACATTACATGGAGTTCAGAAAATTTTATTTATGGTTCGTTTTTTCTCAGCTTGCTTCTTTTCATGAACTCTTTCTTCTTATGATGACGAAAACTGTTAGCTAGTCAAATTATGTAGATGTGTGAGGTATTAAAGAAGAAACTTTCGATCCTATCCTCTTCCCTGACGCATTTCTAATGCCACTTTTCTAAGATTCCAATGAATTTCATAATCAAATAATTGATTATTTAAAATAATTTAAATTTCTTAAAGTTGACTTTCTTATCAAGCCATTTCAAAGCAAGTGTTTCTATGTTCAATATGCTAAAAAAGACGCGGAGATGCATAATAGGTGTTTTTTCTTTTTTATAATAAATGTATCAATTATCTTCATTGCACCATATTATTGCGTTTTTTTTTTCATTTTGCTCTTTGTACTTACAAGGTACATTCCAGTAATAAATTAATCAAGCGAGAGGTGTAAAATATTTTTTATATTTTTAATAATATTTGAAAGCAGATAATTTATTTAAATTAATTGCGTGGTTGATGATTTTTATTTTGTGAAATAATCAAATTGTGACAATGTTACAATGCAAAAGTAGGAAAGGGCCGCTCTATAATACTTTGACGAGTAAAAGTTTCAAGACCTTCCCACTTACTAAACTTCCCTGATAAGTCTTTTATATCTCAACCTTAATTGACGTGTGCCAGGGGACAATAACTTCACACCGTGGGAAGTTCACTTCACCCTTCCAGAGTTCCCGCGGCTAAATGGCTAATGAAGACCTGGGCAATTATTTATAACAACGGAACACACTATCTGTCTTTAACAGTTAATAAGTTATACGTCTGTCACTGGAATTTACGATTTCAGGAACGATAAACCATTAGCAGAGATGCCTGGGGCTGCTTCCGGACGCCGCAACCGCAACGGTTCTTCGTTTCCGGTCAGTTCTTCATCAACACCTCACAACTTCCTATCTAGGATTTCTAGGAATGATAACTCTTGAAGTAATTGTCGACACAAATCTTTCACTAGAATATATTGTAAATAAGAATCCAAAAGGAAAGCGAAAAACTTGAGGGTTCTTCTAAGGGAGGGTGTTATTATGAGGAAGCATAAAATGATATGTTTTTTCAATTCTCTTTATAATAACATGATTAAAAATTGCAATAATTATTGTAGTAACGCGGATACTAAAGTCCGGGAACGAATCATAATTATCACATGTATCCTGAGCTATTGATATATGAGATCCTGCTTCGTAGAGTTCATCATACCATCAAACAATAACACTGACTTATTAAAACTCGAAAGTCTTCACAGTTTTATTGTTGAAAGTATAAAAATCGATGCAGATGCGCTTGGATAATTGTTATTTATTGTTATTTCTACAACACGCGAGGCGATTAGAAGCAATTAGATGCAGTGAACTTTACAGTGCGGGCATAAATTCACTGTCAATTAAGACGGACATGTCCGAGAATGAATCCGAGCGCTGTGGGTGGCTTGAGCTTTACTGTTCGCCTCATTAGTAATAATAATCACGCTTTCCGCAAATTAAAATGTAGAGAGAAATATTGCATATATAATAGCCGCTATAAAATGATCAAAAAATCCATCAGGAATATTGCATGGAGATTTTAAAATAACGGTGGAATTTTGTGAACTTATTTTTCAGCTGTTACATTTTACTAGTAACTGATCTAAGGGCTTGGAATGCAAATAAGCGGAAATCCAATTTGAAACAATTGATATTCAAAATGCAAGTTTGAGATAAAAAAAAATTAAACAATCAATTTTCAAATAATGCCAAATATCACGACACTCTGAATTATCGCTCTAATGAATTCCTGAACAATACTCTAGTCACGCCATTTCCTGCTCTTTTAGTAGTGGAAAATATTCTTAATAAAATACTTTCGTATCCCGACTGTTCTCATCCATAACTGTTCCTCTTAAGTAATCAATATAACCATCGTTACTGGTAACGGTATTTTAGGAATGGCAATAACGCCAGAGTTCTCCTTTTGCAAAGGCAAGAAGCAAGAAGGTATATACCTGGGTATATCGCATTACCAGAGGTGATGTTATCAGGTGAATTCGACGTGAAGTACGACTTTGTGATCACCTGATACGCGTAAACGAGAGTGTGTAGTTTCAGGAATTTTGCAGACTATAGCAGCTTGTAAATTGACTGCAGGAATTTATTTAATACTAACTTTATACACAATGGCGGAGACCTCTTCTTATATCAATGGATTCAGAAAGGGTTGATTTTATACTTTATTAAGTTGAATGCCTGCTACTTAATATAGGACACGCTTCTGAAACAATGTTCTCACATCCGTAATACGCATAGGGAAATTTTTACCGAAACTTTTCACCACTTTACTATATATACATTTTAAACTATTTTTTGGAATTTGCGATTACCAAAAGAACTATCCAATTAGTTTCCCAGTAAAACAGGTAAAACAGAACAGATAAAATATTTTTAAAGTAACCCTTATATTATAAATAGGTAGATACCTACGAAAGATTCATTTATAATAAATGAAGCTTAAGAATACTTCTGATGGTGACATCGTACAAAGTACCGAATTAGTTATCAATAAATAATTAGTCCCTACCTTATTATTTATTTTCTAAAATCCACACGCCTAGAAAATGAATTTGTTAGGAAGCGATACACTGAATATTAATTATCTGTAACATATCCCAAACAACCAAAATTCATGCGGTGAATCCTTGTCAGTCGTGAGTGACAATGAGCAAGCTACATGTTTTCAAAGACCTGAAAACCCAAGTGATTCTCGTCTCATGAGCTGCTCCAAAGTAGATTTTATAATGTAAGGATTTTATGCCAGCTGAGGTATAGATACGAGAGATTTAACAGGTTCTTGGTTGACAATCGGCTCACACAAATTGATACTTTTTCTGCATGTCACTGAAATGAAGAGTCAAAAATTTTAAAGTTTTTTTTTATGAAATTATGGTAGGATTAAGTTTAAAAAATCAGATGTGACGTCACACTAACCGTCCGAATTAATATTTTTAATTTCACCAGAAAATGTCAAACAGTTAAATGTCAAGTTGTGAACGAGCGTAAATTTATTGAAGGAATCATTCAAACAATGAATTGAACCGCTTACGTCAGTTTGAGAGCCACTGACAACTTCATAAAATTTATACACGTAATGACATTCTATCCTCTGTGTTGTGCATTTAATTCTCATTCAAAACCAATGTTGACGTATATTTATTTATGCGGGATGGAGTGTTTAGACAAACTGGACGGTTATACTATATAAAAACCACGTATATGAAACAAAATAAATCGAACTATCAAAAGGATGTGTATTCTTAATCGATACGTATGACTTTTTAAACTTTATCGGACTATATCCAAGTCTTTTATGTGCTCCAGTGACATTCTAATCAGTTTTGATGTCGTCTCCCTCTTCACGCCCATTGATGAGACACTTCAACATATCCAGCGGATCTTTCTTAATGACACCATGCACAACCTATTTTCAGTGGAATAGTGACTTCTACGAACAACTGCATGAAGTTGTTATGGGCAACTCCCTGAGTTCTTAAGCCCCGCCACTAACAAACTGTCTTTTTGGTATCGCTACCTAGATGACCTCTTCGTCATTTGGCACCATGGAGAAAAGGTTCTGGAGGAATTTCTTCACCACATCAACAGTAATCAAGTCATATAGAAATATAAAAAGACGAAAAAATCCCTTGTCGCTCTTGTTAATAGGAATGAAAATGTCACCTTGGGGCACAAGGTTTACTGAAAACCAACATGCACAGGTCGGTAATTATACAAGAATGCCAACCATCATCCACGCCAAAAAAGGTCAGTAATAAAAACCATGGTAATTCGTGCATCTCGAATTTGGCAGACCGAACCTCCAAGAACGCTCACCTAGATCATGCTCTGCAGGTGAATGGCTACGTACAAATCGGTAAACTACTTTAACGCCACGGCGTCAAAACCATCTTTAAACCTACACAACAAGTTGGAAATATTCTCCGGTTAACTTTGACCCCACTCATCCTCTTTCTTCAGCTGGAGTTTATAGAATACCATGTCCTGTGGTGCTATAAGTAGGTATACATCGGAATTACCAAAGAAACGGCCGCTTGGGCTAGACAGACACTACTACTTCACACTACTACACCCGTTTACATCGTGAAGCGATTGAAATTGAAATTATAAACACCCAAATAATTTCAACAGGCATGAGGAAGGAAAAAAGTGCAGCTGTAGAAAAAATTAGGGTAATCTGTAATCTGTAATCTGTAAGTAATCATCCTCTATTTGTTTTCTTCAAATTACACCCCTATTTTATTTGTGCTCAGGATTAGTGACTTTGTTCTGAATTTTGTGACCTGCGATTTTTGAAAATCTAAGCATAATTTGCTTAGCAAAAACATTAAACTGTCTTAAAAACTCAGCGATGCCAACGAGTAAAACAGAACACACCTTGAGGTTTTATCAGAATGAAATTAGGCTCTATTTTGGAAATTGTATAAAACAATATTAAGGAAACTTCAAACATTTATGCCTCAAGTTGCGGCCGCACCCTCAACACACATTTATGCCCAGTGGCGGATTTCCGATTAGGCTAGGTAGGCTATAGCCTACGGCGGCAAATTTTTGTAGGCGGCAAATTTTCAAAGACGAAAAATGTTTTCGAGTGCTGGGAAATTGCGTGACCTTGTATATTGAAAAAAAATTTGCCTGCGGCGCTTTATCGAGAGGGGAAAACCGTTCCCGAACCTTTTCGAAACCTTTGAATTCATATTCTTTTTGAAGCCCACAAGAACACGGTCTGATTTACCAACAGACAAATCAGGCTAGAGTCTAGAGCCCAAGGACTGAGGGGGCGCTGAGCTTGGCCTTTGCAAGTAGCATCTCTTATTTACAGAATAAAAATTCTGGCATTTTTGCAATCTTTTCATTTCTTCTTTTCTTCTTCTTCTTTCTATTCTTTTCTAGCTTTCTTCTTTAGCAAATAATTCTAAAAATTTCCTGGGGGAGGACCCACGGACCCTACGCCGATGGGGGTTAAATAATACCATAGACGGCGATTTGATTTAGCCTATACCTAGGCGGCACATTTGTAAATCCGCCCCTGTTTATGCCTTTCAACCCCCAAGTAATCATCCCCTATTTTAGACATTTTGTGAATTTTGGATATCCAAGCATTCTAATCCCTAAGTTAGATTAATCTTGGTAAATTACTGTCAGTTTATACCCCGATTATTCTTTTATATTTGTTACCAAAGTTACGCTTTATTGTCGTCAAGTGTAATCAAGGGAATAGAAGTTTGGCGAGAGGATAATTTAATTTAGAAACGACCTCAAGGTGTGTTCTTTTTTAATCCTTGGCAACCGCGGTTTTTTAAGATATTTTATTGTTTTTGAAAAGCTAAATATGCTTAGATTTTTAAAAATCTCGCATGTAACTGTATTCAGAACAAAGTAAAAAAAAAATAAAAAAAAAACAAGTATAGGATGGATTTGAAAAAAAAAAACAAGTAGGTTGGGGGTTGAAAGGCGTAAAGGTGTACTGAGGCAATCAGCCGCAAACCCTTAGGAATATGTTTAAAGTTCCGCAAATTTCATTTGTTTCTGTTTTAAAGTAACACGGATATCTACTGATTGAGAAAATTTGGGACACCTGTATACAAGTACTTATTTTGTATTTTTATTTTTAACGAAATGAAATTCTCCAAATGAACTCTTTGAAGGAAATCGCAAGGTCTTTCCGACCTACACAATACGACTTAATGCAGACCATGTACGGCATTACACATGTCACCGGCGCCGCAAGTACATACAGCATATGGACACGTTAATCCACTCCAGCGTCCACAGAGTGTATGTTAAGTTTATATTGGATTCCCTGTTTCCAAATCCTCGGGGGGCGGCCAGGCGGCCACGCGCTGCTTTAGGGTAATCGAGTTTGTCGCGCTTAGAATTCGTCATTCCCACAGGAGGCGTGTGCACTTCTATCTATCTGTTCTGTGGCCCTGCTTAGCGCTCTTTCTTCTCCATGGTGCTTGCTCCCCAACCTCTTGGCGGCCTTTGTCGTCCTCCTTATTTGATTCAGGGCCTGTTAATGCGGTTTTTCAGACTGAGTAGGCTGTTTACCTTTAAACACAAACACCGAGACAAAAGATGTCATTGTAAATAGAATTACTTCTTTCATTGAGATGGAAACATTGAAGAGTAGAAGATTGTATCAACGTTCATCTTAGCGAGAGTTGACACTGGAGGCTTTCACCTCGCCATCTACCTACTTATACAAGCTTTAATGCTTCGTATTAATAAGTTGTTTCAAATTTTATCCAGGTTACTTTCAGAAAAACTAATAATATAATTCTACTAGACTAGATCATAGAACTCTATAATACTACTATAATATGTAATACGTATTGGTAATACGTATCCATAGGAATTTTTATTGTTATATAACAATAATTATTGTTTTCCAAGATCCCATAAAACTATGAAAACAAATTATGGGTCAAGTAAGCCTTTTATTTTATACCTTTTGTCTCTTGTGTAATTTTTGTATGAAAAGATTTTTTAGAGGTTCCAGAAAATTATATGTATATTGATAGATCAACCAAGTAGCCTATACAGCAAAATCCGAATCGATCATAGAACTTCTTCCGCTCATGTCTTCCATGCAATTGCTAACACGTGAAGTTTTTTTGGCTGTTTACAGAAATTGCTTGCATATAAATACAAGTCGGGAAACATTTTAGTTTTTCATTGTTACTTATTTTGTTGTGTTCGATGTTTCGCTATGATTTTTGGCTTAAATATTTTTTCATTGGCGTTTTTCTGAAAACTCGATTTAAGGGCAACGGACCACGAATATTTTGTTTAAGAATACACATTTTTTCAATAAAGCATTTCTTGAAAATACCAATGTGCAAAAAAAACGTGCTCGTTAACAACAATGCTATAAAAAGAAAACCAGTTTACTTCAAATATAAGTAGGTAGTAACTTTTTGAACTGTTTTCCTTTGAGAAATATAACTTTGGAGGTGCAGTCTTTAAATAGGCCTCAAAAATTTTATAAAATTAAGGACTCAAAAAACGTAAGACAATTATTTATGATCAAATAAGACAAAAAGTCATCGTACTTTTTTGTCGTAGGACGCACTGTTTCAGAGATACTTCACCATGTAGGAACCTGCACGAGGTGAAATATAAAAATCAATGCTAATGAGTGATTTCCAGAAATTAATCATTTTTTGAATTACAAAAAGCTTGAATGGGTTCCTACATTATGGAATATCTTGAAAACAGTGCGTCCTACAGCAAAAACGTAAGACAACTTTTCTCCTCCAAACAAATAGATAGGTACCTATCTACAAAAAATAATAAATTAGCATTCGAGTCAGCGGCATCGAAATTATGTAATAAAAAACTCAACACCCCACTCATATCTCTGCTATTGGATTGAAGAATTTTTCATCAGGAGTATCTAATCATGTATTTCAATTAGTAGAGCAACTGTCAAAAATCTAAAGCTATTCTGATCAGCAATTTTTTACATATTCAAAAAATATTAAATGTTTCGAAGAACTTTAACACCCTCTGTATCTGAAAAACTAAAGCTCCAACGACCAATGTCTATGCAGGAAATTTTCCACCTGTTTTTGCATTACCGTCATGCCTATTTCCTACTCCTATTCATTTGACACCCTGTATAAAAGAAGTGATTAGACTAAATATGCAATAAAATAACAGAGAAGTGAAATATCCTTTTAATTACTACTCACATCCTTTTTGAATTATTATTTTGTGTGTAAAATAAAATTTGATGACAGCACCCCTTATTTAAAACCTTTCTTACATAGAAATCCTTTATTGGCTATGTTATCTGTAAGACATAAACAGGCCCCGGGTCGATTCCCACCCTCTCCTGCATTCCTCCAAGCCGCGGAAGGGAATATCGCGTACCGACACGGATCATCATCGCTCATTAGCATAATGGCCCACAATGTCGCTAAACAAATGCCCCTTACAACCTCCTGTCCTACCCATTCCTTCTTCCAGCGGCGTCGAATTGCCATGCAACCCCGCGCTTTAGTTGGTACTTAAACCGTTTTATTTCTTGATTTGTCATCCAAGAAGTTAGCGAGGAGCAATAAAACATTAGAAAATAGTTTGGGTGTATAAATTGATCCAGATTTGCTGTACTATACTAATTTAATATCTCTGCCAATCAGAGAATAGACGAGTAACCGCTGGCTGATCGTGTGGGGCAGGCAAAGTGCATCGCTATCTACGCGGCATCCTCACAGGACCAACGACCGCGAACCGCTTAGGTATTTGCATATGAAGCCGCTGATAAGGCATCTATAAAAGGCAATTCCGTGACGAAGTATGGCTTAATAGATGTTACACAGAGATGTCATTATAAGAAGCAGAACATCTTACTATTATTAAGGTTATTGAGTTCGTTTTTACATAATCATTGTGTCTGGGTTTAATATACTTCTGAATAGGTCTTCTAAAGATTCCTATCGTGCTGGTAATGAAGATCGTATTATTAATATTCTTCAAACGATTTTTTGTAAAAGCTTAATCTCTGCTCATACCCAGGCGGTCCAAGCAAAGAATATCCACAGACATAACTCAGAGGAAAACTATCATTAATATGATTGACTTTACTTTGTCTTCATTAAAATCTGTCTTGTATAGGAATTTCTAAAAAAAAATAATGTGAAAAATTTGATCATTCATTATTAATACAATTGAAATAAAAAAATATTCATAGAAGGGAAACTGTAAGAAAAAGGTTTTATTTACTAAAGTTCTAAAGTTACTAAACGATATTAGGCGCAAATATGGTTTTAGGTATGAAGTAGCAGAGCTTGTCCAATAAGATTAACTGAGAACCTATATGTAGAGACTCACCATTCTTTTTTCTTCGTCTTTTTGTGGTAAGTACCTTTTAAATAAGAGTTGCAGCCTTCCAGAAAAATTTATCGTTTCTTATAAAGTCCAGCATTATGTGAAACGCTGCCAGTAGTGAAATTAATGTGCATTACACAGGAAGGCAAATTTTTTTAAGACATTCCTTATGCTACTTAATGAAATTCTTGAAAATCAAATAGCTAATTTTTCGATTCGTTTCATGTAATGCTGCGAGAAAACGAATTATCCCTTTGGGAAAGTTATCAAGCTTTTATTCTCTTTTCGCCTACCTATCATGCCCATCAGAAAATGAAATCCTATACAGACAAAAAGTGTAATTGCTTCCCACAAAAAATTAGAATTATTGGTCCACTCTGTAGAAAGATACAATAAAAATCAGTTTCGTAAATCGAGACTTAATAAACAGCCTATATAATTCGGTTAAGAAACAATTTCGGAAAAAGTTTATTTAAATTTTATAATATTTTAGCTTCATCCACACGTCCTCAAACTTATGGATCTTCATTTAGAAACACCTTGAATACTGATACCTATTTATTAAGTTAAAATAAAATGCGTATAATGGAGGTTGACGTATCAAGTGACATAACAATAATTCGAAGTAAGAAGTGTGAGAATTAAAAATTTGCTGCTTTAGGAGTGAATAAACTGCAGACTAATAACAAAAAAACTTTTTATGGGTTTCACTTCATACATTGTAAAGCATGTGAATGCACACAGATGTCTTTAAAGAACGATTCAAATAATTTTGCAGTAGGTAATATAGTTATTTTTGTTTCCATAACCCAGATACATTTCTGATACATTTCTTAATATTAATCATAAACTTGAATTAAAAAACATAATACTGCATGGTTGGAAATAACTATAACGTTGTAGAATGTAGGTCAGTTTTAAACCTGGGGATCACATTTAGATATTTCTCGATACGTGCAGCCAAAGTGATATGTAGGTACTTCTTTTACTGGTCATTACTCTATTTGCGCTACTCTTCGTGAGAGTTTGACAACGAAAAAATGGTTTATATCGCTGATTTATTTAT
Organism: Malachius bipustulatus; assembly: GCA_910589415.1. NCBI lineage: Eukaryota > Metazoa > Arthropoda > Insecta > Coleoptera > Melyridae > Malachius > Malachius bipustulatus. Next base: position 5,860,559 of record OU342631.1, on the reverse strand, counting down.
TTATTATTCTGATGTATTACAATGAGTTTATCTTATTATTTTTTTTTAACAAGAAGGACTAATTGAAGAGTGGAAGATACAAAGGTGATGTCTTAATCTATATGAGTTTCAGTTGTTGCTGTATAGAAAGATGTTGAACAAGCTGCTTTATGTCCCCATAAATAATAAGACAAGTGCCAGGTATAATATACAGTGTGTGTCACAGGCATGGTACACCCCCTTTTTTTTATTTTTTTTTTGGAGATAATTTTTTGAAATTTGGTACGTCGCATATTCTCGATAGAGCGCACTTTTTAGCAGAAAATTAAATTTTTTCCCACATCCGGTTTTTCCGGAAATGTTACCAACTTTTTATTTTGAAATGGGACACCCTGTATATTATTATATTTTCGGATTCTATACATTTGTACGAATCCAACAATACCACATAAGTACCATTTTAAATGTCAAATTTGTTTTTATTTAATTTTTTTTTTCTCAAATACAGTGTGCCATGACTAATGTAAGTTTTACTTCAATTGGATCATCTAATGCTGGAAAAATCGAATTTTTGTTCAAAGTGCTAAATTAAGTGATTTATGGATAAATTATGCGCACCGGAATGATTTTTTGAGATGGATTCATTTTTTTCAAATGGTACCATATTGGTACCGAGGTACCATCTACTAGTACTCTTAATAAGGAACATTTTGGTGTACCCATTTTGCATCTGTTACGAACACAACTGAAGTCATGGTGCCAGAAGTCATAATCTACGCGGACGGAAGCAAGAATCGACAGGGGGTTGGTAGTGACTTTTTTGTACCTAAGAAATAGTATATTGTATACCCAGGCGGTAAAGTGGCACTTTTCAGGCCTCAAGAAGATATATGGACAGCCGAGCCTGGCCATATATTCTTGATATGTCTTGAGCTGTAGAATCCAGTCTTGTGAGATAGAGCATTTACTATATCGGTGGTCACTCATCGGATGCAAAGTAGAATTTACCTGGGTCAAGGGTCATTGAAGGCAATGAAAATATGTAAATGAGGTAGCTGAAGAAGAACGAAAATTTGCCAATTTTAGGTCAGTTCCTGCTAACCATGGTGACCCACTATGTTTCTACATGCCCAGAGTATGCTGAAGAAAGAATGGAAGCGAGAACGCCGGTCAGTCATAGCTGCAGAGTCCACAAACTCATACTATGTATTCCATCCATAAAACATTATCCAAACAAGTCCGCCATAAGAAGGTATACCTCATTTAAAAGTGTCGAAATAATATTCACCAACCATCTCGCATCTCGAATTTAATAATGGATGCTTACCTGCCTATTTATACAAAATAGGCTTGATAGAATCACCGAACTGTCAGATACACGATTAAGTAGCTCGTTTGAACCACTTGTTTTTCGGATGTCGAGTCATTCAAGGAACTGCACCATTTTTTATAAAATTTATCGAACTGAGGGTGTAATTTCCTTGAAGTGTACAGGATTTGGTAGCCACGGAAGATAGAGTGGTATACGATTGTCGAATATGTACTATCGAATAAAATAATAATTTGACGTGCATACTATAGATAAAGATGGTGTGTGGCTGAAGGATGTATGGCCTCCATAGGGCCAAGAACAGAGAAAAAAGTCAAAATGTAAGCGGTAGATGGTGCTTAAAATTTATTAGAATTCCTAACTTCCTTCCATGTAAGTATGTCAAATAATTTCTAACGAATAACTCTTAGATGAGCTAGAGCTAGATTAATACTGAAAACATTGGTTATAGAGATTGTCTCTGACTAGAAAATAATGAGCATGACATGAAGCGAACATGAGCGCCTGAAAAATGAATTCTCATGTCAGATCAGACCGCGCTGTCTTAAATGGGATTTTCAATATTTATAAATGAGGTTTTCAGTTTTGTCATTCTCCAGTTATGTAATTAAAAACTCGTCAGCTTACTCTTTATTAGAATAAATGCATTTTTAACCAAGTAGTAAGAATGAGGACATGATCGTGCATGTTTACACTTTCGAGGACATTTAATAAGATTGTCTTAGACTGATCTATAATAATCCTAAAGTGATAATGAAGATCTAAAACGTGAGAACTCATACTTATTTTGTTTCCTACCATTAAATTGAATCATTAACAAGATTAGATGATCTGCTGAAATTCCCTGTTTAAGTTGTTTTTATAGACGACAATTATTATTATTAGAAACTTCTTACCGAATCTCACTCAAGAAAGCGGCTGGGAGAATAATAAAACTATCAAAAACGTTTGCTATTTTTTAGCTCGGATTATATTTCACTTTAGTGATAATTAGTAGTGATAAATAAGAAATTTTCTTATAAGTTATAAACTTAAGTAGTTAGATGGCTGTAGCCAAAGCGACTTCTGAACTGAAACCGGCTTATTTTTTTATAATAAAAAAGTTAACCTTGTAGATAATAAAAATAAAACAGGAACAGTGCAACAGATAACTTTAGGATTATATTCGTATTGGCTTTACAGAAGAGACGTTTTGCGGCATATTGTGGAGCTTTATCGAACAGAATGAAAGCGTGTCAAACCTTGAATGTCACAAGTTATATCGGAAATTAAAGTTTTGCTAATAAATGAGAATTTACTGGGATGGTTTCGCATATACCTACCTACGTCCTTTAAAACCAATCTTTCCAAGTAGTGGACTTTCGAGCGCATTCATTCGTTTTCCAGGGCATCAAATCGAATATAAAAGGAAAAAACAACACACTCCTCTTTGATCGAAGTAAATTTTTTCCATACAAACAAAATTATATTTAAATGATGCAGCAAAATAAATATATAACTAGGTATATAGGTATAATTACAGCACTGTTGCATATTTTATAGCACAGCAATATACTGATTAAAAAAAAAAAAACTAACGTACCTAATGTATTTTTCCTGATTACCTACCTACATTACCAGAGAGATTTTTGTCTAGACATTACATCATCACTCAACTAATCAACGTGTTATAATTTTCTAAAAACACCTTCATCGCGTAGGTAATAGAAAAAAATCGTACTTCAATTAAATGAGTATCATGTTACGGAATTTAGTGTAGGTATGACAGGAATACGGAAAGGCAAATTAATTAAATCAAGGTTGAACTGCCCATATATAAAAATAAATAAAATAAACTGTGACCAAGATCTCCTTTGTATATATGTCCAGACATGTTGATATACGAGTAAACAGTGCACTATTAATCAACAACTACTTTCCATTTTAAACGTTAAGTTATTCCAATAAAATGTCATATATAAAAAATTTGCAAAACTAATCGGAAGTTGATAGGCCATATCTTTAAATCAAGTTTCTGGGTGCATATTGCATATTTAGAGAGCTATTTATTTTCTTTTCTGGTCGATGACGTGTTTTTGAAATGGATCCAAAATATCAATACCTATACTACTGGTTGTCAGAAAAATTAATAGTAGGTGCTGACCTGATTATTTTACTATGTAATAAACAAAATAGTAGCAAGTCAAATAGTTGCCAAAAGCCATAAAATAAAAATACGCGTGTCGATCAACTTTGTGAAATTCGATCTTCAAAGAGTTTTCACTATTTTCGCAGTAATATGATTTCAAAATTTTAAAAAGCATACAAATTATTGATTTTATGCATGGGTTTAGTCGATGAAAATTTAGCGAAAAAAATACTACAACCGTTTACCTAGCTATATTTTAAATTTGCCAAGAATCTCTATTCTATTAAAATAAATAAAATATTTTATTATATTTATTTATATGTTGATATTACACCACTAAGTTGCGATTGACGACTTCAAAAACATGCGCGAAGAAAATTTTAGTTTTTAGTTTTGTTTACTTCATACAGACGACATAATAAACGCATGCCAAGATTTTAGTTTTAATTCGTTTTTTTTTTATTTGTGATTTCCTATTCCTGGTAGACCACTCGATATGTATAACTATTATAACAGTTTTTTCAGTTAAAAACATCGATTCTTAACAATGGACCCCGAAATTTTAAAGGCACATGGGGTTTCACTTAATTTATTTTAAAACTATAGTGAAAAATGCCTAGCGACTAACGACTCATTCTGATAAAATGTCTTCATTGGTACAAAAAAATAATAATGAAGGGATTTCGAAATATACAGGTGTTCAGTTCAAGTAGCAGTACGTACATGAGGATCTTGGACACGGTAAGAGATACCGGATCGGTTAAATTAGAGAAAAGTTGCACAATTTAATGCTTAATGAGAATCTGAATTTTTTCTTTGAATATTTCCAGTTGTTGCTGAAATATCCTGAAAAAACTGAAAAATCGATATTTCTTCTTTAGCTTACGAAAATTAATAAATAATTTTTCGTAGGCTTACATAAGTCATCAAAAGCTTTCAATTTGACATTACAAAAATTTCCAAAGCCGTCTATAATAGAGCACAGAGTTATCATAACCACTTTATTGTAAGCTCCATCGTTCAGGACTAATGTGATAAAACGATCCTCAATTAATAGGTATCATGTGTTTTTATTTCAAAATTATTTCGGAACGATGTGCATTTTGACAGTTATCATGGCATTTTGAACACGGCAACAAACTGTTTTACCTATTATACTTAGCTTACTATTATTATGTAGATGTTTGGTATCATTTTTATAATTATCATTATTATAATACTGTACACTTACTATATTTTATGGTGTGATATCTGTTTGTGTTCCTGTAATTGGTTGCTCGCACGTTGGAAATAAACTTTATTATTGTTATAACCAACTTATGTTTTCCTTGTGGCCGACATCTTGGATTTTTAGGTTGTTTGGTATAAAAAAAATCATGGAAACCAAAAATTTGTGACCACATTTAAAAAAAAGTTTTTCAAAATTATATCTTCTATCCTTCCTAAAAAAATTATATTTATTACCTTTTGTACTGTTTATACTGAACAGGTATCATATAAAAATTAAAAAAACATAAGGCGAGTACGTAAAATGACTTTATTGACATAATCGAGTTGAAAAATGTGTGTTTTTTTTCGAAAAAAGATGGGAAAAAAATGTGATTTTGTTTTAATCTCATTGTTAATTTTTGGTTTGCATGATTTTTTTTATACCGAACGACAAAAAAAAAGTAATAAGGCGGCCATAAGAAAAATAAAAGTTGGCTATGAAAACTCTAGTGGGCTTTGAAAATTTTTGCATTGTCAAAGCGATAGCTTTTCATGACTTACGTAAACCTACAAAAAATAACTTATCATTTTCAATAATTAGCTAAAATAAATCTGGATTTTTCAGTTTTTCAGGATATTTCAGCAACGACTGAAAATATCCTAAATTTTCTTTCAGATTCTTATTAAGCATAAAATGGTGCAGCTTTTCTCTAATTCTCTAATTTCACCGACCCTGTATCTCTTTCCGTTTCCAAGATCCCCGTGACACTGCCACTTGAACAGAACATCCTATGTATACAGTGTGTCTAGTGTAAGTGGCAGTACAATGGGGATCTTGGAAACGGCAAGAGATAGGTACAGAGTCGGTTAAATTAGAGAAAAGTTGCACAATTTAATGCTTAATGAGAATCTGAATTTTTTTTTTGGAAATTTCCAGTCGTTGCTAGAATATCCTGAAAAAACTGAAAATCAAAATTTCTTATTTTAGCCATATCTTTTTTATTATTGGGAAATAATGAATTATTTTTTGTATAGGCTTACGGTAAGTAAGCCTACTTACCTTGTAAGCCGTTAAGAGCTATCCATCTGACATTTCAAAAATTTTCAAAGCCAACTAGATCTCAGAGTTTTAATAGCCAACTTTTGTTTTTCTTATGGCCGCCATATTGGTTATAAATTGGTTATAAATATTGGTATAAAATAAATCAAGGAAACCAAAAATTTATAACATTAAAAAAAAATCCAAAAATTTACTTTTTTCGAAAAAAAAAACTTTTCATACCGAATATCATAATTATTATGAAAAGTAAAAAACCATAAAGCAAATAATATGACTTCATATTAATGTAATTGTGTGAAACATTTTTTGTTTTTTTTTTCCAAAAAAAAACACAATTTTTGAATTTTTTTTTTGTTATTAATGTTTGGTTTCCTTGATTTATTTTATATCGAACTACATAAAAAACCAATATGGCGGTCATAAGAAAAACAAAAGTTGGCTATGAAAACTCTGAGATTTAGTCGCGGCTTTGGAAATTTTTGTAATGTCAAATGGTTTTTTTTTTTTTTTGAGGACTTATGTAAGCCTACAAAAAATAATTCATTACTTCCCAATAATAAAAAAGATATGGCTAAAATAAGAAATTTTGATTTTACAGTTTTTTCTGGATATTTCAGCAACGACTGGAAATATTCAAAGAAAATATTCAGATTCTCATTAAGCAATAAATTTTGCAACTTTTCTCTAATTTAACCGACCCTGTATCTTTTGCCGTTTCCAAGATCCCCATGTACTGCCACATACATCCCTTCATTATTTTTTTTTGCGCCCGTGGAGACATTTTATCAGAACGAGTCGGTTGAAATTTTTCACTAGTTTTGAAATGAATTGACTGAAACCCAATATGCCTTTCTCTTCTCTTCTCAATAATTCTATCGACACTATAAAAGATTATGTTTTGATATGACTTCTGAGGAGAAAATAGGACACATACCTCAATAACTTGACAATTGACATACTGACTAGCTAAAAAAAACTGCACCATGTATTTTACGCAAACTATCTAATGATTAAAAAATTTACATTAGTTATTTCATCAACCAATAAATCTGCATGAAGTAATGTAAAACTTTATGAAAAACTGTGGAACTGATATACTTCTTATAGATGAATAATCGTACCTAGTCAAATTAAAATAATAAGTAATAGCAAAATAGCGACTACTTGGTTGAAGCAAATTCCTGAAATCGGTCGCTAGTAAAGAAAACGTGAACCCCAGAGGGTACCAATAAATGTCTTATTGGAATATATGTTAATCTCCTGCAACATGTTATGATTTGCATTCGAGCAGTTCCTACTATAAGATTTCTGAAACACTTTCAACTTTCATCCCATGCAGAATCCAACACGATTCTTATGCATATCACAGTAATGAAGATATTTCTGATCGTATAGTTTGAGTCAAATAGAGTAGAGTCCAATTTGTGACTTTTGGTCAATTTTCTTCATTGTCAAGGGGAACATTCATTATCAACAGTTTTAAAAGATTTTCATTTCTTATTAGGTACCTACTTATATCAAGAGAAAGGGGTAAATCAACGTATTTGATCCACTTTTTTTGTATCCTTTGCTGAAGAGTACTTAAGAAAAGATAATAGTAACTATACACCGTTCACATATTAAAAAAGAACTAGGTGGCCATGAACTTTTGTTTTTAGGTTTGCAAAAATGAAAACTCCCTAGATCTCGATTGACAATATCAGCTGATCGAGATATTAAAGGTTAAGTATAGACTGACATTTGTCAAATCACTCAAAGTGTCTCAGCTGATTAACAGCCATGTTGTCTAATTGAAGTTTTAGTAGTAGGATATATCTATCTAGGATAATTTTTTACTCTGATCAATTTTTCTCAAACTGACAAATAAAATTATTAAATTTTTGACATTTTAAATTTCAAAAGAGCAAAATGACGAAAATAATATCTCTAATTAAGATGAATAAATCCGCATTAAGAAAGCATTTCAATGATTAAGATCCAGAAAGTCCAAACTTGAGCAAACATGTAAGTCATTCAGAAGGTGAAATATATTTGGAATGTAAGTATTGAGTATGTGTATCTGTATCTGCTAAATTGCTGGTAATTACTGTCTCTTATAGTAGTCAGACCGTGGCATTAGCAAGTATTATTAGACAGGACAAATTTGATATAACACCCTTGGGCAGCCCACATAAAACAGGCACTGATTATGAAATTTTTGTGTTTCCGGAAGATTTGCAATAATCTATTTCCAATACAACCCAATCGAAATGACATGGGGGTATTGTAAACTTCACTATACAAGCACGTAAATTAGCAGCTTCCCTCTAAGGATAAAGTAAAGAATGTATGTCTTGAAGAGCTTTCAAAATGTAAGTACACCTGACATGTGACAAAATTAATATAATCATTGTGAAAAACTTATTTCGCAGGACTGGACGAAACAAATGGACGTGGTGAAAATCTTATTAAAATCAGAGCGCTGAAGATGATTCTGATTCTAAGCAGGATGCAGTAGCGGTTATTGATAATGGGGGATAATTTTGGGCCAGAAGCCAGAAGTCCAGAATCTTTGGCTGGTTTCCGACACACTACTACGATACCGAATAACCGACGAATTGACGAAAAATATTTTTCATTTACGTACCTATATTTTAATATTTTAATAAACGTACCGATATATTTTAATTACCTGCTTATTTATTTATGCCTGTTATTTATTAAAAGTAAATTAATATAATTGATTCAAGTTTTTTATTTTATATTCAAAAAGTACATTTGTGTATTTTCCTAACTTGGCAAAATTACATGATAACCTTTTTCTCAAACTCTTATGAAAAGCTTAAGATTTTAAGATCTAAGCGATCTAAGATCTAAGGATTTAAATCTAGCGACATTGCGTTCTAGTTAAAGATTGCAATATGTGACTAAATGATTCAAAATAAAAAGCCCCCAAAGATAAATATAAATATAATAGGAAGAATACCAAAAATATCAAAAATCCATCTGGCAACTATGTCCTGTTCCTTGCCATAAAACTTCAACCTCATAAAAAAGAGACATAACCAAACTCCAGCCAATGATTGACAGCGGTTATACCCAGTGATTTCTATCACCCTACACCATAACCCAATTCTTTTATAATAAGTGAACGGTGTATAGATAGTCCTTCCAATTGAAAAATGCCGGAAGTTGATATTAATTATAATACTTTGGCACACTCATTATCTCGGGACTGTGCCAACCTGCATATTAATAATATATGTATAAGCAGAAACCTCCTCCCAAACGATTTTACGCTAACGAACCTTCAAAACATTAGATAGATTTAGTTCGCTAAATTTATGTGATTTCTGACGATCAAACTAGCAGAAATTATTATGAAAGAGTTTATACATACATAATAATTACACGCATCGTCAGAGTCGCCTATTCCTGGAGTTTGTTGCAAAAAATATAAGTGTTATATTGTAACATGAAGGCCGGCATTGCTTACACCATCTGAATCTTTTTTTAGAAGTGCTGACAAAAGTACCTAGTTGTGGTATTCCAGCAGAATAAACCCGATTAGTAAGCGATAGCAAGAAGATGAACAATCGAGACTGTTGTGTATCTTCGATGATTTTTTATTTTTGAAACCATACAATTCAGCAGAAAATCACGAAGATGTAAATCACCAACTGCCAAAAAAAATGCCAAATCACCATAATTGCTTGACAACAATTATGGTGGCATTGTTATGAAATTACTTATTATTCGTTAATTAGTTTAATTTTAAAGGTAAAATACACTACGATAAGGATATCTGGAACCTTTTCAGTGGAAGTTTGAGCCTCTAAGAAGAGACAGAAGACGCTACAACATCAATCTACGAAACCTGTTTGGCACCACATGACATTGAATCTGACACTAAAATCTACAATGATCAATAGGATGCATTTTCCGATCCGCCGTTTTAGAGCCAGAGACCAAGTACTCTTGCCAATGTGTACTTAGATTTTGATTCAGGTCACTAGTTCATGTGACCCATGTTTTAGAGCAGCCTGTTAGAAACCCAACTCGGCCAGGTCCGTTACTTGAAACTGAACAGTCGGAATGAAGAACAATGTGGTGTTTGCGGTGTGTGTTTTCCAGTACGCATGCTAGTTGATGCTGTCCAGGCGATTGGAATAAAATCAAAGGAGACGTGATCTGACCTGACGAAGGCACATATGTCTCAAGTTGTGTGTGAAAGCGAGACATCTCTAATATCTCTAGGGAATATCTCTAAAAAGCGACATTCAAAAATATTGAAAACATAAATTTATGTTCTCAACACTTACCTTAATTCATTAACGTATCTGAAGATGAAGCTTGAAAGTGACGAAACACGTTAAACATCGACAATTCATCAAAATTATACAGTAAAATTTGTATACATTAGTAATTGATTTAGATTAGTACTTAATTGTTTTGTCATCAACACTGTAATAGTTTCTGAGCCCGTAGTGCTGGGTCTCCACCAAAAGGACTAATCGAAAAAAAATGTTTTGTTTATGTTTTTTGAAACACAAACAATGAAAACAAAACAACGGAAAAACAATTCGGAAACACAATTTCCATCAGACGGAAATTTTCGTGTCGGTATTTTGTTTTAAAGGTAGGGATACAAAATAAAAGTACATAACAACTACGTTATATAAAATATACAAGAAAGCAGCGAGTCGAAACATTATACCGGATGAGACCACTAAAAATCGTGACATATCTAGAAAAAAAAATTATTGGATTCTGTGGGGACCTGCAATCTTCCTGTGATTATAAAAGAATACGTACTGAAGATTCTGAACGTATCGGGAATGTGCTCTTCACAATCATTGAAGGAGCGAAAACAACATAATCTACACAATTTCAAAATAACTTTGGAAGTTTGGAGATTTGGAGGAAAACCAAAATCGCTCACTTTACTTGAGTAAAATATAACCGACCAAAAAGTGTGGTTGGAGCAAGGTGGTGCTAATAAATTTGTATTTATGGTCAATCGATGTAGGTAAGATGAATATTACCTAAATAATTATTTTTGCTCACCCACCAATACTTGTACAAATCTCCACTGTACGGATGGCCCTTCCAATGAAGGAGCCCCATTTCTTATAAGTTAATTCTTCGCATTTTAGGCGTCTTCTTCACTAATCAACTTTAGTGTCTTCTAAGTATTAAATTTTTCGAGCCTCTCTCGAATTTCTCTCGAATTTATGATGAGTTAATGCTGAAGACTACTGACAGTGATGGCTGCTTGGTTGTCTCTACAACTGTTTGCTCCAAGGCCTACATACAGTACCCCTCCCATGTTTATAAGATAGCGAAAATCTTTTGGAGGAGCGTCATTTTAAGCTTCTACGAGAAAATATTTCTCCAATTTCTGTTTTTAGGGATCTAAGTAAAGATCCTGTGAAAATTTTCAACAAGCATGGATGGACACTCGGTTCAGAGTTAAGATCTCTTGCTCGTTTAGATATAGAATCATCAGTGATACATAGCCTTGTTCCCATGGCACCTCTTAACAGAGTTTGGCGATTACTCGAGCTTTTTCTCATTCCTGATGGTATTTTGCAAGACATGCTTAACTGTTCAGTCTATCCAATGTTGTTAGGCCCTTTAATCTTCATTCTACTTATCGGTTTACACTGTATCGTATCCGTAATTACTGATTTTGTGTTTAAGAATTTAGTGTCAAAACTCATTCGATAAAATTATTAATTACTCCTGTTCTCATTAAGGCCGGTTCTCACTTGTACGACACCCGACGACAGCGACAACACGACAAAATTGTGGGGGGATTTCACCCACAATTTTTATAATAATTGGTTCCCACTTGTACGACACCCGACGACGTGCCATGTCGTCCCTCCACAATTTTGTCGTGTTGTCGCTGTCGTCGGGTGTCGTACAAGTGAGAACCGGCCTTAATGAGAACAGGAGTAATTAATAATTTTATCGAATGAGTTTTGACACTAAATTCTTAAACACAAAATCAGTAATTACGGATACGATACAGTGTAAACCGATAAGTAGAATCAAGATTAAAGGGCCTAACAACATTGGATAGACTGAACAGTTAAGCATGTCTTGCAAAATACCATCAGGAATGAGAAAAAGCTCGAGTAATCGCCAAACTCTGTTAAGAGGTGGCATGGGAACAAGGCTATGTATCACTGATGATTCTATATCTAAACGAGCAAGAGATCTTAACTCTGAACCGAGTGTCCATCATGCCTGTCAATTTACGGGCACATAATATGGCAATACGATGAGGTATAAGTTATAAGTTACGTTACAGTAAAATTATTCATTTCGATATTTTCAAGAAATTTAGAGAAAATGAGAAGATATTATAAGTCCCTCATTTCAGAGCTCATCACGGGTATCTCGTAATTAAATGCTAAGAAATACAGGATCGGTTAAATTAGAGCAAATCTGATCTATTTTGTGGCCATCTCGGATCCGTTGAGACATACAAGATACCTGGGACCGTTCCTGAAATATCCTGAAAAAACTGAAAAATCGATATTTCTTATTTGCCGTATTGCCATATCTCTCTTATTTTTGGAAATTGATAAATAATTTTTTGTATCTTTTGTATCTCCTAGCGTTTAGGAGATACCCATAGTGAGCTCCGAAATAAGGGACACACTGCATAAGCAACATTAATTTTTATACGATCACATTTATATACTCAATTTCTAAAGCAATAACACTTGAACGAGTGCTTTAATAAACTTAAAAGCATTACATAAATAATTTGGGAGAAGTTCAATAACTTTTCGAGTGGTAGTGCAACCTTTAAGAAACATTACCATCACCAAAAACTAAGAAAAGGTAGGTACTTATTACTTAATCCGTTAAATACAACAACAAAATATGTACCCCTAAGCTGGAATCACCAGCCGTTAGTACTACTGAAAATCACTTAGAGCTAATATAAATATTATATGATTTACATAATGGATTTTTGCATGATATTTGCATAATATTTAGTAAAGAATCCGTCATAAATTCAAGGTAAGTGTAATTTTGTAACATATTGTTCTAGTAATTCAGATTAAAATTAAAATGGAACACAAATGTTTACACTTGATACAAGTACCAATCTTCGTATCTGCCGATAATCATAAAATAATTAAAATTATTAATTATTTTATGATTATATGCAAAGATGCACTTTATGAAACAGTGAATATGTTTGGGAGTTTCTTTCTTAAAACTTCTGTGAGTAAAAACTTGTCATGGACTGTATCAGACCAATATTATTTTCAAGCTCGAAAGACATAAATCACTAAATTATTCAACATTACGGAATTACCTACTTTGTAGATGGAAAAAAATATTAAGTAATTAAATCTAAATATGTATGACATTTTAAATTATAAGCTACTATAGTACACAAGCAAAGATCCATTACACAAACTATATAGATCCATTCATTGATCTTCCGCTAATTAGGGTAATTACCTGCCGGGGTGAGCAGTCCTGCCAACAGGCAGAATAAACAGGCCAGATCCACTAGGCCGTACTTCATGGCGTTGATTTGAGATGGCGCCGCCAACTTTTTCACTTTCACTGTCTTACACGAGTTCTGATCTCATCATACCAACTGTTTAAAGAAAACTATTAGCAGTCTATGATTCTGATTTTGCATATACGCTCTTTTTTCTCGTTGCATTTGCTGACACAATACAATACTGGGAATGCTCAAGGAACTCAATATCTGCATGCCATGGGTTTGGTTTTATATTTATTTACAGTTGAGTGATTCATTAGGTATTAAAATACTTCATTGGCTGTTGATGATATAATATGAGAACTGCAGATGTTAGTTCCTTCACCCACACATCACGAGTAAATGTCATCTCAAATAATAATATTGTTGTTTCGACTTATTTACAGTCTTAAATTTAATTACAGTATTAAAACTTACTTAGTTTATTTATTTCATTTATTTATTTTAAGTCTGCCTATTTAGTCTATAAAGCCACTATCGATGTCACGGGAAATCTTCTGTTAATATTTTTTGTTAATTTCACAAAATTGCGTTTGGGGTTAAGATGACGTATCCACCCCCGAAAACCATAGAATCGAGAAGCTTATATCAATCAATGCATGCAATATTGTTTTGAAATATGTCATTCATTTATGTCGCGCTGTGAGTTAGGGGTGGAAATTGTAGATCGTGTTTCGCCCTAATTGGGACTCTTCTGCAATGAATCTTACTAGATTAGATTTATCGTGAGTGGGCCATTGTCGCACCTCCACCAAAAGTCTATTGTGGCCATGTAAGTATATACAGGGTGTCCGGAAATTATGAGCAAAAAATTAAGGGGGTGATTCTTCTTGATGAAATATTGCCAAAAGTATCTATAATTTTTTTTCGAAAACTCAAAAAGAAGAAAGTTATAAGCCTCCAAAGTTGATTTTTTTAAATCAATATTTTTTTATAACTTTTTTTCTCGTGTACGGATTTTCTTAAAATTTGACACACTTGTCACTGATGTTGCTTTACATCCTTGGTCCAAATTAGACTTGAATCCCTCGAAATCAAAAGGCCTTAACTGCCCTTGACCTTCAAAAAAGGCCTATAACTTTTTTCGTAATATTTTTTTCTGAGTTTTGAAGACGCACAATTGAAGAACATGAAGAAATATTCGGAAAAGGTCCTCTTTGTCTATCACGATAAAATGACCTGCTTCCGAGTAAAACTGTTTTAAAAATTTTCCTGCACTAAAATTGATCACCATAAACTATGATCATTCTGCAACAACACCAAAGCATGCTTTGGAAACAGCTGCAGGATTGCCTAATTATGTACAAAACAGAGACATTCGTATATAAATAGACTTGGAAATGATTTTTTTTTGAAAATGAAAAAAATTTTTAATAATTTTTTTTTAATAAAATAATAAAATAATTTTAATAAAAAAAAATAAATTGCTGTCAAAATGAAATCCAAAGCAAACGTCTTGTTTCCTAGGCAACCCTGCCACCGTTCCCAAAACATGCTTTGGTATTGTTGCAGAATGATCATAGTTTATGGTGATCAATTTTAATGCAAGCAAATTTTTAAAACAGTTTTACTCGGAAGCAGGTCATTTTATCGTGATAGACAAAGAGGACCTTTTCCGAATATTTCTTCATGTTCTTCAATTGTGCGTCTTCAAAACTCAGAAAAAAATATTACGAAAAAAGTTATAGGCCTTTTTTGAAGGTCAAGGGCAGTTAAGGCCTTTTGATTTCGAGGGATTCAAGTCTAATTTGGACCAAGGATGTAAAGCAACATCAGTGGCAAGTGTGTCAAATTTTAAGAAAATCCGTACACTAGAAAAAAAGTTATAAAAAAATATTGATTTAAAAAAATCAACTTTGGAGGCTTATAACTTTCTTCTTTTTGAGTTTTCGAAAAAAAATTATAGATACTTTTGGCAATATTTCATCAAGAAGAATCACCCCCTTAATTTTTTGCTCATAATTTCCGGACACCCTGTATATATATTACTAACAGCACAACCTCGATCACTTAACCTTGGAGAGAGGATTCATGAAAATGAATAAAATAAAACACAAAAATTACACGGTTGGATCGACTTGCGCCATAGTATGAACCCCGGCGTGCTTGGAAGCTGGTGATGGCGTGGAAGCAATGAATGGCATATTATTTGCAATATGTCTTTTAATCTTCTGTCTAACAATGGCTAGTATGCCATCACTTACTTCCACGCACACCGGGGGGCATTGCACTCAGTTGTAGGCATGCGTTTTCGCTGCCTGGGGTGCATCCTATGGAGCAAGTCGAACCCACCGTGTAATCTTTATCTTTTATTTTATTCACTAAAAAAAACTACTTTTTTTAATTCTACTGTATATTGGTGAATTTTAATGATGTTTCGCTACTTTCAAAAGTAGCGAATAATATTATTAAAATTATATATCAAAATTATTGATATTACACTATAATTTAATTTAGCAACAGTACAAGTAACGCTGTACTAAATAAGGCTGTACGTTCCTGATAAGACCACAGCCTGTTTTAGCTAATTATCCAACCCTGATTTTAAATATTGAATTTCACATAAAAGAGAATCTGTATTTCTCTTTACAGTTTTACATATCCATTCATTCTTTACCGCATGACATACATAATATAATTTTACAATTTTGGAATTGTTTGCCTAAAAATATTTTGGATAAAGTTACTTCTATTTATTTAAAGTTATAGAGTACATGTTAAGGGGGGGGGGGGGTCGACGTGGTAAGTAAAAAGTGTCAAACTGGTGAAATGTTCCTCAAGAGTTATTTTTTAGCAAATGTTTATGTACTTAATAAAGCCACATGGAAAATGACGATGTGGTCTTATTACAATGTGGCACAAGGCGATTGTGCCAAACTATTCCTTTTGCATTGGTGTATGTAAATTTTTCTCAATACTCCTGCTTGATTTCACATTTTTCCGAAATCGTTTGTATTTCTTCATGTCCGTTGTATGTAGGTACCTAGATGAGGAATTTGCCGGCATTCCAAAATTTTTCTGTCCCAGGTGTTCACAGTGAATAAGTTTTTTTTTTCATTTTTGCACGTTTGTCACTTTTATTAGGGTATTGGCCTTATTATGAACACTATGTGTTTAAGAAGGGCAAAAACCACAAAGTCAATTTTTGTTTATGACATAAATGTGTAGTAGAAAATGTAAAATTAAAGTGAATTTAGTTACTTAATACTAAGGGCGATGATCATACTTATTTGGGTGATCAAATATTTTAAAAATAATACAATTTCTTCAGAATCTTCTCAATCGCTGTCATCAAGAAGGAAATCAAGCAATGTGGAGAGATTATGTTATTTGTTCATTATTGCTGTTCATTAATTATTGTGCATTGTTGATTATGTGTATCTGTGGATTTCTAGAGATTCAGGAAATTTTTATTTCATATATTGATTACCTATTTTTTTATTGTTTGCTGTTAAAGTGTGTAATATAATAACTGTTTCCTATTGAGTGTTTTGTTGTTTTCGTTGTATCTATATTTTCGCTAATATCCACCAATTCACTACCAATTAAACAGTAGAATTTTAAAACATTTGTGTTTTATTTATTATCAACAATCAATATGGAAAGATTCTGCCAAGTTAGGGTTGAGAACATAAATTTTACGTATCCTCCTAGAAAGCACAAAGAACGATGTAATATGAAGAGAACACAGCTTCTACTTGATCCTTTTTACGAATCATGAGTATGTCAAATCAGGCCGCAGTAAGTTGAGACGGAGATTATTGTGTAACGGGTTGACGGTTCAAAACTCATATTGCAAAGTCGACACGAAAAAATAAATGGCTTTTCTGTGAATGCATCGCTTTTACTAAATTTTAATTTTAAATAACTCTCAGTATTTATCTTTACATTATAGGTACCTAATATTTAGTCAGAATTTTAAATACTTTGAAGTTCAGAAGAAATCCAATAAGGAAAATATGGCAGGCCTCACAATAATAATAATTGTGAAAGTATTTTTTATATGTTTTTACAATAACTAGAAATTTAATTTTTTATTAATAGTTTATTACAGTATTATTTTAAAAAATCAGAATTTTTCGTTAAAAAACGGTGTTTTAAAATAAAATTAATATAATTTTCATAATAAGGGCACTTATTATAGATACATATATTCAAAAATATTAAGCTGACTGCTAACGGATCAAAAGAAATGCAAATAAGATTCAATAAATTCAACGAAAATCAAATAGACTAGTGCCACTAGTGAAACCACAACATTAGTTTTTGCAACGACGAGCTTACTGCAAAAATTCGAATTCCACTCAATATTTACTTGAATTCGGTTTGACTCTGTAAATTAGTTCTGAAATTTTTTTCAGGTAGGTACTTTGATATAAAGTTACGTCTCATAACATGCTAATGAGTTCTGAATAGAACGAAATAGTAGCTAACTGCGACTTAAGTAATCACTGGACTTGATTTTTTTACGTGAACTATTTGTTAACATTCTGAGACGAGGTAATATGAAATTCACCTCCTAGCAGGTGGCACCTATCTATGCAGAGATTTATTGTTTTCCTTTATTCTCTAAAAATAGCTTAACATTTTAGAGAGAAAGTTAATTGAACCGATTTGATTTTCCACGTTTTCAAAGAAAATCCAATGGATATAAGCAATCTTTTCCACCCTTGGCAATCCTTCCGATTGGTTTTGAATCCATTTTTGAATAATGTAATGCTGTAGTTAGTACCTATAAAAAATATTATAGCCAAAATAGACATTCGGTCGCAGTGGAGGTGTCACAATGGTCCACTCGTGATAAATCTACATAAAAATGGAATCTGTGGTTTCTTGGCTCATTCTAAAAACAGAACTCTATAGTAATCTGCTAAGTCCGTTTCCGATATAAAGGGAGTAAATTTTTTTTCAGATTTTCCAAATTTGTCAAATTATTTTTCCACTTATCAAACGTTAGTTTGATTTTTCCAATTTAAATTCCCCGTTTGTCAAATTATATTCCCTTTATACAAAATGCTTTTCCAAGGTGTATTAAATATTAAATAAACTACATTGCATGCACGTAAATGGGGAAATCAATTGATTTAAAGTGAAACCAATTATTTGACATAAACGGAAATTGACTATATCAACGACTATAGTCATTGATGGATAGAAGAATAAGAAAATCATCAAACTAGGAAAATCAATTGACAAAAGAGCGAAACCAAGAGAAAAATACTGTAATATTACTTATCTCGAAACGGTTTTTCTCGAAAACGGTTCACGTCAGAGCTTTTGTCCTTTTAAATTATACCTATTTCAAAAATGACCATTTTCCCAGTGTCGTTTAAATTAAATGCATATAGCCCTGCATGTGCTGTACCACTTTATAGCTTATCTTCTTTCGAATTATTATAATCCATATCTAATGTACTAACTTCTCAATAATAAAAATATTTCTCCTCAATAACTATAAATTCTTCCTTTTTTTGATCAAGTAAAAAGTGTCCTTTTGAGAAACAAATAAGGAATATTATTGTTATCATCATTATGACGAAAAATAAAACGAATAAATAATTGCATTGTACGTTTTATAGATTTAGATAAATGCTCGACAATGTCAAACTTTAAAGTCTTTATTACAATTTAATGAAAAACAACGAGACTGATAAATAACTAAGATGTTATTAAGGAACTTTGCTGAATTTAAACTGTCTAATAGTTAAAATGTCAAAATAATTAAGAAACCTCATATCATCTTGTCTAAAAGCAATAGTAATAAACTCGGTAATAAACCTATTTAAGAGAATTTTTGAATTAGTATTTATAAAAATCAAGTTTCTCAACTAATTTATATTAGAAACATTTGATTGTTATGGTGTTAGTGCGATTGTTTTGTCGCTATACTTAGCAGTTATTAATAGTAATCTAGTTTATAAACAAAATTCGTTACCTCGAATACTGATAGAGGTTCAAGTTACTCAAGACCTGAATTATAGCACTAATCGCATTTTCCACAGCCATTTCAGCTTTACAGTGAAGCGTGAGTTATTAGATACCGCAAAATCGGAAAAGTTTGGAGGGTTCTAATTATTTTAAAGAAAAAATATCGGAAATTTGCCAATAATTGATTTATTGAAGTTTTCCTCCTAAGTATTCTAAAAACGTCTTTTTGTCAACCGATTGTTGTCAATCTAGGAAACTGAAATATTTGTATCAATCGCGGTCTGGAAGGAGTGATCTGGTGCGTTCATTTGAACAATATCGAGTAGTTTCAAAAAGGCGGTCATTTGAGTTTTCATGAAAATTGGTATGTTTTGAAGCCAACTTAATAGGAAGAGAAGAACTTTTCTGAACTTTACCCTAGTGTAAAAATGTTTGCGTTTTTATTATTAGTTTGCCAGTGGTGGAGGTAGATAAAGTGTTTTATGGTAGTACCTACCATGTACTTTGAACATGTACCATGTTCAAAGAAATAGAACTTAAATTTTTACAGTAGAAAATTAATTAGGTATAGGTGGTACCTATACTAATAGTCTGACCTTAAAAAACATATATTATTTAAAAAAATTACATATTAGTAAAAAAAAAACAACAACAACGAGCCGCGTCGGAATAATTTTAAGCCAATTTTTTCGCATAGAGCTTTTTGAAATGTTTCCGATTTTTTGCTGTATGCTTTTCTCTTTTCTGTTTTGAGAGAGGAAAGGGTGAAATTATGAAGCTTTTAACTTATACAGGTGTCCGGTAAGTACCTCCTAATCTCTCGGGAGCATACAGGGGAGGTCAAAAAAAACTTAGTGTGTCATAAAAACAATTTCCTAGAGTGTCCCCAAACGGAGATATGCAGCCCTAAAAGGGTGCCCCGCAATTTACTTTTTTGGCTCTAACTTTTGAACCGACCTGTATAATTGGATGGAATTTAAACACTTTATAGAGGCCACAGAGAGCCATCAGGCCATATTAAAGTCGATGTTTGACGTCGTCAAGGAAGTCAGGAACGGACTTACCATCATACTCGTTGAGTCAAAATTTTGACAGGTGTCACTTTACAGAGCTAAAAACTATTTTTTTGAATAGTCTAATACTTCATCTTTAAAAAAGATGCTCTTAATTTATTTCGGTAAAACTGACGGTTTTCGAGATAAATCGGTTTTTAGGTATGCGAAACACTCATTAGTTACTAATGCTAAACACAAACAGGTAAAAATCAGGTTCTTGTTGATAAACCTACCTACACAATGGATTGCTATTGACGAACTTGATCAAAATTCGCATAAAAGTCGATTTATCTTGAGAACCGCTAGTTTTATCGAAATAAATGAAGAGTACCTTTTGTGAAGATGAATGACCGGCGTATTTAAAAAATAAGTTTTCAGCTCTGTAAAATGACACCTGTCAAAACTTTGACACAATGAGTGTGGTGATAAGTCCTTTCCTGACTTCCTTTAGGACGTCAAACATCCACTCTGATATGGCTTAATGAGTATTTATGGCCTCTATAAAAAAATTAAAATTTCATCAAATTATACAGGTCGGTTCAAAAGTTAGAGCCAAAAAAGTAAATCTTAGGGTATCATTTTGGGGCTCTGTATCTCCTTTTAGGGACACTTTGGGAATGTTTTTTTATGACAGACTAGGTTTATTTTGACCTTCCCTGTATGCTCCCGAGAGATTAGGAGGTATTTATCGGACAACCTGTATGTCTGGGCAAGTGTGGTATCGATTTCTACCTATTTATTGTTGAAAAACAATGAAACCACAATAAAGTCGATGTGATCAATACTTACGTTAGAAGTTATAAGAGACACCCCTATATTCTTTTTTTAGTATTATTTTTGTTCATCATAAAAGTCGATAGTTACTTATGTGACTTCATTATTTTCGAATGGTCTTTACCACTGCAAAAGAACTATAAAAGAAAGTTTGGACCTACATTAATATATCAAACAGTTATTCTTGGTGGTCAACGATAAATAACAATATGACTATAAGTTAAACCTTTATCTACACTTTACGATAATTAAAAATCTCACACTACTATGAACTTTGATAAATTTTGAGTTATTTTCGTTCATACCTATGATGTTCAGTTTCAATCTCGTTTTCAACAACATTTTACATCCAAACCATTGTTCGCATCGGCTCGGTTCTCATTTTATTCGATTGGGCATAAGAAATTATACCCCAATTGCCAGAATAGCTGAACTGAAGTCACTTCTCATTTCCCACCATGACCTTCTCAAAAAAAAAAAAAAAATAACGTGCATTGAATGATTTAACAAAACTCTGTGTAAAAAAACTTTAGTTTAAAACTATTCTGGAGAGGAAAGCTAAAGTTTCTGACTACAGGCGTTTATCTTGTATCTGAATCTTCAAGGGAAAAATCCGGAAATTAGAAATGGAGAAAAGGAAATTAAAGGCTTGTGGGAAAGTACAGAAAATATCCGAAATATTCTATCCGGATTCTGTTTTGGAAAAACCGTACAAACACCCAGAAATTCCAGCTTATGCGAGACTCAAATTTGGTTTTCAAAATTTTTTTCAAGCTCGAAAGTTCTGACTTGTTCAGACAAATGTGTTTAAAAAGGGAGCAGAATTTTTGTAAAGTTAATTCAAGTCCACAGTGCTGTAGACGAGAGAACTTATTACATATACCAAGATCATTTCCTCTATAATTACAGACTAATATATTACTAAAACGCATAATTCAATTTAGCAAATATCTCAAAAAGGATGGCCTAATGATAGGCACCTGCTTCATTTAATGTTGACTATCAATAATTTAAAATCACATCTACATTGCCAGCGTGGGAGAGATTGAATATTAGATCTCATCACTAATAAAGGCATATCGATAATAACATACAACTACCTACGTTTATTAGGAACTACCGTATCTACAGAGTGTTAGATTTTTATTTGCACCGATGCTGACAGAATCTGTAATCGTGCGGAACGGTAATGCTATTATTACTACTCATAAATAACTTATAGTGTGACTAAAGTCTTACAACCAGCTAGAAGGCATCGGCATTAGAACCGATTATGAAAATTTGATATGGGGGATAATACTCGTGGAGAGAACGATTGAGAAAATCCATTGTTTGAAGCTGAACTACTTAATATATTTATCTGCAAGGAAAGATTATGATAATGATGCGGGTGAACATTTATACTCAAATAGGAATATACATACCTATATCTTTCATAGACTTATTATTAGTAAACCTACGTTAGTCATAGATAACAATAAGTCATCGATAAAAAAAAAACTGCATATTTCGTTCGGAGGAAGCAAAATAAAAATAAAATTGCTTAAAGAACCTTGAGTATTGCAAATATTACATAAATAGAAGAACTGCAGAAAATAGTGGTAGCGGCCAGATATTAGTTTTATCAAATGCGGTAATAATTTCGTTGAGAAATTAATAATATCTTCTTTAAAGGGGGAACTGCGGTGTTAACTATGTAGATATTTATAGGTAATCTAACAATTTTGGCTTCCAGAACTAACCCATATAGATAGCACTAGGAAACAATATAGAATTTTAAATTGATAAATAGTTTAAATAGTTAGGCAAGACTGGAATTCGAAGACATACAGTAACAGTTGCAAAGGATTCTCAAATAATGCGCTAGCGTTCTGGATCTGGACTACCGACCGCTCCAGTTTAAAGACCGTATAGGAAAGTCGAAACGTAGCTGCTTCAGATTTTTGTTGGCCTTAGCGACATTATTCTTTGGAATACGATCAGTGACCCCGTGTCGGGGCAAAACATAACAAGCATTCTTAGTACCTACTGAGCTAGTGTCGAAATATGTGGTGGATAATGGATATGCGTTTTAAATGTAACACTTTTGCGTTGGTTCAAAGTTGAAAGTTAATGGTTAATTTGATCGTCTGGGTCTATACTGGGTGAAAAGGTGGAATATTTATTTCATGACTCGAACGTCTCTCAGACTATATTATAATATCTAAAGGAACTACGAAAATCCCTATAATTCTCTATATTGAAATGTTGAAGAAAAATTCAAGGCGACGGCAAGATAACTAACTGTAGTGTCAGTTTGCCATCTCTGGTAAAATATCATTTGGTTAAACTCAAGTTCAGAAGACTGAATGTCTTCATTTGGTCCTCCTAATAAGCTTTACTTTCATTAGAATGGTTGAACTACGCAGAACCGAAGATTAAACGTCAGACTAGTAAACTTAAAAGTGAGAGCGCAGCCGCTAATAATGTTGAACGCTGAGTAATGATTGGCTGAAATTGTTGATATTTATGGCGGTAATTAATATTTTCAAAATATACAAAACAGTGCAATGATTTTTCAAAAAATACCGTAAGTATATCAAAACAAGAGGACACAGGCGTTGGAATATGCCGAAAAATTTTCAGCTACCATTCGGCAATAGAAAAAACTGACGATTGCCAAAATCGGCCTTCGGCCTCGTTCGGCTATTTTCGTCGCGTGTTTAAAACACTCCCATTTTTCAATTTGTACCACAAACTATCATTTACCTAAAAATTAAAATACTAATCATAAAAGTGATGAAGAAGTTAATATTCAGTGAGTATGTCGATATAAATATGTGCCCAGGTGAAATACATGGTAATTACATGCTATCAATCAGCAATTATCTTTGAAGTGTAATCCTATGAAGAAAACCTGAACACATATTTATTATACTCTAAGGCGTTATCCAGATGGAAGGATAATTCAAAGTACTTATACACAGTAGCTTTGAGAATAACTGCAACCATTGAATAGCAATAATAAAAAGAAATTGCAGACTGTATTCTTCTCTTACATGAAAATTCAATGCAGCGTTGGCGTACGTTGGCATAGAAATTATTGCAATATCTTGTGACGGAAATGGTATCAGAGAGTGTGGTTTAAAGAAAATCGCTATAGGTACCCCTTCCAGAAATTTTTGGATAAGTTATTACTAAAGAAATAAATAAATGTATGCGTTACTTGGCTCGCTCACTGTATAAATAAACAAAATTGAAATAATCACAAGGCGTGCAAATTAAAACATTCAACTTTATAAGAAGAAAATACAAGAAACCCTGTGTGTAGAATTAAGGATCAAAAAGACAAGTAGGTCCTTAGCCACTTCAATCCCATTGTCCTTAATGCAGTATGCGGTGAAGCTGCTAAAAAGATGAATGATTTCAAAACAACTTAATCCGGATACATATTCTTCATCTCTAATAAAATGTGAATGTGAATCATCTTATACATTATGTAATGAGAATTGATGGGATATCCTCAGAGCATCGGAATTCGCACTAATACTCTATCATTCTTTCTAGCTCTCTCACACCTTGATTTATTCAATTTTCAGTACGTTACACCACGTTTTTGACATTGTTTTGGTGCTTTAATGGTTTCGTTTATTATCTAGTTCAGGGGCGTAACAAGCAAAAGTGGAGTTTGATTTTATATTATTAATATAAATAAGTGACCAAGAAAAAAGAAACTAAAATTCGTGTTTTCAACATTTGTCTTCAAAACGTCAATGAACACTCATATTTTCTGAAAACACTAAGAAAGCATCTTAAAAACTTTGTTTACAAAAAATATTTTAGGGACAATGTACATGTACCAATATTAAATTTGCGAGTTTTATTTCATGGACATTGAAAACTACTATAATAGAGTGGGCAAAAATTAGAAGAGAAAAAATATCTATATAATGTAAAAAAAATAAACAATATTATTATTTAATACCGATCACAATAATCAGATTTTTGGGTTTAAATGTAAATAAAATATTTTGTTCTTTTCATCTTTTCATGCTTTCCAAACCGTGCGTGCAGTGATAGAAATGAGGTTCCCGCAGATTAATTGAGATAGTCTGTACAAATAATATTACAGGTGAATTACAGAATTCTGTTCATGTGCTCACATAGTTTTTAAATAAAACATTGGTACTGACAATATTAACAAAATGCTGGAAATTTTAATTAGTAGGTTAGGCATTGAAATTCTGAACGTGAGTAGAGCACAAATAAATAATGTATGTATGGAGAAGCGGCAAAGCAGAATTTCCCCGAATAAATCTCTGTTCTGTTTTGGAATTTATTTCCGAGTACAATATTAAATTGTGTTGAATTAACAATTGACGCTGACTGGTAAAACTATACAGAGACTTCATTCTGCTAGTTGATATTAAATTCAAACCTTTCCAACCCCTGCGGAATAATGCATGCATCTGATCACGTTATCTCTGAATTATCTGCTTTCTCTTTCAATTACCTATTTCAACGAAATTATTTAAATTACTTTTAGAGCAGAGAAAATTTTTATGTAAATTCTATAGAAAAATTGCGTAATTACTTCAAACTTATTTATGGGAAACTATTGTTTCAATGTTTCGATGCCAATTTAGGAATGTTTAATGGATTCCTATGCAGTAAATTGCCATACCTATAATCTACATCTCATTCCTGTATCTACTACTAAAATATTTGATCTGATAATAATCAAGAGATGTAAAATTTTCCCCGTTTAGGTAGTTTAAAATCAAATATGACAAAATGTGAGGAATTTCAGCAAAATTACTCTCGCCGCATGCAATGGAATTCATTAAAGCCCTAAAAAATATGAAATCGTACAAATAAATGCTTGTCCAAAAAATATAATACATTTTTCTTTCAAAAAGACTCACTAAAACGAACATTGAACACCTATTAGCTATATTAATGCATATCTTAAGATTATAGGAAATATGAAACAGATCCCAAGATAGATCCAAAGACGTGTTTGAAATTTAGCTTCATCATGAGTTTCCAATGACTCTTCGAGTAAATCGACCAGAATAATTAAATCACGTATAATTTTATAGCAGAAATCTATAAAGTGAGACTAACTATTATTAGAGCGCCTATTCGATTTCCAAATCAACGAGGGAAGGAGCTGAAGCGGAGAGAAGAGTTATTTAAAGGTACATAAGGTTTCAATACCGACTAAAACTCTGAATGAAAAAAACTTGATAGAAAATTAGAAAAATTCATAAGTCTTCGTGTTACGTCTTTAGTGAAACAGGGACTAACTAACCGGAACTGAACATTTTTTTCTAAATATTATTTTCATTTTTTTGTATTTTAAAGCTTATTAATAATTGAAATTATTACCTAGCTTTACTATTATAGTAATTTTACTAATACACATAATATGTATAGTAACCAGGATGTTATTAGTAACAGCAAATTCCGAGTTACAAGTCGGAATTCCGAGTTACAAGTCGGAATTCCGAGATACAAGTCAGAATTCCGAGTTACAAGTTAAGTCGGAATGTTGAGTATAACAAAAAAAAATTAAGTGTGGCCCTTCTACGCTTCCGTATATTCTGGATAAAAAACATTTTTTTTAGTTTATTTTTATTAAAATGTTTGACTCACAATTTCAAACAATAAAAATACGATTTTTTAATATTTGAGCTTTATGTTCAAATTTTATACGGTTGGAAACAGAATAAAACTACTACCAAAATCGGTCAAAAAAAATGACGCCATAACAAGATAAACAAATGACGTGAGGAACTGAGAATAGGCTGAAAATATTTGCTACAGTCAAAATAGCAATATCTCTTGGCTAGGTTTTCCAAAAAATTAATATCAGCGGTATTATTGACTTTATGCGTTACTGACTTTCCACACTGTATTCAGTAGATGATATTATTTTCTTTCTTTACATCGTACAGCGCTAACAAAGTTATCACAACTAACGCGCTGTAAAATGTCAATTCATACTAGCAGCCGTCTTTAGGTAGCTCTCCGCCATTATTATTCAAGCAGTATGATTGAATTTTTTCTCCAATTTTCCATCAACTGGTGTCAGGTGTGTAACGATCTCACATTACACGGTTGCATTATAAATTGCTGGATGGCAGCGAATACAACACCCAGTATTGCCGAACTTAATGGATTCCGTTATTGCTTTTCTCGGGTCACACTCACCGAATTAAGCAATTTGAATAAGGTTACACCGGGGTGGAATTTCTTGTTGGGAACTAACAAATTAAATCGTATACCCCCAAGAAATGACTTGGCGCACGAGATGGTCTTGGAAAAACAATTAGCACCTCCACTTGCAATTTTGAACAAGGGAAATGCGATCACTCATATCGTGTTTTTTTTTGTTAGATTAAAGTTAAAAATTTCTGATGGAATTATTCTGCGGACTGAATAGTTAGTTATTTTCAGATGATGACACATTAATTAAATAAAGTACGTTTTACAAAATAAATTCTTTTAATACCTGAGAGGAAAATGTATCGTTTTTCCGGGATAATAATTAAATTGCCTTCAAATACTGATTTTATAAATTAATAAATAATGATTAACAAAAATCGCTTAACATAACACGCCCTTAATTTTTTCATAAGAGGGTGGCGGGGGTGAGGGCAATCAAACAAAGTTTCTCGTCCATCACTATTATGTGGATAGAATTTTTCAAATTATAACAATTATTATCACATTTTTCCCCAACTAAAAAAGTAGCTTCAGTTTTATTTTTTATTATTTCTTAGCTTTCTTTCAACAAAACTATTACTAACCTATACTCGTGAGCTAATTTTATTCACAATTGTTAAGTGGAAATTAAAATTATCTTGAAAAATACTTTGAGTGCAAAAATATGTAATCGTTCCCTTAATTTTTTAAATATTTTATGCGACAATAAAAAACTCATTAATGAGCATTTAAAATCTCCATTTTCCACACGAGTCTATGCAAATGACCAACCATTAACTAAGAAGCATTTCCCGAACTGCCGCAGTAACCAGACCATGTCAGAGGTTTTGTTATTATACAATATACAAGAATCCCGTCCGTAAGACCCCCCATATACATACAAAGCAGAAATCGTCGGATGAATGTTAATATCTGAATCAAATTACGTGATAGGAAAAATTTGTCCCGTAAACCAACGCGGCGGTTAGAAATGAAATCATCGTTTGATTCGGTTTGTAATTTACGATACAATCATAAAAAATAGTTGTTTCACTTTGAGGTAAAATTGAGGTATTATTCCACCCTATTTAGGAATGCATTGTTTACATTACTCATTTTCATTTTAGTTACTTTAAATTATAATAATTTATAAATTGATGAAAATTGTACGTCACTGTGTCGACCATAATTTGATAAAGGAGAAAATATAAAAATTGAGTCTTCTTTGGTACGACAAATTTATTGTTGTACCAAAATTTGTCGTACCAAAGAAGACTTAATTTTTATATTTCCTCCTTTATATAATAATTTATGGTAAAAAATAATTGCCAACAAAATAAAATAACAATACTTGACTA
This sequence comes from Malachius bipustulatus, assembly GCA_910589415.1. Classification (NCBI taxonomy): domain Eukaryota; kingdom Metazoa; phylum Arthropoda; class Insecta; order Coleoptera; family Melyridae; genus Malachius; species Malachius bipustulatus. The sequence continues at coordinate 5,832,030 of OU342631.1, read as the reverse complement.
CAAATATTATGCTCTCCCTAACACACCCACCTGGTCCCAACTTTCAATCAAATTTAAAACTATTTTCAGGTATAGAGGGTGGTCCAATATCGCTGTACGCCATACAACTTTGTTATTTTAAATAGGGGACACCTTGTATATTACTACATTATCAGATTGTCCGAGAAAATTCAGTAAGAACGGTTTTCACAGTTGAAATTTAAATTTAGTAGGTTGTGAGTTATAAAAAATTAAAATCGTCTTTTCTATTTTCAAAGCTGCTTAAAATTTGTCTTTTCAAGCAAAGCAGAAAATGGCTCAAGATGTCGGAAAACGATGTACATGTCTCTATCTTAACTTTTGACGTGGTATCCTACTGTGTATGTAGATGAAATTGTTATATAGGGAGATGAAAAATCTGATAAAATAATGAAAAATCTGATCAATTTCATCACCCTGTAAAACAATTTCATCACCCTGTAAAGATACCACATGGAAAAATTAAGATACGGACACGTAAACCGTTTTTTGATATCTTGAGCTGCTTTTAATGTGAAATGCTTTGAAAATGGAAAATGGCGTTTTTCACTTGTTTGTAACTCTTCAGCTGAGTTTACACTTCAACTGTGAAAACCATTCCTACTGAATTTTCTCAGATAATCCAAAATTGTAATAATATACAGGGTGTCCAATTTAAAATAACAAAGTTGTATGGAGTATGGCTGAAAATAATTTTAGGTTATAGGTCTCTTCAAACAATACAACTTTTCTCTCACAACTTTTTTTATATCGCAAACCACTTTTGCAGGACCCTGTATACAGACTGGAAACTTGTAAGCGGGGTCATAGGGTTTTCACATGTAAATTCAGTTTTTTGCAGGTCTCTACAGACCTGCTTATACTGTCTCCAGGTTTAGATTTAGAGAAAAATGGTAGAAGAAATCATTTTTGACAATATCATCGTTTACTGTATCGGAATCTAATAAAAGACCAGCAATAAGCTGTTGACAATAACGCCTCTTTGATTTATTGTTGTTAATAATTTTCGGTCACATCTCGACTGTCCCTTAAGATTTGCCATTTTCCATGGCCTTCTTATCTTCTGTCAGTATTACAGTAATATTCGCTTGGGAAATGAAGTACCTATTTTACTTCTTTCCATTACTGGGTGTGTGAAAATAGTTTGAAAAATACACCACTTCATCATGCTTTCTCATTGGCTACAGTACTCAAGTTCATTTTCATAGCGGAATTCAAGCAAAATCAAGCGCTTAAATAAACGCCTGCTTTTGTTCTGATCCTAAACAGGTAGGTACTAATCCGACGAGCTTCTTGTGAAAAACAACAAAAAGAGGGTAAATGGTTTACTTTTGTAATAAACTCCTCCCATATTTTTCAGTTCAGCTAACCAGCTGAAGGGAAAAAGTAGATTTGTTCAGATTTCTGCAAGGTTCAAATCATGACAACGCAGAACAATTGTATAATTATAAGATAGACATGAAAATAGTTGGTGTATTGCCAAATAGCTTCAGTAGCCTTGATCATGAGCATTGCTACTCTTTCACAGTTTTGTTTCCATTCAATAACATTACTGCCAGTCACCCAGGAAAGGGTACTTATTGTGAAAATCATGCTCAAATCAAATAAAAGGGTACTAGGGTAGGGTATAAAAAACATTTAATTGCCAATTTTTAGTGCGTACGTGATCTGTGGTGCGTTCATTTGAGTCGTTTCAGTTAAGCAGTCAATTAAGGAGACCCCTGCTCAGCTTCCCAAAAGTACACTTACAGACGAGTTACTCTGATCCACTTTACAATACATTGCAAAAGACATATTTTAGTCTGAGAGACGTCACTGCTTCTTCTTTTTGAGGGTCCTTGCCCTTGCATCATCCTTTCCCTAGAAATCCTAGAAAAAGGGTATTTTAGGTACCTAAGTTTAGAAGATTTCCTCCCGAAGTCCTTTTTTCTGATAAGAGTTTTCTTTTATTATAACACGGGGATTAGCCGATACTGACGGTTATTAACATTTCTGTTCTTACTTAGACACATACATACAGTCAGAATAAAAATCCCGGAATAAATTAAATAGAAAATGAGCTACTTTTGAGCCAAAACAAACAATCCATCGTCAGTTTTTGTTTTTTAATTGTTACCTACTTTTTTCGCATCCCCCTCCCATCAAACTTCAAACTCTCAAAGGGGTAATTGCCTGTCCGAAAATTTCAAATGTGAAGCAGGAAGGTTGTGTGATACTTCATTTTGAAGGTAATTAAATTCTCTATTCAGCAAATGTAAACTTTGTGTACTTTCATCGTTCTTTTTTTTTGATAATTTTACTACAAAGGTTTTTATTCCTTGATTGTAGATTAATGACTAGTAATTAAAAAGATTCATCAATGAATAAAGCTACACTTACAGCCAATTGGATTTCGACACAATTCGGAATCTGATTGCGAATTTGGATTGAAATTTCCAAAGCAATTCTTGATAGCATTTACAACAGAAATAAGAACTGACAGTTCCCTAGTGTCACCATATCTAGCTTTTGGAAATATACGTATAGGTCAATAAACTGCAGTGTTGCTGCACAGGACTGTACAGACATATGTAATTAAAGACACCTTACCTCATCATATTTTCTTGAAGCAAGTTTTCGAGCTGTCCCTGATGTGTTTACCCGTAATGTGGGTGGGCATGTCAGAATTGGCGTTTTCCGGGTTTTCAGGATTTATTTTCTGAGTTGTTCGTTTTCAAGACCATGAATAAAACAAACCAAACTTCCAAGCAAAATAACTTTTTCTTTAATTACTTCAATTGAACCAAGTTCATTGACAAATTTTTCTTGACAATAATATCCTTAAATAAAGTTGACCACCAAATGAGCAACTTAAATAATTTTAAGAAGAAAACAATCATTAGGAAACATCATTATTAAACGAAAACCAGCCCTTTTTCTACAAAGTACTCTAGAGATTAGGTACTCAAATAGGAAAATACAATAATATTGTAATAATAATAGTTACTTCTTTAAATCGAAATTAATTTTTAAATAAATCCATTTTATTATACCACCAGACGGAAATTAAAATTAAAAGTAAGTGAAACAAAATACCTAGCATTTAATTACCGGACAGATTTATTAGAACTCTGCTCGGAACCAACGAACCCATTATAAAACACCATAAAGAGACCGAAGCCCAACAATCTTGCAATTTCGACGTCATCAAAATATTATATTTCATTGCACTACCAAATCATGCAGGGACCAAAATTTGAGAAGCTGGTGCTAACAAAGTAGCTGAAATGTCTGAAAAAGTATGAATATAACAATATGTATATTATAACAGTAACTCTAACTGGATGGGTTCTGTCGCTGATTTTACACGTATACGCCTTAATAAAGTATTATAGATAACGTGTTTATAGAGATGATTTCACACGGAGTACTTTGACAGGTTCCCTCTGTACAGATATCATCGATAAATGTATGATGAGACACGCCTTTGAACTTACCTGAATTGACAGGTGCATCAGGTTCAATTATACGTCAATGCATTTCCTGGCACTATGCCCCTTGTCGTTGCGGCATAAACACCGATGTCATTATTAGCATTATGGTATATTCACTTCGTAATTGTTACATAATTTACTTAACATCGGATTAACTCCAATCAAGTTTTGGAATAAATTGCTTCCTAGTCTGAAGTTTTTGAAACAACTTGATTCATTAATTTTACTTAAAGTCCATCAAAAGTAATGGATAAAAAAGGGAACTGCAAATATTATAGTTCAGGTTCTTTAAGCTTTAAAAAAGGTAAGTAGATATTGCTATTTATAATTAAAAAAAAAATAATGAAACCTAATACCTCAATAATATTCAGTACCTACAATGGCGGGATCAATTTTAAAGTGACCATGACTGTCTTTATATTCAGAACGTGCTAGTATGTTACTTGAGAATAAGATTACCGCATCAGGGATGCAATACACATATAGGTATTCAGACTCAAGTCAACGTACTTTATCTCTAAATGAAATATTAGGTAGGCATTTGAAAATTTTAGGTTTACAGTTTTTAAAAAAGAGGCAATCATCGTTATGTAATTTTTATTGCAGCATGATACGAATTTTGTATAAATGTAAATGCGCTTCGGGTCAATGCAATTTCCTTGACTCGTGAATTTGTAACTGTTACGGTCAGAGTAATAAATGCGGTTAGTATTAATAATTACCGGTAAATATTGATAATAACTGGAACATCTGGCTATTTTAATGAATACTGGGCAAACAGTCATTTTTACCGGTTATTATTAATAATTTTTTATTGTGTTTGGTAAAAGTAATAAAAAATCGTCATTTGCATGACAACATATTTTTTAATTAATAACGTACCATGAACACAATTAAAATTTTCATAATAAAATCAGATCAAACTTTTAAAATAAACTAAGTGAACTGAAAATAAGCTCAGAATGGAATAAAAGGTTACACAACTTTAATGTAACACGAGAAACAATTTATATAAAAATAAATTAGTTTCTATCATAAATTAAAATCATAAACAAATTAAAATATATCCAAACAAACAAAAATCAATACAAAATAAAATAATGTAGATTTTGATTTTACAATTAAAAAAATTATTGAATTTTTTTGCAACAACGAGTTCTATGGCATTTTTAATTGCAAAGAATGTTTAATTTTTTACATTTGCAGCGGTTTGAATTGCATTCAGCAGTACAATAATTGTAATGTTGAAAACCTTGTCCACCCAAATTTGATTCTTTCCGGGCACACTCCTCTCGGAGTAATATCATTTTCTGGAACTACATTAATTGAAATGAATTTTTCTTTACAGATACCTAGTAAATTCATTCCGTGAATACAATTGACTTATACCGTGTTTGTAACCCCTTATTGTAACATTTTCCATTTTCAATAGCTAGGTACAGCTATTATATTTCGACCGTCGGTTTTAGCTAGATCTAAGTACCTCTGGTACCTTAATTATTATTCTCATAATTTGACCTATTTCTGCTATTAGAAATTATTTTCTCGGCCTGCTTTTCCAGCGACTGTCTAGCAGAAGCAGACTCTCGAGCCTCGTGAATTTTTTGTGATCTTTTTGTTGTTGATCTTTATTCTGGCATAGAGAACTCTGTTGATTTAAATCTCTAGGCTCAATAACAACAGACAGTATGACAACTAGTAAATCTCTGGACGTGTGGTCAATATTCTCCTCGGTACTGCGCTCAGAGTCAGTATCAACATTTTCGAGATGGTTACCAGATTGACCTCGTAAGATTGACTGAAGTTCTTCTTCACTTGTTATTTCTGACAATGTATCAAAAGCTGGTAAAAAAGTTTTTAAACCCACTTCATCAGCTTTACACCCAAACATAGCTTCATAAGGACTATACGGTTTATGCCGGAGTGGTGGGCTTTGTTCTTCATGAACTATACAGGGTGTCCCGTATCGTTATGTTCAAATCTTGTGAGTATAGTAGGCTTATGCCTAAGCCTAAAAAACCCAAAAGTGGTAGGTCTATCTGCATTCGTTACGAAGTTAGAGACCTAAGAAAATAATGTCTAGTAAATACCAGATTTAACTTTGAAAACCACATAAAGCTTATTTTATTGACCAAATCTTTAAGTTTATCATGTGTTAAAAATGTCATATTCCTTGCTGAATACAAACTTGTGCTCGGAGGCCTATTGCAGAAGTATAACAGTTCTAATTTCTCGTCTTTTTTCGCGACCGATCTCTTGACCAGCATGCTGAATACGATCCAATAATAATTGTTTTTTGGAATTTAGTTACAAACGCCAATTCCGAAATATGATGGTGTCCCATTTATTTGAATCCAAATGCCATTTTGTATGAGCAGGAGAACCTCTTCTAATGTTTATTTCGGTGACATTTACTCATGTCGCTACCATAACAATAAATTATTAGCCTAAACCACAACACATGTGGCTGTGTGGTTTTCAGAGTTGAATCTTTTTTATTTACTAGTCATAATTTTCTTAGGCCTGTAACTTCGTAACGAATAAAGATAGACCTGCCACTTTTGGGTTTTTTGGGCTCAAAATTAAGCCTACGTAAAAAAATTTGAACATAATGATACGGGACAGCCTGTATAAATTTTATTCCCTTCACCATTTTGTGGTCTTGTTTGTGTCCAGTCATGTAGATAACATATTCTCGATGTCTTGGTTCGCTCTTTAAACTGAACCTTGTAACTACTGTGTCGCGGTTTTCCCCTATACAATTTTTGGTTCATTCAACATTATGGCAAAACTCTTCAATTACTGTATTAGCAAATTCGCGCCCATTGTCACTCTACAATATGCACGGGGCTCCAAATATTGTGAGCACATCCAACAAATGGTATGCAACTTTCTCGGCATGTTTAGTTTTTAATGCCCTAAGCTGCACAAACTTCGTGAGGTTCACAACTTGTCGTTGCCTGTCACTCCACATGGTGCGCTCCTCCTCGCAGTATCACAGTTTAGGAGTTATTATATTTACCACTCGTGGGTGAAAATTATTAATAATTACCGGTCAATGTGATAAATTTATCATATTAACCTCGTGTGTGGGTTAGTATTAATAATTCCCGGTAATTATTAATAATTTCCAATTAATCACACTGACCGTAACATAACCACTATGAAAAGCAAATCAGTCTGAGTCTAAGAATGCTCTTGTGTCTTATATTTGAATTCGTTTTATATCTTCCTAGAGTCAATACACCCGCTCCTAGCGAAGATTGCTGTGTTCATCGGATTATTCTTCAAGTTTTCCCTTGTTGATCTCGATGGAACAACAGGAGAACTTTAATAAAGCTTATCCCATGATTTTTCTTATTTTCCATTGTCTCCCGAAAAAGTTGTGCAGCAATTACTTATTTGAATTTGTTATGAAGAATTTGTTATTAATACTTCACTAATTATTCCTCATCTAGTTGTAAACGATAATCCAGTGAAAGAACAGGGAGTATCGAGCCATTTATTCTGATTCCTTTTTAGGAAATCGATCTATTGCCCTATTATCATCATTGTGTGCATGTCCGTTTATTGGAAGTCAAGTTAACCCCATAACCCTGCTACTCCTTCGCAGGGTCTCGCTTTCATATCAATATGTGTAAATGATCTGTCAAGCACAAACTGGATGACGTCTTATCAAACGAAACGCATGCAGAAGTTGACAGCAAACCGGATATTGTTAAAATTTAACCATAATAATAAAACCATAATATGCAATTCTCTATAACTGGAACAACTTAAGTTTGCTGTTTTCTGTTCTTTTTCTGGCGGACAAGTATTCGCTCCATAGATTGCAGTCTTATAGATAGTATATTAAAAATTTGAGCTTCGTCCACGATGTTAATTATTCCCAAATACTACGACACATAAATAAAATACAAAACACAGTCCTTTCTAGTCGTTCTTCGACCTGGGTGAAGATTCCAAATCACTTTCACATTAACCCGCTGAAGAGAAAATCTCTATTTTGGAAAGTAGGTACGTCCTTTACTGGATGGAGTATCCTTTTTATTTATTGATAAGGACTATCTTAGTCTTGTTGGAGTTGAAAGTGATCTGTTCCAGAATTAACTAAGTTCAAAAAGAAGTAGGGCTTACAAAAAAAAAAAATAAAAATATTTTCACGTAGTTAGAGAATATTTCTGATTAATTCCAACTTGAAATTATTTTGTTTGAAGCTGCATGAGTATACCTAACTAATAAAAGTTTATGTTTTACTAGCCTAAATATGCGCAGTTTATCTCATAATGGGGGATTTCCTGGTAAGGGTTAACTATGAAACATAAATCTTACTATTAGTGGGTTTTTAAGTTTCACATGAAATCAGAGGAAGATTTTTTATTTCGAGTAAGTAGGTAGCTAAATTTATGCTCGAGTGAAGATGAATGTACAAAAATTGTCATTTCAATTTCGAATAACTTTAGTTTTATGCACCTAGACCGGCAATGTCAATTTACTTAACTGATTAAAATGTCCTGCAACGTTATTTTAGTGATTTAATTCCTAACAGTGGTATAGGTTCCTATAACCGGCGTATATTTGAACAATTAAAAATGTGGATATAAAATATTTGACACTATTATTAGAATATTATTGAGTTCATGGTCGGCGCTTAATTGTTTTTCCAGTCTTTAAGTAACACATGAGGAATAAATCTAAGTTTAATTAAGTACGTATGTATAGTCGACAAAGCAGCCTTGTTACAGCCGGGATACTCCATTTTACTTTTCAATTAAACATAAGTATAAGTTGGATTTTGGGTTTGAAAGTATTTGCACTTGATGCACTTATACAAAATAACAATCCAACCTAAGCAAAATGCGGTGGCAAATAACGATTTATTAGGAGAAAAAAATGAGAAATATAAAGTTATAATTAGATATTATACAATTATCAGCTCTGAGGATGTATATATTACTTATTATGATAGATGAAAAATTTTAATACGATAAAGAAGGAAGCTGTGATAACACCTTTTCTATGAAACTTTTACGAAATTTTTTCCATAAAGGAAGAAAACCATATCAAAAGTATTAAAACCACAAAAAATTGAGGTTTACCTCTATCGCAACACATTATAAAACTACTAATATTTATTAAACAGAATTGATGCATTGTAAATAAATAAAAATATGTGACATTTCCTCGAAAAATGAGATCACTAGGTGAGATAATAACAAAAGCAAGTTTGATTGAACGTCAAATAAGGTTCTAGTTCGTAAGATTTTGTTATTTTAACCACAAGAAATTCATGAAAATAGATTATTTTCTATAAATTTAGCAGAGTTTATTTTCGAATTTTAGCACTTACATAATTCGTTTGAAATATTTGACAATGACCTTCTTACATTTAAACGGTCCAAATAAACTTGTGCCAGCGCTTATTTATCTTGCGGGAGATTTTTAAATATTTATATTACAATAAATCAGCTATAAAATTGGGACCTGATTCCAAACATTTTAGTAGAGAAAACTCGCGAGGTTTCCTCGATAAAATAAAGTTAGTTTTACTAGAACTAACGAACTTTTAAGAAATTAGACGATATTTCTCTCTATATAGATTCGCTCGTAAAGTTTCACTAGTTAGACAAACACGAAGCTAGTTTCAAAGACAACAAATAAATATCGTCTATCTTAAATCTATTTAAATTACTTTCATATTAGCTCTTATTAAATCCTGTTTATAATACTCTCTTTGCGCCCATATTTGTCTGAACGGCAGGGTATCTAAATATATTTGAACCTTTTAAACAATTGACCGCATAATAACATTAGGTACCTATACCAGACGCTGTATAATTCGAATGATTCGATTTATGAAATTAAACAGTTCTTAGAGAATCAAATACTTCAAGCTCTTTAATAGACAATTAAACAATATTGGATTAAAAAATGTTATTTTTTATGACACTTAAATTTGATCAAAAGACACTAAAGTACAGTAAGGTGAAGACCTTGCATTTTCAGTAATTTAATAAGTCAACTGGTCTTCACTTTAATCAATGTTCTACATTTTTGGATCATTAGTTTTAATTAATAAATTTTTCACATTAATTTTAATTATAAGTACAATGAGCAAATTACATGTTGTCACTTTTTTTTAATATCAATCTAGACATCTGTCGTGGCAATAAAAGGGCTTAATTGAAATATGAAATATGAAATTTAATTATTGGTAATTCAGTTTTTATATTATGAAAAAAAAACAATTCAGGTTAAATGAGTAACTATAAAACACCTTATATACTTTGTTACATCGAAAAGTGTTTACACAGCATTAAGTTTATCTCTGTAAACCATTTTATTGTAATCTTATTTACATAAAACTATAACAGATTATTTAAATCGCATCAAGAGGCATATAGCTATAAATAAACCTCACCTTATTATATAAGCAAAAAATTAACGAAATACCAGTATTGTGTCAAATGCAACGAGAAAAAGGAAAACATTATGTCAAAAAGTAAATAATATTTACCACTCTATGTAGAAGTCTTCAATGATTGGAAACTACAACGAACCACTCTTGATGTACTCGTACCATCACCATATAATAAATAGATCCGAGAAGCGCGGAAGCGACGGAAGGACCAGAATATGGTCCAGTTAGAAAGACGGTGTCCTGTCGAAGGACCGAAAGATTTTAGGGGAAACCCACCAGAGTTGCGGCGCGCCAATGTTGTACGATTGTCGACGTTCGTCGTTCGGGCGGCGACTGAATGGAAATCGCACGTGGTAGCTGTCGGTTATAACATACACGCAGGAACGGTGTTCAATTCTCGCGGGATCAATGTTGCCATATAAAGCATTTTCGAGGAAAGATGGGAAATATTCATACGGATATATTCACAGTACTCTTCTTCTTAGTACTGATACTACACTGAGAGGTCTTCAGAAAGTAAAAAAATAGGTTTAAAAATGAAGTTTTTAGACCTCGATATAAGTTAATATTTCACCATTTCCCAGATAATCCTAAGAATAATAAAATCCTAAGAAAGCTATATATTCAAAACTAATCTTATACTTTCTGAAATAATATAATTTTGTTTTAATTAAGATCATTTAATTTGTCTACGACATTGATTAACCTTGCAAAAACGTTATATTTTTTACGATTAGAAAAATTTAAATGAAAGAAACATAGGTAGTTCAATTATTAATATTGAGAATATTCATATAGCTGAAGATAAATTCAGATCTGGAAAGTGCAAAATTCACAATTTCTGTTCTGATCTAAAACTTGCAGCAAAGATCCAAAGATTAATAGAAACTATTTACGATATAAAAAAATCGTGAAAAGTGAATGAGTGCTGCAAGTTCCACGAGTTTTTTGAACACCCCGTTTTCTTAAGAATATTATTGGGTACTTAATATTGTTAACAAAAAAAAAACAATATCGTAATATTTACAGAAAGAAAGTTAGCTTTTGTAAAAAAAGGCACCTAGAAAAAACGTTTCCCGCGTTTCAGTTTTTTTTTTTAAGAATTATTTGAGGACCTCGGGGAGTATGATTTCATATTTATTTTGACAAGAAGAGTAGTATTGCAGTTTTCATGTTAGGAGCTCTTTGTAATAATTGAAAAATGGACTATTTATTGATTGGATATATCGATGATAAAAAACATTTCGTTTTACTCAAAAATAATTTGAAAAATATTTGATCTTAGTTTTGGAAATCGGTAGTACTCGATGAGTAGATCACGAGTCTCCATGCGCATAAGCTCAGGAAAACTCGTTTTCTCGAGACCTTCACCTCTGAAGATGGATTTTTGTCTCTCCTAATAGCCAGACATTAATTTTTAAATATTGGCCGTTTTATTTGTTTTAGAAAGAAATGTTAGTTGGATTATTTTACATAAAAATGTGAGTTGTTGAGCCATTTTACATAAAATCGGGAAAAAGTTTTCAATTTGCAGTGTGATTTTTGTAATTGTCTTGGCTTTGACTTTAAAATGATTTTTTTTTTAATTTTTAACGGTTTAGTTTGTTGCAATTTGTAATAATAATTCTTAAATGCAATTTTTAATAATCAATTACGAAAATGATGACACAAAACGTCACGAGAAAAAATACATTTTCAGAAGTGAATATCTCAAGAACAGGAGTTTTTGGGGGGGTTTTGTCAAAGAAGACTTCTGATCTATTCATCGAGTGCTACCGATTCCCAAAATTACATCAAATTTAACCGGGAGCCAATTTTCATAAGCATTCTGCGGGGTCCTTTGAACATTTTTTCAAAGCCCTTTTCTGAATTTTTACATAGGGAAGCTTCCATAGGGAAGCCTATGGAAAATTTGTTCGCTAGATGTTTTACGTAAAAAATCTTTCTAAAACTTTAGTTAGGTCAATAAATATACAATAACATCAGCGTTCAATAAAAAAGGAAAAATATAAAAATGTTACAGCATTAGTTTATTAAATTTTCAAGATGGTATGAAAATATGCGGGCAAATGTCTTAATGAAAGTACAAAAGTGGATTATCGAAACCAATAGCAAGTATCAAAAGTAGTTCCAAAAAAGTTGTTCCGAGCTGAGAAAAAAATACTGGCTGATTATTTTGCAGCGATTTTTTTATCGTCCGATGGTTATTACTGAAAACTCAGATGTTCATGACTTGCCATAAGAGCACCCTCGTGCATTAACATTTATTTGACGTTGTTCGAAATGCATAAAGGTGGGTAGAATCTATGAACATATGCTTTAACAATTTTAATAATTAAAGCAACCGTACGTTTAATAATTCACAAAGTCTTTAATCCAGACTCGTGTAATCGTTGATGAGGTTCAACAAAAACACGTACTCCTTGAAGTCTTGCCTTATATAATTTTCTTGAACTGCTGCACGAGAAATTCAGTTCCAACCTTCAGATCATTTTTAAATCGTTCCTTACATCTCAGCTTAGCATTTAAAAGAAATAACTTGCGAATAATACAAACTGATCGAATGGATATTTCACCCACTCATCGGTAAGTTTCTTACTCCAATCTGAATAAAGAAGCTGTTAATTACAAACAAAAATCATAATAATAAAAATAAAATAGAATAACAATGCAGCCGATTGTAAAACGACAAGAATAACTTATTTTATAATAAGGAGTGTCATTCTAGAATTCCTAGGATGAACCATTTGATGCTTCAATGAATGAGATTCTTAAACGAATGTCTCTTTGATCAGTGTCGTTTCTCACCATTCTGGAAAGTGCAACCTGTGAGTTTATAAAACTATTACTAGAAAGTATTCGGTCATAATCATGGGATAGTATGCAAAGTATAACCCCCGTAAAGTCTAAAAATGAATTTTTCTTATAAAGTTAACAAAACAAAAAACTAAATTATTTAACTTCAAAATTCTATTTAAAGTATATTTAATATCTAAATATTACTGAATGAGAATAATAACCTTTGATTGTGAGAATCTTTTCTCAACATTTGTTATGTAAAATATTAGCCACCTATGGACTTATATTTAAGAAAACAATAATTAAGGAAACGACGGATTAAATATAATGAGTCGTTTAAATAAGATTGCACATTTTTGTGTCAATAATTTAGGTAGTGGTGATGTCATGAGAAATGACCTCGGATTTGCCCTACACTGGGCACAGACATTTTTTTAAATATAGAATATTTTTTATTGATAATGTCGTGATGGCGGTAGCAGGGTGTCACATAATATACTATCTGCTAAATTTGTGTACCGCACTGCACAAATTACACATACACAGAGGTGCGATAAATTAGGTACATATAGTATTATTACGTCAATTTTAATTATTTCTCTGCTGTTCAATTTTTTGTGTTTTATTTTTTATAAGTAAATTAATTATTATTATTTTTATTTTTTTAACTCACTTTTAATGTTAATAATTTTTGATAATTTGATAATTATTTTTTGCACTTTTTTTCTTTCTTTCGTTCTTTCATTTTTTTATAAGATGGATTTCATACAAGGACACTTGCATCCAGGAATCTTTCAGGACGACTTTGAAACATACTTGAATAGACCACGGTATAGAAAAAATGATATAGACACGAGGAGAGTGAAGAATGGATCTTATTCTAAAATACAATAATTTACAATAATTATTTTTTGCAATATCAATTTAGATTAATTTTTTATTCATTACAATTATTATTTCTGTTTATTATTTAGCAAGTTTTTGAAACTCGTGGAAGTATATGTATTTGAATATTGGTACGCTATAAGATATCGAATATATCTGAGGTGGCACAACTGTTAGGTACTTGAAGTAATGTTATTTTTAAATTATTTATCTAGAGTAAAGTAACTCCATCGTTATCAAAATTATTGTATTCAAGCAGGATGATAATTTGGAGTCATAGGAAAATAATACGGAGTTCCTAGAGGGTAATCTTTTCCTTTTAAAGAAACCTGAAAGGACCCAGCACGGAACATAAAGGTGTCCCTTATTTCAGAACTCACTATGTGTATCTCGTAAAGGCGAACATAGGTATACAGGGCCAGTTAAGTTAAAGAAAAGATGCCCTATTTTGTGGCCATCTCGAATCCGTCAAGACATGCCAGATATCTGCGACCGACCGTTCCTGAAATATCCTGAAAAAGTTAAAAAATCGCGGTTTCTTATTTTTGTCACATCTTTCTTATTATTGAAAATCATTAAATAATTTTTCTAGACTTACATAAGCCGTTAAGAGCTATTCATGTGATGACATTTCAAAAATTTCCAAAGCCGTCTAGATCCCAGAGGTTTCATAGTGAAGTTTTGATTTTCTTATGGCCGGCAAATTATGTTTTCATGTCATTCTGTATTAAAAAAAAATAAGGAAACCAAAACTTCATCACATTGAAAAAAATTCTTCAAAGTTTCATTCTTCTTTTTTCGAAAAAAAACCTTTCTTCAACCGAATACCATACCATAAGTCAAGCAATGTTACATCATAATATTGCGACGTCATTTGAAGATTTTTTTAATGTGATTGGTTTTTGGTTTCTTAATTTATTTTAATACAGAATGACATGAAAAAATAATATGGCTGCCATAAGAAAAACAAAAGTTGACTGAAAATTCGAAGATCTTTTTTTGAAACTGTTTTTTTTTTTACCAAAAAATTTTGAAATACCATGTGGATAGCTCTTAAGGGCTTGTGTTAGCCTACAGAAAATTATTTAATAATATCAAATAATAAGAGAGATATGGCGAAAAAAGAAATCTCGATTTTTCAGGTTTTTTTTCAGGATATTTCAGGAACGGTTACAGAAATCTTGTAAGTCTTGACGAATTCGAGACGGCTACAAAATAGGGCATCTTTTCTCTAATTTAACCAACGCTGCATCTCTTAGCGTTCACGAGATATCTACCCATACAGAGCTCTGAAATAAAAGACAAATTACTGAAGTTCAAATATGTTATTCAAATGTTTATGGTGATCAAAAATCTCCATAGGTGTGAAATGAATATGTACAGAGGGTGCTGAAAACTCTGCTATGTTCTGTGTTTTTCTGTTCACAATTGATAACTTGTTGGTAAGGGAGCTATGAAGACGGTTATCAAATTAGCGAAGGAGAAGAGTTTTTTTTAGCGTATCGCAGTGGTGAAACAGAAAAACAATTATTGGAAGTCTACGTTATGCGATATTAAAAAGAAAAAACAAGAAACTCTGTATATTATTAAATTTTAAATCACAAGCTACTCATTTTGTATACAGGGTGAGTCGTCTAAGATGGAAAGCACGATTACACCTTAAGCGTTAAAGATAACGAAATAAACCAAAAAATACTGGAAACGGGAGGCCAAAGTGCAGTTTGTAGAATTATTTTCAGGTATACAGGATGTCGCAATATCGCTGTACGCCATGACACTTAAATGAATTTAAATAGAACACCCTGTATATTATTACATTTTGATATTGTTTGTGAAAAGTTAATATAAATGGTTTTTAAAGTTGAAGTTTCTCATGAGCAATTCATGAGTTATAAGCAAATGAAAATCGCGATTTTTCATTTGCAAAGCAACTGATACTGAAAACCACTCAAGATAGAGGAAAAGGCTTAAATGTTCCTCTCTTATTTTTTTATGAGGTATCCTATTATGTAGGGAAATTTTTATACAAGATACATCAAGATTACTAAATTTTTCATCACCCTGTATAAAAATTTCGTCCACGCAATAGAAAACCACATGAAAAGTTAAGATAGAGACATCTAAGCCGTTTTCCGATATCTTGATCCGTTTCTGATGTACACACTGTGTACAACTGTGATAAATGTTCTCTTTACTTTTCTCATAAAATCTTGAAATTTAATTATATACAGGATGTCCTATTTCAAATAAGAAAGTTGCAAGGCGTACTGCGATATTGGGCCATCCTGTATACCTGAAAATAATTTTACAAACTGCACTGTGGCCTCGCGTTTGCAGAATTTTTTGATTCATTTCGTAATCTTGTAATTTCGTAAACCTGTAATCGAGCTTTCCATCTTAGGTGACTCATCCTGTATAACCCTGTTTAGTTCGATTTTCTTCTGACAATAAGGTAATGTAAAAACATACAGGTTTTTTTTTTAATTGCTTTCTTTGGAATATTTCATGACGTAGTCTTTCAATTGCTTCTCTGTTTTCAGCACTGTAATACGCGACAAAAATTTTTCTCGTTTGCCAAGTTGATCGTCTTCATAGCTCCATTATTTTTCATTAACTACAAATTTTTGATCATGATGGAGACTTTTGATCACTATAAACAATTCAGTAGCATTAGAACTTCAGCAATTTTAACCGAGGGCCGATTTCCATAATGATACGTGCGT
This sequence comes from Malachius bipustulatus, assembly GCA_910589415.1. NCBI lineage: Eukaryota > Metazoa > Arthropoda > Insecta > Coleoptera > Melyridae > Malachius > Malachius bipustulatus. The sequence continues at coordinate 5,815,711 of OU342631.1, read as the reverse complement.
GGTCCTTTTTCAGGGAACTCAAAAAAAAACTCATGTTCTGAGAATCTTTGCATTTTATTAATAATACTAATAATTTTTAAGTCTCCAAATGAAACTAAAATGCATCAAAATTTTAATTTAACAAAAAATATCTACCTATATGAAAACTAAAAATCACTTTCGATTTTACCCGAGAGTTTCAACGATACAATTTAAAATACACCCCTATAGAATGAATATTGATAATCCTGCTTAATTAAATTATTCACATCCATGATACCATTCCCGCTTGAAAGATCGTTTAAAACTTTAATCTCATGTCACAGGATTCTAGGTTACAGAGCTATTTGGACTCTTTTACAGTCTAAATCGTTACCTGCAATCTGAAATATAATCCGGTGAATTTTTTTTCGCTTTTAGAGTGTTAGTTATTAGTATCAATGTATAACGCTATCTAATAATTGAGTCGATTAATAACAGGGAAGCGGCACTGAATCTCCAACAATCTCAATGCTGAGCTCTGACCCTTCAACTGAGCTCACTTACAACTGGCTTCTGTCAACAAAGCGAGCTTTTTACCCGCCTAGTTGCAATTTGCCACTGTCGCAAAAATTACCTCAAGCCTCATTACCCGCGTCATCTCATATCCGCGCTCGGTTACTTATAGTCGCCATATTCAGCCTCGTAAATACCCCAAGAAATGTGCATCTAATTATCCTAACATCTGACTCCAATATTGTTCGTTTCAATTTAAAAGTAAAAAATGTTAAGACATTAATTACTGGGTTCGCTTCTGTTTATTACAAACAAATATTTCACTACTGATTTAAATTATTAGATCACATACCCAGTGGGAAACTATAAATCAACGCGGGTTACTAAAATAAAGTTGCGTAACACGTCAAAACTTTTTGAATTGGAAATAATAATTTTATCTACTAAATGAAAGTTGACAATGACAAAACAACTTGAATAGCTTGAAAGTGAGCCTTTGCTAATACCTGTTGTGTATTAAGAAAGAATCAAATCAGTGATGTTTTTTTATTAAAACACGGTCTTATAAACCACCAGAGTCAAAAGTAACGGCTATTGTAGCACAATTATTAAGTACGTACGTAGTAGGTTTAGATATACTCTAATTCACAAACCTGTTATAATCGAAATGAGTGGCACACATAATATTATGCATTTGTTTAATAATTTCCATTAAACTGGAGCATAAAGTTCCTGAAATTTATCAAAATTCCAAACAGAAATCATACCCAATTATTAATTCAATTAAGTTTTTGATTTAGTACTAACTGATATTGATTGACATCGACAATTGACAATGTTATAATTTATTTGACGTTTCTTGTTAGCTAAAACATTCGATTATGAAACATAGGGAAGGATTATAATAATGCCAATTGACAGTTTTATTGAAAGTGATGTAAAATGCCATTTTGAAACATCTAATAGATACTTCTTGTTATTCAGACATTCAAGTTTTACTCTTTATTAGTTTAGTGCGTCATATTATTGGTTTGAATAACGGATGTGTTGTCTCTGGCATATCCAAACTTGCAGTCAAAGCTGTTTGGACGGTAGGTACACTACTTTCTGATGTCTTATATTCGCAGATTGAACAAGTGTAATTGTGTAACTAGTGTAACAAGTGTAATCTTTTCGGTTATTAGGATAGGAAAGTGATTATTTTCAATATCATATATTAAATGACTGTGAGTGAAATTGAAACGGAAAACACCTCAACTAATAGCACAAACTAAAATTGCAATGGAAAATACTTTACCCCAGAAGTCAAAAGAAGATTATCAATAAATTTTCTTATTCAGATGTTCAGATTACTTAGTAAAATCTGAAAATGAAAAATTAGGTACTAAAGTGAGGTAGTAAGTAAGGTAAGTCTGGTATCAATAAATCATTTTTGTTCCTATATGCTATCGGGAGTAGATAAAGTATAGTACAATACTCGAGTTGAAAGATAATTTCGTACTTGCGGAAAATGTCACTCTCAACTCTTGCTATGTAATATACTATTTCAATTCCCGTTATGTAAAATTATGCTGTTGTGCATGTTATAATACTGTATCATAATATGCGGGCATCAAATGAAATCAATATTTTGCAGTAAATTTTTTATTAGTTGACCGATGTTAATAATTGCTGCTTTAATTTTATTTCACGTATCTATAGACCTCGGGGTGAAAAAATACAGAATTCAACTTGAAAGAAAAAAAATTTATACGTGATATACAGAAGGAATTTTCCAAATTGTGAGAAAATTTGAATAAGGTGGCTGACCTTTTACAGTAAATTGAGCAGGAAACAAAACACCAACTCAAGAAGAAGTATTTTATAATAAATGCTGATTGCTCAACATTAGCACCTCCTACTCTAATGCATGCTAGTGCTCGTCGAAGACAGCATTGTTCATGATGCCGTAACATTGCTTCATCTAAGTGATAATACAATCCTCTCTCGTAGGTGTTAGTTTTTCTCCACCAGTGTCGCGTAAATAAGCTTCTTCAAATGGCACCACAAAAAGAAGTTTAAAGAAGTTAAGTCTGGAGATTGTAAAAGACACGATTTACGTATTTGGTTTGAGTCACGGTCCATTTTCCACTGTAACGAAATCCGAGGCTTTCGTTGTTAATTATTATTTATTTCATTCTTAGAGGGGTTTATCTGGATTGATGCAGTTTTTACGACAATGATTAGCATGTTATCTCCACCAGCACCGGCTATATAAAGAGCACCAGCTGAAGACTCGGTAGAGCATCGTGAGGAATTGACTTACGAACAACTCTCTCTCCTAGGTGAACTGAGCCTGGAGATCAGCTGGGGCATGCAGTGAGTGCCCCGCCGGATACAGGAGGTCGATGAATTGAATTGACCGAACCGTAATCCAACATCGGAATCGCGACCAGGGTGAAGTGAGCTCTGGCAGGCGACCGATCAGTATACACAGCCGGTCGGCGCCGTAATGAGGTGCCGATCATCCCCTAATCCCTACCCGGCCTGTATTGAGGGCCGGATCCAGTAACAACCGTCCCGAGGTCGTAGTGAGGCATCGGGAACGGCTTTTGTTTCAGAGAGCGCCTGCCGACGAAGGTCATCGCCCAGACGGCCCCGAGACGCGTATCTTGCATACGGTCGGGGACAGCACAGACCGTACGACAGCGGCGGCATTACTGATGGCGAGCGGCGAGCAGCGAGGACACCAGCAGCAGCAGTACCGGAAAGGCCAATGGTAAACGAGGCCGCCTTCGACGCGGTTATCTGTAGCCAATCCGGTCGCTATCCAGAACAAGGGCCACCCCCTTTCTCTCACTCAGAGGTCGAAGCAACCCTAAGATCAGTTGTATGGATAATAGTAGTAGATCGATTTATTGTAAATATACTTCTCTTGTAAATAAACCATAACTATTCGACTTGTCACGGGTACAAAGGGACTAATATCCATTCCTGGGAACTCACCTCTAACCACAGAAAAATCCCGTTACAAGATTGGCGCCCAACGTGGGGCGCCACTGGTTTGGAAATCAGTTCCAATCAAGTTTAATTAGACTTAAAAAGTATAAGTCTACATAGTCTTGTTTAGCGTCGTAGAAATAACTTGACCGGTCTGTAACTTACACACGACTCCCAATATTCCCCCAGGCAGGCGCAAATCCATTCAATGACAGAACTAGTTGGAAAAAGAGAAGATATTTCGTCGAGCCGCAAGCGTTTGTTTAGGTCCGCAATAAGATTCCCTTTTTCTGATAATAGAAGGAGGTCTGCTTGTTCACTGTGGACTACCGAAGGGTTGTCTATCCTCAATTCTTATTTTTACCTTATCTAACTCCTTTATACAAATCTGGGACAGAGATCCTGGTTGAATCCAATAGCTGATCAGCTACTTGTGAACGCGAATCGGCAAAAGCTGTGAAAACAGCGAAAACGAAAATATGAAAACGAACCGAATACATAAATACCCAAATCTAAATAATTGCATCCCTAATATCAATGAGTGATAATATCAATGAGTAAACCAGTATCAGAGAGAGTCTCATTGTGTAAATACCTACTGTCTCTAGTTCCACAATGAGAGTCACCGGAATGCAGGTAGATCTCAATCTCGCCAAGAAGTGATTGTCTCAAACCGAAGGGCGAGGTGTTCATTAATACGAGGTCGTAAAGACCGACCTCTTTTGCCTACGTAAATGGCGTTGCAACCTGGAGCGTGACAGTACTATTTGAAAACCACACTTTTTGCCCAGTAGTGGTGTGACATCCTTGGTATGTACAAACAAATCGTATAAAGTGTTTGTTGACTTGAAGGCAATTCTAAAGCTACTATTCTTTAAAATGGAACCCAAAACGGTGGAAATTGTGTCAAAATTTATCCCAGACTGACAAATTTCATCGGCTCAACCTCCGACTGAACGACGATATAAGCAGCAACCCTGTCAAATTTCAAACGATGCCTATCAAAGATTTTCTGCAGCAAAGCCATATCCGTTCCTCGAGGCCAGTAATAAAATTAGGTCCAACTCTTTTCTGAAGTTCGCCTCAGACAAGGGAACAAGAAAAAGTCTGTTGACAAGGAAATTGATGCCCGATCTCTCGTGTGAGCCATGATGTGTTGACTCCGCCTCTATCAGATGATCAGTTTGCGTGAGCTACCTGTAAATTTTAAAAACGATTTCCTGTATCTCATTAATAGTGCTTGGGTCTGATCTAATCTCTGGCAGGTACGAAATAGAGATCTTTTTTTATTTATTTATACAAAAGAGGGAACTTCGGTCTCAACTATGTAGGTAAGACACAGTCGCTCCACTCTGGTAATTTTGGCTTCGAGATCTAGCTCATATATAGCCACAGAATAATTTCAATTATATAAATAGTTATATAGACGAACACAACAGTCAAGGCGAGTCTGGGATTTGAACGGATAAGAGATTCAACGGATCAGTAAACTGTAACTCTAACCCGCTGAGCTATCGCCCGATCCGCAAATTGGGGTCTTGGTCTCAACTGCTTAAGATTTCCTGAATTTCTTTTATTAGGTAGGTAATATTTTATTCATTTTAAGTAAAATTAATTTTTCCAAACATCTTACAGATTTTTATAAATTTTATATCTACGAAAACACCACACAACTTTTAGTAACATTACCAGGAAGTAATATGAACATGATTAATTCATACAATACAGTCTTTTCTTTTGTATACTTTTATTCATTTAATTTAAGCCACGACCCGTATAGTATAAACAAGAGCTTCTATTCGATTGACCTTAAGAAGACACGATTTTTATATCTGAGTATTTCGTGACAAAGCCATCGAAAATATTAAAGCTCCCTGAGATTTTGCCTCACGAGGCCAGCCAGCTTCGCGACATCTGTGGTGTATACACTTCTGCTGCCTAGAATGTTTTCTCGTGTTTTGATTCGGTCACGTAGCTCGATAGCGATTTTTTTTAAATATAATAAAATTATAAGATTTAGTAATGCAATAATTTACGATACTGTTAAAGATACGCGTCTTTCAAAAATAACGGTCACGTAATTCCAGTTATAATCAGTCAATTAAAACAAGAAATTTAAATAATCAGTGACGATTCATTGTTCTTAAAATATGAAGTTTGAAATAGGCGTGATCTTTGGTCACAGAAATCTAACTTTATTTCATCGTTTATTAATTATGTTTATATTGGTTTATTAACTCGATGACGTGACCATTTGCATATATTAAATGCAACTCATTCTACTTGCGAATTGTACTCATGAGAAGAGACAAGATTTGAAAAAAGTTGGTCGAATCAGCTCAGCTATAAAGCGACAATGAAGTCGTTTTTATTTTTTTCCTCGAAAAGGAAATAATATACGATAATATACTTATTATTAGAAGGCAAAATTTTTTTTTTTTATTAAGGTATTAATTTATTTTATTCATTAATGTTTTATATTTATTTTTAGGTAACTAATCTGACAAAAATTCAAATTAAAAAAAACAACAGCGTACTTTTTTTGGTCAATATTATGGGTGAGACTGCCCCCCGAGACGCCTCTGGAACTTATAATTATCTTCTGGTTTTAGTGCCAACTTAGAGATTTCAACAAAATGGGCAAAGGGATCATTCAGATACTAATAAAAAACAATTTTTTTAAACTTTGACACCCTGTATCTTGAAAACCAGACTCTTCAGGACACATGTTTATATGAACTTTTCTACTTGAATTTGGTTCAGGAACGCGCCCTTGAAATTACGATCCATATTTAAGTAACATGCACCTTGTGTAAAAAAACATGAACAAAAAATATTAATGTAAAATTAAAACAGCACCCCAAACACCTCAATCATGAATTAGAAAGACAACTGTGCATTCAATCTGAGGTTAGCAGAAGTTTAAAAAGGCAATGGCCTTACAGATGTATTAAATTAGTGACTTTAAATAAGAAGTGTAAACTTACGTGTTAACTGTACTTTTTTGTGTTTTCTAATGGCATTAATAATTTCTTTTCTCAATAATTGACACTAAACCTTTACATACGCTTTGGTGCCTAGGCAGAAAAATTTACTACCTAGTCAGCACAAATAATGTTTCGGCAACTGACACACTACTTTGGTTACTAGTATAATATAATACTGCCCAGGCAGCATAAGTGATTTTTTGAAATTATTAATAATTTGCAAGGTGATTAAGGATACCTATAACATCAAACAAAATCAAATATAACGTTATGTAACCATTGGCGAAAAAATTACTTGTTCAACTCGGCATCAAATATGTAGATTGAATGCGTTGGCTGACTTTTGAAAGCATCTATATACCTACTGCAAGTTAAACAAATATCTACTTAATGTTTTTGAACCATCACTTTATAGCTTTTGCAAACATTGTATCAAAACTTCAAGCTTCTGTTTGAAATCAGAAAAATTTAAATACCTATGTTTAATCTAACCATTATGAAATGAAGTGAATAATAAATTAAAAAGATAGGTATACCCAAATAGTTTTGAGATGCAGCAAAATAAGGAGTCATCTTCTAAAATATATCCATTCTTGTATCTATAAGGCATTAGGCATGCAGTATATCCAGATGTAAACGTTACGCTAAAATCATGACTTGAAATGAATTTAAAAGATACAATTTTTATTCAGTTTTATCTTGTCTTTATTGATATGAAATAATGTTAGCTTTGACTTATGAATGTTCAAGAGTCAAACATACAGTCTCAATAAATATTAATTGATTTATTAAATCAGACTTTATATTTAAACTATAAATAAAACGAACAAAGTAATATGCATTAACCAAGATTGAAGCAATTGAAAATCATTAAAAAAACTAATAATATATAATACCAAGGTTGAGAAAATATAATTTGTGTAGACAATCTCTACTATTAGTCAGTAGAATCGAGTTAAATATGACAGAGTCTTCTTAACGGATGATGTACTTTTCCGGGGAGGACATATCGCATTGTTTCAAAAATTGTCCTTTCAGTAATTATTATTATTCTTCATTATTTCCTATATACTTAACTGAATATAAAATAATTTCTGAAATTGCATAAACTCATTTATATTTCTTCACGGTTGTTGAAGGGTGGGAAGTTCTTATGACTACTGTAGCTTTCCCTCTGCAGAGGGTATTAAAACTAAACATTAATACAATCTTTTGTAATATATTCGTAAGAAGATATTTTGATAGTTTGCAATGCACGATTATATTTATTCAGTTGGAATCTTCCGGAGCTGTTTTTGTTATCCAAACCAAGAGTTCTATTTTTTCGACTCTTTCATCGCATGTATGTACATTTATTTTGTAAGGCAAGCACATCCATGATTCAAGAGTTAACTTTTGAAGTATTATTTATGAAAATAAATTCATATTTTGAATATGTGTAATGAGACAGCCGTTTTCTCTGTTACAAGGCAAATTATTATTATACCTATTCATTATTGCCTTAGGTGCATGGAGAAAAACAATTTTTCATACTAAATAATATGATACGGTACGTAATAAAGCCAATATTGAAAACATCAGTTAATTTAAAAGTTCAATGAAATTCAGTAATCTAGCCTTACTGCCTACCCTTATCTTTTCATCTAGCAGCCCTATATTTGAATTAAGTTTAATATGGGGTGTTTCCTGGGGTCGATAGACAAGCTTTTATCTTTATTTACGGGAAATTTTTAACAAAGTAACGCATTTAATCGTATTAAACGACATGTTAATAAGTTCATTTTTCCACACAAACTCAAAAGTAGTAAGCGAAAGATCTCACTGAAGAATACGATAAAAAGTTAGCAAGTAGAAGCAGCCACATAGAAATTATTGTTTGACACAATATCACGACATGCATTACCTAAAACTTGATTATTCTCAGGTAGGTATTTTTTAAATCACCCAATGTAGTCTAAAACTGGATATAATCAAAAGTGCATATTTTTTGCCTAAAAGGCCCTTACGATACTTGGTGCAAGAGTATCTTGGTTTCCTTATTCAATATCACATTGTATTCAATGAAATAATAGTTCATTCCTTAGAAAATAAGATTCGTTTTAATGAAATATCTTAGCCACCATTTTTTTTTTGTAAAAAAAAATAATCTTTTCATTCATATTTTGAGAGACCGACTCGTGTTCTATTCTCTAAAACTATTCTAATAAAATATTTTATTGATTTTCCTAGACTCTTTCCCGAACCGCTCATCATCCCCACTCATTGACAAAAGAAAAACAATTTATTGAACTGACATGGTGAGACAGATAAGAATACACTTATCCAAAATTCTAAATTTAATACCTATACCTCAAAAATCCAATAAAAACTCCCCACCATTTTATGGTGTGCTTCTGGTAATCGGCATTTTGAAATTTGATGTGTTGTGACTACAGACGATCCCATTATCCCATGGAATATGTCTCGGATTGGAGATTGGGATTTGATTGGAGTCAGGATAGTATTTATCGGAAAGGCAGTTTATCAGTTTACCTTCATAAGTGGTTGGTGTTGGAGGTAGTTTGTGAAACACATCACGGAGCCCTATTGTGGCAGATTCGGGAGCATTGGGGAGAAGGTAGTTCAAGTTTGTAAAGTACAGTGCTGTTCAAATAAAACTGGGACAACTTTTTTGCTGTCTTGTGTTTGTGGCTTCCAGCATGTTAGTGTAATTTGATTTCATTAAATCTTTTGGCGATACTCAACAAAAGAAATTTTTCACAATTTTGATTGACGTAACATAAGAGGCCTACAGAAGAAAGCTTATCTGGCCATCTGTGGTGTAGTTAACACCACACCGTCGGCGGCTATGGAGATCCTACTGGACTTACCATCTCCCATATTTATTTGGAGAGAGAGGCCAGATGAACTACATATAGAAAGAAGTTTGCCAAAGGCTTACAACATGGAGCGAACCAGGTTACTGGATAACATAGAAAGTCACGATCTACTGGTTATGTTCATTGAAATAATGCATACACAATCATAAACCGCTCTGCTTATAAGATCCTTCACCCGGGAAGAGACGTGTGGGCGCACAACAGAAATGAACTCCAGATAGCAGATTTTAGTTGGTTCACCGAGAAGAAAAAATAAAAATGGTTTTGACAGTTCGAGTTTAAACTGAGCAGTTTTTGAGTTATAAACAAGTGAAAAATCACAATTTTCGAAGTTCTTGTCAGTGTAAAACGAAAACGGCTCAAGATGAAGGAAAACGGCTTGCATGTCCCTATTTTAAATTTTCATGTAATTTGCCATGGTACAGGAATATTCTACAATTTTTTTTTTATTTTGCGACGCGCTGAAAAATCTCAGATTTTTCCAGATTTTTTTCACCCTGTATAAGAAGTACGATTTAAAGATTAAAAAAAAAATAAAGAAAAATTTAAGAGACAAAAGATTGTATTTATAGCTGCTTAATCTGAAACAATATCAAAATTTAAAAAAGTCAGCGGCGTACATTCTTTGCAATAATATTGGTGAGAAGGAAAAAACTTTAACACCCTTTATCTTGAAACTAGACATTTTAGGACAGATGTTTATATGAACTTTTCGTTTTAAAAAATTGGCCTAGGAATACATACTTAAATTCAGTGCGTACCTTTAGGTAACACCCTGTGTAACAATTTTATTCAAAATCATAATTATTGCTAGAATTTTCGCACCATATCTCTTTTATAAGGTACATTGTTTGAGTATTCTATTTTCCAATACACAACTTGTAAACGTAAACATTTATTTTAGATGCAGTCTATTTATATTTTGCAAAATGCTTACTTTGTTATAGCTGACCTATATTTCTTTGATTCTTCGAAAGTAGCAAGAAAGTGCGATTTTAAATTACAGCACAACACAACGATTAATGTATTGGTTTCATCTCATATGAACTGGTTAACAAAACCATTCTTATGCTAATTACCATTAACACACTGATGTTCTCTGTTCTCTTTTCCCTTGAAGATTGTAATGAATCTTTAGCTTACGTCTCATTTTGGAGATGACGCAAGAAGCTAACACCGCGGAGGTTTCTGGCATTGACATTTAAATTTTTATTCGCGTACTCTCATTCTTCTTGTTTGAACTATTTGTTACCGTTTTCTGGATTACTCACACTCACAGTATTATTGACCTATATTTAGTGCCTTTAATTAATCTTTTATATAACAATGACTCTGAATTGGTTGTAATTAATTCTTTAATAACTCTTGATTCTAAAGTCAACTTTATGCGTGTATCGAATACATTGAAACCTCAGTCTCAGCTCAGAGAGTTACTCAGTTGTGACTAATTGTCTTGATCATTCTCACTTGGGGCGTGCTAATTTCGTAAACGTTTCTGATCACCTTACTGACACACTGAGACTGTATTCATTTATATTATAGTTTATAGTTCATTTATTCAAATCTTTATTCTTTCTGAAGGGGAAGCTTGCAGAGCAGATTCAAAATAAATTAACATTTTCAAGATTTTCAAGATTTCGATGACATTGGTATGGTGTTTGAAAATACCTTGCAAAATTGCTAAAGAAAATACTTTTGGCGCTGACTTTACCGAGGCAGTAATTTGGTTTCATAATTAAGTTTTTAGAACTTATATTATCGTCTAAAAACTTACAGAGTGTGACTTACAGAGGGTGGTGTAGCAGTTGCCCGTCCCTCAGTTACAAAAATATGTATTGCGTGTTCAAACAAATATTGAATATTTGGAGAGGGTATAGTATGGACTAAGTAGTAAGTACAATAATTAAAAAAATGCTTATAAACATAGGTCCGCGAAATAATTGTTTCGGAGATACGAAAGATTTTTTCCATTTTGCGTGTACACATTACTTTATGTACCGGGCGAGTAATTAGGAATGGGCCACCGGGAATACCTCAGAAACTAAGCGTCGTACAGACTCTGGAAATTTTTTTAAAGGAAAATGGACCTAAAAAACCGTTGGAAAATAGTTTCGAGCTTCCAAAATAACCTCTAGGGGGCCATGAATAAATAAAGAATTAGCATTTCTTCATTTACATAACTTCGATTATTTTTTATAATGCAGTTTTCTTTTCAATAACTTCATTAATAAAGCAGTGGAGGAACGCCAAAACTTTGTTTATTCAAATGTCTAATATTCCGGTTATCCTCAACGAAATTTAATTAGAGTAGTCTCATTACAAAGAGTTTTCTTTCCTCTGTCGAATTTTGTATTTTGTTACCACCGCTTAGGGGGCGTTATCTGACATGTAAGGAAATATCGCGATTTAAAAAAAAAATTAAATTGAATTGTATATTTATTTTTACACAGTAAAAAAGAGAATTAAATTATTAAGGTGTCATTGAAAAACGCACCTGGATAACTTCCGCCCAACTGTAGATATCTACCAACAAAATTGATTTTATGAATTTTCAGAGTTAAGTCATCAAATGGATAGTCGCTCCAATTGACCCTAATTTTGTAATATTTGAAAGAAAAATTGGGATTTAGGTTCTAATTCAATTAGACAAAAGATGAATGACATGTTGTCAGACAACATGCCATCCATTTATATTGTGCTGTGAGCAGAGGCGGAAATTGTAGACACGTGTTTCGTCCTGTTTGGGACTCTTCAGTACAATGTATCTACCAACACACAGCACAGTTTAGATCACGGATCCCGTGAGCAGAATGCAATGAAATAAAAATGCACACCGGGGGGCACTGCACTCATTTTTGGCATGCATTATGGCTGTCTGGGGTGTATCCTATGGCGCAAGCCTAACCCACCGTGCCTTTTTATTTTATTTTTACATATTTTTATTTCTAATTCAATTGCCACTATAGGTTCTTTTTACAGAAAGAATTATAAAACTTTCGCATAGTATGTGAGGTGAAACTGAAGACATGTACGGTACCTTTTCGCCCTTATTTGGACTCAGCATGTCACATCAGTCAGGAACACACTACACATACTATTCGAAATCTTGGAACTAATATTAGTCTTAACTGGTGTCCGCTAGTTGTAGGGACCCGAATTGTTTAATGATTTGTAGACAACCTGAGAAACTGATGTGTACCGTAAACGACTCTTGTATAATTTATAGACGCCATGGGTGTGTGGCTTTGACTCGAATTTCTATTCCACTAGGTAATTAAAATACTTAAAATTCGATAAACAGCTTTAAATATTAAATGTACCGGGTGGGCATTTAAGAATGAACAGCGGCCATATCTTGGGAAATATTGATCCTACAGTTTCAAAATGAAAATTTGCCAGACATAATATGTGACTATGCGAAATGCAATGAAAATATTTTCAAGATGGTCGCACTTCCGGAAATACCGGAAGTTGACACCTACTTCGTTATTTTAACGGACACCCTTTATATTATTGAATTTTTTAATTGTCTGGCAAAATCGAATACAGGTGGTTTTCACAATTGGAATTTAGGCAGAGTCGTTTATGAGTTATAAACAAGTGAAAATCGCAATTTTCAATTTTCAAAGCATCTCACATTGAAAACGGCTCAAGACATTTAAAAACGGCTTACATGTCCCTAATCCTAACTTTTTTACAAGGTATCCTACCATGTGGTTTAAATTTTTATACAGGGTGATGAAAATTAACAGATTTTTCAATTTCATTTTATAGCATTTTCGGCGGATTTCTAGATATATCATACGAACTTAGGCCCCAAGGCGGAGCCCTAATTTTAAATGCACAATTCCGCCTGCAGAACTCTAGCCACAGCGAATAATAAAACAATTTACAGACTCGTTTCTCTGGAAAAGTCTATGCTTTGATTAAAACAATTCACTACTATTTATCACTCTGTTTATGACTAACTATCTAGTAAAATCTTTAAGTTATAAAGGAGTTCCAAAACAGCTAACCTTATCAGAACTTACCATAAACTTTCGATTTTAAAAAGCAACTAAGAAATGAAAATTAAGCAATTTAAAGTTTCTATCTGATTCAAATTTGCAACAATGGGTGACATAATTCGTCGCAGCCAACTTGCAAGCTTTTCATTCGATGAAAAGCCACAGTCATTATCATGATGGCAGATTTATCGCAATCTTAAATCAGATATACTCTAGTAATGAAAAGTGGATAAGGAACGAAAGAACTATTACCTACTCAAAGACGAATTAAAAACGAAATAACTGCCCTATAAAGGAGAAATATTGTAGACTTATACAGGGTGTAAATGAATGACTACAAAAAAAATCAAGGGTAATGAATGAAAATAAATCATTCTCTACACGATACGATCTCTTGACTGTAGTGCCAAAAAGTAGTTTTTAATATTTTTATTAAATTCGTAACAAGTTACAGAAATGAAATTAAGTGGGCGTAGTCTGCTATTGAAAGTACACTCAGAGGACATTGGACAATTCGTTAAGTTTCCCTGCTCTTATTTGGGGGTAGGACTTATTTAACACATAATTTTTTCCGTACAGTATGTATATTCAAAATGCATTTTTATAACCTTATCTTTTCTAAATAAAAAATCTATCTTAACACTTTTTCGTATGTTTTTAATGATCTTCGCGAAAAAATAATTTAGAATTAGTTACGTAGCATAATTTGCATAAAGTATAAATTTTGAAGAAGTGGGTACAGTAGAAGCTCGATTATCCGGAACTCGGTTATCCGGAACTCCGTTTTATCCGCAACAAACAAGTTTCCTAATACCTCCGTTTTATCCGAACTATCGTTTTTGCGTTCTCCGTTTTATCCGGAAACAACAAAAACAGTAAACAGCAAACACATTTGTTGTGCCGTGAAACCCTGCCTGTTCTCATGAAAATGCAAGAGATTCATAACGTGCTTAAACCAGTCGCCATCGCTCGCCACTAGTACATAGATAAATTAAGGTTATTATATACTGTAGTCATTATTATCGGTATTTCTTTTAAAGAGGTGGAGGGACTATGCGTCTAGAAAACGTCTGACTAAAGTAAAACAATCATACATACAACATATGCACTTTTTAATAATAAAAATTCATATAGTCCAATAAAGTCTAAAAAGTCATACGTATCGATTAAGAATACACATCTTTTTGATAGTTCGATTTATTTTGTTTCATGTACGTGTTTTTATAGTAACCGTCCAGTTTGTCTAAACACTCCATCCCGCATAAATAAGTATACGTCAACATTGGTTTTGAATGAGAATTAAATGCACAACACAGAGGATAGAATGTCATTACGTGAATAAATTTTATGTAGTTGTAAGTGGCTCTCAAACTGACGTAAGCGGTTCAATTCATTTTTTAAATGATTCCTTCAATAATTTACGCTCGTTCACAACTTGACAATTAACTGTTTGACATTTTCTGGTGAAATTAAAAATATTAATTCGGACGGTTAGTAAGACGTCACATCTGACTTTTTAAAGTTAATCCTACTATAGCAACAAGTTTTCAGTTTTAAATTATTTTAGCAGTTCCTTCCTAGCAGCGTCTACGATGGTGCGTTGCATTATGTATAGGGTAACTGGTTACACCTATCGTGAGTAGCTTATCATAAAAAAAAAACTCTGGTTTATCCGGAATTTCGTTTATCCGGAATGGGTCTGCCCCACATTATTCCGGATAATCGAGCTTCTACTGTATTTGAATTTAAAAATACTTAAAAATATTTTTTTCCTTGAAGATTATTAGATTCCCGAAAAAAAATTACTAGATACCTTTTTTTATGAGAAATTAATCAGGTAAGATTCAGAAAGTCAAATTAACTTTTTCGTATCTCAAAAAGAAAAAATGCCTTATTTTAATTTGAAAAACCTTCTTAATTTTCAACAAGGAATCATCCCCCAGAATTTTTGCACTTATTCTTTTACACCCTGTATATTGTTTAAATTAACGATCTTTATAAAAGTTACTTGAAAGAACTTGTGACTCATTGATTTTTATAACAAAAATTTGTATAGCTTCTTAATCGCGGGCCATAAATTGTATGTCGATGTTAAACAATTAATTTTAGATCCTCTCGTCGAGCTTTTTTTCCGGCTAACGTGCATGTTACGATTTTTCAGTTTCATAATAGGCCGTATAATATATTTATGTCGTTATAAAAGTGAGTGAATTCATTCACGCACGTCATGCTCCGACCTGAAAAGTGATTTCTATTACTTAGAGCATAAGAATCGGGAGAAGCCACATCGACCAATGTTGTCAAATTAAAAATATCAAATAGTCACTCACTAATTTACTTAAAGCTGTATAAGAATATATTAAAATTTTCGATATGAAAATTACCCAAAAAATCCATGAAACATCAACTCAATATCATAAAAAAATTGAGTTTTCTTGTACCAAAAAAAAAAAATGGATTTCAATCAGCGTTTACTTTACATTCACTTTTTTTTATTGTGTAGGGATTTTTAATGACCCCTCTCTAGGTATGTAAAAATACACAGGAGAAGATAGCTATATAGAGGGGTGATGAGCATTAAGGGAGGATAGAGAATATACATGTTGTCATGTTTATACGGAAATTACCGAAGTTTTTTTTATCACAAACAGCATTTTGCAGCTTGTGTCACGACAAATTAATAAAAAATTGACAGGTTAGACAACATTGCTGGCTAGTAGTTCTACTGTGATACCTATCGCCTTCTCCTTTGCGTTCCTTACCATTAAATTACCTGTTTTCTAATATTTTATCTCTGTGACCACTCAATAAATCCTATACCTAGGCTACTCAGCCACCACGGTATGATTTCAAATATTTGCATAACAAAAAATCTTATCCAAAAATTTATAAACAAGTGAAAATCATAATTTTTAATTTTTAAAGCAGTGTACATCAGAAACGGATCCAAATATCGGTAAACGGCTCAAATGTTCCTATCTTAACATTGCAAGTGGTATCCTGTGGTATAAAATAAGTATGAAAATAGAATGACCAAAATTTTGTGGACATTTACCAATGTTAACTTTTGAATTTTAAAAAGTCAAAATCTAGCTCCGCTTCGTTCAAGGTTTTTCGGAATTGTTGGCAGGTGGCACTTAAGAGTGACTTCACAGTTCATCCCCTATTTGTACGTTTGGTTATTACAGGCAGTTATGAATTTTAATGGTTTTTACAGAGAACGGACATGATGATGTCGTATCATTAACAAAAGTTCCAAATATATTTTTCTCACATATGCATAACTTTTTGTGTAGGACGCAAAAAACCTTTCTGCTTATTTATTGAGTTCTAGCATGTACCATAAACTTGTAACACGTATCCCAGTAGCACCTTGTATACAATTACTAATCTGATTTGCATATTTTTTCGCCCACGACTGATCATGGAACGAATGTTTTAAAAATTACCACTAAAATAAACTAATCATATTCAGTATAGTCTGGATGATAATACGGAATTATTTATTTGTACTAAAACAAATTGAAGCCTGCATGAGTGCTAAGACGAAAATACTATAAGAAAAGACGTTAAATAAATAAAAATCACAAAAAATAATTCAGGAGTGTAACATCTTCTGTTGGTATAGGTCACAATTTAAATAGTTCGTTTTTTATTTAAAGAGAGACCCTCAAAAATGTACTTTTCCCCGATCGTCCAGTGATGATTCTTCCAAAGGTTCAATGTGTCTTGCCTCATTTTTTGTAACTACTGGTGTCCTAGTCTTCTTGTAAATTCTGGTTTCCCATGATACCAAAAATCTCTATGTTGTTGAACTTACTGTCATCGAGACAAAGTATTTAATAATGACAATTAGTGGCCATAGTATACCCAACGATGAATGAATAAAACGATAGTATAGGTCAATGGGTATAAAATTTTTATTAATAGTCTGTCTAGAGGTTTCGGGAAAGGTCACCCATCATCAGGACAGCTGAAAGTAAGTTAAAGTAGATGGTGAATTTTTTCTCAAACACTTCAAAGTGTATTGTCAACTGAATTTATGCGGTGGTACTTACTTGTCAACTTTACAAGACTTCTAAAATATACAAAGTTTGAAAGTATTCAATGTTAAATGAGGCAATTCGGGATCTGGACAAGAATTTGAATAATTGATACCCAGTCCAGAAGTAGTTCTGAGTTAGGAGTGACAAATAGTTTGGATCAAAAGTTTGTTCGCAATTTGAGTAATAGAATAATGTAGAAGTTCCCAAAATTTCAAAATTTTATAACGATCAGTCGATGTAAAATCGTCTCTTACAAAAAAAGTCGTCTCGACTTTTTGCAAGAATCCGCCCATTTCGACAAAGTTCTTTCCGTAAAAACAGAAGCAAATTTATAAGAGGAACGAAAAAAATTATGTAACTGAACTATCTTAACCAGAGCTAGTTCGATAAACCACTTCCATGGCCAAGGAACTCTCCCATACGTCCACAAACAGTATACTGGTTCTTTTTTTCTAACTATTCCTTGACACAATTATTTGAAATTTAATGCAACCCAAACAAAAATCCTCACGCCCAAACAATTAAGGTCTTTATGATTCACTGTTCCTGAACAGAAGTTCCTGTTTTTAAAAAAGTGGCATAATATTTATTTACCGAGTATCTTACGAATGTCGCTAGAATTACTATATACAAATAATATAAAATTAACATTTTTCAACCTCAAGCTGCATTTGAGGAAAATAAAAATATAATTTCTGGCCAGCATAGCATATTCTCTTCTTGAGATTTTGTTTTAGTAATCCAGGTTATAATGTAACAGAAGCAGCATGAACTCTAAATGAACTCAAAATTATAAATATAAATAATATGATTCTTGAAATATTTTATTTTTAACACATTCGTTATATTAGTGATGAAGTTCATTTTACAGGCTGCTTTTGTATCAAGGACAGTGTAATTTTTGAGGTCGAGTTGAGAAATCGAGGCACAGTCATCGAGGTTGAATCTTCTCAAAATACTATTCAAGGTATAACGTATAATTTTTTAATCGCTTGAGAAAAATTAATATGATAAAAATAAAAATCGAAAGAAACTTTTCAAGCTAAAATTAATTTAATTTTCAGATAATGCGGTAATGTGTATTAATTTACAATTTGCAGAATTTCGCAAAATGCTGACAACAATGTATATCCTGTACCAGGCAAAGGGTTACACCGGCGACAACAGGTTTGTCTAAACTCCTCAAGAAGGGCTTTGGAACTCGCGGAATACCATATTTATCACAGTAATTATACTAAACGTTCCCTTTGGTTCTTCCGATGCACAATATTCGTGATTGTCGCTAATAAATTGGTGGAAAATGCTACTATAGAACTTGTAAGGCAGGAATAGAACCGACCGCGGAACGTCAAAAAGACGCGCGACGGTTCGGAAAATAATAAAAATAGACATGTCGCACATGAGAAATAACTATCTCTCATAAAATGAACTTATTTGCAATTACAATTGTAAATTCTTCGATTCAAAGAGACTCCGACCGACCATGAACAATAATTACTGTAGAACAATTGAGAGTGACACGAACAAGGTTCTTCTGATATTGTCAGCAACATTATTTATGGATAATTTTTCTAAAATATTAATACCTAATTAAGATAACTTTCTGTTTAGGTCATTTTCAATGAACCTTGTCGTTCGAAACACGAAAAGTAAGTTGTTTATATTAAGGGATAGCTGAATGTACTAATAAATTTACGTGAAAAGAGTTTGGCTTGGAGCGAGGCCAAGAATTTGTATCAGTCATAAGATATTTCGGTAAATAATGCATTACAATCGTAGACCTTACAGTAAACAGAATTGCGATTTCGATCTACAATTGGAGCAAAATACCTGATGGCATCTTGCTTACAATACGGACGTCCATGATATTAATATACTGATAAAATAAACACTAATTTAATGAAAACAAAGCTATCGCGTATGGTTTATGTTTTTGAAGACTGTATTGTTTATGCGTAAAGGCTGTAGGTAATGTTATTTATCCTATAAAGATAATACAGAAAAAGTTACTTTTCATCATAGTGAATTTTACAGTATCAATAATAATTACTGTTACACCTGTAACATCAATTTTGCCTCCCTCGTGAGCAGTTGGTAATTTCATTACATTTCATCAAATACATACATCAAATTATTCCACAGACTACTGGGAGTTTTATTTCTGTTTTAATTAAAATTTATATTTTGCACATAATTCAATAATAATTATCACCTATGTAAAAATGTCGTAGAAAGTTGTAAGTGGTAGAATGGGGCCCTTAGGAGTACCCCAGGGTAGCGTTCTCGGCTCGCTTCTTTTCCTTATTCTCATTAACGATTTGGGCTCCTCAATTTCTTCCCCCATCTCTCTATGTGTTAACTATGCAGACGATACAACCATTCTCATCAGGTTAAAAACAAACGACCACACTGAAATAATGAAATCAACTAAACTTCCATTGGAAGCAGCATCTTTATGGCTTAGAGAAAATAAACTAAGACTGAATTTAACAAAAACCGAGTTGATTGACTTCCATTCTTGCCGTTCTCGCCTTCGTCCTTTACCCCCCATCCCAACCGTTAGTACTGAGATCTCTCCCACGCGGGTTGTGAAATTCTTGGGCTTTTACATCGATCAAAACTTGAACTGGTTGACTCACACTGACCACTTGTGCCGACGCCTTGCTTCTGTTTCCTTCTGAAACAACTCCAACACACTGTGTCTCATGACGTTGTTCTTCTCTCCGCATACTATGGACATTTTTACAGTCACATCTCCTATGGCCTGGTCGTATGGGGCGGATCACAGAGTTCTCTACGCAGAGTATTTCTTCTGCAGAAGAGAGCTATCAGGATACCGGCAGGCTTGTCCATACATCAGTCCTGTAGGGTCCACTTCAGGCGTCCTCACGTTGCCTGCTATTTATGTCTTCTCTCTTCTAAAACTGATTTACAAAAATCAAGACAAACTTGATCGTTTCCGATTCACCCACCATTATCAGACCAGGTTGAATCTTTTCAAACTACCAACTCACCATCTCACTTCCACCGAAAGGACATTCACGTACGCTGCCATAAAATTCCTTAATCACTTCAGGATAGACCCCGCAACCTTTGGATTCTCTCAGTTCAAGGCATATCTCCGAACCCTATTCTACCATGGATATTCCGTCTTCCTCCCCCCCCCTCCCCACACAAATTGATTCATTAATCTAGCACCTTGTCACTAGGATACGTATAATAATTTATTGTAAATGACAACGCAGTTATGAACGGAAAGCCGATCTGGAAGTTCACACGAATATTCGAGCAGCGGACAGAATCATATAGACGGGATCACGGAATTATAGAAAGACTATATCGTGTGGATTAGCGACTAGAAATCTTCACGATGGCGATATACTACTAGCGCAAAACTTTCTATACTGCTCTGAAATCTTACTAAACTACTCAAAAATGAAAGCGTCGCACCTCAAAATTTTCCCTAATTTTTATTGGGGGATGACCTTCGATACTCCCAAGGAACTTCGATTTTGTCTTCAAACAGTAGGTATCCTTTATTTTCCTGCTTTATTGAATCAAAGTCAAAAAGATTTTGCTACCCCCGTTTTCCAAATAAATTTTTCTTGTAAGTTTTGATGAGGAAATTTTGAAACTTGATGATGTCTCATCTCGAAACTTTTTAATTTATTTTTCGGTTAAGCACCTGTATTAACAGAGTGATCTAAAAAAACACTGCTCTCGAAGTGATTACTTATCTGCTTGTCGTGCGATTTTTGAATTTTTTGCTTCATGGGAAATTCGCCTTAAGAAAAAAATTCTCAACGAATCATATTATGCCATTACGGCCATAACCAAAATTTCAAATCGTTACCATTTTTCGTTCTCCATAAGTACACGGTATCAATCAATCGCTCTGTATATTCCTTTAGGATAACTTTCAGAAACATCGGAACCCAACTTTGCCGTCAAGGTTTTTGCAAACTATTCCTTCACTTTTCAGTTGTAGCAGTGTATCTTGTTTAAGTCTTTAAAATTTTACACGCACTGGATTGAGTATTTCATCAGCTTATAGGTTGCATATTAAGTTTGATTTAAATTTTATCCGCAAAATCTGTCTTTTCTTGAGTAATAAGCAGTTTATCAGATTTTCTGTGTGCTTTGAAGCGATATATTATTCTTACACGCATTTTGACGACGTCAGCTCGGACTTTTTGCGTGTAGGTATAGAAGTTAATTGAATCCAGGATCCCTTTCTTTTTGTTTCTCTCTAGAAACTCGCATTTTTTTAAGGCACTTACAATGTAGTAAAGATACCCACTTATTTGAGTGTCAGTAAGAGAACCCTCAAATCAGAGTAAACAGAGTAAAAAAAAACAATGAGGTTATACTAGAAGATAAAAGCCGTTGACTTTTCGGGCAACGCTAGTAGTAGCCTTCTCCTGGTCGCATATCTCATACTTATGTGACACCTCCAATGAGACCGAAGGTCTATTGTGGCTCACATCTAGTCGTGCTACATTAACCCCATTAGGTCAGTCTCTTTGAGTAAGCTGACCATCTTGACTGTTGTTAATGTATCCATGTCCTCCGATGTGATAAAGTCTCTCCCGAAGGTTTGTAATCTCGTCTTTCACAAAGAGGGACACTCACATAGGATGTGTTTTTCTGTTTCGTCATCCTCCAAGCACAGGCGGCATTCAGCGCTGATCGCTAAACCCATACTATGCAGATGATGATTCAGCTTGCAGTGCCCAGCATACAGGCCTATTAGGCCTTTCAGTTCTTTCCTGTTAAGCTCCAATAATTATTTGGTCTTTTTTTTTTAAGTACTCTGTATAAGGGCCTTCAAATAGTCCAATCTTGGCCAGTTCTCTCCCAGCCTGAGTTTCGTCAGCCCTCTCAGCCCAGTTTCGTATTGTTGTTTTGGCAATATTCGGTGATATGCCAAGTGCTGGTTCTGGATCAAAAAATTCTGATTTGCACCTTTCCTGGCCAGAGAGTCGGCAAGTTGCTTCTCTCCATATCCAGCATGGCTCGGAATCCTGATCATTGTGGGTAGATAAAAAAAAGTAGAGCCCTTCTTCTTCACAAAATGTATTTCTGCAGGTACCAGTTGGTTGATATATCACAATCTTGTGTTGATCACAGTTGTTTAAAATTTGATAGTAATAAAAATAAAAATGTTGACATGTTTCGGTCATCTTCAGGACACTACAACAGGCCAGAGGAAGATTTAAAGACAAGTTATTTGTGCTAGACTAAAGCAACAATTTTAATAGCAATGCAACACTACAGGAGTGTTCTCACTTATGCTTCATCTTAATGATTCAAACTGTAAATTTTCACTTCAAACTGTAAATTTACAGTTTGTAACATTAAATTTAAAAAAATCAACAAAATGAAGTATCACTCGCTACAAAAAACTACACTACAAAAAATTTGGTCTTCCTTTAGATTGAAATTGAACTGTTGAGCAGTTTACCAATTTTGGGGAAAATATGAAATTTTAGGGGTTGTAAATTTTAGTTGAGACATACATGTAGGTACAATATTTGTTCAAAATAGAGATATGATAACCTGGCAATGTTAATCTGATCTGACAGATTTGATTACAGATTGAACTGCAAATTTACAGTTTAAACTGGAATTTTAGTACGCGTCATGGTTTTATGGGACAAAAAGTACAATGTTAAAATTGCTCATGACGTTAGTTCATTGACGTAAATCGTGGGTTTTTTAAGTTTGACATTCTTTGAACTTCTACGCCAAAAAATAATGAAATTTTAAATACCAAGCGTACATTATTCGACTCATTTTATACAAAAAAGATACCCTTTATAAAAGTCACCTAAAGTTATAAATTTCCAATTTTTTTCATTGGATATTCTTGATTTACATAGAATAATAAATGTAAAATTAATTTTATTATTTTATGTAGATAAATCAAGAAAATCCCATGAAAAAAAAATTAGGAACTTTTCCTATAAAAATCCACATTAAAATGCGATTTTCTTTTAAAAATAAGATTAGGCGACTTTTATCGAGAGTACACATGAAATACGAGTAAATAATAAGACCGAAGAGATTTTATTTATTCATTCAAATTGAAAATCAATAATAACTGAATTACAATAATTATTATAATAACCCAATCAATGGTAATCGGGAAATATAATAACAATTTTCCAGGAAAATAGTTATCGAATTTTCATTATGCGGATTGGATAAACTACAAATTCTAACTTCAAACAAATACCTATGATTTCCTAATTTTAATTTTCCTATACTATAACATTTATACAAATTAATCCCTATCAACGACCCTCATTGTTATTATTTATATTATTTATACGCTAATTTGAACATGTATGCCATCACACGATAAACCATGCCTCATTAAGATTGAAGAATGTCAACTTGGTATAATAGACTTAATATAATTCTGATAAGCTGTAGGTCTATTTACAAACGGTTGAAAGAAAACAGGTGAGACTATTCAACAGCAAATACTATTATTGCATTGTACATTTGAAATGCATTAATTTTGATTGACGGGGTAAAATATGCACAGATAAATTTACAAGATGTTTCTTACAACTTGAAATAAATATTAAAATATCTCGAAAAGTGGTTTTGTTCAACGGGGGATATGGTTGATTTTTGTCGCTGGAAACGATTTCGCAATAAAAAATGGTGGTTGTTGTATAAAATTTTAAGTTTACCTCCACTCCCTCGCAAGGGGTTCTCACTACCAACTTGTTAAGTTGACATTTCATTGTAAAAGAATCGACTGTAATGGGAAGTAAAATATGCACGTTGTTTAAAATAAAGGAAATATAGAATATCGCTAAAGACAGAAAAAACAGTTTACCGCGGCAGGTCTCTTTCCGCAGGGGGTCGCAACAATACCAAACTTCGTCATAAAAATCAAAATTATAAAACGAAGGAACACCTAGCGATATCAAGTTATAAATTCATAGTTTGAAACGTTATTACTAAAAATCACAGTTTGGACAATTTTTTTGTGCTTAACCGTGCTTAACGGAAATTGACCAATGAGAGATGTGGAGATTTTCAAAAATGAATGACTAAACGGCTCAGCAGGTCATCAAACCGTACCTGACGATTTTAATCTGTGCCAGTGCCCAGCCTCTCCAATCAATGATGACTAAAATCAACATCGCATTGGTTGCAGGAGGAAATTCATTCCTTTAAGGATTTGAATTGAGGACTAAACGTTAAGACGTCTACCGGCAAAAGGTCCACGTCCTGGAAACTCGTGATATAAAGTAATGCAAAAATAATGCTATTTCCAGGGCTTCTGCAGTTTGACAGTACATGGATTCACATGTAGAGTATCGTTTGACAATTTGTTCCGAGCAGTCAATTTTACAGTGAGGAGGTTTCTAGTCCCCCCACTCCAAGTTCTGGACCGAATGAGTTAGAACTTGGTTACAAAAAACTAAAATTTCAGTATCATGAATTTTAGTACTTTCTGACGTAAAACTGATGTGTCACATGTCAGAGAATACATTGCAATCCTTGTCAACTAAAAAAATTAGAAGACATAGGGGGTTATGTGATACCTCATTTTAAATACAGGGTGTCCCATAATATGTGGGCAATCTCCTGGATTTGGGTAAATTTCGTAAAAATAAATGAAAAAATAGCTATAAAATTAATTCCTCAGAGCCACCCCTACAAAGATATTAGCTGTTGAAGTTGAGGGTTGA
Source organism: Malachius bipustulatus (assembly GCA_910589415.1). Classification (NCBI taxonomy): domain Eukaryota; kingdom Metazoa; phylum Arthropoda; class Insecta; order Coleoptera; family Melyridae; genus Malachius; species Malachius bipustulatus. Next base: position 5,790,624 of record OU342631.1, on the reverse strand, counting down.
AAATCAATTTTTTTCAATAACTTTTTAATTTCTTGACCGATTTTGATAATTTTTGGTTTCATATTGTATTTTTTTGGACTATTTAGAATAGTGTTTCATAATCTTTGGTAGCACATACATAGACCTCGGGATGGCATAACCCCCTCATTCACTTGAAAGAAAACAATAAAAATAATAATTTAACAGTTTTTTAAGGTTAATTTTCTTTTTATTTGATATTTTTTACATGAAAAATGTATCTTTATTTATTTCGATAGAGCGAACCGTTATCGAGATAAACGTCCTTCTAATAGGTGATGCGTCGCAGGAACTTCCACTAAATTTCCAGTAAATTTTAACAAGATGGCTGACCTTTGACAGTAAATTGAGCAGGAAACAAAACAATAACTTGTTTTAATTAAATACACGTCAAATAGTGTCAAAGATTTCATTTCATGCAGATTCAATTCTAACTGATTTTAAAATGAGTTACACAAACGCTGAATACGCAGAAAATCATTTAGAATTGAATTTGCATGAAATGAAATCTTTGACACTATTTGACGTGTATTTAATTAAAACAAGTTATTGTTTTGTTTCCTGCTCAATTTACTGTCATGGGTCAGCCATCTTGTTAAAATTTACTTGAAATTTAGAAAGTTCCTGCGACGCATCACCTATTAGAAGGACGTTTATCTCGATAAGGGTTCGCTCTATCGAAATAAATAAAGATACATTTTTTATGTAAAAAATGTCAAATAAAAAGAAAATTAACCTTAAAAAACTGTAAAATTATTATTTTTATTGTTTTCTTTCAAGTGAATGAGGGGGTTATGCCATCCCGAGGTCTATGTATGTGCTACCAAAGATTATGAAACACTATTCTAAAAAGTCCAAAAAAATACAAAATGAAACCAAAAATTATCAAAATCGGTCAAGAAATAAAAAAGTTATTGCAAAAAATTGATTTTCAACCCTCAACTTCAACAGCTAATATCTTTGTAGGGGTGTCTCTGAGGAATTAATTTTATAGCTATTTTTTCATTTATTTTTACGAAATTTTCATAAATCCGGGAGATTGCCCACATATTATGGGACACCCTGTATATTTTAATTAACTATGTATAAATAATTATGTTAGCTCTCAATTTTGACAATCTGCGGATCAATGAGGAAATCTATCGTTTATAAACACGTCTGCAACGTCATCTTTGATATTTAACATAAGGTGTGTCACCTTATGTCAAAAAGTAGTAGGATCCATTGAATATAGATTTTGTACCAAAGGTAGGTATATTATACCAAAGGTCTGAGGTCTCATTTTGCATTTAAAATGCATTCAAAATTTTGAAGTTGACAAGGACTGCATTCCCATATTTGACATTTGACGCATCAAAATTACGTCAAAAAGATCTCTATAATAATTGTGTCAATGAATTTAGTTTTTATATCTCATTCGACATTATAAATCCCTTTTAATTATAGAGTCAAGAGTGACGAGTATTGAAACTGGTGCCACTCCCCAAACATGGGAGCAATATTCTAGAGAAATAAGGAGACATGGAGGGGGCATAATAAAGGAGTACCAGATTCACAGCAATTGAAACATCATTTGAAGCAACTTGTTTATGCCACCGAGTCCAGGATCGAAAAGTGATTCCGGCAAGACCGAATAAGTGACTCTATGTTTTGTAAAGTCAAGTCATTCATAAGAGCAGGCTAGTCATTTTTGAACTTCTTATGTGTCAATGAGCAGCATGATTGGCCTTTGAAGGGGTTGAGCTGAGAAGATTTTTGGCACCGCTCGTCCAATTTTTTCAAGATCTCGTAAAAGGGACATTGTCCATATGTGGATATCGTCCACAAAGCTGCGAATTTCAATTAGCATTGTCAGAGAGTAGATCGGTAATAAAGAGAAGAAATAGAGGAGAACCAGAGTTGACGCCAGAACTGAGCCCTTGACAGCCCAGCGCAACAGAAATGCGTCGATGGGAAAAATGAAAAATTCTAACGTAAAAATGATTGAAACAACTGAAATGTCTGAGCAATCAAATAATTCACTAGCAGCCGATATTATAAACGCTGGTTAAGTAGAAAGTTAGTTATCTGGCAGATAACACTAACTCCGAGTTAAGTTTCCGCGTGCGTATTATAAAGCAAGATTTCCCCGAGCCTAGCTCGTGGTTAGTTATCGCCGGAAGTCGGCCATATTTAACCGTCCACTTTACACGAATGTCAACGAAACAGCCAAAACAGCCATTGACACTGAAGAAATGACGTGAGTGACACTTGAAATAAATAAGAAACGTCGTCGGTTGGCTTAAATCTGACAGGTCTGAATTTAATTCGTTTTCGTTTCATTCGTATCGTATTTCGTATTATGACAAGAAGGTTAGGTTTTAGAAGATAAACATTTTATCAAATCAGCATTTAATATTACTGTCTACCGTTATGTATTTTATTGTTTGTAATCAATATTAATTTCAACACACAGCGAGTGATAATAAGTGAAAATTGAATCGTGTGAAAGTTGGATCGTCTGTCTACGACACATAATAAAACCAGTGAGCGTTTTCAAGCCGTGTTTTCCAGTTAAGCTAATCAAATCAATCTACTTAACACTCATCAACGACCAACGGAAGACTGAAGACTGCATAATTATAATAATAATAATTCGTAAATAATAATGTCAGGCGAAATAAGAGACGGCCAGGGCTTTGCCTCTGCCTAATGCGTCCGCCCAACCCAGTCCAGTGTCCCAGAGCCAGTGCCCCACTGTACACCCGTGTCCGTCGGCCGTCGGTTCCAGTTTCAGACCAGCGCTATTCCAGGTCAAAAATTATTAAAATGAAGTAGGTAAACCTAACTTGGTTGAAAGCAGTCAATAGTCAGTACCTACCTGCTACCTAAGTACATATTTATTTACAAAAGTGAATTTTTATTCCACATTATGGGACATACCTACTGGAAGAATACTTATGTACCTACCTACAACGTTCGGTTCGAGTAATAGTTTTTTGGTCCATATTATGGAAAGAAGGGTTTATAAAATGTACCTACCTATACCTATTTGTTGATCGTTAATTTGTTATAAACTGAATAAATTTATAGCTTTCAATTTTCTGTTGTTTTATTGTCGAATAGATTGAAGAAGTGTCTAGTCTTTAATTTTCATATCTCAATATCGATTTTTTATGAATCAATCTACCTACCCCAGATAGCACCGAGTGTCCTATGGACGTCCGTTGAGTATCCATTATACGTCCATTGGTCCATGGACAATAAATGGACGTCCTACGGACATCTCCGCACGGACTTCCTATGTACGTCCACAAAAGTACGTCCGTTGGACGTCCATCGAGTTATTTTTGACTATTGCGCATGACGTGCTGTCGCAGACAGGAAGAGAATAGCAGCACAAGTGCACACGCACGCGCTAACCACCCCATCTTCCATTCTTCCACTATCATACAATCCACATTCCTACATTATACATTAATTCGTCCCAAGGAAAGACTTCCGCCATTCCCATCAAACTCAAGACTGCTATAGCGTAAAGATGAAGACATCTGCATTATTCAGTGAACAAGAGAAAGAAATTCGATGAATCTTTAATTTTTAGAGTTTGTGAAAAATCCAAAAACGAATATTTTCATTAAGTTTGTCAATATTATGAGAAACTAATATAATTAACAACTTTTCAATGAAAATTATTACCAGATTTTACGTAAAACTGAATGATAGAAACACGTAAGTAGGTAAGTACCTAATCGTTTTCCTGTATCTTTAGCCGTTATCAACGTTGTTTTCAAAACAGAAAATTACCTTATATACCCTATAATACCTATCACTACATTTATTGGATTTTTCAAAACTGTAAATTTCAAGACTTATCGAATATTTTCTGTCTTTTGTTCCTCACTAAGATATTTATCAGCAAATATGCTTTGTGGACATCCGATAACGGACTCTCTATGGACATCCGATAACGGACTCCCTATGGACGTCCGATCACGGACATCCTATGGACGTCCGGTAACGGACATCCTGCGGATGTCCAAAGTTGTGACAAATGGACACTCAGTGGACGTCCCATGGACGTCCATAGGACAAAAACGGACGTCCTATGGACGTCCGTTGGTACATAGAGGGATGTCCATTGGACGTCCATGGGACTACTTTGTGCTGTTTGGGACCTATACCTACCTACCCTTTAGTTAAAGTGATATAATAATAATTGTGAAATAATTGTAACCTCTGGCTTTTTATTAAATAGGGCAGTTGATATGCTCTTTACTAATTCTCTATTTACTTATATTATTATACCTACCTACCATAAATGAATAAAAAAAAAATTAATTCATATCAGCAGATTGAAATGCATCCATAATAATATTATTATGTATTATGCACTTATTAAAAGTTATTTTGAAGTTAACATTGAAATTATTTCATTATTAGAAAACTCACACTCAAAATTTTATCAATTAGGGAGGATGTAAACCTATAAAAACTAAGATCCAATAAGAATTACCTTAATATTCAACAAAATAATATGCCAGTTTACCACTTTAACCGGCGGAAATCTGACGGTTAACTTTATCGGCCAGATAGGCAAAGTTAACCGGCTACTTTAACCTAACCAAGATAAAAATAGCTTTATAAAACCGAATAGTAAGGTTATCTATGCAAACTCCGAGTTAAAGTTATCTGACAGTTAAAAAGTTAACCTTGAGAGCTGGAAAAAGCTTTATAATACACCTGTTGCTCTTTTAACTGGCAGATAGGGACTAACTCTGAGTTATCTTCCTTAACCAGCGTTTATAATATTGGCTGTAGATTAGTTTTAAGATTCCATGACAAATATGGTCGATGAGATAATTGTAAAATTTTTCTCGAACGGTAAATGTCATGGAACATTAAGATTACACACTGTTACATGCTTGTCGTTATGATATTCTTGATTAGTTATATGATTGACGTTATACAGGGTGTTTCAGAAATATAGCGCCAAATTTACCTCTAGTTCCCGTCATAAAATCTACCTCTAGTAGGTAGTTCCTTTCATAAAATAAGGTGCAGAAATAAATTTCAACTCAAAATCACGCTTCGTTTAAAAGATACAGGGAGTTAAATAAAAAAATATATATAACAGTTTTTGGTCATAGCTCGTGTAAATTTTAACCGATTTTGATGAAACTTGGCATGAACAATAAACAAATTAGAATCACTAATTTGGCTATTTCAGGTTTTACGGACATCTTCCAGATGCGCAGATATTCAAGGTTGTAGCCCCTTTCCCTCTCTATCTTTTACGCCACTTACTCTATTGAATATACATATTACCGTTTATCAATTTCCCATAAATTTTAGAACAAAAAGTAGATCCGTATTTTTTTTCATGCGACGTACCGTTTTTGAAATATTTGAATTATTCTCAGGAAATGTTGTTATACTAATAGTCAGAGTTTGCTAAGCTTTTCTCTCCGTATCTTTTACGCCACTGGATTTATTGCAAATACCAAAACGTAATTCATTAGCCGTTTCAATAAAGTTTTAGATCAAAAAAGTATTACTTAGTTTTTCTGATACGCTTGATACGCTGCACCGTTTTTGCGATAGGTATTTGAAGTTTCCTCAGGCAATGTCTCTAACCATTAAGAATAACTTTTAGCATAAAAATGCTAGTATGATAATTTTTGAGTGAAATCAATAGTTTTGCAATGTAAAAGCCCAACATTTCCTGAAAAAATTTAAAATCTCAAAAACGGTGCGGCGTGTGAACAAAACTAATAAACACTTTTTTGTTTGACAATTAATTGGTTATTGAATAACGTTTTTGTATTTGCAGTCAGCGCCGGATTACCCACAAGGCTACCTAGGCTGTAGCCTAGGGGCGCAAAGCTTGGTGGGGCGCCGGAGGCGCCCTTAAAATTTGTAAATGTGTAAATGCATAAATACTTAGGTACTAAAAATAATGAAATATACATTTCCGAGTTAGGATAATATAATACCTACCTACTGCCCGCACGCAGGCGACAAGTTCATAGGGGCGGCGGGCGGGAGAAAAAAACATCTTAATTCTTAATTCATAACAATAACAAAAATTATCAAAATATCATGATAAAATTAATTACTGGGTGGGTAGTATAAGCCAAGGAGGCGGGGGGCGCGTGCAGGATCCTGGGCAACTTTTCACAATATTACATAATCAGGGCCTTTCTAACCACAGAATTAATAGGGCTGTAGGCAAGGGGCGCAAGCCTTTTGGTGGCGGATGTTTTTATTGAAGTATAATATTTTTTGTGATTATTTATTAGTCATTTAGTTATTATAGTTTTCACATCTCAGTACCTACATGTTTAACTAAGTAGTGGGAAATTGCGTAACTTTTAACATTGAAAATAATTTCGCTTGCTGCGCATTTTCTTTGGAGCCGGACATACATAACTAGTGTTAAATTATTTATAATTCAAACTGCACTAACTTATTTGTAATCCATCAGTCGTCATTGGCTTATTCCCAGCGTTAGCTATCCTTTACGCATTTCATCTGAGAAAAGGGCGCATTACTTTCATAGTGGCCCATAGGTCCCAAATATCTTAGAACGGCTCTGGCCTGTACAGACTACCCGCGGAACGCCGAACCTGATTCATGTTCTTCTATAATAAAAGTAGGGACCTAGAGTTCTATACTATTTTTCTTTTCTTGAAAAATTCGTGATACATATACTTTATTTTTTATTTAGATGGATTCCACCAAGTCAAAATTCTAGGGGAACGATTGGCAACAAGACTGATTAGGTTGGTTATGGTGATAGTTTGTTACCAAAATAGTCACTAGAATGGTTACTAAATTAATTTAGGTTATGTCGATTAGTTGAAATGTCATTTTATTTCAAAATTTAAAGTTAGAAAAATAATTATAAACGCAATTTCTAGAGGTAATAAATTGGAAAATTTTAGAGACTTGTAAGTGTAAGCACCTAGCTATTTACTCTTATAAATCTTATATATGTAAGATATTAGACCGATTCCTTCTTAGTTTTATGTAAAAATGTTGAAAATAGAAGATCTATTCTTGACAAATAGAGGTATGTACTTACATTATTTAAATCATTTTTTAAGAATTTCTCAAGGAATATTTCAAGGAATCTGATTAAACTGTATTTTTGCTTAATCTGGAGAAACATCTTTCAATCGCTAATGTTTATAGCATTTGATGATTCATTCTTTTCTTTCTTTTGAAATAAATTTACCTGCCTGAGCATTTTAATAATTTTTAATTTGATAATTTGGTTTGTCAATTTGACAACTTCAACTTTTCAAGTTTCTGGCGTTTCGCTGTGACTAGAGTGCCGACTGAGGACCCAGACCTAGTTTTCGCAAAACGTCATTAGATTATTATAGTCAATCCAAGCAACAGTTAAATTTATCCTCAAAAAACGAATAACTTCTAAAAAAGGACTATTTTCGAAGAAAATAAAGTAATTTGAAGTTTTTAACTTGCGTTTTATAACAGTGCAACTTACAACAAGGAAACATGTTTTGCAGGTGACGTCATAGCCTATACACGAATCGGGAATGTTGCCGTTACTTTAGTCACAACGTAAATGTTTTGTCAAGGTCAAGAAAACAGGCTACCATCCGACAATATGAAAATTACTGTTTAAAGATTGCACAGGGTACCAACTTGACAGCTGTTTGACAAGTCCATCTAAATAAAAAATAGACTTTATGCATAGCTTGGTCCTTGAATTGACGATATCGAACAACGAAGGCTTTGGCCATATTAAAACCAGATGGTGGCTCTAACCCAACTTCTATTCAACTCTATACATTATCCGGCGGACCTTTCCAATGCTTGAACGTAATGCGAAAATGTATAGCTAACAGTATAAATGCATTAGAAAATTGTAAATATTGAACCAATTGCCGTATAGATGAATTATATTATTATTCTTGTATTGGTTTTTAGGTTCTCAGGCTTACTTTTGTAGTTATTAATAAATAGTTGACGTTTCGGGATTGATTAATTCCTTGATCACATATTTAATTAATAAAATACATAGATACAAATATAAATAAAATATAAAGTCATACTTTTATATTTTCATTTTACTAAAATAATTTTTATTTGTATCTATTTTATTAATTAAATATGTGATCAAGGGATTAATCAATCCCGAAACGTCAACTATTTATTAATAACTACAAAAGTAAGCCTGAGAATCTAAAAACCAATACAAGAATAATAGTATAAATGCAGTTATTCCTTATAGTGTGATTAACATTTTCGCACTTGTTTTTTCAAATATTTTCTCGGGGGGGAACCCCCGAACCCCCATCATTCCTGGGGGATACTCCGTACCCCCCAGACCCCCCGGTTGGACTCTATAATGCTAGCATATCTTTGACATAATTCACTAACAAAAAGCGCAGCAGAATTTACCTAATGAAATACCTACACATTTCTTTCTATTTAATGTCTAATTTTACATACAAAAAATTGCTCTTTGCTATTCCTTAGATAGAGATTTTTCCATAAGAGGGGAGAGAGGGCGACAATTACTAAAATTCAACTAAAAAGGGGCGCTGTTATTTAATTAGCCTAGGGCGCTGCAAATCTCTAATCCGGCGCTGTTTGCAGTAATGTCAGTGGCGTAAAATATAGGGTACGTCATAGTGAGCTGTAGGAAAAAGCGACATTCTCTATAGCTTCTTTCTATAGCTCTGAGCTCGACTATATCTATTAAGGTAAGTTTTCCAGATAGGGACTGAAATTGTCATTGTCATAATAATAATTTAAGTTGCTTTCATGATGAATTTAAGTTTCGTCTCAATTAAAAACGCAATCTTTTTTTATTTTCGTCTAAGTTTGATTTGACTAAAGATACCTACATCAGCCCAGAATAAATCTAACACCTCATCCTAATATTTACTCTATAACCGTTGATTGAAGGAGTCAGGAAGATACGCAACCTTATGGGAGAAACTGTGCACAGGACGATATACCGACAAATAGATGGCGACAGCGTCGAAATATACCGAAACTCGTGAAAGTGGATATCGTTCCAAGCGCTCAGTCGATTTCAGGATATCTGGGTAGTAACTTCGTACGCTTATATGAATATCTATTGAAATCATGCGGCAGTTTAGCGATGGACAGGGAGCTAAGGGTTTATGACGGGGCAATAAAACCATTTAGTTCAGTTTTATGGGCCTGCACTCGTGAATTATAGATTTGAATAGTTGTTTCATTTGGAAAAAAATATGTATACCTACCGACTTTATGTTATAATTAAGGCATTAGATATTTCAAGACCAAGATGATGATTTATATTCCAACAAAAATATTAATTTTCAATAGGTAGGTACAATTCGTTGTGAAACAAATTATTCAGCATCATCAACAAATCAGCTACCGTTCTTATTATTCTTAAGAATACTAGCTGATTTAAATATTTTAATAAACTAGGTAGGTATAATATGTTGGATAAAATTTAGTTAAGTCAGCACTCTATTGCTAACTTCGTTATTTTTGGATCTACAAAATCGGTGAAATGAAATTAGCAAACTATAGTAGGTACCTATATAGTATTTTTTCCGCTGAATAAAACAACAATGACAACTGAAAAACAAATGAACATCGCGTTTTCGAGTTATGTCAAAAAAATCTATTTTTTTAAAATGAGACATCCGATATATTTTTGTGTTTTCATATTTCCTGTGGAAATCCAATAAGCATAGTTTTTACAGTTACGATTTAAATTAATTAATTTTTTGAGTTATAAATAGAGCTCGGATTATATGCAAGAAAAATTACAAAAATATGCGCATATACAGTGTAACCCATTTGTTCTTGAAACACCCTGTAGAATCTTAATTTATGGTGCGATTTAAAAAAAAAAATCTTTTAAACCATAGAGCTTGATAAACTATATTTTGGGAGCAAAAAGCGTCTCATTCCTACAAAATCCAGGGCCTACTAGATCAGTGTTTACTTGTAAAATCTCAAAAATTCATATAAGCGATTTTTTTAGAAAAAAACTGGGCACGCCACGGGATTCAACAGCCCTCAAAACGGTACTGTACCAAATTTTATTGGAAATGTCAGAGTAAAAAGGATCTTGCAGTTATTTTAAAAATTCATAATAATACTCCGAATTTTCATAAATTAGTTTGAAAAAGGTCAAAAGCTATCATAAGTAAAAATTAAAATTAAAAAAAAGTAAAAAAAAGTAAAAATAAAAATAAAAAAAATCAAATCAAAATAAAAAAAATAAATAAATAATAAAAAATTATAATTAAAAAATTAAAGTACCTATACATTATCACCGACTAGACGTACAATTTCTATTTTGTCTCTCTTGACCTTTTCAAATGAATTAATGAAAATTCGGAGTTCTATTATGAATTTCTAAAATAACTGCAAGATCCTTATTACTCTGACATTTCCAATAAAATTTGGTACAGTACCGTTTTGAGGGCTGGTGAATCCCGTGGCGTGCCCAGTTTTTTTCTAAAAAAATCGCTAATATGAATTTTTGAGATTTTACAAGTAAACACTGATCTAGTAGGCCTTGGATTTTGTAGGAGACGCTTTTTGCTCCCAAAATATAGTTTATCAAGCTCTATGGTTTAAAAGAAATTTCTCTAAAATCGCACCATAAATTAAGATTCTACAGGGTGTTTCAAGAACAAATGGGTCACACTGTATATGCAAGGTTTTTCAACCAAATATGCAACAAAATATGCAAAATACGCAAAACATATGCAAAATGTTTATTTAACGGAAAATAGTAAAAATGCAATAAATTATTGTTTTCAATAAGTTTTTTAAGTATAAAGTAGGTACATACATATCACTGTATTTTTATTTATATAAAATCATATAAAAGATTTGGTTTACAATTATTATTCAATTAATACTAAAAACATTACTATTTATACCTTTACAATTAAATGTTTTTCCAAGTTTTCCACTTAAAATGATTGTCTTCTATCTCTATCACTTGCCATGTGTTTATATGCAGAAAAACTGCATTCTACATCAACAGATGTAATAGGAGCATATTTTAATAATAAAATTATTAAAGGATCAATTATTGTCAACTCGTTTGAAAAATCTCCATTTAAAACTTTCAAAATCACTGTCAAAGTACTAAACCCACTATTTTTACTTAATGTTTCACTGAGTTTTTTTTTTTATTGATTGAGCAGTAGGTCCATGTACACTATATCTATACTACCAATTTTAAATTCTCTATTAGTTTTACAGATTCTCGTTTAGCGAAGTATACCCTGTTTTTCAAGCTTAGAAATTGTGTTCGCAATTATTTTATATTTAGTTGTTAATAAAACTAGGATGTTAGCCTAGTTTCTTATTGCTTAAAATCTTTTTCGCTTTCCTAATTGCTGAGGAACTATCTTCATCAAATTTCGACATTAATTCCTGAATTTCATTTAAATGGTCGAAATAAAATAAAGCAGCCTCGAGCCAGGTGCCCCATATCGTGTAATTATAGGCCTAGGAGGTAAATAACACTTTCAAAAGGGTACAGTTAAATAAAAAAAAATTGAAAAATCCATCACAACAAGATTCACTTTAAGCTTATTTTTGGTTTTTATATAATATTTTTTCTAGTATATCCGCCAATAATAATTATTGTCAAAATAAGTATTTTATGTGGCAAAAATAACAAAATATGCAGAAATATGCAAGTTTCCTAAAAAAATGCATTTCGTGCGAAAAATGGATAAAAAATGCAAAATATGCAAAAATATGCATTTTGCATATAATCAGAGCTCTAGTTATAAACAAATGTAAATCGGAATTTTTCATTTTCAAAACAGCGTAGATCGTAAACGACTCATTATATCGAAAAATTGCTTACGTGGCCCTATTTTAACTTTTTATGTACTGCTATGATGTGGATGAATTTTTTGTTTAGGGTGATGATCTTAAATCGTTTCCGATGTAACCTCTACACTGCGCTTTCAAAACGAAAACATGCAATTTTTATTTGTTTATAACTCAAAAACTAACTAATTTATCATTATTGGATTTTATCGGGAAATATGAAAACACAAAAATATACCGGGTGTCTCATTTAAAAAATAGAACTTTTTGACATAACTCGAAAACACGATGTTCAATTGTTTTTCTGTTGTCATTGTTGCTTTATTCAGCGGAAAAAATACTAAACATACCTACTAGTTTGCTAATTTAACCGATTTTGTAGATCCAAAAATAATGAAGTCAGCAATAGTGCCGACTTAACTTTGAAGACCCTGTACCTATAGGTATACAGGCTGATCAGTAACTCGCGCACTCCGAATACAGGGCGATCTAGAGCCCATTAAAATTGAGGATATTCTACAAAAAAACTTGAATCCAACGGTTGATTTTCAAATTACAGAGTTTCCCTCATCCGAGTTTAAAGGTAATTTTTTCAATTGAAGTCAATATGAAGTCAATTTCCTTCATATTGCTAGCCTTACAGCCAATTTTATAAAGGCTCATTAGGCTAACGGGCAGATTTCTGTGCTCGTTTTTGAAGCTACTATCGACGTCGAATGACTTTCATTAACGTTTTTGTAATTACTTTCATGTCGAGTATAGATAAATTTTAAAAATTTTCACTTAGGCTCGATACCTTCTTCAGAAATGACCACAGAAATCTGCCCGTTAACTTAATGAGCCTTTATAATACCCGCTGTTATTGTTTTTATGGCGTTCGGTTAAAAGATACCTTTTGTTTTCGAAAAAATAACTCATTAGAAGTATTATTAATTAATTATCGAAATTTTCATAAATTCATATCGTTAATTTAGTAAACAGGTACTTAGGTATATCATATACCATAATAGTAAATGCAAGATTTATGGTGATTATTTGTTTGTTGCTGAGAGAAGCTTGAAAATTGAGAATTGAGATGGAGATGAATATGAAATCCAGGAAATAAAAATAATAAGAACCGCTCCGGAGCTCTGACCTACTATAAAAAGTTAAAAGTTAAACCGGTTGGGGCTTTTGGGGCTATAAACACCCTCTTCCACTATAGTTCTATAATTTCAACACACTCTGCGGGGCTGGCAGCACCTTCAAATGAACCGATATGTGGATAAAGGGGAAAGAGGGTAGCTCGAGCGACCGAGCACACAATTTTACATTAGGTTGCGTATCTTCCCTATTCTTTCAATCAACGCTATAACCATAGAATGCGGGAATATAATTTACACAATGCGATATGTGACACAAATTCGAGATACCTAATCAACGATTCAGTCTATGCGAGCATAGTTACGGTGTCTTAACGCCGATTTTCACAGGTTCAAAGCGACCAGTATGCCGTCAGATCTGGCGTCTAGTAAATTAAGCGCCTGGACGACTTCTCGCTCAACATAATCAAGCATGCATCACCCATGGCACGCTAATTATAAGCGATTTGTCACATGAAATTAACCAGAGTTCATCGACGGAGTGAAAGAGGCAGTCCCCTTCACATAAATTCAATAAAATTGAAATAGTCTGGGAACATAATGCGGGTTGCTGGTTAAGCATGCCATCGTGGAATGTCTACAGCCTCACACTTCTTTGAAACATTCATTCATGACGAGCCATTTAAACTCGAAACAAAAACGATGATGACGTCCTGGTTTCACGGTTTATTGCAATTTTTTTTTTGTCCCATTTCGGAGGCTGCTGCTTTCATCAACGGTTGGTCCTTATTACCATATTCTTTGTCATAACTTGTAGCCTCATTCTTTCGGTTAAATTCAAGACTTTTTACATTAATATATCTGACGGACTAAGATGGAGAAGAAGTTTTTGATATTTGTTATTTCGAAAAAAAAAATCCTTGGTTTATCATACCTAGTTATTATAATATATCGAGTTCACAAGAGGAGCTACTATTAAAACTTTATTTCATAATACAACTTTTACCGTTGACTCTTATGCCATTGTAACACTTGACGTCTTTCAATCACGAAAAAATCAGTTTTGTCCCCCACCCCCTTCCCTCCTTAGTTCGGTTTCTTTTCGGTGTTGATTGTGTATTTTAGCGAATTTGCGAAGTAGGATAACTCCTGGGTAACATCGACATCAAAAAAGGAAAATCAGATTAATTTTACATACAGGTGTCCCTTATTTCAGAGCTCACTATGGGTATCTGGTAAACGCTAAGAGATCCAGGGTCGGTTGAATATGCGCTATTTTGTGGCCATCTCGAATCCTTCAAGACATATAAGACCCTGTTCCTGAAATATCCTGAAAAAAACTGACCAATTGAGATTTCTTACTTTTGCCATATCTTTCTTATTACTCAAAAACTAATTTTTTTGTGGACGCAATACCTAAGCCATTAAGACCTACCTATCTATCTGGCATGTGGAAAAAATTTATAAGCCGAATAGATCTCCGAATTTTTATAGTAAAATTTTGTTTTTCTTATAGCCGCCATATTGTTTTTCATGTCACTCTTAAAAAAATAAGGAAACCAGAAATTTTACATCACATTCAAAAAAATTCTTCAAAATTTTATTCTTATTTTTTCTAAAAAAAAAAAATCATCAACCGAGTGTCATAAATTACCATAAATCAAGGAATGTCACGTCATATTGCGACGTCATACGATGTCACTCGGTGATAAAACTTTTTTTTTTAAATGAAGACGATAATTTTGAATTTTTTTTCTAAGTGTGACAGATTTTGGGATTCCTTAATTTTTTTAATACAGAATGACATGGAAAAACAATATGGCGGCTATAAGAAAACCAAAAGTAGATTTTCAAAACTCTATACCTAGGATCTAGACGGCTTTTAAAATTTTCGAAATGTTAAATGAATAGCCCTTGACGACTTATGTGGGTATACAAAAAATTATTTATTAATTTCCAATAATAAGAAATATATGGCAAAAATAATAAATCTCGTTTATTCAGTTTTTCAGCATATTTCAGCAACGACTGAAATTATCCTATTTTTTCAGATTTTTATTAAGCATCAAATTGTGCAACGTTTCTCTAATTTAACCAACCCTGTATCTCTTTGCGTTTACGATTTACCCATGGTGAGCTTTGAAATAAAGGACACCCTGTATACCTTAACACTCTTAACAGAAGTTTCAACTAAGAGTAGGTACAAGAATATTAGGTGTAATAGGTGTGATAAAGGGCCTTATGTCTTATGATACAAAACAATTAAATTAAAATAAAAACCTGTGGTTTTAAGGTACATTTCATTTAAAAAACAAATTGCATTCTCTAAAAAGTAAAACTAAGAAAAATCTTAACAAAAGTATAAACAAAACAGAAAGAACGTAAACAAAGTAAACAAACAAAGTAAACAAACAAACAAACTAAACAACAAACAAAAAATTATAATAATACCAAGTAATAGTCAGTCTTTAGTCATCATCCTGGCAAACAGGACATTCGTAATTCGCTCGTCTAAGGGTTTCGGGTTTTTACCCAGCATCACGACGGTTGTTAGGTAGATAGTCTCCTGTACTAAGGTGTAGGTACAAACACAAACATGTTAAAATCTAGAGAGATGTGGAAAATTGGCACGTGGGATGACAAAGTTCAAATAAAAAGTGTACTAGGCTTTAAACGTATTTGTGACATTTATAGTACATATTATAGTCTTTTTATAAAAACATTTGATTAAAAAAATAAAAATAAAAATAAACAAAAATAAAAAAAGTGAAAACGGAGTTAGAAAATAAAATTTAAGAAAAAAAAAACAGAAAATGGGCAAAATGAAAACAAAATTATAGTTTTCAGTTGTAGGTGTCGAAGTTTAATCGGATAACCCCCGGTTTATGATATTGTTGTTGCTCACGTCTTGTATAAAAAAATAAGTATACTTTAAAGTTTTTTGGGTTTCTTCACAGCCAAACATATTCCCCTTGAATTATTGACACTTTTTCTGCTGATTTAAGGGTAACAAAGTAAAAACTGAAGGTCTGAAGTCAGGGCTGAAGCTTTGAAAAACAATTTTTTTTTATTATTATGTAACTGCGGTTTAACAGTTCTAAGTAGGTATCCTGAATCTAATGAAAAATCTATAACAATGAGCTCTTTGACAGTTCATATTAAGGAAGACCGAACAGACCGTTTTAAGGCTGACCGATAAAGAGTTCCGAACTTTTGCTTTGTCTAAAATATTAGAGTAAATTATTTTAAACTACAGTTCATATACCCTATATACACGGTTTAAGCGGACTCAAGTCACATACTTATGCGATAGACAAATCAGCCGTTAGTTTAATAGTTCTTTGATCCAAGCTAAGGTTATTTAGATGCCAACGTCAATGATCGGATAAAATTGATTTTCAATTGAGATTAAAGTTTATCAATTAGTTACTTAGCCAAAGTTTCACGTCTCTGAGCTTCCATTCGTATTCATTGTAATAGAAAATAACTTTACATTTATTCGTGTACAGTGTACACTATACAATTCATGTTCAAGAAATTGGTGTAGATTTCATCCAAAGCTTATATCCAGGAAGTTCGAAGAAAATTGCATCTTTTGGAAGCCTTTTTGTGGAAGGCCCCTTTATTTTTTGAGTTCTTTGTCTTAAAAAGTTTGTGATGAAGAATAAGTCTAATAAACTGAGAAAAAATCTTGAAGCAGATTGGACAGGTAAGTTCGAGAAATCGATGTAAATACCGCTAAGAAACTATTGTAGGGGGATTCCCAGAAAGTTGCCCTTTATAGAAGATTAATTTGTGGGAGACTATTTAATTTTTCACTCCGTCCCAATAAAAGAATAAGGAGCTTAATATGAAGAGGATGTCGTACCATGATACAGAGAAAAGTTGAATAAATCGATGGGGATTTCATTCAAAACTTATTGCTACGTGTTTGAAAAAATTTCCACTTTACAGAAGACCCTTTGTCTCGAAAAGTTTATACTGAATAATAAGGAGCCCATAAAGAGGATGCATCTCGATCCAAAATACAGAGAAAAAAATTAGCGTTCGAAGAAAGTAGCTCTTTGTGGAAGACAATTTTGTTGCCTTGAATGATTTATTTGGTGACTTGCAATGCACCCCATGTACTTACCTACATACCAGAATAAATTTTACAAGATTTTCAATTGCAATTCTGCGCATGCCCTATACACCTATCAATTACCCTGAAGCAGGCTTCGATGATTGATTCAGTGACTCATTTATTGTCAAGAGACAGTTACTTTTTCGATTTTTCTCACTACAAAAATTCTTCAAAGCATTTCCAAAGTCTTTGCAACCACTTCATCTTTAATTTTTTTGTTTCTTCTTAAAATTATTCTATTGACCACACTATAAATATGTTACTTAAAACCACTTTTATTTGCCCATTAGATTCATTGGAGTGTCTTTTATTGACTCCATTCTTTAAGCTCTAGCACCCTATTAGCAACCTATTTTTACCTCGTCATGCAAGAGTGGTATACAAATTATGGTACAAATAATAATCTGTACCATAATAACCATTGCAAGAATAAGTGCTGTTCATTTCAGTCGATTGCACGGTTCATTTTGATGGTAGAGCATTACAAAGGTAATACAGGGCATAAAGGTATAGAGGTATAAAGAGCATTACACATGTGGGATGTGAAAGGTCAACGTCAGATTGGTGCCTCAACTTAGCAATCGGCAAAGTGCCAGTGACAGAAGACACATGAGAAACTACCTCGGAATCTTTCAAACCAAGGTTTGGACCTTGAGTTGAGGACGTCTTGTGTGAATTTTGGTAATATTATCGGTAAGTAAAAGAATTGATCTACGCTCACACAAAAAGAAGAATTTTCAGCGCTGCATATAGGCAATTATAAGATAATAATATTGTTTAATTATTGTCAAACGAAATTTTTCATTAATTTTATAATGATCTACAATATGAAATGTGTTTACTAATCTGGAACAATTATGTTGTTTGCTTAACCATATTTGTGTCCTGAACAGCACAATCTTCACTTGGGTTTTTGAAAACAGACTATTTACATAATTTGATTTTTTCCTTAAAAATTGACAACGACCTGCTGATTGTGAAACGCGAACTGAAATATGTATAGGTATTATTTCCATCAGAAGTGATTTTTTTTTGTATGTATAATTTTATATACTTCATAGGTATCTAGAATTTTATAAATTTTTCGCATAGTAAACATCGAGGTGATCGATTTTGTAATATACTTTTAAACATTCTTTAATGACAGTATCTAAATAAAAAACAGCATCTCTTATTATTAAGAATTATCAAATACCAATCCGTTCTGTAAATAGCAAAACGCCATTAATTTTAATTCGTTTATAAATTTAGAAAATCTATAATGTGGTGATAGAAGACAGATGCTATAGGCATGTTTAGGTTATTATGTAATAACTAGCAAAGGGTGTAGAACCGTGTGAACGTTATTTGATCTCTAAGATTGTACAAAGAATTTCATTGAGTAATTTAAACTCAATGATGTACAAACAAAAAATGGTTAATTTTAGCATTTCGTATCGTGTACTCATATAAAATAATCTGCTTTGTGTTTGTTTTCAGATTCTTTCTGTCTTTATTAATAATTTAGTAACAGTACGTAGGTATCTTAATTTTTTTAATACTTTAGTATATTTTCTTCCAATTATCAATGAAACGTTTGTTAGGGTGTATAATGGTAAATCAAGTTAATTGCGCTGCATATGCACGTATAATATTGGAACACCTACGGTTGTGGCCTCCGTAATGAAGTAATTGTGGTACTAGTGGTCATACTAATTATTCAGTGCTGATATACAGAGGCGGCTCGTTTATGTACCTATAGGTGCAGAATAATTAAAAACTCAACTAGAAAATGAATAAGAGAGCATTCTATCACAACCACTGACATAACTGCATGTGCAGGATTAGGACACGTCCCGAAGTTATATTCGATACTTGAACATTTTTATTCTAATAGTCTACTTACACTACACAGTCAAAATTAAAAGTATCTAAATAATGATGATAGTCTAAGAAACTGTTAATTTAGCACCAGGTTTTTCTTTAGTTCAACTTAATCTAGCTGCAATTAACATAACAACAGTCAACGCTCCTATCTCGAAAACAATGTACTAAGAGTGTAATAAGTGCCTAATTGTCGTTTATACTTTTTCATCAATACTCGTATTGGAAACTTTGAAGAAGAAATCGTGTCTTCAGAAATCAATAATACAGAATTTTAAAGCCCATCTTTGTCATACGTTCACACGAGGTATTTTCAAAAAGTAACCTTCAGCTGACTCCCTATAAGTATAGAGGTCTCTGGAGATGATTTGCAACTGCGTCTCCACCCCGTAATTACGACCCCCCGCGGAGAGGTGGCGGTAATCACGGCGGCAGAACACACCCTCTTTTAGATTGTCGTCCTTAGACTGGGAAATTTACGACTTTTTGCTCATCAGCTCATGTGATTCCCTCATCCCGTCTGTTTATAACCGATGCCTGATTAAAATTCTACTATAACCCCAGATGAAGGGGCAACACTGCGATCATCAAGTTTATTTTTATGATTTTAAGGCCACTGTGTCAGATTGGTCAGAATTGTCGATCTGTTTTCAGATGAATTATTATAGGAAACAATACAAACACTTTAATAAATAATTAAGTTAATTTTAATTTACATTACACTGTTTCTCTTTTGATTTTTCTCTTTTTCAGTTCTTTAACTGAAAGCAACTTAATTCATGATACTATCAGTATTATTATGAAAATCTGGTTTGACGAAAAAGAGGAAATTAATTTTTTAAAGAACACTGACATTTGATAAATAGGATAATAACTTGACAAATTGCCAAACATAATAGACAAAAGAAGAAAAGCAAGAAAAAATATACAATGAACTAAAATAATGTTTGAATTATTGGCACTCTTCATAGTTATTTTCTAAACGTCAAGAGATATTAAAAAAGTTTAAAAATATTATTAGCTGATGCTAAAATGAGATAAAATTTAATTCAACATACTAAGCCCACTTGAATCAACGAATCAATGTAATTTTACTACACATTGTGAGGAAGTCATTAAAGATGTGCAGATACAATAACAATAATAAAACTAAAATAACAATGTAGACAAATAAAACGCATAAAGTGTGCAACTGCTTTCATGAATTATTATAGAACTGACCTATATAAAGATGCTGATGATTATCAGAAATATTTTCACATTCAACGAGCGTAAAATGATGGCTATTATAGCCGAGGTCGAAAATTTTAGGCCGTAGGTTAGTGTTCAATCGTCCAAGTGAATAATAGTCATTCTCCGCGAGGAGTTAAGAAAAAATTAATTAAATCAGGTACCTATGAAACTAATGGTTATTTTTTATTTTTTGATGGCTGCCATGAGAGAACGACTTTTTTTGTTTTGCGAAGTTGTGACCTAAGAATTGGTGTTGATGCGAATTTTCTTTTTTACATTTGTTTTTCTGAAGAGCGTACATTTTTCTAAAATTCTATTGTTAATCGCCATAACCATCGATATTGGTCAGACGTGAATCCAAGAACTTTCCACGTTTAGTTTACAAGTTTATACTCAAAATTCTCAAAAACAAAATTATTTCTGGGAAGGTGGCTATTTTTTGTGACCGCATATTGGTACCATTTTTGTTGAAGAGTGAATGTTACCTGGAAGTGCTGGAAGATTTTGTTCACCCGTTGATATCGTTGAAAATTACGATCGTTACCATGACGACTTTCCAACACGATGGAGCTGCACCACATTATGCTCTGGTTGTTCGGGAGTTTCTAGACAGAGTTTTACCGGGACAATGATTTGGACGAAGAGGTGCTCCGGAATCGCTTGCCCGTGCCCCAGATTTAAGTCCTCTGGACTTTTTCTTGTGGAGGGTCATCTCAAAAGTAAAATTTACGCAATGGAAACAGGTTCTCTGGAAGAGTTGCGTTGATGCATTATTTAAGAATACCGCCAAATTACGCCACAGGTGCTCCAAAATGTAAGGGCTGCTTCAAGCAGACATTGTTTTCTTGTATGGAAGAGCTGATAAAAAGTTCTTGTGACATTATATTTTGACGCTTTCTATTTTTTCTTCACCTTTTCCTGTATTTCTGAGAGCTGATTGAACAGTAATTTGACTTCCTTCCAACGTTATAAAGAAGATCGAGTTAATAACATAGAATTAGGTAATCTTCCCGAAAGTCAATCGATAGATTTGAATTTTTTTTTTTCATTAATGATTCACGGCTTTTAAAACCAATTAATTCAGTCGTAGTAACCGTTACAGCCATAATAGTGACCATGACAAACATCATAGCAGCCAATAAAGTGCGACTGGCATTAAAAAAAAACTATTTGCTTATTTCCAAAAAAAAAAGGAAGTAATCATGAAGTAATCTTTTTATCAATTCGCCCTGTAATGTTTACGCGAAACACAAAAAGTGAGATATAGTGTAAAGAGAATTCAAGTACCTTTCAAATGATGAATTTTTTTCTGCTGTGATGATAGGCGAAGGGGTAGCCACCCCCGCCAAGAGGATCAACTTGGATGGTTAAATTTCTTAGCCAAAAATGTCCCTCTCAATAACCAAATTGACCTATTTCGGCGTTTTTCGCATATATCTTCAGCTTCCAAATTATTAGCCCTTTACCTTTTCGATATCCCAGCCTGTATAACAAACAATAAAGTTATAATATTCCAACGAGAGTTGACTTTGTAAACCAGTCAGATCCAGTCAGAGATCTGATTTGCCAATAGCTACCCCTGCAGCACATTATATTGTCCCAATATTGGATCGATATGGGTAGCATATCTTATTTAGGCCCAATATGTGGATTATCTAGCCAATATTGGCGTTATACTGGATCAGAACTGGCGCACAATATTGGTTTGGTAATATGTCTCACATGATGGCCCAATATATGAACGGCAGATTTAAATTAGTATGTATTTTGGTTATATTTGATATACATTGGACTCATATTGTATACGCGCTACATATTTATCAATATAGGTGATTTATTGGCTAAATATAGGTTATGAATAGATATCTTTTTAGTACCACAAAGTTTTTCTTCTTCAAAATTCATGATATACCCATAGTTAAGCTTACATTATATTTATTGTATTAAAAAATGTGTACGGGTGCAAAATAGTCCATCCGCATTTCCATTATATCTTCCATATTGGCTGTACATTGACTACCTATATCTGTATTGTCTAAACAAAATAGGTTATGTATTACACGCAGTTGTACCGCGTGCTCCGTGCGTTCGTGTGTACTAAGTATAAATTAATCATTTATACATAAGAATAAGAATAAGAAACAACTACTGTTGACTACAAGAAGTCAAGAAGAACTGTAAGTAAGTACATATTTAATATAATTAGTATCGATTTTGCTATAGTGCTGATAACATTGTTGTACTTTATTCACCTAACGACGTGTGAGCCAAAGGCAAATAATAAATAATTTTTTTGGTGGTTGTAGAACGTAAAATTTTCAATTATTATTACTAGAAGTCTAGAAGCCTAATTACAGTTGTTATTTTCCTGTTTTTATGATTATTTAACACGGGCGTAATTTCAAATTAAGATAAATTGTACCTAACCTCTAAACAGGTAATTTTATTGGCCCAATATTGAGCCAATATTTATTTTATATCAAAGTGATTCAATTAAATGTATATAGGTATATCAAATCCTCAAAATGTTCTATGTGTTATTATATCATGTGAGTAATATTGAATTGGAAAAGTGGAGAAGACAGGTTTTTTGAATCGCTTTGAGACTCAACATTTGTCTGAGGAGTTTTTCTTGCAAAATTTTGATCATGTCGCTATTAAATAATTGCAAAAACACTCGTCGAATAGGTATCCCGGTACTTTAGCAACTAGGTATAATCTAACATAAAATATAGATAAACTTGGTGTTTCTAACAATTAATTTTTTTGCAGTTTTTCAAATATAAAATAAAATTTGATAAGCGCAGGCGCACTAAGTGAGCTTTGTAAATAAAAAATAGCTGAATGAATAAGTCTTGAGCTCATCTACAGTTGTTGAACACCAACACATAGAACAGGAAATTTTAACTGACCAAGATGTAAATTTAATTCTTTGGTAAGAGAAGTTATTTTAATTAATTTTCAGTTACTCTCTTACGTTATATTAATTGCTCTAGGATGAAATGCTGTGTACCTACCTGAGTGGATGCGGAGGAAGAAAAGCAGAGGACTAATATGCCATGCCTAATAGTGACAATACTGACAATAATTTAAATTATCTTTCTTGTTAAAATTTATATCATTTTATACATGCTTTTTCGTAGCTATTTTGATTATGTTATGTAGGATTTTAGAATTTAGCGATCTATAATGTGAAAATCAGTGTTTTATTGATTTTGAAATTTTATAATTTGTTTGTCATCATCTCATTATCTTCCATATTAATTTTTATTTTTAGTTTACCTAACTAACATTATATGCTTCGAGTTTAAAAAAATAGTATAAGAATTTGATTATTTTTTAAATTAATACAGAGTTTTTCTACAAGCTTGACTACAAATAAATATCAAAAGTTTTGACTAACAGAGTATTTTCATACCTTTAAATGCAGTCATTATTCCCATATAATCTGGTAAATTACTTATTATTATTTATTACAGCATTGTCGGATAGATCATGTTACCAATATTCACAATTGATCATATTATTGAAATATTTATATTGTAAAAGCATTTGAAGTTTATAAGTATAATCAATATTTGATCAATATAACAGGTACATGTTGGCGATATATTTAATACGTATATCGTTCGAGCATGGTTAAAAAATATTTCATCAATATAACATTCCAATGTTGGGCCAATTTTGTAACGTCATATAGGATAAATATTGTTTTCATATATGTTGCCAATCTTGGCAATGTCTGTCGCGGGGCATCAAGGGCCAATATGTGGTGATAATATTTAACCAATATGTTTGTGCTACTGGGGTAACGTGGTGCAACCTTCAATTTCGTCGCTGATGCAGAAGCAACAATCCCCTGAATCTCCTCTAATTGCAGGAGAGTGAAATGTTTACTCTTCTTAAATCAAATTATAATCGAACAATTCACACAAGAAATTCAGCATATCACTTGCTAAATGAGAATTATCTCATCCGATAGCATCGTCAGTTATCGACTTTGACTTATACAAGGAGTCCAGGTTTCTCCCTAATATCTTTGCTTTTGTCAATTAGATGTGTTAAAAAATACTCTGAATAGTTTAATCAAATATAGAGATAATCTTTTGCACTCAAGCGCCATATAATATTTATACATATGTGTAGTTTAGTGACTCCATTTTCCTAGTCGGAAAAAAGTAGCCTGGAAAGTGTTCCTAAGTTGCAAAACTCAATTCGATTCTGTTGATCAGCGACAAGCAGTTTTCTAATCAATTTTAATCTATAGGGAAACCTGATTTTTGATTTCGTTGCATATGCTCTTGTTTTACAAGGGCTAGAACTGAATTGCATGAACATTCTGAGCTTATTTTCAAAGTTTATAAAACTTTCAATAAATACCTATTTTGTGTAAGTACCTACTAGAACGTTTTGCAGGTACGTACACACTGTGTA
The DNA here is from genome assembly GCA_910589415.1 of Malachius bipustulatus. NCBI lineage: Eukaryota > Metazoa > Arthropoda > Insecta > Coleoptera > Melyridae > Malachius > Malachius bipustulatus. The sequence continues at coordinate 5,766,048 of OU342631.1, read as the reverse complement.
ATTTCTCAAATTGTCTACAAAAGGAATTTATAATTGATAATAAAATAAATAAAAATCTTTAATTTTTTTGTTATACATTTATAACATGTATTTTGATCTCATATTGGTCAAATCAAAAACTATCCTCTAAGCTATCCCTCTGGAGTTATCTGTGTTTAGGTTGTGTGCGACCTGCAATGCAATCTGTGGAGACTGTGATATCTTCAGCCTCACCCTCCCAATACTGAAAAATGGTGAGAGATCTGTGAATTTTTTATTTGCCAAATTGATATTTCTTCTTATTTTTTTTTTTAATAACCTTATTTTTAAAAACTAATTAAGTTTTGATTTGAGATAATGTTTTATCTTATAGTTGGTGAGTTAAAACCATATTCTTATAATAATTTAGGTTTTCGGTATAGTTTTGCATATATTACCTATGTGTGAATTTGAAACTTATTTTTATTTTATTTAGGTAGGTATATTATTGTACTGTAAATGGAATGATATCATATTATACATATGTTGGGCAATAAACGAGTTATTATTATTATTATTATTATTAAAAAACAAGAGGATTCGATTCTAAAATTCTTGCATGGCATCAGAAACTTTAGGTACATTTTATTTTGAAATTATGTAATTATTTACGTACAAACCGAAAAGTTTACCTTTTATTTACGGGAAGTAATGTTTTCCATCACAAACATCCATAACACAATATTCACGGGCACAGATAATTCATTAATCAAAACTTTGTATAAATAACTTTGAAAAATGTAAACCCTGAAAGGCATTCGCATGTAATCAAAAACCGGAGTAATGAAGTCAATTTGAAAAGATCGCATTACATGTATGTGGTCTCTGTTTAATTAAAGAACTTAATAATAGATTTGACGTGAAAAATTCACAACACCTCTTCAACGCAACAGATCATACAGATACGGCTTAAAAAAATAACCACGTCAAAACAAATAAATAATTTAAGAATTGGATAGAACTAGTTGTACTAACTCTACCTACATAGTTTGCCCTAAAATTTCTCATTTGTAAACAATTTTATAGCATGCATACAAAGTTCAGCACATCTTTCACATGCAAATGTTCATCTGAATATTCATAGTCTTATAGGGCCAAGGGAAATTTTAAGGGTTGCTCCCTGTAATTTAGTTACTGTAAGGATGTTTTCGGCCTTTGGTCAACTTATGTGTACAATCTAATTTGATTTAATTAAAGCTGTTCACATGTCCTATCAAGTCTAAAGACTATCTGTAAAGTAAAACCATGCAGATGAATTTGTAGTTTATTTTAAAAGTTTGAGAACTTCAGAATAGACATTTTACATCATACCTTCTTTTACAGGTACGAGTCTCATTTATTGTGATTTTCAACAACGTTACAGTGTTTTTCTATTGCCTTTCCTCAGTTATTGTCAATTATTGTGTTTAACCGTTTGTCTAATAAGATTTATGATTTTTCAAGCTTCTTAGTGAGTTTTGGTAGATTCGAAAATAATTTGACAAAAACATTAAAACATTGTAAGTTTAAAACGACTGATTTTTTTTTGTTATAATGATTAGATCATTGTTAATTTTTATTCATTCATCAGGGATGTTCACGGTTTGTTAGAGAAGACAGTTCAATATAAAGTGTAGAGAACTACAATATTGTTTTTTTTTTTTGTTTTTTTTTAACAACTGCTTTCGAATTTTACTACATTTACTAAAACGATAGATCTCAATGAAGCTCATAACCAGAGGATCAGGAATAAACTTCACTCCTACCCCAACGCTTCGAAATCTTTTTGGTCGGTCAGTAAGGCAGTTTTTCACTAAAACCACCATCCCACACCACTTAACGTGACAATTTTTACGGGACGTGACGACGGCTTCTTAAAGCGCGGCATCATAAAGCGCATTATGTTACCGTTGGACCCAAACAAAGCTTCTGGTACCGATGACACACCAGTATCGTACAATGAAATCGCGCGACTGTGCTGTCACCTGTTTTCTGTCGACTCTTCAATCTGTCTTATAAAAAGGGAATATTTCCCTCATGTTGGAAATGCGCATTCACAAGAAAGGCAAAAAGACCATATCAAACAACTACCGGACAGTGGCACTGCTCTCATTAATATGTAAGATCATGAAGACAACCCTTAAACAAGACCTTTTAAAGTACTTGGAAGGAGCTAATCTAATCAGCGACCGCTAGTACGGCTTCTGTAAGCAGAGATTTACTACTGGAGACCTCCTCACCTACGTAACGGAACTGTGGAACAGCACAGTCGAACACCATGGGGAGTCCCGAGTGGTTGCACTTGATATCTCTGGGGATTTCGATTGTGTCTGGCATGGGGGATTGTTGGCAATACTGCAGGCTTATGGCATGCCTGAGAAGTTCTGTTTGTGGCTGGCGAATTACCTCGGAGGTCGCTCCTTACCGGTGGCCCTCGATAGAGTTCTTTCATAGACCTTCCTGTCAATGCCGGCGTACCTCTGGGGTCCATTTTATCTCCGACTCTCTTTCTTATATCAACGATCTGCTCGAAACAACAAAAAACTCAAGATACAGTTTAGCAATCTTCGGCCATCGACGCACATTTTCGCTGAGAGCAGGAATTCTCAATATTTGGTCAAGATCTACAAGAGATTTAAGCTTGAGGCGATAGAAATCAGGTGAAGTTTAATGCTAGGAAAACACAGTCGGCCATCTTCTCAAAAAAAGTCAACGTTGTGAAGCCAGATATGGTAATGGCGGGGCACTCTCTTCTTTCATTGCCATCTATTCGTTTGCTTGGCGTGAGTCTGGAAGCCAACATGTCTTTGCATGATCATGTTGCGGGTTTGGCGAAGAACGTTTCTCAAAAACTTGTTCACTGTTCCGCACAAAGCCTGAACAGCTTATTCTCTTATACAAGGCTAAAATACGACCATCCTTGAAGTACTGCTCACATGTTTGCAGCTCAGCTCCTAAACAGACCCTGACATTACTTGACTCCATTCAGAAAAGAGCCATCCACTACTAAAGTAGGTCATCCCTATCAGGTTCAGTTCGTTACATCTCGCACCACCTTATTTCAGAGTTCTTTCATATACAGAACCGCATCCCTTGGGAATAGTACTTCAAGCGAAGTGTTCCTTGAGGAATAACACCTGCAACGATTCAAAGTCAAAACGTGAATCGATATCTCCGCTCATGCACCGCTCCCAGAGCGCCATAGGGATTTCCTTACAGTGCATGTCCCTTTTCAATAAAAAAGGAATGTGTTTAACAATGTTCATCATTTATTTTATGTTTGTATTTGAAAATAAGTTTGAAGATACCCAAGGGATACCCACATAATATTGTATTTATGTATTTATATGTATTTATGGATTATAGGATAAAAATATGAAGCAAAACAGGTATAAATACAACAGGCAACCCGTAGTAGTTCGCTCTGTTACACTCCGTTCGCTATCTCCCCAACCAGCTTAAATTGCGTCTAACTAGACAACGTGAAGGCATTTTAATTTTTTTATTTCATACTAATACATTATATGTAGATAAACGCTTGGTTACCGTAACTATAAACATATACATAGCTCCCTTGGAAGTTATACTGTGGGCTGTTATTAATCCATAACTCCCTCTATTGTTACTATTTGTTTAATTCTGGTAACCATTGGATGTTGGTTTTGTTATTGCATTGTTGGTTGAATATTTGGATTTCATATGTCATTTTCTACAAACTTTTCAGTTGATATATCCATGGTAATCAATCATGCTTACTCAATTATTAAAAACATTCGTTTGGTTTTAAAAACCAAGAGATTTGGTTTTTATATTTCATTTTGTATGAAATAAAATAAATTATGTATCACGTGAGTTATTGGATGTTAATAACCTCGGGCAACTTAACAATCCCTCGGGACTAATATGTTGCCCTCTGTAATTAACATCCTCAGAACTCCCTTGATACATAAATAACTATATAAGTTTTTTTATCTTAAGAAGAGAAGAAATAATTCGATGAGAATTATGTCTTGAATGAACAAGAAACGAGGAACTTTTACCCCGACACTGACAAGTAGGTAAAATGTAGAATAACTCGAGTGGATCTTCCAGATAATTCTTCTCTTTGATTCAAATTTGCATTGTTGTTTTCTCTTCAATAGAAAGGCTAGCTTGAATGGAGACTGGAGTAATCAGCAAAATTACTTATTTTACCACATGCTTATTTCTTAAGAGATTTTCAATACAATCTTATCCTGTGTATAATAATATCGTAATAATATCGTAATAAGATCACAAATCCTGATGATATTAACAGTTTTCAACATAAAATCATGAAAGGATAATACTTTCTAAAATCTTATGAAATAAGAGATGAACTTTCGAGCAACTATGGAGAAGGTAGGTACTGTGGAGAAACAAAGTTTTAACAAAACATATTTTGGATTCCACAATAAAGTCATTTTCATTATTACTTCATGTGATATGGCACATAAATAAGTTATTTAACTTATTTATATTGGGGGGGAGGGATCTAAGAATAAAAATTTTCATTTTACTTAGGTACGTACAACTTCATTATGAACATTTTTGAGCTGATTTAGTTTTCTTAGGTATACATGATGAACCCAATTCTAATTTCTACCAAGCACGATTTTGTACAAAATTTGTTTCGCTAAATTCGAGAAGGAGAGTGAGCTATGAAGGATATTTTTGCAAAATTTTAAAGCTGATCTCACCTAAAACAGGAAACATGAAACATTTGTACATTGTTAAAAAAGTAAATATTAACATGGCAGGCTAATAAAACATTTAAATTTTGGATATATCTCTCATGACACAATACATATTGATCCCATCCGTCCGAAGATATTATAATCTCATCTCATTAAATGAACGGACAAATCACTGATAAATAACGGTTTCGATTAAGACCTTAAAAGAGGACCAATTTACAGGAAAAAATCTATGTAGGTAAATAACTACGTTTCATCAGGTATTGAATCGCTGCGGCCTCTATTGGTGGATCTTCCAAGTACTAACTAGAGTCCTCCACTGAATGGCACAATCATTTATATACAGAGCAGCACAAACTATAAATCAGTGACCTACACCATATGCAGTACAGAGTGATAATATCATGTAGAGCATCTAATCTAGAGATTATGAAAAATATAATTACATAAATATAAATGTATAATGAAGGTATTTATTTACCTAATACACAATTATACGACATAGTACCTACAATAAATATGTGTCACCCTAAAATTAACCCCCCCCCCCTAATTACATGTTCATGCAGTAGGTTACAATATTTGAAAATTTAATTTTAACTCTTTTACTTATTTTACCAACGTTTTTTGCTCTTTTTATTTTTAGAAAACGAGGTTTTCGTACCCCCGTTATACAAATAAATTTTTCTTGCAAATTTTAATGAGCAAAGTTTTCGATTTAATATACCTGTGTATTTACAGGGTGGTCTCAAAAAGTCAACTAATTGCTCCTGAAGTGCATAACTTTTTTTGTTTAGTAAAGAGCATAACCGATTTTGGATATTTAAGCCTCGTGTTGAAGCTGAATCTTCAGGCAAGAAAATCCAGGCACGAAAATTGACACAGAGCAAACATTAAAAATCAAGTAACTCAAATCAAAATTTACCCTGAAAAACGGCCGTGGAAGCAAAATTGAATGAAATCAACTTGTCTCCCATCAATCCTTCATTTGTGAACACCTTGAGAATTTTATTGCTAACCTGAGATTAAAAATATTACCAACAACAGCCAGATTACATCTGCATGTTTTCAGGAAAAATCGGTGCTCTTTCTTACCTAACAGCGCTCTTTCTTAATGATTTCGAAAAAACCAACAATCACAACTTGACTGAAAGGAGCTACGATAAGAGCAACGATTCCCCCTGAAAACTTTCAGTCGTATTTGGCTGCTGCTATCAATATTTTTTATCTCATGTTAGCAAGAAGTTATTAAAATGTTCGCCATTGCAGGTCTGTTTAGAGACAAGTTTATTTTCATTAAATTTTCCTTTCAAAACGTGTTTCCAGAAGAACTTTAAATTTGAGTAATTTTTTTGCAGTATTTTGATTTTTATGTTTGCCCCGAGCCAATTTTTGTCTCTGGATTTCCTTGGCTTGAGTTTTAGGCAAGCTGAACTTTCAATACGAGGCTTAAAATTCCAAAATCCGTTGGCAAGGAAAAAAGTTATACACTCCAAGAGCAAACAGTAAATTTTTTGAGATAACCCTAGATACAGGTGACAAATACAAGCTTTGAAAACCGTCTTGAGGTGATGGTACATCAAGCTTCAAAATTTGCTCGTCAAAACTTACAAGAAAAATTTATTTGGAAAACGGGGGTACAAAAACATTAAAGTGATTTTGCACGCCTTCACATATATCACCCTGTAGAAAATTTGTGGTCATTTTTTTTTTAGTTAGTTTAGGAAAAATACAGGATTGGGCCCTGTATGGAATTTGAAAACAAAATCTGAATTCCTTGAGAAACCAATCAAAAGTAGGCAAAATTTTGGAGTGCGTTCATTTTTTGCGTAGTCTGGTATTACATGTGTATAGGTGGTATTGAAAGTCAAACATTCAGCTGAAATTGAATTATGATATGACATCTTAATATTAAATTCGAATTAACATTGAATTTCAATTCTATTTTTTGAATTATTTTTGGTGAATTCTGCTTTTGTGAGTTCTGTATGCATCACATACAGTGCTACTAATACAGTAGTAGGTACACGCATCATATCTACTACTGTGCCGAAATATCAACACTTTGGCCAAAGAATTACCTACCTCGGAATGCTGCATTATATGCTTTTTATGCTGTTTTTAAACTACACAATCCTCACTGTTTATTTCATTTAGCAATTTAGCAACAGGTCTCATACCAGCACTTCCAAAGATTATTTTTCTCTTAGATGACTGTTACAACAAAAAATCCCTAAAACCTGAAATAATGGAACCTTACCTACCTTCGTACCTATAAAAGTAAGAATGAATGATGACAAAATTGACAACAAAATAAGACACTAATCTTTCCTAAATTTTCCTTGTATTTTTTTGCTATAAACTGGACCATGATAAATAAAGTAACTGAAAGTACTTACCACCTGATGGACAATTGGCCTCATCACTTCCATCCGGACACTGCTGCTCTCCATCACATCGTGTTCGGCTAGGGAGACAAGTACTGCCGCATAAGATACCTCTGCAGCCTGCAATAATAATTATTTTTATTTAAATAAGAATTTAAAATTAATTTTTAATTATTACTTATACAGTGTGTCTGTGTAAGTTGATGTCATACTTGGAAACTTTTTTATCAACTACAAAAAGTTATTCTCCATAAAAAGTTGTGCTTGGTCTGAAACCTGAAATGAAATAGTCATACATCAAATTTTTGAAGTCTCATACGAGGTTTGTCCAAGAGCACGAATCTTGTCAAAGAGTAAAGTCAAAAAAAAAATTGTTATTCAAAAAAAGTGATCAGAATTGAAAACATCATTCAAGTATGTAATTTATCAAATATGTGTTTCATCGAGGAGATACGGCTCCTCGGTACCTAACAATTTTAGTTTTTGAGCTGTATTTTTAATTTTCACAAATTGGTGTACCTAATTGTATATTAGAATGTTTTCAATTCTTATGAACATTTTTTGATATTATCAAATATAAAGATACTTTAATAATTCTTTGGGAAAATTCATATTTTTGGAGAAACCTCGTATACGACTACAAAAATTTTATGTCCAACTTTTCCAATTTCACACCATGTACTTTTTTTTAACTTTTTATGCAGAATAACTTTTTTCCCTAAAATGGATCATAAAAAAGTTTTCCATATGACTTAGACAGACTGTAGGTATATGATATATTTTAATAAAGTTTTTCTGAGTCCCATTATAATATTGTTACCAGGAGGTACTTGTCTTAAAAGCATCAGAAATTTAAATCAGTTATTTTCGTTTTGTTATAATAGGTACTGGTTGAAGGGGGAACCTACAACCCCAAGACACTAAGTCACCAGAGAGGCCAAGCACTAAACATTTTTTTTTAAACCTCGTCGTATCTACATTTCAACCGGAAAAGTACCTATTGGATCAATTAATGATAGAAAAGAAATTAATATTAATAAATATAAATGCACTATAAATAACAATTTATATAGATAACAATGGATCGTCATTGATTTTAATTGTACAGTAGTTAGACGTTATCTTGATGTAAATTGTATCAATCAATCTTAATGAAGTCTGATAAGCTAAGAAAAACACAATTTTTTTTCCAGTCCAATTTTTTCAAATCTATTTTTAGTCCAGTCAAAACTAGACCAAAAAGTTTGGTTTCGAGAGGGTTCTAGTGACATAGGAATGACACATTGCCAGGCCATTGTAACTGACAGTTCTACTAAATACCAGAATGGTTCAGCATTCTGTGCATGTTCGAGAATATATTGTGTATAGAGAAACGTCAGTGAAGCTCCTAGATACCTTCGATGACACCTCAGAGAACTTATATAAGAACCGCCGTGGCTGGAGAGCAGTTAGTTTTGTATCTTGGATGTGAATGAAAGCTATGAAGTGTCACAGAAGGAAGACATTGAGTGAAGTGACAAGTGATAGTGAAGTGAAAGAGTGATGTATGTGTAAATAAGAGGAACAGCTGATTGTTTTGATTTGGAGATTATTGTTATAAGTTATAGTTGTGTTTGAGAATACAGAATTTTGTAAGACTTTAAATCTGGTATTAATAAAGTGTGAGACCAGTAACAATAAATAGTTTCAATAGTTTCAGTACCTAATATGTAGGGGGAAGAACCCTGAATAAAGCCTAATAAAGTTCCATGGATTTTAGAAGCAGCGGGGGTTGTTGTTTTTCATATTGCCGGGCATATTTAAAAAACGTCGCACAGAAAATTGTATACTTTCCAAAATTAAAGACTATTGAAGTCCCCAAATCGACAACTTACAAAATAATGTTTATGTCTTACTATATCTGAGATAGGAACAAATCTCCCTGTTAAATTTCCTATTTTAGCCAGCTCATATCTCGGAGACGGAGACGGAGACGGTAACACATACAGATAAAAAATAATGTGAATATATTATTTTATACGAAATTTAATAAGCTTTGCTATCTTGTAAATATTTATAGTTTCTATGAACCTTTGAGCACCCTCCCCTTCCCCTCGCATTGTCTGAAATCAATGGGACTTAATTAGGCGTTTTTCAGGGGCTCTCCCATACATTATTGATTTTTTTATGCAACAAATGGATGATCCAATGCAACAAAAATCCTAATTTGACTTAACTAATCATTATAAAGGCTTTACGATAAGAATTATTAAGGTTTCATAGTAAAGAGACGATAATATGTTGTGTTTTTTTCATTAGCTACCTACTTCATTGATTTTTGTCATTTTAGTAAATAAAAGAAACCTTTACAGAATTAAGAATATTGCAAAAGTAATAAAATCAAAGAAGAAATCTACAAATTCCAACAGAAGTATAATCAAGTATAAATGATGAATTATTATAATAAGAATCCTTATAAGAATTATTACTGCTAATTAAGAATATAAGGATAATAATGAGAATAAAAAAAAAAAAAAATTATTTATTTATTATTTATTTATTTTTTTTATGAGAATACAGGGTTATTCACGGTATACGCCACGGAAGATTATGACCGTGTCTCTGGATTTTAGGATTTTTTTATTTTTGGAGTGGATAAAGACCCGGCAGAGGTCCGTTTTAAAATTATATTCATAATGTACAGGGTGTCCCAAAAGCATGAAACATATCAAAGTTATGTTTTTTTAAATGGAATGCTCCTATGTTATTGCATTTTTAGATTGTCTGAGAAGAATAAATAAGATTGGCTTTTACAGTTGGTGTTTAAATTCAGAAGTTTTTGAGTTATAAACAAGTGAAAATCGTCATTTTTCAAGTTCAAGGCCCTGTACAACGAAAACGGTTCAAGATAGAGAAAAACGGCTTACATGTCCCTATTTTAACTTTTAATGTACTATCCTATGGTATAGAAACATTTGTACTTTCTTTGATTTTTTTATTTGTCGACGCGTGGAGAAATCTCAGAATTTTTCAAATTTTTTATCAGCCTGTATAAACATTTCATCTACATCATTGGATAGTACATGAAAAGCTAAAATAGGAACATGTAAGCCGTTTTTCTTTATCTTAAGCCGTATTCCTTGTACAGGGCCTTGAACTTGAAAAATGACGATTTTCACTTGTTTAAAACTCACAAACTTCTGAATTTAAACACCAACTGTAAAAGCCAATCTTCTTTTTTCTTCCCAGGCAATCTAAAAATGCAATAACATAGGAGTATTCCATTTAAAAAAACATAACTTTGATATGTTTCATGCTTTTGGGACATCCTGTGCATTGTGAATATAATTTTAAAACGTACCTCTGCCGGGTCTCTATCCACTTCAAAAATAAAAAGATCCTAAAATCCAGAGACACGCCCATAAACTTCCGTGGCGTATACCGTGAATAACCTGTATATTATTATTGCACAATTTCTTATTATAGTTACTCTGGTCCTTTTATTTCCGTAATTTACCACAAGTTTCTACATTGCAGTATCTAATACATAAAAACTGTAATTTCAGAGTAATATCAGATAGGCAAGCCATACTCACTTGTACAATGGTGTTCATCAGTTTCATCATCACAGTCAGGTTCACCATCACATCGTTTCGACAAAGGCAGACATCTACTAATGTCACAACCGAATTCATCGATGGCACAATCTGAAAAATTATGAAAATTTTAAGTTTCATGACCAAGAAGTCATTGAAACACAAGATTAATCGAAAGAAAGCGATGAACCACATAATTTACAATGTTTTGGCGGTAAGTCCATAAGTGATCTTTTCTTCTGTTTATTCGCACCTATTAAGCATGATCACAATGAAAAAAATCACTTATTAAGCGTCTCTACCCTTTTACTTGCAGAATATGAATACAAAGAGTTTTTGCTTAATCATTCAATGGAAATATATGTTCAAGGTTAAATTCTGTACAGGACTGTAACTATATAAAAGCGATTTATTCTTAAGACAGGGTAAGAAGAATATTAAAAACAAAAATTAGTAACCAGTAAACAAGTATAAAAACAAAAAACAAAGAAGCACGTCTAGTATTTTATGATTAACCATCTAGAGCCAGACAAATCCCATAATCCACAAAAGCTGTATGTTAGTTGCGTACAACCCCCTCATTTTAATTCCTTCCTGTACCAGAATCGCAGTTCCTCTCATCCTCCCCGTTAGCGCAGTCTTCTTTTCCATCACATCTGTGGTCAGCACAAATAGTTCTTGAACCATCACTGCACTGAAGGACGTCATCAGCTCTGCAGTGATGCTCCAGTCCACCATTCCCACTTCCCTCGTCAATAATGGTCCTGGTATCCTCGGTAGTAGTAGGTGGAGGACGAGGTGTAGGATATGTTGTAATGGCGGGAGCTACAGTGGTCGTGTTTGGTTCTAGTTTGGTACCAATAGGTTTGAGAATAAAAAATTATCAAGGTGCTCAAAAAAAGCAAATAAAAAGATATATAAAAAAATATAAAAAAAAATAAAACCTACCAAACGGTGGCCTACAACCTATCTCATCTGAACCATCGGTACAATCCATCTGGCCGTTACATCTGGATGTTGAAGGGACACATTCGCCATTTTGACATGTGAGTTCATTGGCATCACATGAATGAGGAGGATGTGTTTCTGTATTAAAAAATAAATAAAAAAATAAAAAATAAATTTACAAAAAAAAAACTTATAAGAAAATAATATTAAAAAAAAATGTCTAAGCAAAGAATCGCATCAGATAGTCTCAGAAATTATTTAGTTTCAATACTGCACTCTAATATTACAATAGCTATTATCTGACCTATTAAATAGATCAATTGGCAGGGTTGATAAATTCTTTAAAGGGATGACAGTTCACCTTATTTAGTAATTCATGGTTAGTTTTGTGAAGTTTTCTTGGATATCTAAAATATCCCAGTTATTTGTTGAATGCTGTGACAAAATAATTATACCTAATTAAGTCAATAATAACTGACATAATATTATTGTAAGAGCTATAATATTACAGGCATATAGTCCAATAAAGTCTAAAAAGTCATACGTATCGATTAAGAATACACATCCATTTGATAGTTCGATTTATTTTGTTTCATATACGTGGTTTTTATAGTAACCGTCCAGTTTGTCTAAACACTCCATCCCGCATAAATAAGTATACGTCAACATTGGTTTTGAATGAGAATTAAATGCACAACACAGAGGATAGAATGTCATTACGTGAATAAATTTTATGTAGTTGTCAGTGGCTCTCAAACTGACGTAAGCGCTTCAATTCATTGTTTGAATGATTCCTTCAATAATTTACGCTCGTTCACAACTTGACAATTAACTGTTTGACATTTTCTGGTGAAATTAAAAATATTAATTCGGACGGTTAGTGTGACGTCACATCTGACTTTTTAAAGTTAATCCTACTATATATGTATTTAAAAAAAAAATATATATTTGAGAGTACCTTGTATAAAAAATTCCTTATTTCTTTCAGTAAGGAGCTTAACAGTGAAAGCACATGTTTGAATCAAAAAGGAGTAGTTTCCTGTCTGCAGATTTACCAAAATGGCGATATCAAATAAGTTCTAAGATGTATAGCTCTGATAAAGCCCATTTGAGTCCTTAAAATAAGTAATATATCAGCATTTTGATAAAATTGCAATTCAAGGAAACAACTTTACATGCGGGTAATTTTGAGGGAAAAAAAAAAACTTTACATATTTAAATTATTTAGGCCTCTCAACATCAGTCATCCTCCGAAATAATCTTTAAAATTGTTCTTTACTTAATTTCAAATCCTGTTATTTTTCAGTTCAATTGCGAAATCCAAGGATTCAATGAAAATCTTGGATTAAGTAGTTCACTGCTATTGTGTGAAAAATTTTGGAGGCAACACAGTACCATTTGGAGGGAAGGACACAAAGAATCATTTCCTCAATAAAACAATGGGAGACAACATATTAACGAGAAGATAGTTTCTCAAGCTACTGAATTCAGTAGCTTTTGAAATCAATTTTCCAATTTTATTTATGATCAGGAAGCTGATGACCAATAACAAGACATTTAAATAATTCCTGATTGTTACCTTAGTTATAATAGTTATAGGTAAGTACTTTTTGTATTCCTGTGACTAGAGAATTATAGACTAGAAAGAGTAGAAAAGAAAAAATCTTTTTGCCTTTTCTAGGTACTTTGGGCAGAAGAACTTCTCTCATTGCTGCTAAAAGATACATTAAGATACATTTTTCTTCTCTGCACAGTTTCTGAGCTGAGTGTAACCAAATAAAAAATATATATCTCAGTGCGTAGATATTAATTTCAACAATTTACCCCTTAGAGTTAGAGAGTAGGTAAACAACTTTTATTCTCACTTAGGTACTTAGTTCTCAACTAATCTTTTAAATCATGCAAAGCCTAAGCTCAGTAAGTTCTTGCTTTTGCAGATTACTCTTCTGATTCTGATAGAGGGGTGAAAATGTAAGTTAAAAGAATATTAACTATGTGACTAATTTTTTGAGAATTCGATTTGAAAATTTACTGTAAGCAGTGTATGATGATCAATTTTAATCCCTTAGTTGATTTTTTCTGACCACCAGTGTTAGAAAAAATCAGTCAAACAATTTGTTTTGAATGGGGTCATCATTTGGACACAAAAATCACCTCTCATCCCACCCCATCGCGAGGAGATGAGGGTGGGGTGACTTTTAAATATTGGATAGGAACTGCCATTATTTATTGCGAATTATGATTTTGTGTGAAACAATATCAAACTATTACCTGAAGCTTTCTTTCATCCGATGCCTACCTCATCCCCGAAGATGTAGGTCAAAAACGAATGATCCATTTTAATTTATTATTTTCATTTCATTGATTATTTTATTGTTAGATTATTGGATTGTCACAGCAGCCATTTGAAGTTTTGATGATAGGATGAATGGTTTTGACAGCTGACTGTTACATAAAAAAATCATATTTTTTGACAGCCTGTGACAATTCATAAATTTATTAAAAAAATAATCAATAAAACAAACGTAATTAATTTAAATGAATCACGCAAATTTGACCTACATTTTCGGGGGTAGGGCTCCAAAATTAAAAATAAAAATCAATAAAATAAAAATAATTAATTAAAATGAATCACTTGATTTTGACCTGAATTTTTGGAGGCAGTGGAGGCTTCGGTTGAAACAATATTTCAGGCAATAGTTTGATTAAGTATATTATTTGTTTCACACATAATCGTAATTCGCGACAAAAAATGGCAGGTCCTATTCAAAATCTCAAAATCACCTGTGATGGTGATTTTTGTGCCCAAACGATATGTCCCTCTCCAAACCAAACAACGTTTTTTTTTCATTTTTTTTTTTACACTGCATGCTCGTCAGAAACAAGCAACAGGGAGGATTAAAATGGATCTTGTACAAGATTACGCCACGTTTTCTGGCACTCAGAAAGACAAGTAGGATAAGTGAGGTCACTAGAAAACGGTTTAAGATGCAACAGAATCGTTTTTAGGATTATTTCTAACTTTTTTACTAAGATTCTATAACAGTATCTCTAGAAATTCGTTAGATAGTCATCAAATGTAATGTCAGTTATGAAAGAAATATTTCTTTTAGACAGATGACCAAAAAGTGGCAACTTTTGAAACAAAAATCAAGAAAATAAACTTGAACCAATAAGATGGTTTCTTGGTGTCATTCGCTTGCACCAAACACATGGATTAATGTGACAGAAATTTTGATAAATTCAAAAATTTCGCTCCTAGTATTATTAGTTTCTATTATTCCTTTTAATAGGCTGCGTCACAGCAGTCGTTGGGTTACCTCAGAGGCCCTTGAGGCTACTTGAAAACTTCTGACACTTGGGCTTTACCACAGCCATACAATATTTATTTATTTTTATTCCTTTTAATTTTCCCAATTAATATAAACGATATAAACAAAGAAAAATGAGCACAAAGTCTTAATTTACAAACTTACGACTACTTTTTGGCCAGCTGTATAAAAAAGTTATCATTCCTTTCATAATTGATATTTAATAAATATTAGTTTGGTGGATATTTAATAAATTTTGCCCAAATTTACCTAAAACCTTTCATTTTTCAAAATATTATATTTTTTGCCATTTTGATGTTTAGATGAAGATTAGATGAAGTTTAGATTTCTCTGCAACTATAGTTCACACCATGGAGCTAGTATGCTCAAAGTTAACCTTTCAAAAAGCACAAACTAACGACAAAATAAAAATTAAAAACAAAATAAAAACAAAATTTTCCCATACATATGGTGCGAACTTTTCGGAGAACTTTTTTAGATAAAAATTCCTTTGCAAGTATGAAGTAACAAATACACCATAATGTGCATCACATGTAAATGACATATCGTCAGTGTGTCAGTAACATCTCAAATGTCCAAAATTCTAAAACTTTTCGAAATACAAGAGAAAGTTCTTTTTAAGCACATTAATTATTAAGTAAGGGAGTGGAGACCGATTTCAGAGACATCAGAAAAGTAAAATCAGTATAGGCTTCATTCACAAAGGAGATGTTGCTGAACCAATGACGATATTTGATACATTTTTACAATTATTATTATTATATTTATAGGTATCGGTATAATATCACAAGAATAGGTAGTTATACAAAATCATCAGTATAATCTTTCTCTTCAGGTAGAAAGATATATTCTAAAAAAATTAAAAGCGCTATAGCTTGATATTAGTTAGAAAAAAAAACGCCTAAGTCTCAAGAAAACAAGAAAACATAGTTAATTGTCTGAATTAGAGAAAATATAAATTTTCCTCAATTATGTTGTTTAGTTTCAAAGCACTCAGAAAATGGATTCTTCATTTTCTTGATAAGTAGATATCTAAACACCTACTGTATAAATGAAATTCTAAACAATAATTAATTATTGATTTATACATTTATATAAATAATTAAAGCATCTATCGCTTACTAATATGGAATTACAACCTACAACTCTTGATTATTACTGGCTATAAGTTTACAATAATTACTCTTACATTGAAATATCTTATAACTACATACTATAAATTATTGTCATTGTAAGATTTTTTGACAAGTTTACACAGTTGCACAAGTGATATCAATATAATTGAAATTATTTTCTTTTACAAACAAATCAAATTCCGAAAACACAGTAAAATATAGAATATTTCCTACCATCGAAAGCTCTGAAGTGAAAATCTTCATTTGAAACACTATGCGATCCTATTCTTCTTTGTGATTCGATGTGTGATAAAAGGGTATCTTGAATGGTGTCCCCATCTTGGAATCCTTCACTAGCAAGATCCAAAATTACTTTAGAAGTGAAAGGATCTGCTTCTCGGCGTCTGAAAAAGATTTTCAATGAGTGAAAAATACAAGATAATTCAATTCTTTATAAGTGGATGTGTAAGAAACAAGCACTCAGTAATCTAATTTAACTATGCCTCTTCTCATTTTCGTTATAGAATGTCCTTAGAAACTATAAAAACATTAAAAATGCGTCTACAATTTGTAGCTACCTCCACAGATTTTTCAGGAATATTGGTTCTAAAGAATTACAAAAAAAATGGTAAATTGTTTCCTTTCTGATGGATAATTAATAAAACACTAATGTTTTAAAAAAATCTACTTGTTTCCTTTCTTATCTTCTCTATCTTTTCCAAGTTATAACCAGTTTTGAGAAAAATCGAATTATAACTAGTAAGTATGATTATCTAATTTTATTCTTAGCTCTAGTGATTCTTGTCTTTCAAGATTAAAAACAGGCGAGACTTGCTTAAAAAAAGATTTTTTAATGATTCAGTTTTTAAATAGCTGCCTAAGCTTTATATCTTTTTTTTTTCTTTTGCTCGTAATTAGGTACCTACCTATATGAATATTAAAAAACATTAAAGTTCTGCAAACTTGAATTATTGCCCTAACATCAGTAAGTTGAAACTTAAAAAAATAGATTTTAGACAGTTTGAGAAAAAATAACAGGAGAAAAATTAAATTTTTACATATAAATTGATAAAAAATACCATTTCTTTCCATTGAAGAAAAAAAACTTACTGTATTCTGACGATATGAGCATTTTGTCTGCCTGGAAGTTTTTCGAAAATTGCTTCACATGCTCTGACGAAGTCTTCGGAAAATCTTTGGGAGCTGGGACTGTTTCGGTTCGAGTATTCGGGAATAAATGGTTCGGTAACAGTTAATGTTATCCTGAAGTACACTGAAATGCAAATAAAACTTATTATTTTTTTTTGACTCTACAAAGGTCAATTTTCACTTCAAATGTCTGTGTAGGTATAATGCACTCAGGTACAAAAAAAAAACGGGACCAGTAGTATTTTTTGAAAATCGCTGAGTACCTACCTATAGTTTTTAGATATTTTGGCTTTCAAGTTACACTTTTGATTTTTTATTGATAAAGGCCTTACTCCTGAACGTTTCATGAAACAATATGACATTTTCTCGTTTTAAGAAACAATAACACCACTACATACTTACAATTAAAATTGTCACTTACCTTACCTATAATCTGTCTCAGTAACAACAAGCTACCTATAGCAACCGAAAAATTTACACAATAGCAGAACACAGGCACTCATTACGAATTGAATGAATAATGAAACGTGAAATGATTGAATTTCAGTTTTAAATCATTGTTTCATTAAAAAAGATAATAATTATCATTTTTGTTATGATCCAGGAGGGAGTCCTTTATCAATGCAAAATCAAAAGTGTATACTAAAAGCCTAAATATTCCAAATAAATAACAAAAATTTTCTATTCCAAAAATTTTAATAAAAGAATTGAAAAAATAAATATAAAAATATAAAGTGGCCTAGTTATTTTACACCTGAGTGTATAATGTGTAGACAATTTCGAAAAATAAGACTTTTAAATCAAATTCTTTGATTTAAGAATAGCCTCCACATTCACAATACATATACGAGTACCTACACATCATTACATTAGATACAGAACATAAGGGAACATCAATTAAATTAATAAATTTGAATTTACCTGGATGTTCATGACCAGGAATGATTACATTGCCGCCCCCTGAATGGAAACCAGAATATGATAAATCTTCATCGTCGTCATCGCCGAAGCTGTAATTTTTCATTATTTTTAAACCAGGATTCAGGAGTAGTAAAATAATAATTAAAAAAATGACATGTTGTGCATACTCACAATCCCAAGTTGAAATCACTAGAATTTCTCTGCAAAAAAAATTAAATTAATATGTCGTTATGTAATTTTATAATATCCCAAAACTTACAATAAAGTCTCTATCTTCACTGGCGCTTAGCTGAAAAATTAAAAAAAAGTATATTAGTCAAGGCGGAAGAAATACTATGGAGACTTCAATGATCAGTTACGACACAAACGGAACTAATACGTACATTTGAAAAACTTAAAAAATTGTTTTGGTTTGGTTTTGAGGATTCAATGACGATGTAAATTTTGATCCCTCAGTAAATTAACACAATTAAAGTTTAAATTATATTTAATTGACAAAAATAATTAGTGTACAACTAACGTGGAGGATTCTATACATCATCAGGGTTATATGGTACCTGCCTATAAGTGAATAGAGTAAATTGAATACCTCTATTCTAAAAAAAAAACTGTAAAAATAGATCGCTTCGCTTAGTTCTTTTCTTGTCTTAAATTGACTTGACTTTGAAATTAGTTTATTTCTGCACGCTATCTAGGATTTTGCTTCATCTACATTTCATCAATTTTTTGTAACTTATTCATTACACAGTCTGCGTTAAATTATTATTTAACTTGTGATCTTATATTCTCCGTGGCAACCACAGTGGTTTATCCCCCATACACTGGTTAGGTCACGCTTCGGGTCACGCAAACATGTTGATTTCTTTTCTCGCGTCTATAATAGTGTACGTATAGGTAATGACCCTTTTATTTTTCATAAAAAATAATTGACAATAATCTTGAATTGAGTCGTATCTTACTATTCACGGTGTAACAATATGATAATAATAACCATTTAATAATAATAATAATAATTGCGCAATCAGCTTTAGAGCTCGTAGCGGGTAGGTGTGGTGTCATTCTCATTGGACGAGAGTAGTTCAGAAGATTTTTTTTTCTCGGTCAATGCCATTGTTTGCCTTCGAGGCCTACTTTTCGAAAGGATTCTCTGTGACCACACGCCATCATGTCTTCCAAAATCGCTTTAATGTAGCTCCGTTGAGTCCTGTCCTGGAGAGTTAATCAATAATTGTAATATGAGAATACTTTAAGAAAAACCACGAGTGTGACATGAGGAAGAACTGGAGTCTCTCGGCTCATCAGATCACCTGATAACATTGAGGTAATAAGAACTTAAATCTTGCGATCTCCAATTAAGGCAAAACATGCGCGCAAAACATGGGTGTGAATTTGGAATTTTACGCTCGCACCTACAGTGAGGCGAATTCTTTACGATGATCTTCATTATCATCCATAGTAGTTGGTGACTACGCAGAAATCTCCAAACGCGACTTACATTCTCAGAGGAACGCATATGAGACGCTTCTTCAGAGCGTTTCAAGGGAGCCAATTGTTTGTTTTTTTTCAGTGATGAAATCACCTCCTGCATTAGTGGCTGCGTCAACAAGCAGAACATGCGCTATTGGACTGATACCAATCACCGAGAATAGCATCAATGGTCTTCGCATCACCTGATGTCACAGTGTGGTGTGCAATTTCTTCAACAGGGATTGGTTTTTTGAAGACAATAAGGACACGCAATGATAGTGAATTCAAACTGGTATATTCTCTTGAAAACTCTTCACGGAGCGCCTCATAGCGATAAGGGACGATTTTTAGTGGCCAGTCCGCTCCCCCGATTTAGCTCCTTGTGATTTTGTTGTACCTATTTTTTTTTTTAATCTTGCGTGTAATTCAACCGTCCCAGGACCCTACAAGATCTGAAGACCAACATTTACCAAAACCTACCTGCCGAATGATGGTAAGAGTCACGAAAAACGCCGACAAATCGGCTTATTTTGTGTATGGAAAATAGAGTACTTCATCTATCTAATATAATTTTCAAAAGTGTGTCAAACAGAACTTTCGATATGTAACATCATTATACAGTGTGTCACATTTAAGATGAATACGCCCCTGTATTTTCGTTGTTTGAAGGATATACAAAGTATAATGAGCCACACTTTTTACGATATCTAACTGAAATTTTGTCTTTAAACCCGGAACCTCTCCTACTTACGTCTTCGCAAAGAGGGCGAATTATCGATATTTTGCTTCGAGTTAAATATAGGAATCGAAAAAAGTTACCACAAAAAAGTTTTAAATTATATTTTAACTCCAGATACCGAGTTTCATCACAAATTTCGCATTCAACTTTAATTTTCTATAAAGTGCCTGAGTAGGTAATAATTTGACACATTTAACACTACTGCATAATAATTTAATTTTTAGCACCAAAATAAAGAAAAAATGCAAATGCGAATTTTGTCATGAAACTCGGTAGGTATCCGGGCTATCCGGGATTAGAATACAATTTAGAAACACTTTTTCTTGCAACTTTTTTTGGAGGCGGGGTTGAAGACTTGAAAAAGTAGAATTAAAAATTTCCGTTAGATATCGTAAAAAGTGTAGCTCATCAGTCTGTATGACTACAAAATTTCAAACTCCGATTCCTTCAAACAACGAAAATACATACATGGAACATGGATGTATTCATCTTAAATGCGACACACTATAATGTACAAAAATGGAAAATTCTAATTCATAAAGTTGTATTTATTGCGTTTTGAAAAAAGGGAAGGGAGCGATGCTCCCGCACCTTGTTTAACCATTTACTTGTTTAAGCATTCACTTACATCATCGTATACTTCTTGCCCAGCCAAATCTTGAGGATCAAGCCCGAATTGTGGCTGCTTTTTAAGACTCCTTTTCTCCCTTTCGAGATGTTCAGGAATCGGTAGATTATGTTCTTCTTCTTGAACTTCTGGCTCGTTGCCGAAGTACCAATTTATGCTCCTACGTATCCTATTCACTACGCTGGAAATCCAGCCTTCCTCCTCTGGACTAATTTGTTCTGATAAGTCTCTTGGCACTATTCTACTATCACTATCACGGGCATTATGTAAGTTAGATTGTTCTAAGCTCTCGAAAACTAAATCGGTGTCATCCTGCAAAAAAAAATTATATTAGTTACACTGTCAAATGCGTTCTCAATTGGTTGTTAATTTCGTTATTTTTTCGAAGATTTTCATAAATCTATACTTAAAACTAACACTGTCGAAGAAGACTGCCACGCATTAAAAATGTATGATTTGTGATTTTTATTAGTTTTTATGAAGTTGTCCAGCAAAAAAAAAATCGAGCGGACTTTGTTTAGGTGTTCTTGCAGATGACCAATGTCACATCCTGGTTCCTTTTCAGTGCATGTATTATAGATTTTGATAGACTGGATGCGGCATGAGTTTTCTGGTGCCTCGACAACCGCAGAACTTAAGGCTCGAAAGGTGAGCCACTATAGTAGTGAGTCAAGGCAGTAGGGCTAGGAAAAGAAAATGTTCGCAAATTTGCCCGGAAAAATGCAATATAGCTGAGTTACTCATCAAGTAATAGATTTCGGGTCACCCGTTGCACTCTTGTGGTTTCATATTATTTTGTGTTAGACTTTTGTGTTAGTACGAGGTACCTCAAGCTTAAATCTAAGAGAAACCTCGAAAACTAGCAAACAACAAAGATCTTTATGGCACACTCTCCAGCCTCCCTTGTACCATATCTCAATCAAACAAAGACACTACGGCTCATTCGGAAAAAATATTTTTATTTGTTA
The DNA here is from genome assembly GCA_910589415.1 of Malachius bipustulatus. NCBI lineage: Eukaryota > Metazoa > Arthropoda > Insecta > Coleoptera > Melyridae > Malachius > Malachius bipustulatus. Next base: position 5,744,107 of record OU342631.1, on the reverse strand, counting down.
CCACAATATAATATGTTCTTATTGATTATAGTTAAGATTTGCAAATCGGAAACCAGTTTATTTGGTGTTTTAAATACTTATTATATTTTTGTGGTTGTTTTGAGGAGGTGTGCCGTATCACATTTACCTAAATAACTCAACAAGAGATCATTTTAAAAAGGCGGCCAACAATAAATTGATTGAATCATTTATTTCGATTCACTACAAGCTCTATCGATTGCGTAACTACATAGAATAATCAATATACCTACTGACCATAAATCATATAAATTTATGCAGAATGTAAACGGTAGTAAGAGCATTTTGCTACACTGACGTTGAGAGATAACGCCGCTTATACTCAATACACTACGCATAGTGAGATTCGTTTTGTCTGCATGTCACATTGATATTACAATCATTATTTCAAATCACCAATCCTTTCTTTGCATACCACATAAGGCCGTTCGAGGAGTTCCGCTCATAATCAATTTCTCAGCTAGCAACCTACGAGGAGAACATTGTTATTCTGCATCATTAGTTACCTATAATTTGGGCATTGTTTCCGATAAAAGTAGGTAATTTTCATGTACTTCAGTAAAAAAAAAATCATTGAAAACTCTTGGTATCAACAAGTAGGTATTACACTTTTATTTATTAAAGTGTATGTTTCGTGATCTTACAACAAAATTCAAAACTGAAGAATATAAGAAACATTGAGCGCTGAACGTTTCGCGATAATTTTAACTCTGAAGTGAATATAATGAACGCTTTATGAGATGATGTTGAGACTGGAGGCACGTCATGGTGTACAGATAATTGCATTAATTCCGATGTATCAAGATTATCAAACTGTCTGCCGAGAAGAGTCCCACACACTGGTAGGAGTTTTCAATGCTACTTCGTATACGAGACTGTTTGTGTCATACAAATCTACTATGTCAAAATACTCATGTTAAAAAGGCGGCTTTACACGATGCCAGTAACTGGCGCGAGTTACTAGAACCGAGTACTGGAAGCAAGTGTTTTTCAGGACAGTGGTTTCTACACGGTTTCCAGAACCTACTTAATGTACGAGTATTCAATATAAATGTCAATTTGAAGTACAATATTTATAAGTTATGAACTTATTTTACTAAAATGAATTTGAATCAAAAGCGTATTATCAAAAAAATGCTTATTATTAATTTAAAGTCAATGCGCGATGCATTGTTAGACATATAAGAAGAGAAACTAGAACCAAAAAAGAGAAAACGGCTGGCTAGAAAGAAGAAAGAAAATAGCGTCCCTGCCAGTCCAGTAGGACGGACGGTGGGGATAATTACTTGTGCCAGTGAATAGAAGGGCTTTCTATTTACTCGACTGGAAAGGTTTACTGGAACGAGTGTTACTGAAATATAAAATTATTTGTTTACACTAGGAGAGTTGCTAAACTCCAGTACTCGGTTCTAGTAACTCGTCTCAGTTACTGGCATCGTGTAAAGCCGCCATAACAACAAAACCCAAATCCACAAAGGAAAAGCTGTCTTTTCCTCTGTGGATTTCCACCAATCTACACAAAAAGTCTTTTGTTTCTATATAGGTGGTTATTTCTTATTGAAATCTTGTGGCAGTATTCAACAACTCACAACTCTTCCGAATAACATTTTCATAAATCTTTAAAAACTAGGGTAGTTTACCATTTTTAAAAGTCGTTTGTCTATTTTTAGTAGCACCTCGTATACACGCAAGCAGATAATTTCTCTTTGGTTAGTGGTTTCTAGGTTTGAGACAGTAGGGCGGATGCTTTTTTCAGAAACTATTTCTTGAGCATTTTATAATCAAAATTTTCTCATAATATGATAAAAATTTTCTGCTGGACCCTGCAATATGATGTTTAGGTTAATCGCTCTTACATTAATTGCGAGTAAAGTGACCTAAGTATAGTCTTATTACCGTGGTTCACTGGCAGTGCAAAAATTATTTACCAGAACAGTTATTTGAATAAATTGGTCTGATAGATATTAAGTTAAATTAGTAATTTGGTGCACGCAACTCAATACGTCTTGTGCAAGCAGCGTTTTATTGAAACAATTGTTATTTATTATTTAATGAACTATTTACGAAGGCGTTTAATAAATTGATTACAAGAAAATGTATATCATAGTTTTATTGGCTAGTTTCATATGACCTATTGACATTATTGCGCTAATATTTCAAAATGTCAATAAAATAATGATACGATGAGCAATAACAGATGAACTGATTACATTTAAATCTGATTTATAAATCTGACAAATCTTACGCTTTTACTTTTTTATACAAGGTGATCAGCTAAGGGTGAGAGCTGCCAAATATCGGGATTCTTGCGGAATTACGTATTTATAAATTATTGTATGCATTTCTTGATAAATAAAAGTGACCACAAGAAATTATCAAGATGGCCGCACTTACTCAAATTCCTCAAATAAATTTAGATTGAGTAGTTTATGAGTTATAAGCAAGTGAAAAAAGTAGTTTTAAAATTCGAAGCAGTGTAGGAACAACGATAACGGCTCAAGATGTTTAATAACGGTTTATATCCCTGTGGTATCGATACCATACGAAAAGTTAAGAAAGGGAAAACATGACCATAACAGAGACAAAAGTTGACAATGAAAACTCTAGCCCATTAAAATGGATAGCCCATTTTAATCTATGCAAGTCTGGAAAAAAAGTAGCTCTTTTCATTAATACAGGGTGTTTAATTGGTAAACGGACAAACGGTAATTGTGAATAGGGGACACCAAGGCGGTTCTAAGAAACCCATGGTTAATGGGTCTGACGTCAATAATAACATAGATACAGGCTGTTTTATGGATATCGGTAATTTCATTGAAAGGCCATAATGAGGCGGGTGCTTACCCTCTTGACACCAGTTTTTGTAGACACCGTGACTATCCTAGCTCTGCCACAATTACTAACGATCCACCCTGTGTATTTTTTTGAAATTTGGTTAACAAGTTTCCATTTCAATGCACAAACGTTTGACATAATACCCGGAAGACAAATCCAAGTCCGGACTTAAAAAAATCACTAAATATTATTGTGTTCGTAAAACAACAACAGTTACTGATGTATATCAGAATTTTCAAAATTCGTTTTGGTATTTTAAATGAGCAGAAAATATTGAATTGAACAATTTCCTTTTTGTAGTTCCGCATCCGATTCTAACGTGTGGCATTTTGATCTCGAATTTGGATTTTTGCTTAAAACCGGTTCATAACATTCAAAAATGTCATATTTTTAATGAATAAAGAACATACGTTATAGTAGTGTATTAAAATTTGTGAAATATTTCAGACAATAACTTCTGTATCTCATTAAACTCTTTAAATGTTTGAGTAGAGGTCTGTTCAAGACCAAATATTGAGTTTATTGTTTTTTTTCCAACAGCCTGTAGGTTTACTGGTATTTACTAGTACAATCCACACTTAATGAGAATGAATCAAATACTGCGGTTAACAATAATTTTATCAAAATGTAAATACAGCAAGAGCCGGTCATAATATTAATTACCTTTCGCCATTCTTTAGCGTATATTTAACTCAAAGAAATTAAAAAAAAAAAATGTTTAACTGATAATTTTTTGCTCTATTAATACCAAAACGCATTTGGAAAATTCTGATATACTCATTTATTAATTTGAATATGAATGAACTCAAACGAATGATAAATGAATACAAACATTTATAAATATTTGTAAGTTCGGACCTGGATTTTTTTCAGGTTATTATGTCAAACATTTTTTGTGAACTGAAATAGAAACTTGTTAACCAAATTTCAAAAAAAATATACAGGGTGGTTCGTTATGACTTTCGAAAAAAATTGACGATATTCATAAAACACCCTTCATGTTATTAATGACGTGAGGCCAATTAACTATAGGTTTTTTGAAATTGGAATTGGAAACATTTGACTTTTGTTTACCTTTAAAAGAAATTTTATAGAAATGATCAGAATCCAACAAAACCCAAAGAACTCTACGGAAGACTTAGAAAATCTAAGTAGCATTAACACCTTTTTAGTAAAAATCGATAAAGAAAACAACCAAACATAATTTAAATTGATTTAAAAAATTTTTATTCTTCCGAGATTTTTCTTTGATATTAATTACAATAATGTTAATTATACTAACAATGTAAAACCTAGTGATGAAGTCGTCAAAAAAGAAAAATATATATATGTATATCAAATCATGTTTATTCATATTTAATAAAAATATATATTATTTTTATGTTTATCATTTTTAGATTCATATTAGAAAAAAACTTATGAATTTTTTTTATTATTTTGGCCCCAATTATAATTAAAATTTCATTGCTATGATGTATTATATCGTTTTTGTTGCTGTTAAGTGTATAACAAGTCCTATATGATTAACAATTATTACCGTCAACTTAGAATTTAATCTCAACTTCGTAAGTATGGGATAGGAAAAAAAGTGTTCTTTTTTTCAAACGACTGCATTCCCAAATAATTCATAATATCAATTATAATAGTAAAGTCAAACCAAACTACCAGTTTATAAATTAATACATGTATACTACATACTCTATACATGTATAAATTAACCGATCTCTGCTCTTCTCAAGATCCCAGTGGCAAGAGAGATAGAAAAGCTCATATTTTTCAGGACTTTAATGGGCCAGGTCTGTTATTTGTCCATTTTTCTGCGTTTAGTGTGCTTCTGCAGTGAATTTTTTTAAATGTTCGTACAGGGCTGAAAAAGTGAACTAATGCAATCTTTTGTCTCAGACTATGTTGATTAGAAAACAAGACATAGGGAAATAAAATTTGAAAATACGTATTTGCAAATATTTGCTCCCCTGCATATTTTGGAGCAAAACATATATCTGAATTATTCTAAATATAACATTTGTTATTAGAGTTTTTACAATAAAGTTAGGTACAATAAATATATTTATTATTATTATTATTATTCACACTATTCTCAGGTCTCCTGGTTAATGATCAAAATGGGGTACGGGTTTTCACCAAGCACTCCCATCTACTCTTGACTTAAGAATCTTCTAATTATCCTGGTGGTGTTAAGTATGACAGCCTTCTGCATCACAATGAAAGCAGGAGTTCGTATATCCAATATGTCTAAGCTCCTGTAAAGTTCCTTTGGTACAACCCCTGTGGCAGAGATGACAACCGGAACTACAGTGACTTTATTTAGGTTCCACATCTTTTTTAATTCATCCGCCAATTCAGTGTACTTGCGTTTCTTCTCTGCGATAGTGGTAAGAATATTGTGGGTGTTTGGAATGGCAATGTCCGCTATGATGGCTTCCTGCTTCTGCCTATCTCTAACAACAATGTCCGGTTTGTTAAATGGTACACAACGGTCAGTGATAATGGACCTGTCATAGTAAATGGTGTACCGTTCTGTTTCGACGACAGTTTTTGGCTCATACTTATAGTATGGTGTTCTAGGGTGATCTGTAAGAACTCCTAGTCTGTAGCATATTTCCTGGTGAATGATTAACGCTACTTGATTGTGTCGATGTAGATAGTCACTCTGGGCAAGTAAGCTGCACGCTGCTGTGATATGCTGAATTGTCTCAGGCTTTTCCCCACATTTTCTACATCGCTCATCAGCTATATTAGGGTCTTTGATGAAGTGTCTCAAGTAGTTCCTCGTCTTCACCACTTGGTCTTGAATCGCCAACATAAAACCCTCTGTCTCAGGGTACAGCTCCCCAGCCTTTAACCACGTGTTTGACGCTTGTTTATCAACAAAAGGTTTATCAAGATCATGGGGGTGCCTCCCGTGAAGGGCTTTACTGCGCCACTCGCGGTTCTTTTCCTCACTGCTTCCTGTTTCTTCATTCCGCTGCGTTCTTTCACTTGCCAGATTGAGGGGCGTATATTTACTGTCTGTTTTGTTTATGCACTGATGTAGAGGCGATGTGGATCTTGTCTGGAGGAAATATGTTCTTAACGAAATATGAGCTTAATTTGATGGTTGTGCAGGTTTTTAACATCAACCAAACCCCTTCCTCCTTCTTCTCTTTTCAGCGTCAAAGAATTGTGCTCGATTTTGGATGATGTTTTCTATGTTTTGTCAATTCGATTCTTGTTTTTCTCATGATATTTTCAAGGTCCGTTTCTGTCCATGCTATAACACCAAATGAGTATGTTAGCAATGGTACAGCCCACGTGTTAAGGGCTTTGAACAAATGTTTACTATTGAGTTGTGTTTGACAAATCTTTCTGACTCTTTGTATGTATTCTGCAAGCAGTTTTTCTTTGATTTTAGTATGTTCTACTAGTTTAGCTTGCTCATAAGTCATAACCTAGGTACTTGTAAACATCCTCTTCTGTCATTGAACCTATCCTCTCTCCATTTCCCAATTCAATTCCTTGGGCTCTAATTTTTCCTTTCTCTATGTTTATCGTTTTGCACTTATCTAGGCCGAATTTAATGTTAATTATTATTATTATTATTATTATTATTATTATTATTATTATTATTATTACTTTCTTGAACTGCATTTCCACATTCTGATAAAAATTTAATGAAATTTTTAGAAAATTCGTGCCAAAAGTATAATAAGCAAGAAATCAAAGAAGTCAAAATTGATTGTTTTGATTTGGTTGATTGACTCTTGAACTTGCTTATTCGAGACAAAAAAATCCATACCGGAAAAACATTTTGCCAATTTTGACTGAAATAATATGAGTGTTAATAATTACCATTGATGTTTCAAATTCGATTGTTCAAATATTTTTATACGTAGGTATATGCAACATGAACCCATAAACTATAACTGATGTTTATTGTATTACAAATTAATATGTCCAGTATAATTATCCAACTTTACTACACGACTTTTTTATGTTCACAACTAAAATAAAACATCCAAGCCTTGTTATAACGTAAGAAAGCCGGGAGATTCTCTATTTGCATAACTGAAGGCGGAAGGGTAAGGCGACGTCGTGAAATGGAAGGGTTGGGGTGAACCTCGGAGACGCTGGGTAGATTAGCGTTAAGGGCTTTCCCGCCTAACTTTTACTCTATTTTGCAAATTTGTTTTTCCGCGGAAAAGTGTCGGCGGTGTCTGGAATATCAAGTGCGTGTCGTAGGTCATCCCTATTATCAGAGCAGCGACAACTTACAACACTCGTGCCCGGAATCGTGACAGATTGCCCGGGAAATTGCCTCTCGATGCCCACCAAATCCAAAACATCCCCGCTTCATTTCATTCTCACCGTATCCAATATGATGTTTCTGCAATCAAATCTTTCTTTTATACGCTTTTCTCTTGTCTTAACGATTAGTAGAAACAACTTTCTTTTGGTCACTTAGGTAGTAAAGTAGTATTAAATGTTATTATTAGAAGGCAATCGTGTTAATATTAAAAACTCTTCGCTCTCAATTAATAGTTAAATACCTCTTCCCAATTTTACATTTTTATTATGTCTAGTCGTTGATACTTCTTGGATATACGTCCGAGTGTTATTGTGAAGAGTAAAATATCGCGTAACGATAATATTTTTACATTATACGGGTGATCCCGAAATGGCGGACATGGAATACAGGGTCTTGTAGAGGATGTTCAAAAAGACAGTAAATTAAAAAAAAAAGTGTTCCTCGGCTTCATTACCGAGATATAGGGTGTCCTTTTTCTAAAATTTAAATCGAAATGGCGGTCAAATTTAATTTTAAACAACCTCCACTGGCAAAAGCACATGATTTCACATAACTATAACGATAGTGCTTTGCTTTTTATTTTTTTATTGTAGGGAACGGAATTACAGGCATTCAAAGTTTACCCTCGAGTTTACCTATTCCCTGTGCTCAACAAAAATTTTCAATGTGGCATCGTTGTTCGAATTCGAGATTTTGAATATTATCGAATTTGTATCCGCGCAACGATTATTGTTTTAAGCTTTGTTGCGTTTCCATTATTTTTCTGCCTGAAGAATGGTATCTAGTGCAGTGTTGTGACTTTATTTTCCACAAAAGTGGTCATATCTTCTTAAGGGAGCCATACTGGAGAAAACAGTAAATAAAACTTAGAATCTTTAATCCACAATCTGTGGTGCTGTCCGTGTCCGCCATTTCGGGATCACCCTGTACATATAGGTATTTAAACTAAGTACGTAAGTAACTAAGTACCTAAGCAGAAAGAAAATAACAGTTTCCTTACAACCTAATAAGAAATACCTAAAGGGTGTTCGAAAAGCAATACGTTTGGAGTATGGCCTGGAAGCAGAATTTCGTCTTAACTTAAACTGACAGCTATGGTTTTTGCTATAGGCTAGGGGCCGGTTGCATAAACGTAAATTAAAAATTGTGAGATAATTACTGATTTTAGATTGTAAATTTTGAAAATATGGCGATTATATATTTATTAATCTTTTATATTTTATCGGTAATTAACTTTTCTTAAAGGGATTAAAACTTATTTTTAGCAATATCAGATCAATATTTTGATAATACAGGGCATTTAAAAATCAGTAATTATCTGATAGATATTTAATTTATGTTTGTGCAACCGGCCGTAATGTCTATAATTTTATTCTATTATAATAACAGTTGTCAAAAAATTCAAGAACGATATTAAAATAGGCACTCACTTTATCGACATTTTTATAACACAGATAAATACAGGGTGTCAATTTTAAACTTGCCACCCCCAAATTCTTCATTGAATTTTTTTTTTCAAAGAAATCCCGAAATAGGTCAATTTTTAAATTTAATTTATGTTCTATTGACGTAAAAATATTTTATACCGGATTGACTTGACTCAGTAATGACGACATTGTCTATTTTTTTAAATGGGACACCCTGTATATTATTTCATTTTCAGATTGTCTGAGAAAATCCAGTAGGAATGGTTTTTACAGTTGCAGCTTACGTTGAGTAGGTTATGAGTTATAAACAAATGAAAATCGCAATTTTCCATTTTGAAAGCAGTGTACATCGGACACGGCTCTAAATATCGAAAAACGGCTTACATGTCCCTATCTTAACTTTTGAAGCGGTATCCTATGATGTAGATGAAATTTTTATACAGGGTGATCAAAATTCTGATAATTTTCGTCACCCTGTATGAAAATTTCATCCACACAGTAGGATACCGCTTTAAAAGTTAAGATAGGAACATGTAAGCCGTTTTCCGATATCTGTAGCCGTTTTCAAAACAAGCTGCTTCGAAAATGAAAACCTGAGATTTTCATTTGTTTATAACTCGTAAGCTACTCCATTTAAACTGCAACTGTAAAAACAATTTTTATTAGATTTTCGCAGAGAATCTGAAATTGTATTGATATACAGGGTGTCCCATTCAAAAAATAGACCATATCGTCGTTGCTTAGTCAAGAAACATCCTGTATAAAAAAATTTTACGTCAATGATGGCTCTGATGACATACGTCTTTCTTAGAAGTTCTCTGTCGGCAATTGCTTGAGGAATCGCTATTTTCATTTTTGTAGATAAACAAATTAGGACCACCCTGTATATTATGTAATTTTTAACTGAATGCATTTTAATTAAATATATTTGGAAAATTGGTTGATAATTTAAATTAATTCATGTATCTCATCTTAATCAAATCAACATAATAAAGCTCTTAAATGTAGACGGCATCCCTGATAATACTTGATAGCTTCCTAAATTGGCAAAGATCGGAAGCTAATTTTTAATAGTCGCTCGATTGACGTCCCGGTCAATATTTGCCGGGCAATATTTCAACATTAAGTTAATAATGAAGCCCTGGCTCATTGATAGGCATCAGACAGTGATACTCCGCGGTCTTGGCAGGGTGAAGTTGCCGCAGAATAGCGGACGCGTGACTCGAATCGCAACTTACTCCGTGGCATTACGTGGTAACATTTGGTCGCGGAATTCATCATGTTTATTCGGTGTAGGTGTGAATTTGAATTGCATCGCTTCTAGGTAGGTATATACGGTTAGATACCTTCCAATATGAAGTTGATAATAAAAAGAAATCTGATATACGATAAAGTTGTTTCATATAAAATCAATGGAAATTAAATTACATCCCGTACTTAGAACGACTATGTATTATCTTCATGGGACAACAAAGATGGTCGGAGATGTAAGATTTGACCCATAACAATTAATGCTATAAATTTATTGACAGTTTAGCAGGGGGATACTTTTATTATAATAAATACTCTTCAGTAACTAGCCAATACAAAAGCTAAGTTTTTTATTTATGTTAAAATTATTGAACCTAAATCAATTTGAAAATGCAAATGATCAATTCCCTTCTTACTTAGTTTTCATATTATGCATTAATATGCTCCGCTCGGACCCGCCTGTATATACGAAGGCTTGCAGCTTTCTCTTGTTGTATTGCATTCTAATGCAATTCTCATTAAGAAATTCCTTGAAAGCTCAGAGACTAGAAGATATGAAGTTTAACTACAAACGGTTGTTTTTAGAGTTTTAAGAGTCCAAGAAGGAAACGCAGGAGCATCAGGCAGTCTGGAGGAAGTCCCTCTCTGTCTGGGTACAATCCTCCAAGTTAATGCTGTGTTAACTACACTGGAAATGAGGCGGCAAAAGAGGGAACAGTGTTGCTAGATTTAATATAATTCTTGTCGACGAAATTTTTGGAATCAATATTGTTTTTTTGATAGGAACAACACTTACACAACGTAAGGAGTGTTTTTCAGCGATACGCTCTAATTTTAGAGTTATTATAGAAATGATTAAGCGAACTTGTTAGGGGAGGTATTTTTCTTGGATCAAGCACGAAATTTCTCTCTTTAGAAAACAAAACTATTAGAAACCAATTGTGCAAAATCTTTCAAAAGAAATATCATATTTAATCTCTTTGTTCTCAACTTTTATAGTTATTTTGATTTTATGCTTTTTTGTTTTGGGGTCAAATATTTATTTGTGCTTATATTAATAAAAGCCATAAAAGCTACAAAAAATTACTTGGCTATCATTACTAAAATTCGCATTCGATATATTCTTGTGTTTTTAGACAATATTTACATGTTCAGAACAACACCTACATGAGGAGCTGTAACTCCAAGCCGAAACAATTTACAAGCATTTTTTAATTATTGATATTATCAATATTTGAAAATTTCCCACCCCGTAGTATATTTTTGGCTACTTACTTACTTAAGGAATATAAATAATAAGTTTTCAAAGACATGAACAATTTGGAAGCTTTAACTATTATGCAATAAGGACAATCGAGATCAGTTTTCTTTTTCTTTTTTGGAATTCTCAATTTTCGACTAAAATTTAATCAAAAAAACAAAAAACAAAACTAACAATGTTTTTGAAAAAAAAATCGTATTTTTTAATCTTTGGCAGATTTGGAAACTATTTCCCAACTAATGATTGATTAGCGTTTTTTTTTCTTCATATTTATTAATTTCAAAGATACCAAAGTTCAGCTGAAATTTGCTTCCCAGGTGCCATCAACCACTTTTGGGTCTTTTCTTTAACACAAAAATTGAAACAATAATTTTACAGATAAATTATGATAGGTTCAGAATAACAAGAAAAGCAATGGATATGATAAATTATTATTCTTGAACAACGTCATACTGATTAAAAGTAAACACATTTTCCAGTCATAATTCAAAAAGTGACGGTAATTTAGAAAGTGTAACGTGATTCATGCTGGTCAGTTGCAATTCAGGAAGATTAACATACCAAAGAAACCTCGAAAGAAGCTAATCAGATCTGAATTACAAGCGTTTTGTCACTCGATGCCCTTTCGACGCGTTATGTGGCGCATCTAGCATTTCGCTCCGAGGAAATAAGGAAGCTGAAGTGTAACGGAAGTTTTCCGTACCAATCCAAACTCTCCATAGTGGGTCTAGCCAGAAATTACTTTTTTTTCAATTTACTTTCTTCCCGACGCTTTTGAGTTATGAATTCTGATTCTCATTGTTCTTATTCTTATTCTCACAATAAACTATGCATCTATCTAAGTGGAGAGCGTATACATGTTGCTGGATTAGTGTGGATAACTTCATTCACACTTCAGCTTGCGTATTGACTCGGATTGCCTGAAAGCGAATTACCAGATGCGGCAAAACGCTTTGAAACCGCATCTTTCAAAAACGCTGTTACACTTTCTAAATTTCAACTTACTAGACTTAATTACATGTTATACTTTCTAAATTACAATTAACTAAGCGCCGCTTGTTCAATCCACGTTCAAACGACATTCAAATGAACTGATGTTCACCGATACCAAGCGGTGAACTTTGGTGTAAATATGGAAGCGAATCAGTACTAAAAAGGGGATCGTGGCCTTTGCAGTTTTGATTAATTCCACTGCCTTATTAGAACCAAAGTTCTCGGTCCCCAATAAATGCAGCACACAGCTGCTATCAAAAGTGGGGTATAACAGTCACCATCAGCAAATGCGAGGCCAAGATATTTGTATTACGAAAAATAACTGATATAAAGGTATGAAGCCTAAAAATCGGCGAACAAACAATTAATTAGAAGCCATCATCAGAACCGGTTAAATATCTTGATGTTTACTTAGACATACGTCTCACCTGGTCCTACCACATAAATAAAAAGCTCAATCAAGGACTTGTCAGATTGGGACAACTACCTACATCCATTGATCAACCGGAAGCCGTCACAGAGTATTAAATGTGTCCTATTATTGTATTTGTATTTTGTATCTTTGAGAGTGATACTGCGACCTAAAAGATCTATTGTATCCCCTCTACTGTTCTTCGTCTGGTGTGGAACCCCTTACAATGTGGAAGCACCCTCTCCAAGTCCGTTTCCTTGAGAAACTTCAGGATTTTGAGAGGATGAAGGCCGGGTAAGTTCCCTGCCTCTAGCTGGTGGTGGCCCAGAACATTACTTTTTTTGAGTTCTATCGCATCGCAGTTGAGCAGCAGGTGACGTGGTGTCTCGTCTCCTTTCCCGCGTAATCTGCAGACGCCATTCTCTTCTATGCCTAACTTCCTCAGCTGTTCCTTAAGCTTGCAATGTCCCGTTAGGAACCCCGTCAGTGTTCTGAGACGTTTCTTGCTGAGGTTGAAGAGTATCTTCGACCTCTGTCGGTTAAAATTCCCGAGACGTTCTTTGGCTTGTCTCAACCCTGAGAGTTCGTCCAATGGGTTTCTCTCAGTTTTTCTTCTTCCTGTTGGAGTTCGGCCTTGAAGAAAGTAAATGTGTCCTATTACTCTAATATAGATCTTTGATCCGTCCACCCATCATCTCACACATCTGCCTGTCCAGAGTATGGAGTAACACAAAAACTAACTATCTAAAACGGCAAACGTTGCAAAACAAAACATTCCCTATAGCACTTAACGCATTTTGGTTTGTAAGAATAAGTTTACGAATAAGAATAAATACGATATCAACAATACAAGATTTTATCATGGATACCACACAAAAGCACTTTGGAAAACTCACCAACTGGGAGGGAAATCAGATATACCAACTTGGATTGCAATTGAAATGTTCTGAATAGTATTAATTATTAATCATTAATAATTAATGCAATAAGTGAAAGAGCCGTTTCATTATAATATTGTTCTGAATGATTGTGTTTAATCAGATGATCGTAAAATTACCTAATTTTTTTTGGATATCTACTTAAGCAAAAATTTTCACAGAAACACTTACGATACAGGCTGATTATTTTCAAGTTAGTTGCCACTGATTATACAGTTACAATGATTGCAGGATTATTTCATCAATCTCTTAGATAACTGCATCAAAGAATAAACTGTGCTGCCTACACAAAAATTTTATTAAAATAGTAGGCGAGAAAATCTCTCCTAAAGAGATTTTCCGAGAAAAAACTACACCTTTCTATCCAAATCATTTGTAAACTTATTGTTTCTATTGCTATTTAGTCGTTAATTTTCTCTTGTTTTTAAAAACGATGCTTTCAAGCATATAAAGTACCTAATAATTATTATACTAAAAGTTTAATAAGTGTTCGATAATAGAAAAAAGTATAGGTACAAATAAAAAGGTAATAAATTAATTTAAATTAACACCCGGAAATCTCCATTCAAGATGTTCCTGATCTTCAATGAAGTTGTTTAAATTGAGTAAGTTAATAATAGAATGAAAATAATCGCTATAATTTCTCTAATAATAGACAACATGTTTCTTTTTCGGCTGCGAATTTTATTTAAGAATAATAATTGAAGAATAAAAAAAATTGTCAAAAAAGAGTAAATTAAAAGAGTTCTTGAAATAATAAATATTGGTCCCGTTGAATTGATACCACTAATGTACGAATAATGCTTACAAGATTTCTTACGAAATAATCTTCACCTTCCGATGGGATCGTTCCGCATTGATCAGTTTCCCGTTAGATTTCCCGTTAAAGTTAAAATCTGTCACCTTTTTTATTTTAGGAAAATTCGCGTTAAAGTTAGTTTTGTATATACTCCCACTAAGTGTAATTTCATAGAAATAAACTTAACATCCTCTCAGTGAAGCAAAAATCTTCGATACAAATTAAATTTTTTTTTAATCAAAAATCTTTTCTGTCTTTTCCCATCAAGTAAGTTTTGGCGACTTTCAACGTTAAAACACTCGTAACATTTTTAACGAACAACGAACTAGAACACCCTTCCTCTAGTATTTGCATTTGTATGACAAACTCCGAGAAAAATTTATTTCTGTCAAAAAAAAATCGATTTTTACATTTTGGCCGATAGCCACTCACATAAAATGTTTTTTCGAAAAGCTATCCCTATAAAGTTTGTACGTCTATGTTTCTCCTAAAAAATATGTTTCCCACCCACTTCTGGGACATCCATGGAGTGTATATAACAACAAATATTCTCTGACGAGCAGAGCCAAAACCTCGATCCCCAGGCAACGGAAGAAGCTGTCAAAATCGGTTCTAATCTGAGTCCAAGAAACAGCTCGATTCCGTTGGACCAGGAAGAGAAGCAAATGTATGTATGTGAAATTTTTGCAATTGGAACGCCCGCTCCGTCAACCACAGATTTTTGGCAACTCAAAAGCAAAACCTGACCTGACCTGACAAATTTTGAAAGATTTGGTGGAGTCGGGCTCACTTACAAAAGAAAATTACAACGTTTAATACAGTGAAGATACTTATATGCAATGGGAGATTTTTTTTTGCTTTTTTTTATTTTTTTTGTAATTTTTTTTAATACTTTTTTTGTATTTTTGTATTTTTTTATCATTTTTATTTTTTAATATTTATTTATTTATTTATTTATTTTTTCTTGGGAGCAGGGATCGGGGGGTCGACAATGATCACAACGCGTCTAGGGGTCTATCAAGACGACTTTTACGCTAGACAAGACAGGACCACGGAATCATATGGGTGTCAACGAGCGGATAATGCACATAGGATACTTAATACCTAATTATTGTAAACAAAAAGAAAACTTAACAAACAAATACACCAAGCATCAAGCTATAAAAAACATAATAAAAAGGAATGTTATATGACAGTATAAAGTATGTACAACACCGCCCAAAAGGCGGTTTTATACTCAAAGTTGGATTCTGGCTAATTTACAAAGAGAAGCAAATCTTCCCTGAGAAAAACGAAGACGAATAACGAGATTACAAACCTTCGGCAGAGACTTCCTCACACCGGAGGACCTGGACACATTAGCAACAGTCAAAATGGTCAGCTTCCTTCAAGAGGCTGACCTGATGGGGTTAATGTATCACGACTTGATGTGAGCCACAATAGACCTACGGTCGCAGTGGAGGTGTCACAATGGCCCACTCATAATGAATAATATCTAATCTAATCTACATGAATAACTTGTGATTACAATAATTATTTTATTAAATAAAATTTTTGGAATCAAATACGCACATAATCAAATCTGAACAGAGTTTAAAATTAAAATACGAAAGAAGCATTTAGTTTGTCCCAATCAAAATACAGCTTCGGCAAATAAAAGTTCTGGAAAAAGCTATATGAGAAGTCATTTTTCACATGCAGCAGCAATGCTAGTAAGGTGGTGATTTTATAATTTTAATTAAAACTCGGAACTTAATAGAGATATTTATGAAGCTGTAGATGACTAGTTAAAAACTTCCCAAAAGAAACTAGGTACCACAAATTCAAAACTATCCACGTAATATCAACACATAAGTAAGTAATAAAGAAAATTATTAAAGAAGCAATGTGCTACTATTTTTCGCAAGCGGCAGCATCGCTCACGACATTCTTCCACCCCTCCTTATAGGGGTTACATCTGAGGTGGGGGTTGTCAGACACGCTATCAGCGGTGATATCGCGATGATATGAAGTTATGGCCTGGATGTGGTCAGATTCCTGATGCTAGGGGTGGCTGAAAGGGGTGGAAAACGACACCCCCTCCCGGATGTGATTGCGCAAAGGGCAAGGGGTGAATACTGACGATTGGCGGTAATTTGACGATAAGTAGGCATGGAAGGCGGCTGTCTTGTAAATATTTAACTAGGGATCAAAATTCATGCACACTCAGTTAGCATTGGCGATATTTTTCAAACGCACGGTATAGTGTTTGCTATATCTGATGACCTCTGACATCAATTCTTCACTAGAGGTGTGTTACAGCGAAAAACTGGAGTCCGAGATATTCCTACTTCGTCTTTTCTACTATTGGAGGGTTGGGGGCAGTTTTTCCATCCCCTGCAATGTCAGCGGACCATCAGCCAGCCGGATAATGCAATTAACACCCTCGACAAGTAAGGGATGTGACAGGATATTAAGGGAAACTTTTCTCTCCTATTAGAACTTGTATTATTGTTATATTTTTTATTATTACTTTTACTTATTTTTCGATCTACGTCTGGTCTATCAAATCAAAAATGATTAACGTTTTCTTTCGGTAATGAGTGTACTGTTTTAAGATTCGAACGTTTATATTACGAATATTCGTGATGTTGCCCAGACCACTAATCATATTTCCATCCTAATTCAATAAAAATTTAGGAAATCGTAACGATAAGTCTAATTATTTCAGTTGTCTTTTCCTAATTACTTGATAACTGCCACAAAAATTACACCTCATAATCGCAAGCAAAAAACCGAACATGCAACTGGAAACAGTGTTGCCAGAAACGTTAAACCAGGTAGGTGAAATTCTATGATTCTCTTCAGAATCTTGGACCTTTCCTGGATGTGGCATCGTTACACTTGTGCGGTAAGTTCAGAAATTTAGTTAATTGGGAGTTCTTAATAGCGGCGTAACGTAAACCGCTGTGGCTGTTAATGTACACCCCCCTCCTTTATTACAGTCTGGATGAGGGCTGCGGATACCCTAAACCTTGCTGGCATTCAATACCACGTCTGGAACACTGATATCCTCCATCTTAGAGATCTGGGTATCTAACAAACCCAACATCCAGACGACGGTATGCACAAACTCAGATCAGTATAAGCTACGAGGTATCAATTTCACGCATCTACAAAACCATCGACACAAAGAAGATAACATAATACGATAATATTTATTATGTTGTAAGACAATTTTAATTTTTAGGTCGCTAATAAGCTAATGTACAATAAGCTAATAATGTTTTAACTGTATGAATCGCTTACTTTCTGAGTATGGCTAAACTGAGAAGAGTGGTAAATATGCTCCCCTTTATTAACTAACTTTATTAACGAATATAAAACAATATAAGATTAATAATTTTTTTATGTGACACGTTTTTCACGGTTAAGTATTCGATTGGTTGAAAACTTATAAAGTTCATATCGGTGAAGCTGCAGACTGGTATGTTCGGTAGAAATTAAAGTTTTAAAGTCTTATGAATAATAAGTTTAACATTTTCCAAAAAAGGGGAGACACATAAAAATCTAGGTCGTACACATACCCATCATTACAATGCACTAAAGGGTTCCTTATTATACAAGGTGATTCAGTTGTAAGTACAATAAATTGAGGAGCTTGTAGATATAGGTACAGCTAAAATATTAAGACAATCAAATATTTCTTTTTCCGAAAATGGTTTTTAACCGAGATACAGAGTGCATAAGTGTCGATTTACGAAACTGGCTTTTATGATATCTTTCTACAGAGTGGACCAATAATTCTGAATTTTTGTTTACAAGTTTTCTATTTAATAGTCTGTATTTGGAAAAATTGTTGGTATAACCGAAGCACTTTGCTAAAAAAATTCTGAACTGTTTTTTGATTTCTTTTTATTGTTTTTTCGGAATTCTAGATTAAATTGGTATAAAAAAGGCGTACTTATGAAATTTCGAAAAAATTTCCAATTCAGCGCTTTTAACATATTTTTTTATTCAATTATTTTTATTTAATAGTCTAAATAAGTACCATAAATTGAAGGGCTTATAGATAAAGCTAAAATATGAAGAAAACTCACATACATTTTTTTTGGAAAATGTTTTCCAACTGAGATACAGGGTGTTGAAAAACCTGTTTTGTAAATGGCACTGAAGCACTTTTATCTCGGTTAAGAAAACCATTTTCGGAAAAAAAAATTCTGAGTTTTCTTTATATTTTAGCTTTATCTGCACGCTCTTCAATTTATGATACTTATCTTATACTATTAAATAAAAATATTAAAATATAAAAAAATTATACAACGCTACATTTGAATTTTTCTCGAAAATGGTGCGTCGCAAGGAAAAAAAAGTATGCCTTTTTTGTAGCAATATAATGTAGCTTTCGGAGAAAACAATAAAAAACGACCATTCAGAATTTTTTTACGAGACAAAATTTCTATTCTGTGATCCCAGATTCTGGAATGCTTCGGTTATCCTCACAATTTTTCCAAATACTAGTTATAAAAATTTAGAATTATTAGTCAACGCTTTACAAAGAAACAATAAGAACCGGTTTCGTAAATCGATACTACTTAAACTGTAATTTGGTTAAAAGATTTTCGGAAAAAAAATTATTTGCATTTTTCCAATATTTTAGCTTTATCTACAAAGCCTTCAATTTATGGTACTTACCCCTGAATCACCTTGTAGGACCTATATCCCTTCAATATTATTTATTTATGGTTATTAAGTTGATTGCTGTTAGACAGGAGGTTGAATTTTGACAGGAGGGAGGCTGAAAAATGTGACAAATTGAAAAAAAAAATCGACGGGTTTTTGGATTTGACTCAAAAGTCGCTCTTTTTTCTAAAATCGAATTTAAGTGTAATTTTATTATTTAAAATGGTTATTTGATCGTACCGTATGATCAAACGAAATAGGTCGAATATTCCGTTTTTGTTTTTCATACCTGAAATGTACAGTAAATCCTAAACACACGTTGATTGAGTTAGGTACCCATTACAGTAAAAATAACTCGATTTATCGTTTGGAAAATCTTTTGAAATTTCCTCAATTACTCTCGACTCAACAAATGAGTATAATAATGTTACTGCGGTGCATTTATTTGAGCTCGTTACTCTGTTTTTTATTAAGTATGAGAAAATAACAGTGGTACCGGTTTCCAAAACAAAAACAATTGTTTTCCTGTTCAAGAAACCAATATAGAAATCATTATATCATGACCCACATCGTCTCAAAGAAGTTCTAAGCAAAAGTCATAAAATTTTAATCACAATTTTCCACGGACCATGAAAACATATGGATTTGAAAATAAAACAATATGCGTGACCTCTTAAACTAAAACAATAAGTCGTAAATGATAAATTATATTATGTATGCACATATGGTTAATTATTTTTATGAAGTTTACAACTCGCACAAATGTGATACTGAGCAGGAATTCTTATTATTATGACTTATGAGTATGACTTAATATTACTTTCACACCTATGCTATATTTTCTATGGAAGTGCGTGTTTGTACATAATTATAAGTAGGTAACAAATATTTTATTTTATTTTGAAAAGGATGAGTTTACATAACAATATTACTTAAGTACATATAATCAAAAGCGTTGTGAATCTTGACTTATTTTATATTTTTTTTTAATGTCAAATAAGCAGCTATTTTCTAAAGAAAAATTCAACTACATTAAAAAAATAAGCCGATTATTTTTAGGTGTGCTTTAGAAAAAAAATTATGTCTGAGATTGGATCCTACCATATAATCTGACTTTGAGTGGTCTCAATTATTAGAAATGAAATGCATCTCGATGCTTTTTTTTGTATTTCTGGTTATATAAAACAGTCAAAATATTACAATAATTTACAAAAAAGCTGCCAATGAGAAAATAAGCTTTTAAGTTTATGGCTTGAACATACCAGTTAATGGCTTTTACACTTTCAACAATTTAACAAACTTCATGGTACCTGGAATACAGCTCCGAATATGAGCCCTCGAGCTATCGATCCAGGAAATACAAAACTATTTATTTTAAAAACTTGCACCTTTTTTAGCACATGTCAAAATAATTATTTGACATCGAATTAGTATATTATGCAACGAGCTTATAATGAAGGCTATTAATACGCGAGTATGATGGTTAAGATACGAGCCGTAGGCGAGTGTCTTAACCATCATAAGAGCGTATTAATAGCCATTATCTGCGAGATCCATACACTATTTTTTCTACGACCCTTTTTTATTTCATAGAAAAGATTAAAAAATTATATATTTTAACAATGACCCGTGTACAATTGCGGATCATTGAGGTTAAGATAGGTTGCTATTTGTTTACCCATATATTACCAAATTTTCTCTTCGTCGCTAAGATTATTCTGCTGAGACATGTTTTAGTATCAAGTTTAAAGGGCACTTCTCACAACTGCGTAATTTTTAGTATGCGAAGTTCGAATTCCGAATTTTACGATTCGATTTTGAGATTAATTAATAATTTTAATAACATTGACAGCCATTAATTACGATATTGTTTACCTGCGCAAACGACGGTCGCAGCGTTGCCGCTTTGAATGCTATCACGGAGCGCTACGAATGATATAATACTTTATCTTCCTATCTTTTACACGATATACCTACAAGTTGTCCGGAGTTTCGTGCAACTACAATAAAATTATCACTCACCCCTATATGAAAACAAATTCACGAGCCATGTCAAAGCTCTCTGGGCAATTCTTATAATTTAGTTAAATTCTTATCTCTTATCATCTATATTTTTCATTTTTCTTGCTTTCGCGGGTGTAAAGATTATATTATCATGAATTATATTATTCAAACTTGAATGCAACAAACTTGAAGTATGTAATACTATCCAGAACATTGAACATCAAATCTGTATTTTACCACAGAGAAAGTTATGACTCATTACAGCCATTAGCGGAGGGCACTCACCCCTGGAGGGTTGGTAGGGCTCCCGAATAATTACATAAAACATGAAAGATATACCTACATAGACAAAGGAATACGATGTTGGATCTTCAATATGTCAGTTAATTGTATTATCTCCCCTTTGCCTTTCAATTATCGGCAGACAAATTTGATTGATCGACAATACATTGTCTATTAAAATTTTATAATTATTTTATCATTCTCAAGCTTTTAATGAAAGCAATAATATACAATAAGGTGGGCCATAGTAAAGTATCCGATTTGAAGTTGCCGCCATGCATTTAAATACAATAAATGGAAAGACAAATAATGTGGTTTAAACGGTTACCGTTGACAATAATAATTTTAATGAAAATCAACTTTTGAAGATAATATCAGTCAAATGACCGCCTCGAACTGCGATGCATGAATGAGCTCTAATCGAGGTGTCTGGCGTCAAGTTCAATATTTCTTGACAGATATTGTTCTTCAACTGCTGTAAGGTGTTATATTAGGATTGTTGGAGTGTATTCTGTCTTTCAAATACCCACATAAAAAGAAGTTATGAGCTGAAAGATCTGGTGACCTAGCAGGCCAGAGCAGATCACCAAATTTCGATACAAGCAGTTTTGGAAACAATAATTATTCTCTTAAAATGGTCATTGTTTCGCGAGATGTACGCGCTGTATCGCCGCCTTGTTGTAGCCACATATCCTCTTATCCACGCTCTTGCGACTATGTTGCAAATCCATGTTTCAACGCTTTCCCTTACACGCTGGTTATTTTTGGCTGTCGGCTTATTCGTGGTTTCCCAGGATGCCTGACATCTTTCAACAAATGGAGACAACTGTCCCATGTTGTCGAAATCCCTCAGCTAAAGCGACATATCGTCTTCCCTGTTGGATGTAACCACAGAGGATAATTTCGATGCAAATTTCTCAGCATCAAAATGACTGATTCGTTATTTTTGATTTTTAATGATAAATTGACTATTTCTAAACGTTCTTGAAACCTGAATCGGTTCATGACTAAATTTTGGCAATTACTGTAAGGAACTGTCGAAATACAATTTCCCGTGAAAAATGCGGTAAGAACATTGGGGCAACTTCGAATCGGGTATTCTACTATGGCACACCTTGTATTTTTTTAAACTCGATTTGAACACATCTGAATGTCAAAAACTAGCCAACACATTCTAAAGTCCTGCGCACATATTATGAATCACCCCAAGAAAACAAAGCTTTCCTATATGATTAGGTACAAGAATGCAAGAAGTATCATTTTACTAGGTATATATTTCGCACGTTCTAGTCGGGTGAGAAACAGGGAATCTTGAGCGCAGACAAATCTGACAGACTTCCTGCCCTCATTACCTTACCACCATCCCAGATTCAGTAAATCATGGGTTGAAAATCTGCTGTCGACTATCCTACTACGGCGGACCGAGAGGAGGAATTTTTTTGTTGGGCTGTTTGAGCTGTTTATGTATGCTCAAAATAACAGCTTCTTTGTGCAGAAAAACTGATAAAGTCCGATTTACAAAAAAAGTCCTTCAACACTTTTGTTTAGCACTACACAGACGACGGCAGGAAAGGTCTTCGTTAATCGAATATCATAGGGAAATATGTTACCACAGCCATACGATATTTATTTATTTATAGGGAAATAGTAGGGGTTTTACATAAATTCGTACAATATGATTGATATTGGGGATAAAGAAGCTGAACGAAAATATTTTTAGAAACTTGGCGCACCCGGTGACACTGCATTAACTTTCTTATTTTCAATGACACACCCTGTGCATTCTTTTGAGTTTTCAGTGTGAAATTGTCCTGTAAAATTATCTAACAATTTCCAATAATAAGAAATATATGGCTAAAACAATAAAATCTCGATTTTTCAGTTTTTTTTCAGGATATTTCAGGAACGATCACAGATATTTTGTAATACTTGACGGATTCGAGATGGCCACAAAATAGGACATCTTTTCCTTTATTAAACCAACTCTCCATCTTTCAGCGTTTACGAAATACCTACCCATAGTGAGATCTGAAATAAGGGACAAACTGTATACTAAGTTTCCATATTATTAATCATATTGTAGATAGCCCTGAAGAAGAATTTAATTAAATTTGAAAGCTTGGCGTAGAAAAAAGCATTTCAAATAATTTCTTATATCATTATACAAGGTGAGTCAGTTTTCTGTAGCAGGACTTCCCCAGTTTATAGAAAACCTGTTTTAAGAAATAAAAGTTCTCATAAACATATGTCCGGAAAACTTAGAAAAAAGATACAGGGTGTTAAAAAAATTATTGTTACAATTTTCGTCGGCATAACTGTATTTTACACAAAGCGGTTATTGATAGTACACTTTTTTGCTAAGCTTTTCCGGACATATGTTTATGGGAACTTATATTCCTTAAAACAAGTTTTCTATAAACTGGGTGAAATCCTGATACAAAAGGCTGACTCACCCTATATAACAGAACAGTCAAAATACACTACTAATTTGTTTTAGTTATTATTTTAAGTTTAATAATTTATCGATATAAATAATCGTCCAACGCTTTGAATAAAAACAGAGTTTTAATTATTAATTGGACAGTTAGTTGTTGTCCCAGATCCCAGAATACCTTAATCTCATACCATATGCATTGTATACCTACTAATAATTAGTGCCTATTAAACTTCATTAAATTTGAAAAGATAACAAAAAGGGACCCACTTATTTTACGTATGAAGTGGGCAAGACGTGACGTGGGGATGTAGGCAGTACGTATCTGTGAAATGTCGACGTTTCAATGAAAGTGGCGTTTGTTTACCTTTGCCTGAAACCCGGATTCCTTTTTTCTCACACACCAGCACCAGACGAAAGCTTGTTTTTGTCCTCCACCAGACGATGAGCAAATGGGACACTATACACTTCTAACTCTAAATATTTACACGAAATTAACACAAATCACTTCATTATTTATCTCATCGCGATGTAATCGATGAGATTATGCCTAGAAGTTCTAAAATGTGCTAAATTATTATGAAAATATTTCCACATTAAATTGCCAAAATCTTACTTGTATCTTTTGTAAAACTAATTGATTTTAAATATATTTTTTAAGATGAAATGACAAATCTTCTTAATGATTCTAATAACGGTTTGTTCATATGAGTGAATGTGCATAATCCAGTCAGGTAGTTAAAAGCAAGCTTAGTTAAAATCATAAATCATGTGCAAATCGAATCGTTAATAGCGTTTGAATATTTAAATACATAAAAGAGTAGGTATATAAAGCCATTGAATATAAAGGTGTCCATTACGGACAGCATTTATTACTGTCATAAAGTCAAACAATTGACTGCCGATCGGGAATAATCGAAGTTTTTGAACATCAAGATAGCCACATTATGTAATATGTGCAAAATTTAACAATGGAATATTCTCTGATTTTCTTGTAACATTGTAGATCCGACAACAATGTGTTAGATAAAATGAGATTTTTAGATAAAGCTATAATAGACAAATTTTATTATAAAAAATATATTATTCTATTCAATTAATCGTGCGACATAATAATAATTAAAGAAATATTAATTTGGAACTTAAAATTTAATTTAGATAAAAATTCTAACTCAGTGGGTATTTTGGCCCACCTAGCTTAATGGCCCATTAATAAGCTATATAACGCCCAGATTTCTGTGATCGTTTCTAAAGAAGGTATCGACTTTAGGTGGAAAATATAGCAATTTGGTTAGCATGGCATGAAAGTAATAATAATAATGTTATTAATAAAGTTACTTTACCGTCGATATTAGCTTTAAAAACGGTCACAGAAATCTGCCGTTAGCTTAATAGGCCTTTATAAAACTCACTGAGTCTATTTGTAGCTGAGACAATTATTTTTCATGTAAATTCCTGTTATTTTTCCATTAAAAAACAATACTGTCAGAAGACTTCAAATTTATTTTTAGGTAGGTACTTACTTACCCAACAACCTGTTATTTTGAATAAAGTTCTCCCATAGAATTCAACCTACTGTTTTATCCGAAACTTAACATATAACCTTATAAGGTGCTGGCTATTAACTCGTAAAGTTTTTAATTGCGAGTAGTTTTAATAAAACTAGCTGTATGTTTAATTATTGCTGAAAAATTACAAAAATTGGTAATTCCCCCCAAAGGATTAAAACAATCACCTCTTAGTTGCATTTCAATTTCATTAAGTTTAGCTAGGATGTTCTATTAATAAACAGCAGCGGCACAAAAAAAAAAACTGTCGTTTAAAAACACAAACTTTTTTAATGCTCTGTTTTACGGAAAATATGAGGATATACAGGGTGATCAGTAACTCGCGCACTCAGAGAATGCTGCGGTAAACTCCACTTTTGAAGAGTGGTAAATTTTCTTACTGCAGTGTTGTAAGTTCTTTTCTTCCAAAGATATGACCTTTGTAAAAAAAAGGTGACAACACTGCACTGAACATGTGAATAAGTTCGGGTTAGATGATGGTATTGTTATTATTTTTATTTCCATAGCAACGGAGGCATTTGAATATTTTATATTCTAAGTTGAGTTTAGGCGGTTGCCAAACTTCAAATTTCGTTCAGATTCAGGTATGGTTCAATTTCCAACATTCTCAATTCCTCTGTAAAGACGTTTCGTGGAAAAAAAAAATTGATGAATTATATGGTATCCGTTCCAGATATTACCGTTACCTGAATTTTTCATTAATTTTTATCACGGTTATTGAAAAAATTACCTTTAAACTCGGATGAGGGAAACTCTGTAACTTGAAAACCAACCGTTGGATTCAATTTTTTTTTCAGAATATCCTTAATTTTAATGGGCTCTATATCGCCCTGTATTCGGTGTGCGCGAGTTACTGATCACCCTGTATACACGGATTTTTTGATACAAAATTAATTAATTTATCTTTAACTATATCATCGCAATGCATTCCTCCGAGCTTGTAAGTTAGTGCATGGTCTTTCTTATATATTTGCAATATGAGGCAATAATAATTAAAGATGTGAAAACTGTCATCAGTGTCGTAATTGTTCATTTATTTGCATCAATATTTATTTGAAGATAATAAACAATTAAGTTCGTTTCATGCATGGTCTCTTCCTATAATAATTGCATCCAGCTGTATAGCCTATAATAAATCATAATACATACTTACACCTCTTCACTTACAAAGGATTCGCCATCACACCTTCTCCATAGTTTTAAAATTTCAAGTTGCTGATGCAAATCGCGAGCCTGATTGTAAGAAAATGCTTGTAATTATTTATATAATACATACTTTCCAAATGCAATATATCTACTTATTAATCCTGGGAGTGGCTTGTAATAATTTAAATGCTCAAAATAATATTGTTATCAGAAAACCCTAATAAAGATTCACTCCACATTTCGATGCCATTTACTTCGATTAAAATAAAATGACAAAACTGCCACTTTATGATTTTTTTGAGTTGAGTTTCTAACTTTAATTTGTCTGCGAAAACAAAATCCTAACTATAATCCTAAGTCAATTCAATTATACTGTAAACAACTTTGATAGGATCCTCGATTTGGTGCTTTGTAGCTCTCCTTAGTCTGTAGATAGAACTCTGAATATTCGTGCAAAACTTTGATTCTGTAGTTGTAATAATTATTATCACCGCAATTGCTATCCCTTTTCCATGTCCGAGGAAAGGTGCTTATCCACCTTGATTTGCAGGGAGTTTGTTGGTGTGTGAGAAGTTTACTGACCCTTAAGGCGAAAGTTAAGCATGAGATAAAGGCGTTATACACGGTATTCATATGTTCTATTGAATGAAGCTTATCCTCAGACCCTAACAAGTTTTGGACTTACGTAAACTTCTAAGAGAAAATGGAATCATCATATTATTCATAATCGTTATGAGGTTTGCTGATTGTGTCACTGAAACTCCTTTCAGATCCTGCGGAAGCATTGTTGCATTATTTTTTCATAGCACTTTTTCTTCTTATTATTCTACTTTTTCTTATTTTGGATGTATTCCTTTCACATCTCCGGCTTTTAATGTCTATTCGGAACCGATTATAGTAAAAAAAGTTTAAATCCGAAGTAGTGCACTAGACTCTTTGATGAAAATTTTTTATTTGAGCTTCAAAACTTCTTGTTTTTCTTTTGTGTGGAAATGGGCCGATTTTTTCCAATGTTTAAAGGTGGCAACTCTCTCAGAATTTAAGATTATACCAGGTACTAATTGACAATTTTCTTGTCCTGCCGCACCGAACAATTTTTCATCGGTTAAAAAGATTATTGTAACGATTCAGCAGGGTTTTATGCAGGGTACATCAACCAATATTTGTGGTAATAAAGAATATAATTCTCTCCTTCACTTCTTCTCTCTTCAAGCTATTGGTTTTTTTTTTTTCAAGAGATAGGTGTCATAATCAATAGTTTTGAATCTAATAGATTTCATGTTTCCTTTGGGGTGCCACGACAAGGCTCGATGTTGGCTCCTCTGTTTTTAAACCTATTCATTAATGACATTGGTCTGGATATTAACGTTGATTAATCTTGAATGTAGTGTGTTTAAAGTTATTTTGCAAGATTCATGAAATTACTGCTTGCAATTTACTCCAAGGTATGGATCACAATGGATCAATTCATGGATCATATTGAAAAAAAAACTGAACACAGTTTAGATTCTTATAAATTTGAGCCAAGCTTTTGAAAAAATATTTCTATGATATTTAAAAGAAGATGCAGTAGTCTTTATTTTAAGAATAAATGGTTCAAAATTGTTAATAATAAAGAAATTGAGTTTTCAATTTTACCTATTTATAGATACTTAGTTAGTTAATAGTTAGTTATGAACAAGTTAAAATAGCCATTTTTCATTTTCAATAAACTAGACATCGGACACGGCTC
Organism: Malachius bipustulatus; assembly: GCA_910589415.1. Lineage (NCBI taxonomy): Eukaryota > Metazoa > Arthropoda > Insecta > Coleoptera > Melyridae > Malachius > Malachius bipustulatus. Next base: position 5,716,039 of record OU342631.1, on the reverse strand, counting down.
AAAATATGAAAAAACGGCTTAAACGTTACTATCTTAACTTTTCACGCGTTACCCTACAGTGTACAGGGTGATGAAAAATAAGATAATAACGTTTCGGATGTACCTACACTGTTTTGAAAATAAAAAATTGCGATTTTCGCTTGTTTATAAATCATAATCCAGTTAATTTAGACGCCAACTGTTTGCACCTGTATTCCTTTTCCCCAGACAACTAGGTACTTATACTACTACAACTACTAAAATATAATAATATACAGGCTGTCTCCGTTAAAATAAAGAATTATGTGTCAACTTTCGGTACTTACGAAAGTGCGGCCATCTTAACAATATGAAACAAATTGAATAATAATAAATTATTATATCAATTTAGTCGTTCAGAAAGCATTATTATCTTAACAATATTTTCGTTGTATTTCTCGTGGTCACTTATGCCTGAAATTTTTTTATTTGAGGCTCTAGGACCAATAGTTACCGAGATATGGCCGCTCCGTACCCGTAACTGATCCTCGTGTATATGTAACATTACTGTTAGTGTACACCTCGGTGTACACTATGTACGAATTATTACTGTTAGTGTATGAATGTACACTATGTATATACACAGAATTAGTTAGGGTGTTATGTAATTGAATGTAAATATTTAAGGGGGTGATTTTTGGGTCCATTTTAAGAAGAAAACATAAGAACATATATCCCAAAAGCCTTAACTTTTGAGATACAGGATGGTAAAGTTTTTAAAAATAAATAATTTTTTCACAATATCTGTAATACCGCTCTGGATATTTTAATGAAATTTCATATACAGGTGCTACTCATCAAGAGGCATTTTTTCAAGTACCACATTTCGTTTTATCTCCACTAGTGACATCTTGCAGAATTTTACCTATGCATATTTTTATATTTTTTTATTGTCATTTAACGACAATCTTGTGACCATGTAGAGAAACAGATTTTATTTTTTTATGCGAAAACCGTGCGTCGGACGAAAAAAAATAGGTAATCAAATTTGCTGGGAAATGAATGGGGATTCCAAAAATGATTTCTATTTGAACAGAAATCAGTGGAGTACCATCAATGTCTGCTAAAATATGTTGGTAAAATTCTACACGATCGTGCACCATCGTCACTAATGGAGATAAAATGAAACGTGGTACATGAAAAAATACCCCTTGATGCATAATACCTGTATACGAAATTTCGTTAAAATATCCAGAGCGGTATTACAGATATTACGAAAAAATGATTTATTTTAATAAAACGTTACCTCCCTGTATCTCAAAAGTTAAGACTCTTAGGCCATACGTTCTTATGAAGTTTTCTTCTTAAAATGGACCCAAAAATCACCCCCTTAAATATTTACATTCAATTACATAACACCCTGTATACAAAGTAAAACATTTATAAAATTTTCATTTATTTTTGTAAGTAGGCTACATCTATAAGATTTTTATTTTTGGTTATTGCTGGCTAGTATTATAATTACTGCCTAAAATTAATTAAAGTTTTTTAATATAAATTCAACCAAGCCTCACACATTTCACATTTGAAGGGTAGATAAGGCAGCTTTTGACAAACTTTCACTTTCCCGACTTATCCACCTGATTTGCACACATTACTGTAATTGGCCGGAAGGTGAACTTTCCAAGGCGACTTCAGCGCCAATGTAAGATTTATCAGATCGAGATCATCGCCCAAACAACTCGACTATTAGCCCCGCAAGTTGGGGGACTGAAATGGAGGACGCAAAGACTTTCACAAATTCACGACGTGAACGGGAGGATTTGCACCACAGATACCGGGATCTTCTCTTTTATGATGGCGAACAAGAGGTGAATAGCCAATAGGTGGTCGTTTATATTATAAGATACCGACTATTATTGTGTGGTGGGTGTTAAAGCCATTCGCGATGTCTTCAGATTTATCTACTTTTTAGGAGCTCCCATTTATGCTAGACTACCTATGATAGTAGGCACACATTAAATTAAAAATGTAAGAAAACAAAAAAAAAAAATTAAACAAATCCATAATAATTTGTTTAAAAATTATTATGGATAAAATTGCAGGGTTTGATTCGTGAGCGAAGACCTGTGCCTTCTCATGAATATATTTAAAATTTGTTATTAAATTAGTTATTAAAATTACAGCCAGTATTATATAGGCCCATTAAGATAACGGAAGATTTCTGATACCATTTTTAAAGCAAATTAAGATCGACGTCAAATAACTTTTGTTAACGTTTTTGTAATTATTTTCATGCCAAGAATCACTAAATTGCTATACATATTTCCCTATTTCCTACCTACGGTCGATACCTTTTCCCCCAGAAATCTGCTCGTTACCTTAATGAGCCTTTATAATACTGACTGTTACTAAGAAATCACCCTGTACAAATAGTAGCGGTGATTTATTCACTAATTCCTCGATTCCAGAAGTGTATTGAAGCTGGAGGAATGTATTTTGAACATTTGTAATTCAAAAGTTATGAGAAAAATAATAGAAAATAAATTCAACTTCAACGCTAGACTGAGAAAATCCATTTAATAGTTAGATACATATAAATCACTCTGTATAAAACTTGTCTTTTGTTAATACTTTATACTTATAGTACTTTTTATCTCAAAAGTTATAAAGTAGGTTATGACAAATATGTCTAATAAACGTTTAGACCTCAGGTGAGTCAAGGTGAGAGCAAACCTGTTTATTTTTTCATCTCGTGATTTTTTGTTCTTTACAGTAGTTGAAGGCAGAGAGACATCTAGCCATATGCAAAAATATGCCATTAAAACTAAGTCAGGAGCTATCTCTCATCTGATCCAATTATAGATAGTATATGGATTAGTTTTGCACCGTTCATTAGCAAAAAAGCCCGTTTCCAAAAAAAAACGGTAATTATTCATTGTAAATCCTGTGATATGACTTGGCACATTTTCAAATATTCTTACAATTCCCAGTTTTTGGTGGAATTACAGGAACCCAGCCTAAGCAGTAGTATAGGTGATCATTCTTGGACTATTAAAAAAGAAGTTTTCTCTTCTTACATTCTACCAAAATTATGTTTTTCAAAATTGTCATAGAAAATCTTAGAGCTTGATAATGCAGACTCAGCCTCTTGCAAAAAAACAATCAAATCTTTGAAATTTAATATCCTCTCACCTCATTTAGATAGATCGCTTATCTTTGAACTTGAGTGTTCGCCTTTGATGTTCTTGCTAACTGCTTTAATTTATCATTTCACTTTGAAACATCATCCTCCAATATGAGCGTTTTCAATTCAGATACCAGATCGCTTTGACAGCTTTCTCGAGATTAGCACCAACGGGCCTAAAAATATGCTTGGGATTCGGTATATGTGCTCCATTTTTTCGGAGCTTTTATACGCATTTTAAAGTGTCTAATACACGTTTTTGAAAATTTTACGATGATCGAAAACAGTTAGAGATAGAGACACGGTAAAACGAAAAAAAGTTGCACTTTTTAGGAGACACTTCCATGCGCCTTTCAGATTTAAAAATATTTTCCACAGGTCACTAGATGATTGAAAAAAAGCTAAAAATTGCAATTTTTTTTCCGTTAATAATTCAGTTAATGTCAATTAAGTTAATAAGTATAACAGCTACAGTTCAATTATTTTTTAATTCAGTCCATTGCACAAAATTGACATGCAATTTTGTAAAAAAATCAAGGCAATCTAGATTGTATGTTTCTTAAGGACGTCATATTGGAATTTTATAACGTTCACTAGATAAAAAAATTGATCAATTGATGATTGATGTATTATACTTGCACATTTTGAGCAAACAAAAAACGAAGTTGTCAAAATCTAAATAACTTTACCTACATGAAAAAAATAATTGTCAAACAGAGTTAAATGTTTTATTAGAATGCATCGAAAGAAAAAAAGAAAGAAAGGAAAATAAAAGTACGCAATGGATAGAGCGAACTTATATAAAATCAATTAAAGAAAAAAATAGTCTACAGCGATTTTTTTAAAGCAGTTTTATTTAGCAACGTCATATTTACAGCAAACATACAGCAATGTTGCTTTAATAATATTATTATTTCATATCTTTATTATAAGTCATTAATTTTTTCCTTGATAACCTTTTAAGAAAATAAATTTTTCCTACGACCACTATACAAAACACTACTTTGCGCATCGTTTTTTGTGCGCAAACTAGCAGATTTCTCACGTATCCAAAACTGTGCGACAAAGTGACATAAGGCATAGCCAAAAATCGTTTCCGTACAATTTTAATGTAAAGATGGGCAGTAACTGAGAACTCACTGTTACTTATTGTTAATGGAATAACTATTCATTTAAAGCTTCAAGGTAATAAAATAAACACAAATGGGATAACATAGCACCCGACAAGACTATAAAATATACTCATTATTCTCTTGTGGCAGTAATTATTATTAAAATTTACGAGTTGATCGCTAATAACAGCATTGCGTAGCGTTCAAATCAAATTCACGAACGTGAAAACTCGCACACCTCTAACTTCAATCCACGACTGCGCCTGCGTTGTGTGGAAGTTGCATATCTACCACGTCTCAAGGCTCCACGTCATGAACTTTATTTTTAGTTTAGATACGGAGTCTAATAATAAATAATAATAATATTGTCGGTAGAATTCAATGATTTAACAGTATATAATAGTAATATTAAAAAGTCATTGGTAGAATAATTGAAAATAATACCTAGGTAGTCTGAAAAAATAAATTTTAGTTACCTATCATTATAATGGATTCTGATTCCTTTGAATTTGAAGCAGAAAATACACCACCTGCTGAAGTCAGAAAACAAGCAGGTTTGTGTTCTTTGAATTTGCTACCTATAGTTTCGAGAGAAAAATACGAATCTGCTTATAAACATTTCATAAATTGGAGAAAAGGTCATAAAAGCAGAGCATTGTCAGAAAAAATAATTTATGTGTTAAATTTGTTGAATAATTAATCTGTTAAATTGTGGTCGTAGGAAAAGTACTGTGTGTAGCACGTGCGGAAAAGAAATTTCACACTCGTGTAAATTGTGACACTCGACTTCGTCTCGTGTCACAATTCTTTCACACTCGTGAGAAATTTTCTGTTTTCCGCACTTGTTTCACAATATACTATTTTATTTTCTGTCATTTTTTATTGTCATATTCTGCTGGTTTGTATTCAATAAAACAAAGTAGAAATGCTTTGGTGTCCGCCAAAACCGTAACTTTTCCTATTTCATGAATGTATAATATCTACTTTATAAAATTATCCGAAGGATTATAACCTGTGTTCAAAACAATACGATAAATTAGAAACTTACCCAATTATTTTGCCAAAAACATCAGAGTTTAAAATGAAAAGACAGGAAGTGGTCTTACCTGAAAAATAAAGAAAATTCATTAATAACAAAAAAGTTATACTGCCTTACTGCATTAAAAAATACAACATCTTGCTGTTGGTGAAAATAATAATTGTTATACAAGGTATTTCTAAAATAAGCTGGAGAACGTCAAAGCTAAAATATTAGGAAAATTAACATCATTATTTTTTAGAATATTATGTTATTTACCCATACAGGGTGAAAATCATTATGCGTCGATTTACAAAATTGGTTTTTATTGTATTTTTTACTTTTCTAGAGTGGACTAATAATCCTGAATTTTTGTATGAAGTTTTTCTATTTAATAACCCGTTTTGGAAAAATTCTGGGCTTAACCGTAGGACACAGTATCGTAAAAACCGGTGTCACAGGACACCTTATTTAAATTTTCTTATTATTTTACAAATTATGATACTCCATTCAGAACATCGTCTATAGTTTAATAATGACTTTAAAGTACAGGATTCTAAGATGATCCTAAGAATTATAAAATGATTCTTAAAAACCCTATAGACTTGTTTTCTTAGAGGTTTTTTGCAGAGAATAATTTATTTGTATTTTTTGGAGCGATATTTAGTAGTAATTAATAGGTATGCTTCATTATAAAATGTTAAAAATATGTCGTTTTTTGAGATGACCATAATTTTGTTTAAAATTTTCAAAAAAAAAATGTATTTCCTAAAATAATTTCCATTTTCTGCATTATTCAATACAACATGAAATTTATTAAAACATAAAGTATAAAATTAAATTCTAAAACTTGGGCACTTATCCATTTTAAAATAATTTTTTAACTTGAAAGTCTTATTAAAACTTATTACCAACCGGGCTTTAAAACTCATTGTCATTACCATCAATCTGTCAGAGGTTATTTTTACTGTCACCTGAGGTCATCGCTTACTGTCACCTGCGATAAGTAAGTAGGTACATTTTACGATTAGGAATGGAAATTATCTTCAATTTGATACCATTTTCCTTCACTTCGTTGAAATTGTGAGCATTTTAAGAAATGTTTACAATGGTAATTTCCTATGGTCACACTTCAAAGTTAGTATACAGGGTAGGAATTTTTTGTACTACCCATCATTGGGATCTCCTAAACGCTAAGAGATACAGGGTTCGTTAAATTAGAGAAAAGCTGCTCTATTTTGTGGCCATCTCGAATCCGTCGAGGCATACAAGATATCTGGAACCGTTCCTGAAATATCCTGAAAAAACTGAAAAATCAAGATTTCTTATTTTTGTCATATCTCTCTTATTTTTTGAAATTAATAAATAATTTGTAGGCTTATATAAGCTGTTAAGGGCTATCCATTTGACATTTAAAAAATTTTCAAAGCCAACTAGATCCTAGACGAGTAGGTATTCATTTCATAGTCAACTTTTGTTTTTCTAATGGCCGCCATATTGGATTTTCATGTCATTCTGTATTAAAAAAATTAAGAAAATCAAAAATCAACCACATTAAAAAAAAAATCTTCAAAATTTTACGCTTCTTTTTTCGAAAAAAGTAACCTTTCTTCAACCGAAGGTTATAAATAAATAACCATAAGTCAAACAATGTCACGTCATATTGCGACGTCACACGACGTTGTTCGGTAATAAAATTTTCTTTTTGTTTTCGGAGAAAGAAGAAGAAAATTTTGAAGATTTTTTTTGAATGTGATAGATTTTTGGTTACCTTAATTTTTTTAATACAAAATAACATGAAAATCCAATATGGCGACCATAAGAAAAACAAAAGTTGACTATGAATACTCTGGGATCTAGTTGGCTTAGAAAATTTTTCAAATGTCAGATGGATAGCCCTTAACTGCTTATGTAAGCCTACAAAAAATTATTTATTAATTTCCAAAAATAAGAGACTTATGGCAAAAATAAAAAATATCGATTTTTCAATTTTTGCAGTGTATTTCAGGAACGGTCCTAGATATCTTGTATGTCTTGACGGATTCGAGATGGCCACGAATTAGAGCAGCTTTTCTCTAATTTAACGGACCCTCTATCTCTTAGCGTTTAGGAGATCCCAATAATGGGTATTACAAAAAATTCCCACCCTGTATATTTATAATTACCCCCTGGGTTATGCTGGTATTTTAAGTCGGTAATGAAATTGTTGACCAGATAATCAGTGAACCTTTTAACACATTTTTGATAAAAGGTTTGAAGGTGTAACATAAATCAACATTGTCGCTCTTGGTAAAAAGCAGTTATTTATGGGCAAACAATGGAAGGCTTTTGTGAATACATCACATGTATAATCACTACTGCAGTATTCATCACATAGGTACGAGTATTATCAAATTGAATTGCACAGTGTATCAGACTACAATGTATATCTCATTCCAGATGTTTTTAAATTCAGAGTTGGCTAGGGAAAATTTGAATTATGTTGATACCTCTCTTCGAATACTGAGCTTTGAACTAAATTTGAATAGCTAAATTTTTAAAGGTTATGGATGTAACTTTTTTAACTCATGTCGAGTCTCCAGGGCTTATAATTTAAAGAAAAAATATCACAGCCAACTTGCATTTAAAAACATCTGGAATGGGATATAAGTAAACGTTACAATGTAACTATAACCCGATTAAAACTGAATCACGGAAATTTTCTCGGAATCACCTCCGCAAGATTGGAATGGCTGACTCTATTACACATGTACCTAGTAGTTGTGATTGTGACAAGTAGCGATTGCTAACTGAAATTAAATTTTCTTTTCCTGTTTTAAGCACGCTCTCCCTATTTTATTAACCGCTCGAATAATTTCATTAATTGTAAAATTTATATCCCAGTTCCAGTTAACATCACACTAGTTTCTGATTCTGTGCATAATGAATATCGCCTTTCCCCCCCCCCCCCCCCCTCCCCATTTACTTCTACATCACAGACCAATTTGTTTTACAATATAAAAAATACATTCAGGCAATATAAAAATAACTTATGATGTAACCATGTATGAAGAATAAACTTCATACATGGTTGATCTTATTTTAATCTCCTTGAGTAATTAATTTCCATTTTCGTTAATTGGAGATGAAAAGAAACTAATTATTATTAATAATTGTCGTTTGTATGTTTCAAATTAATTAAACAAAAATTCATATTTGAACATTATTGTACATCCACATAGCCTAGGTATTTCGTTAGATTGATGGCTCCTAATCAGAAAGAAGCTTCATTAATGATGGGATCATGATAATTTCTCACATTGCTGCTACTTATGATTAGAAATTAATTATTTAATTAATAAATTTACTTAATTTATTGTATGCGATTTGGGTTGATGTTTTTTTTTTGTTGTTCGGCGGCGGCGAGTCCCTTCTAGCCTCTTTATTATATGTTTTTCCTTTATATAAAATCCATATTACATTATATAAATTTGTATAAAACTATGTAGATAACTTAAAAATATTTTTAGACAACTGTAAAGGAAGATTCAATAAAAACCTATCCAATAATAATTAATAAATAGATATAATTTATTAATTTATTTTCATTTCAGCTCAAGTGATGCAATCCAAACAGATACGCGGAGCTTTAAATGAATAAAATTAGAAATAAGATTTACGTAATACATACACATATATTTATTTTGAGTTGACTTTTGTTTAATGATTTGATAGTAGAGTAATTAATCTTCCACAAACATTTATAACAAAACTAATATTTTCAAGAAAACCACATGTGCCCATATATTTATGCCTACTTTACGTTTTGCATGCATGTAAAAGTTAAATTAAACAATTAAATCCAGACTATGCAATGTGGTTGAAGTCAAAATAAATTCCAGCTTTAGAATTATTATTATTGCATCTTAAATTCATCAGACGTATTGGATACAAAGTAATCAGTTCTAAAAGAGTTACCTGACTTGAATTATTTTTACTTGCAAATTTAGACCAGATATTAAACAATTTGTTGAAAATCTAAAGGTTAACGAGCTGGTCTTCACGGTTGATACAGGAACAAGATGTTTAAATTTATGATAAATATAAATTTTAGACTAAATATTTGCAAATCTGTTATTTTCAGTGCTGTAAACTGTTTATTATCGTGCTAAGTAATCAAACAATTACATGCTAAGTTTTGTAATGGGACGCACCGTAATCAAATTGAAGATTCCTACCTGAATAGTTTCCAGGTCACTTTAATAACTTTATTACTTAATTTTTCATAAGCTTAGGTATGCAAATTAAATAAGTATTCTTAAATTATTATAACCGTTAAAAATAATAGCACTTTTATCGAGAAGTATACGACCGTGACATTAACCTCTTATATGTGATAGCTGATAAGCATTTTATTTGGATCTTATTATAGTCAATTGAGATTAGCAAATAGAAGGGTCTGATGCTTACAAAATATTATTTTTAAATAAAGCCTTGTGCTAAGGAATTCCATCTTCTGATCCAATAAAAATGACATTAAATATTAATATTATTTTTCTCTTCATGGTCTTAAAACACCGTGATATTTCGGTGTTTTAAGAGTTTTTTTTTAATAATTAAAATAAAAATAAAAAACTTATTTTTTTACCGCACGCTATTAAAAAAATAATTCATTTAACAACAAAAACTGATAAATTGGTATAAAGACATTGCTACAGCAAGTCTTATAAAAAAAGGATTTTTTTTCAAACTTTAACACCCTGTATTTTGAAAACCAGACATTTTAGGACAATACATATGTCTTTAGACAACGAAAAAAAATTGTTTTATTGTCCCCTAATATGCCTGAAAATTATGGACAGTTATTTTGAGTCATCATGTATTGATGTTTATGCAGCGTATATCTTTGGGACCTACTACTAAGACTAAAATTAAAATAATTCTAAAAGTGATAGATATAGGATGTCTCATGACTGGTTAGACATAGCCCAAGGGCTATGGCTTAGGCTACTTAAAATCGATAATACCTTTTACATATTTTTCATATTTTTGTAACAATCAGGGAAGAAGAGTCCAGTAAATATGCCGGAATATCTGTAAAAGTGGTGGAACAGCACCGTTTTTTAAATTCTTTTTTCCTGGATTGCTTAGACCTTCAGGAACATTTATCAGGACTAACCCCTCCATTAATGAACCTCGAAAAATGAGAAAATTACGATAATTTACCCCTCCCAAAGCACCTCAAATAGTAACAGTGATAAAAAATTTGAAAATTCTACGTCTCTTGGGGGGAACCTCTTAGTGACTTAAGAGGAAGGTAAGCAGATGAAGACATAATTTCGAAACATAAATAAATATTTTTTAACGGCAAGAATTCCCCACTTAAAAACTAATTTCTTCAGCTTACAAATAAATAGGCTATCGAAAACGGAAAAACTGAAATTTTTTATCGGAGTTATATCGCAAATCGCTTTAGGTGTTTAATTTTTTTCAATTGGACCTCGGATTCGTGATCATTGACCCCGAAAACCCCCTCTAGCGATAACAGGAAACAAAGAATTTTAAAATCGGTGGCTGCGGAGCGGTCCAACACTTTTCCGGATTGTATAGTATTTTCCTGTTTATTTATATGGACTAGAATAATTTATTATAATATAAGCGATTCATTTTTGTTTATTATTTGATGGGCCAACTAATAATTATTTTGATTGATTATGTCAGCTGCTTCTTTTGAGTTTCATTTGTTGCATTTTTTGTGTTTTAACGTTAATTTTTTCTAGCTACATTTGCAACTGAATAATATGCAAATATTTCAGGAAATTGAATTTTGCGACCTGCATGTTCCCATGGTATACGCGAAGTTGCTACTTCGCGTTCAATTGCACAAAAAATAGATTTTAATTCTCTATGTTTCTTTTGTTATTACCAGTGAGAGCAAGTTAAGAGAGACCAAAGGAGCCAACATATTTACTGCAACTCTTGCATTGCCCTCACAGTATCCTTAACTAAACTTAACATATTCGCTTGAAAATGTAGCCATATCAAGTAAAACAATATAGAAACATAAAATAAGCACAAATTATACAATAAATGACAAAAAAAAATTGATTTTGACAAAATGAATAAAATAATCAACTCGCCTTTCAAGATTTATTTTTGTAGAAACGAATGACTTATAACCGTATCCTACCCGTGCGGTTGAGTACCCATCGGGCGCGTCCCCAGGTGGCGGATAGGGGGAAGGCCTTACAATGAGCGGAAGTGAGTAAGGTTAGCAGTGGTAATAGAGCTCGTCGGAGGTAAAATTCTAGACTGGTAGCTCAAAACCCTGCCGCGGACCACCTCCCCTAACCTGGTTGTCGTGTCGTGACTAAAGGTCTGCACTAGGGGCAACGGCGCCAGAGACGTCCGACTGTAGAATCTCTGATATACCGTATCATCTGTTGTCGTGGTCATGTTCCGCGCACAGAGAGATGCGGGGGTCTGGGCTTAATCGCCGGAGCCAAGAGGAGACAACCTCACTAAAAAACCTAAATCCTAAGGCGGGGGTCCAAGCTGATGGGATGCGTGACAGGATAGAAGACCAGCCCTACTGGATTCAACCTTGGGGCACCAGGGGGCACCCCACTGTATCAATTCCCTCACCTTTGCATGCGGGGCTCTGCATAGGTGGAACACCCATCCCTTGCTACTCGTGGGATCAACCATGGTAAGAAACAAAAAAACAAGAAATCGCGGGACATCACCGCAAAGCAGACTGCTGAGTGCTGACCGAGCGGGGCTTGTCACCCGTCAAGACAGTCGGCAATCTAAACAATCCTTGTGCTCGAACCACCTCGAACGCAGGAAGAATGCCCACTCATTGGCAAGAAAAGGAGCATCGACACCCTTCATAGGACCAGAACCATTCTGTGGCTTCGAAGATACTTTCTTCAAGGCAGAACTCCAAAAGGAAGAAGAAAAACTGAGAGAAACCCACTGGAGGAACCTCTCAGGGTTGAGACAAGCCAAAGAACTTCTCGGGAATTTTAATCGACAAAAGGTCGAAGATACTCTTCAACCTCAACAAGGAACGTCTCAGAACATTGACGGGTATCCTAACGGGACATTACAAGCTCAAGGAACACCTGAGGAAGTTAGGCATAGAAGAAAATGGCGTCTGCAGATTCTGCGGGAAAGGAGACGAGACACCACGTCACCTGCTGCTCCACTGCGATGCGATAGAACTTAAAAGAAGTAATGTTCTGGGCCACCACCAGCTAAAGGCAGGGAACTTACCCGACCTTGATCCTCTCAAAATCCTGAAGTTTCTCAACGGACTTGGAAACGGACTTGGAGAGGGTGCTTCACTAAAGGGATCCACACCAGACGAAGCACAGTAGAGGGGATACAATAGATCTTTTAGGTCGCAGTAACTTAATCACCCTCACAAATACAAATACAAATACAATACAAATACAACCGTATCCTAAAATTAAAATTAAAACAGAAATTCTACTAATTTCCAGAAAAAAAATAAGACTTCAAATAGCCCAGGAAATACATCCTATTTAGACTCTGCCTGCTGAGTGGCATGTTGAGTACACCATGTAATAAAATGCAAAACTCGTTAAGGATGACTCTAGGAAAAATCATTAATCAATAAGATCTTAGAACTAGATCAGTCTTCATAACGAAATCTCAATTTTTTTTCTATCTGATATAGACTCTAAGTTCATAAAGTAGATCTTTTTGGTACTCCTATCTTGATCAGTACTGAGGTACTGATGCTTGATTATAAAGCTTCATGGAGAATAATATGCTCAAAATCCTATTATTTAATAACATCTTGATCTGATCAATGTATGAAGTTTTTATGCACATTTTATTTAAAAAAACAACAAAACCGTCAAATATATTTGATCATTATAAAAAATATATACATTTAGAATATGCCTACCAACAATTTCACAACTTTTTTCTATAAAAATTCGAAACAAGACATTTTTAGACATGTGAGATAAAATCCGAAGATTTTTAATCATCTCTTACTCTCGTATTATACGAAATGACTAATGAGATTAAAAATACAATTCCGTAGTGGTAAGAATTTGGTTTTAAATTGCACAATTAATGTTTCCAAGTGTTTATTCTTGTGAAAATCGGAATTGGGTCAGAGATGAAAGGAAGTGGTCAAACAAAGATACTTTTAGTAATCACAAAATCTAATTATAAATTCGTTAAATTTGTCTCAAGGATGAACGCTTTTTGCCGATAAGTTGCCTTCATAAATGCATACTTACATATTATGCTCCTTGGAACTATTTAATTTAACACGAGGTAGTTTTAGCGACAAGTCAAAATATTATCGTGGTCAAACGGAAATTTTGTTTAATTATATCCAGACTAAAATATGAGTTTACTGATAAATAATACAATACATGTATTATTTTACATTAATATCAATGGAATTATACACAAACACAAAATCATAACTTCGAACAATTTTGAAACCCAAATCATGAATAATAATTATGTCCATTACTCTATAATAGAGCAAGGATCTTTACAATTTCACACTCAACCTCCAAAATGTGAAATAGCAATCCACATGCACGGTGTCCGTTTTTAGAGAAAATGTATGGGGATCTCAGTTATCTTACGAGATACGAAGTCGGTTAAATGGGAGCAACGTTGCAAATTTTTGTGCTGATTAGTAATCAGAAAAAAAAAATCTGAGCTGTCATTATTGTTGTCCAAATATTGTGAAAAAATTACAATTTTTGTTTTTATTTTTTTATTTAATGACCAAACAAGCTAGCCGTTTTTAACTGAAACCTCGACTGAAACATTATTAGAGCCCTTTTCAACAAGGAATCCAAAAATAACTTCGCAATCCCTCTATAGCTCTCGAGATGGGGAAGTATCGATGGTCAAGTTTAGATTTTCTCATGGGCGCTATATTGGATTTTTCCCTTTTTGAACGCAATTTATTTTTCTGATTACAAAGATAAGAACACTTTTTTCGGTTATAATAATATATTTTGTAAAAACCTAATACGGCTTTTATCTTATTAAGATTTTATTTAATCTTAATAATTATTACTAGGTCACTTTTCAACAAGGATTCCAAAAATAATTGTCAAATCGCTCAAGTATTTGAAGATGGCGAAAAATCGATAGTTATTTTTTCTTATGGACGCCATATTGCATTTTCCAAAATATTATAACAGAAAGTACTAAACATCTTGCTAAGAAGCTAGGAGTTACTGCAAAATTATTTCTGGATCCCTTGTTGAAAAGTTTCTTAATAATGTTTCAGTTTAAAACGGCTAGTTTGATTTGTCATTAAATAAAACAATAAAAACAAAAATTGCACACTCCGTATTTTTTCAATAGTTTGACAACTAATAATGGCAGCTCAGATTTTTTTTTAGATTATTAATTAGGCAAAAATATGCAAGTTTGCAAGAACTTGCAGCACTGCGGTACGAAAATTTACTACTCTTAAAAAGTGAGGTTTTTCACACCGTGCTCCGAGTGCGCGAGTTACAGATCATCCTGTATAAATCGTCGGCCATTTGGAACTTAGTATATATGAAAAAAGATCTCATTATGCGTCGGAAACAACATATAAAAGTTTTTTCGAACCATCTCCAGGTTCTTTATTAACAGTCAGAAAAGAAAATGAATAGTTGATAAATAGTTGTAGGTATATTATAGTTGATTAAGCATCACGTGAAGAAATCTATTTTTGCTATTATAGGTACTTACTTACGTATATTTGTTTATAAAATATTACATAATTCAACATATCAAATACACTTAATAGTTATTGATGCAGCAAAAACAATAAACTAACTAGTGCAATAAGCGATAAGAGATAACAACTACAGTTTTACTCAAATGATAAGTCGGCAATTGGCTAGTCTCGCTCATATCTCTATAAAGTCAAGCTTTATTTAACATAAAAGCTCAGTATAATTACTCATTTTAAACATTGTTCTTTTCTCGTCTTTTCTTAACATACATAAACAAAAACTTAGGTATAGGGCTATTTTAGACCGACTTTACGAAAAAATATCCCACATTTTAATTATTGTTAGATAATAATAATCGTTGTAGGGAGTTACATAAATATAACTTGATATAAAAATCTCAAGATTCCTTCCTAAGTCATTCCTTCATTCCTTAATAAGGTTGACGAAGACGGTGACGGATCTTTTTAGGTGATTTTTGGGTTATAAATTGGCAAGTTACGTCACTTGAGCCTCGAGGGAGCTATTAGTGCTCGAATCGACCGAATCTCTGGCGTGCCATTGAAAACAATGGAGTTAAATGGAAATTCAGGTCTGAATGGTCGGGGATTAGCACTCGGATAGGATAAGCAACAAGTGGCTGCATTCAAGCACCTGTCGGTTCTGCTTCTGTTCTACATAGGCCAGGGTTGGTTATAGACTGCCTTGCTTGATTAACCGCTTCATACCTGCCAAATAATATTTAAATCGAAAAGTTTACACAAAAGCTGCTTTGTTACTTATAGGTCCAATTTAAATTGGAAAAACTGTTGTGCTACTGAAAAAAAGTTATGAAACCAGTTCACAATAAAACTATACTGGGTGATCAATTAAGGGTACCGAGCGGACACATCTCGAGAACTATTGATAAAAATTTTCCGGCCATAAATGACCAAGAGAAATTCACGGAAAATATTTTCAAGATTGCCGTACTTCCAAAAAGACCAACAGTGGACACGTAATATATACTTCGTCATTTTAAAGAGGATACACAGTTTATTATTATATTTTTAAATGACAAAAAAAGTTATCATTTCTGCGATGTCAAAAGTGTTTTTGAGAAAAAAAGGGTCACTTTTGATAAATGCTTTGGAAAAATAAATTTGCACATTTTTCGGCTTTTTATTAAAGCATCTAACAGTTCGTTTTAACAGCACTCCTTCTCACTGCTACTATGGTATAATTAGTTTTTCGGAGGAGGCTTTACAAATCGAAAGAACCTCCTGAAATTCCAACCTCATCTAACTAAGCAAACAGTTATTTGCAG
Source organism: Malachius bipustulatus (assembly GCA_910589415.1). Taxonomy (NCBI): domain Eukaryota; kingdom Metazoa; phylum Arthropoda; class Insecta; order Coleoptera; family Melyridae; genus Malachius; species Malachius bipustulatus. The sequence goes on along the minus strand of OU342631.1, from coordinate 5,699,742 downwards.
TCTTTTTTGAGAAAACTGGATTACAATTCTTCACGTATCATACACGTTTATTGTCATTATAGACGACCCATGGAGACATTATGTAAAAGTACATGCGGTTTTAGTTAACGACATAATATGAAACCCTCTTATCGCTGAAGTTCGCAAGGCACTTATTAGAGTGGCAAGTCTCGGAAGGCTCAAGAAGCACAAGAAAATAATATATTGACCAAAAAGAGTTCGAACACATTTGACACCCTAGTTCATCACGCTAACCATGTCATAAATTTGACTTGACTATTAAACTAAGGAAGTCGAACAAAGCAGTGTTACTTAGCAGAATTGGTCAATTACCTATAGGTTAATAATACATAAACTCTAAGAATAGTAATGTAGGTATCTATTCTAAAAAACTCTATCCATATTTTACCTCTTAAACAATCTAATTAAATTTATAAAAACGGGAAACAATAACAAAATGAAACGAGACTAGCCCAGACCCAAGTTAGCGACTCTAGTGCCAGACTGAGATCGTGATTTTCATTTGTTACCCGATAAGTCACGCACACTGGGAATTTGATAAGACAAGAACCAGGACAATAGTTACGTCACACGCTTATCTCTGATACGATTCAGCTCTTGTATGAGGATATATGCACGGAACAAGTACATAAATACATCATGCAGTCACGTTGCCCAATCCGACCTTGTATTTGTCATATATCCTTATATCCTTTTACGGAGGGCCACGTACCAAGAGCAAATCATATGCTCAGACATCATCATTATTCTTTCTGTTCTCGAGGTGGAATAAAGACGAAAATCAGTAGTTCATGAATACTGAGGATACGATTTGTCAGAATTTTATATTAGAGAAGTTATTTTCTGTAAAGACGCTCCAACAAAACAGCATATTCGTAGTCAAGAACATACGTTGCTATACTTTGCAGGTACAAGTGAGATGAAGTTGAAAGCTTTCGATTTGTGAGGTACATTTCTTATAGAAATGATTTTTATGTTTGTGGATGAACTACTAATCGAACTAAGAAAACAAATCAAAATTCTGATACATGGATTGCAACAGCATCATAAGAAGAAGTTGGCAGAAGATTGAACGCAGTTATCTTCTTATTGAAGGAAGAATCGTAGTTATTTCTGAGTATTATTGTCTTCATGAGTCAACCAAAAGCCCAAATGTACTGCACTTTGCATTCCACAATATATTCAATAAACAAATGCTACACGATTTGGTACATCAAACACCTACTCAAAAAAAAAAGGATAGAAGGCTTGGCAACAAATTGCATTCATCCATTTTTTACAGTTCTCCAGTTATCGTATCAACTATTCCTTGTATATTTTCCGAGCAACGATGATTTTTGACATCTTGGATGGTAAATTTAGTCATTGAGTAAGGTGGAAACCCAAGTTGGCATGTGAAATTTTGGCAGCACGTTGATTAGGGATTTTTTTAAGGATATAAAACGCAGGATTTAGTAACGTTGATCGCTCACAGAAAAGTGAGATTATTTGAAAGTTGTTACCTAAACTTGATGTCAAAATTTGGTGTTCGACGAAAACAACATGTTTGATATTTTCAGTGTAACACCTTTAAATTTTGTTAAAAAAAGTTTAACAAAGTGAAAAGTTCAAATTATTTCGTATTGTAATCCCCCTGTATAAAGACAGCCTCACAGATAACTAAATGAGAAAAATGCACCAGTCGGTAATAAACAAAAAAGGAAATAAATTCTGGTACAGTTTTTTTTACTTCTTTTACAAGTTTATGGAAATTAAGTTCTCATGAGTCACCCTAAAATTTTAAGCTCTGATTTCGATAATCATGGAATTAAAAATAAAAACAAAACAAAAAGAATATTAAACATTTGATAACCATTCTAATTATACGGAGCGAGTTTTTTTAACTTGAAACTCTCAAATATCCCGAGTTATAAGCACTCTAAGCAACAAATGTCCATAAAAAATAATTGATTAACATTATTTGGGGGGAAAATATAGGGAGTTAGTTCAATTACTTGGTAAAAATTACTCCCACCTCATGTTAGGAGGAAGTATTTAAAATCTGAAACAGGAACACTGGTTATTTCTTTCAGATTCGGATTTAGCAGCTAAAAATATGTAGGAAATTGTCCCACTTCCCCACTCCTTATAATAAGTGAGGTGGGGAAAGGAAAAAGGGTATATTTTAAATCTTAGTTAGAAACCCTTATTTGTAATGTAGATTCGGATTTTACGTCTAAGAATATAATATACGCGGTGTTTTGGATAAGAACCGACAGAGAACATGGGCCTGGCTCCACCTACAACGAGGGAGAAGGGGTATTAATTTTCAGACTAATGTACTTCCCCCGCAGAATGCTTAAATTTTGATTATGGGCAATTCTTTCGTGGAGTGCCTCGAGATATCTGAAAGTTTCAGGTTAACAAACTCACCCTGTGTAATAGGTAGGTACTTATGAAGTTATAGGGATAATGAAAAATTTGCATACCGGAACTAAAATATAAGAAATATAAAAATCCCCTGATTAAAACATTAAAAGAACAAAAATACTTCTCTCTCATTCAACTTTATATCGAAAGATAATATGCTGCTAAGCGGTCTTGTTTCCAACCTACATAAATGATTTTTTATTTAGTACTAAGTATACTCACCCGTCAATAAATTGATGAAACTCAAAATCAAAGAAGTAACACACACACATTCTTTCGAAACTTATCTTCACAGTTTTTAAATTCTTTCTAAATGACCAGGAATTGGCAAAGAGAGAAAAGGTGATTAAATGGGAATCTGCATCACGCGATGACGTCATCTTCAAGACGTAATCTATGCACCTAGTAGAAAAGGGAGGACTAAAGGGTCCTTCAAACCCTTAATGGCGCCGTATTCAGACACCGATACGACTTTTCTTGCTGCTCCGCAGCCACAGACATGCAGTGCTTTAGACAAGCCTCTCTACTTCAAAAGACTTGTCATTTTTAATCTGCACTGATTGCTACATTAAGACCTGCTTTCCTAAAGATTTATTCAGGATTTTTTATGCTGTACATAATGGCAACAAAATGCATAAAATCTTTTAGATGCATGGTTTGTAACGTAAGGCGTTATTGTTTTTGTTATATCCAAAAATAATTTATTGTAATATCTTATTATAAATACGGGGTGCGAAAAAAACAGCGTACCAATTCGATGGTACGCTGTACAGGAACACCCTGTCAACATGAAAAAACGAAAATATAAATCACGAGAAAATTATTCCATCCCTTATTCGCGGCATATTTAATTTCTATTACTTTGTCATATAAAAAATGTATTATAATTTACATACCTATTATTTTAATGTTTCAATATCATTGACTATTATTCTCCTCAATTTATCCAAATTGAACAGAATGTCAAAAACTCATGTTACCATTAAGTTGGTGAACCCTTTTTTCATCACCCTGTAGTTATAAATGGTTTTTGTAATTAAATGAAGCAAGTTAATATTATTTTTTATTATTGGTAACCTATAAATCCACTCCGGTTTTGCCCTCGTGCTCGAAAACTCGCGCGTCTTTTAATAAAGACCCTAATATCCACTCATACTTTAATATATGTACATACCATTTTCTTTTTTACTTTTAAGTTGCTAACCGGTAGATAATTAGCTGGAGTTTCTAAAAAATATGGAAATCTGTAAAGTAAGTGTTTCACAATTAAGTTAAGAAAATTGTAAAAATCAATAAAAAGCTTTATTTAGGTACATATATTAAAATATTTTTATGTGAACACTCCATTCTTTAATCGACTTAATTTATTATGCATATCTACTCCAAGTTTAAAATAATCATCCCGCATATAAGTAAACCTATAATCTGAACTTATAAATCATCCTGGCTATAGTTATAAGACTTGGTTTATTCTGTCTGTTCTGAAGAATTCTCATCCTCCGACCTTATGCAATCTGTGGCTAACCAATATTCCTGGTACATAAATTTCCCAAGCACAAAAGGCGCCACAACTGTTATCGCCTGGTGACAACTTTTACACTGTTTAACTCTTTAGAGAATCATCAAGACGGAAAGTTCAGAATCAATATGACCTCCATATTGAACAAGGGAAACCAGAAGTGAGAAACTGTTCTTATTAAAAAGAAATACAACATGTTAAGGGCTTTGTCCTCGTCTCATCAAGATGGCACTGATAACAACCATACAACCAAGCACATTCTTGGGACTTTCCTAAGTGTAATAAGTACTTTTTGAAATCTTTTTGTTCAAGTACTTATTTCAGCTAACGCGAATATGTCTCTCAAAGTTTTTATATCAAAGCAGTTGAATTTATTTTATTTCTTTATATAGGTATAATGTTTTTCACTTCAAATGGAAGCACCTCAATAACGTTTTTACTTTTGGACGAATTTCAAAGAACTTTTTCTCAATATGTAAAGCTTCCAAAACTTTCTTGATCGATGAACTCATTTTAGCCGTCGTAAAGAACTAGCCTACTGTGATCTAAAATAAACGCCAAAAATTGAGAAAACATACTAGATTGCTTTTTTAGAACAGTTTTTATTTTAAAAAAATTGTTAGAAAACATTTTTTTCAAGTGAAATTGAACAAAAAGTTTTTGGACGAATCTTGTTTTGTTTTTAACAGAGTTTTTTAACTCTAGATTTGAAGTTTTGAGGTAATTTCAAACATATTTTTTAAATAAAATTTCCGAAAAAAAGTCTAATATGTTTTTTTAATACTTGGGGTTGTAGAATTTGGGGTTTTAGGGGTTCCCCAAGAGGGGTTGGGGTTCCGAAAAAATTTTTCTCAATTTTTAGCGTTTATTTTTCATCACAGTAAGGCTATGTCTGTGCAATGGCTAAAATGTAGTTTCATATTCATTTCACCAAAAAATGAAAAGATATTGAGGTGCTTCCATCATTTAAAGTGAACCACACTGTTGATGTTTTCCCATTAATAATCTAAATGAAATTATGCTTCAGTATATCAAATCTAATTCTGAGATTATTGTTTATTTATTCATTTATTTTGTATAGAGACGAAGGTTTCTTCTAATAGATGTTAAAAACTATATACAGAAATATTTCAATCAGTATAAAAAACTATCTTCCCTCTGCAATTATTGTGTTCTTTGAGCGTTGAATTTTCTGGAAAAAATGTAATAATACAGTCATCCTTTCTGATTTGGACAGTGAGAGGGGATTGAGAGAGTGTATCTAGCAAACTGCTACACTTTATTCCGAGGGAATTTAAGGATTTAAGTTGGTAAGATCTCACCCCGCCGTTAACTTCGTCGTACTAATCCATCATAACTCCAAACCCAGGATTCTTTACACCACATGCATCCAACCTCTGGAACCACTTTACATGAGTCGTTTATCATATTTAAATCGTATTAAGTTCATTTAAACGAGCATAAAAATAATAAAAAAAGTCCTAATAAACCTTGCAAATCTCCGACCGTGTCTAGATAAAATAGGTTTTGTCACGAGTGTACAGGGTGTTTCGTTACAGTTTTCCACTTTTTTCAATTTAAGGTTTTGGCACTATAACTAACCTAGGTTTATTCCCCACATTGTGATAAAACCTAGTAGGATTTCAACCGATCAAAAGCTTCCACTCTAAACTCTGAAAATATTTGAGGTTTTTGAATAAAAAAATTTCACTTTTTTTGCTCTCTTGAAAAATTAGGCCAACGTCAAATGCGATGTATTGCTTCTAGACCATTGTAAAGATAATTTCACGTCAGTGAGGGTGGAAGTCACAGGGTCCGCTACATTTGTATTGAATTTAAATTCGATCGTATTGAAGGTAATTTAACAACCACTAGATTATTGTATTGACTGAGTTAATTGTGCTGGAAATTCACTGCAAGAGGTCTTCTGCATGTGTGGTGATTTGTATGTTATGTATCAATTTAACAGACTGATTTAATTTTTGTTAGGATAATTATTTCTCAAAGCAATGACCTCCGAAAATGAACCGCAATAAATTTTTTAAAAAGGTTAAAAAACATTCAACTTGCACAATTTTTATTTATCATATTGTTTGTTGTGTGTATGAGATTTGGCACAACACAATCAATATGAATACGCAAATTATTATACAAGGCGTTTCCATATTTAGCAAATGACATGTTTCGCTAAAGCGCACCGTCTGGTCTCGGCTCGGGTCAGTATGTTACGTTAGTCACTAAATTATTAAGCTCGTCAAGAATCCATGTAAATGTCTAGTGGTATAGTCCATTGTTGCCAAATAGATCAATTTTTAATGGTGTTGAAGAGGTATTGATACTCTCATCATTTTGATGGAATGACGCAGGAATCCTCAGAATACAAAAACAGACTTACGACCGAATTCACAAAGCGTTCCGGCCCAGAAATAGCTAGAAAATAATTAAATAATTGGGATGGAGATATACATTTGAGAATTCGGGCCTTAAAGTACCTGCCTAGTTTTAAAGCAACTTGGATTATTTAAAATCTATTAGGTACTTTAGCAATTAAGTTTTTTAATGGAATAAGTCCTAGACGTGGAATAAGTTATCATTCTGTAGCCGCATCGTCATTTTTACAAATGTTAATTTTTTATTCTGATATTAAATTAAACTCTTGCTGGAAAGTCTTTGATTTGTGGATATCATGAACGTTATTAGTGTAATAAATCTTAATTAGGCTATCCTTAACACCAATTGTCGCTGAGAAGGTGTAGCGCAGTAAGTTGTAGGTAGATGAAGTGACCAATTGCCTAAGGCTACACAGCGAGGGCTTCTTGTGGTTCCAACTCAGAAGTACAAAGCCTAATCATTAAAATAATTGTGCATACATTTATTATAGATCTTTACGAACCGTCATTATTGTCAAATATTTTATCAACCAAATCAACATAGAATTTGAGCTTTGGTAAGACAGATGCGTCCCGACGTTGTTATATTTAGGTGTGCGGTGGTTTTTAACTGAACAGGTAATAAAAAGTATGTAACCTTTTATACCTTTGTGTATTGTTGGTCGCGTAATAGGTAGGTAATATTGATTCAAACATACGTAATACTTTGTACACTAAGTGCATTCCCGAAGGTGAAAATTATGAGCTTAAGAACTTCAAGTAGAAAAATTCTCGGATGTCTACGAGTTCATATTAGTTGTGTTAGTTTAGTTATTTAGGTGATTGGGTCATTTTATCGTTTTACATCCATCCCAGCCACCGCTCTTTAAAAAACCTAGTATTCGGCCAGGTGTTTATTCTTGTTTTGGCGATATTTGAAGATATGCTGAGAACCGGTTCTGGTCCTGTAAATTTGGATTCAGTTTCCCTTCGGCCGTAGTGTCGATGATTTCATTCTCTCCAAAGCCGGAATGACCTGGAATCCAGACCAGAGACAGGTTATTGTTTTTAGCTATACTGAATTGAGTGCTGTTTGACAGTTCCATACCAGTTTGAAGTTACAGTGGATGGACCAAAGGGCTTTGAGAGCCGCTTGGCTGTCTCGGCAGATTTTGAGTTTATTTTCCGCGTGCAGTGCATTTCATTCAACATCTGTGCGCTGAGATTAATGACATAATAGCGTCATATGCTCCGGATCCAGCTCCCGCGTTAGTCTTGGAGCCCTTGGTGTACCATGTGAGGTCTGATTTGAGGAGGTAGTTTGTCTCGCGCTCCCATTCGAAGAGGACTAATAACCGTTACATTACCCCGTGTATTTGCTTGGAATCCATGCCTCAAATAATTATTCCACAGATATTTTTGCAACTTTACAAGGAGAGCTTGCCCTGTGTAAGATTTTTTTCAGATGAGAATGACATTTACATATTTTGTCTTCGTTTCACTTACTATCTTATCATTATCGGATGTTTGAGTCTCAGTAGACACAGATTCATGCTTTGTTGTCAGAAAATGTTGAGCTGCATGTTTGGCTTCTCGTATAGTGAATTCGTCCGCACGCAAAGATCAAGCGAAAAAAATTGCATGAAAACATTCCTTAAGGTAAAAAGGAACAGTTGACTTTTCACCTGTAATACCTGTATCCCAACAATCCTGCTGATTTCCGTTTAGATAAACTATAGACCATAAAAAATGTGTTAACTGTTGAGAAAAGAAATTGTTGTGAAACTTTTCAAACTTTTTTGTCATTCTGAAATATCTTGTAGTAGAGGTCCCTAATTTAAGCATCACACATTTTTAAAAAATTGATATTTTTTTAAACTGATGAGAGGGATTTTCGAGCTATTTTCGAGCTCTTCAATGGTATTTTCGAGCTGTCTCTAGCTTTCAACGTTTTCGGGGAAATCGCAGTTTTTTTATTTGTAATGCTTACATTACACCCTCGATTACACCTGACTTTTTTAAATTCAATCTGTGGAGAAACCCAAACAGCACAGGAATTTCGAGCTATTTTCGAGCTACTCAATGAGATTTTCGAGCTGTTCCTAGCTCTCGTAATTTTCCGGAAAAACGAAAAAAACCGCTTCGTCGTGCTAGGATTTGACCTCAATTTTGAAAGTACGTACTCCCGGAAAAAACGAAAAGCACAGGAATTTCGAGCTATTTTCGAGCTCTTCAATGAGATTTTCGAGCTGTTTGTAGCTCTTGTCATTTTCCGTAAATACGAAAAAAACCGCTTTGTCGTGCTAGAATTGGACCTAAATTTTGAAAGTAGGTACGTACTCCCGGAGAAAACGAAAGGCACAGGAATTTTAGCTCTCGTAACGACAAGAGCTACAAACAGCTCGAAAATCTAATTCAATAGCTCGAAAATAGCTGGAAATTCCTGTGCTTTTCGTTTTTTCTGGGAGTACGTACTTTCAAAATTGAGGTCAAATCTTAGCGCGACGAAGCTGTTTTATTCGTTTTTCCGGAAAATTACGAGAGCTAGGAACAGCTCGAAAATCTCATTGAGTAGCTCGAAAATAGCTCAAAATTCCTGTGCTGTTTGGGTTTCTCCACAGATTGAATTTAAAAAAGTCACGTGTAATGTAAGCATTACTAATAAAAAAATTGCGATTTTCCCGAAAACGGTGAAAGCTAGAGACAGCTCGAAAATACCATTGAAGAGCTCGAAAATAGCTCGAAAATCCCTCGTCATCAGTTTTAAAAAATATTAATTTTTTAAAAATGTGTCATGCTTAAATTAGGGACCTTTGTAGTAGGTAATGCAAAGTGAACTGTAAGAATAAAAGCAACCGTTACTTTTTCAGAAAGACCGTTTATTTGAGAAATATTTCAATATTTTCCAAAAAAAAGTTATAGATAATTTAACGACTAGGTTCACTGAAAATAAGTTTTTTTTTTCAGTGACATAAGAATAATTGTTACCAAGAACTTATCGAACTGGCAACAGCTAAAAAGTAATACAATATTACCCAGTAATTTGCATGAAAGGTAGCAAGAAATATAGTTGTTAAAATATTAAAGCAAAACGGACTATATATTCACTAATAATATATTTTGCAGGATTATATTATACAAGCGGCGTTATGTACATAGGTACATAGGTATGAGAATGGCAGATGAATCCCATTCGATTTCTTAACAACTTAGCACGAGTTGTTATAAGTAGTGTATAAAAATAAATTTAGTAGATACATACTATTACAATACATGTACCTTGACGGTTGTAGTAAGTAATAATAAAATATAACTACAAGCTAAGCGAGAGAAAAATTCAGATTAAAATAGGGATTTATGTAACTTATTGTATCAAATTTACGACGTTATGTTACTATGTATAAAGATGAGTGTATTTATGACAGCAGAGCCGCAGCAGAGCATTGGGAGTGAATACGATAATTTATGTACAACCGCTTGTGTGCGTTCATTTCTTTTACATACAATCATTTTTCACGGTATTTTTATTTTATACACATAGGTACACCTATTGTTTTTTAAAACTTGACTGGGTCATTATTTACATCCGCGGCTCCTACAGTTTCACTATGGAACTTATATAGGGGTAGAGAACATACCTATAGTAACACCAGGAAGGTATTCATTTGCTGGGCAAATGAAAGGGAAAGCCACAAAACGGTATAAAAAAATGGTTTTGAGAGTGCGGAGGGAGTGCGGTCCTGACAAGAGGCACCGATTAGATGCCGCGATCCCGGATAAAACCACTTCACCATAATTGCCAAGTATTCTATTCTGTGTTAGAGGCTCACAGAGGCGGACTGAGCGAAATATCCGCTTTCATTACATGTCTAGTCCGCACAGGGATTGATGCAATGATTTTCGGATTATAAATTCAAAATAAATGCAAAATTCAAAATAAAAATCGTGGTACTGTTATTTTCGAAGATTTTCCTTGCCCTGAAAGTGAAAAAAAAATAGAAATTCGACCGTAGTGCCAAAGAGGCCTTAGCTGTGACCTTAATATTAGTTTGCCATGGCTGTTTTTACTTTCTTACCCACCCAGCACCCCTATTTCGCTCCTCGGTCCCGAAAAAATTGATGAAACTTAGGAGCCGCGGATGTATACAATTACCCTTGACTGGTAGTAAATTTTCCATAGCAATAATGACTATCGTATTACTCTTCTCAATTTTAACATGTAGGGTAGGCACATATTTATGGAAAAATGATTCACACTGGTGGTTCTCATTGTGTGGACTCATAGTAGAAAAAATAATATACAAGGGATCGAGTAATTTTTGTAAACAAAAACGCTACAACACCCTGTTCAATAACCTAATAACAGGTGGCCTTCATTATTTACTATACATCTATGATATTGCGAAAAATTTTAAAGCGAGATTCTTTGATCAAAAATAACCAAAAAAAAATCCCATTGACGTGTGTCTGTAAATGCACTGTTTTTGTGATATATGGTGTCGAAAAAGATTGTTTTTTAAATTTTTTGACGATATCTCGGGAACCGTTTGAGATACAGAACTCAGCTTTTGTATATGACTTATCATTAATAGTAGCTATTTTTAATGCCAATTTGTTTTTGTTTTTTTTTTTTGTAAAGTCAATGGCGGGGATTTTAGGGTTGCGCGAGGTTTCCTTGCCCTTATTATCTACGATACTGTGCAAATTGGCATTTTGAACGCGCATTTTAAACCACCAAGGCTTTCCACATATAAAAAGTATTCTTGGCCAAAAGTGCTAACATGGACAGTTTTCCAGAAAGCGCCAATTTTCCATGAAAAAATCTCTTTGGACGTTTCGAAGCATATATCGGAAAATAAAGGGCAAAAAACTTCGCTCATTCCTAAAATCTCCGCAAATGGCACATGAAAAAAATGACCTGGGAATAAAGAGGTATCTAGCTAATATCAATGATATAAGACATACAAAACGAGAGTTCTCTATCTCAAACGTTTCCAGTGATATCCTCAAAAAACTGTGAAAAAATATTTTTTCCTACGACCACTATACAAAACATTACTTTGCGCATCGTTTTTTGTGCGCAAACTAGCAGATTTCTTACGTATCCAAAACTGTGCGACAAAGTGACATAATGCATAGCCAAAAATCGTTTCCGTACAGTTTTAATGTACACAATAGTGATGGGCGGTAACTGAGAACTCAACTGTTACTTATTGTTAATGGAATAACTATTCATTTTTTAAAGCTTCAAGGTAATAAAATAAACACAAATGGGATAACATAGAACCCGACAAGATTATAAAATATAATATACTTATTATTCTCTTGTGGCAGTAATTATTAAAATTTACGAGTTGATCGCTAATAACAGCATTGGTAGCGTTCAAATCAAATTCACGAACGTGAAAACTCGCAGACCTCCAACTTCAATCGACGACGCATAGTCGACTGCGTTGTGTGGAAGTTGCATATCTACCACGTCTCCACGCTCCACGTCACTTATTTTTAGTTTAGATACGGAGTCTAATAATAAATAATAATAATATTGTCGAATTCAATGATTTTACAGTATATAATAGTAATATTAAAAAGTCATTGGTAGAATTGAAAATAATACCTACCTAGGTAGTCTGAAAAAATAATTTATGTGTTAAATTTGTTAAATAATTAATCTGTTAAATTGTGGTCGTAGGAAAAGTACTGTGTGTAGCACGTGCGGAAAAGAAATTTCACACGCGTGAGAAATTTTCTCTTTTCCGCACTTGTTTCACAATATAGTATTGTTTGACAGCCGTATCACGAAAACGGTGCATCATTTCCGGAGACGCGAAATGGGGAATTTCTTGTTTATTTTTCACCAAAGAATCTCGCATCGAATTAATATTTTTTGCAATATTAAAGATACATATTGTACCTATAGGTACTAGTTTTGATCCTCCAAAATGATTGTCTTTCAGAAATATTTATAGGTATCGTCGTTTCAAATTTTTGAACTCAAAAAGCAGATTCCGATGAGGCTCTGATAATTATTTAGCTTGATCGACATACAGGTACCAGTTAGCATACAATGGATATTTAACTGCTTAGTACTAGCTCGCATCTAACCTATATCCTCGCCTACATCCCATTTGAAACGTCTTGATTTAGACTAGCATCCATTTATTAGTGTTTCATTAGCCAAATTATCACTATTTGTCCAAAGTAATGAAAACAGACAGAATGAGAGTTGGTCAAAATAGCGTTTGGAACAGAATTAATTAGGTCGGTATACGATATAAACATTAAAATTAATAACAATAATAATTAAGATATTTATTTAAAATACCGTAACGATAATAATAATTTAAAATAATGTAATTATATGTATAATAAAATTTAGTACACTATAATAGGGATTTACACTGGGTGTCCCCCGGCTCACCTCGAAACGGTTTTAAAATTTCAATTTAACACACGTAGGTATTTACTGGGTGATCACAGAAAATCAACTGTTTGCTCTTGAAGTTTCCCTCGCCAACCAATTTTGGAAATTTTAGCCTTTCAGAAATTTCAGGCAAGAAAATCCAGGGACGAAAATTGACTCAGAACAAATATTAAAAACAAAAGATCGGATAAAAAATTACTCAAATTGAAATTTCTTTTGGAAACAGGTTTTGGGAGGATAACTGAATGAAGATCAATTTGTCTCCGAATCAGCCTTATAAATTTCTTGCTGACGCGAGATGAAAAATGTTGAAAAGTCAAATTACATCTGCACGTTTTCAGAGGGAATCAGCGTTATTCCTTATTTGAGAATATTTCGAAACAAAATGAGCTGACCATTCAAGAACCACGACCGCACTCTGGACACCGAGATACGGCTCCTGAGATGCTATGTGTTTTCAGTTCTTCTGTATGTAGTGAAGACTTGGACCCTGGTCAAAGAAACCACGGATAAACTCGCCACCTTCGAACTGGGGCTATATAGAAGAATCTCAAAGATATCATGGGTACAGAGAATCACCAATGAGGAGGTATTAAGATGAACGCGAAAGACACCGGAGCTGGTGAACACGGTCAAATGTCGAAAGCTGCAGTACTTGGGTCATATTATCACGAGGAATGAGCAGAGGTATCAACTACTCCAGTGTATATTGCAGGGAAAAATCGAAAGACGACCTCCTGGTACAAGAAGTTTGTCTTGGCTGGCAAACCTTAGAACCTGGTTTGGCAAAAGTTCCGAAGAATTATTTAGTATTATAGCAGCCAACAAGATCAAGATAGCCTAAGTGATCGCTCACAACCGGAACGGATAAGTATGCAAAGAAGAATTTATCAAAAACGTTGCATTAGTTTACCCTTCAATATGCGGTATATTAGACTCGTACGATTTACTGCAAAAGTACACAATAATTGATTTTGTAGAATAGGTGAAGTTTAAATAGACAGATAGACACATAGAAAAACCTGACTAATTTTATTATTAATTTTTAAAAATGAATAGAGAAATCATTTAACTTCACATTTATATCGTTGAAGTTTTTAAATAAGTACAGTCGAGGATATGATTGTTGCAAAATTTTTCCTGAAATTTTAAACGAAAAGTGTGACATCAATAATTTAAACAACTTAAACCAATCAAATATTTATAATATTATCAGGATTTGCTTATATTGCAAGCTAATAGCTTACATCCAGTAACAATAAAATTATTTAGGATCTTAAAGTGCATTATACTGTAACGAAATTCAAGAAAACATTGCAGCTATTTCCATGCTTCGACCCACTTTATAAACCCCATCGTTTGATCCAGCCGGCACTGAATTCTTCACACCGATATCTCATATTTTTATCACACATGTACATATTATGAACAACACTGGGTTGTGCAACTTAAATGCATACAATGCATTATGAGGTCATAAAAGCTTCTCGCACTCTCTTACACGTAGCTAATCTAGAGTGATATTTCAGTATAGTAGCATGGCTTGGTTAGTTGGGAAATTCATTAGCTTAATCGACCACCTTGTTCAATCACACAAAACACACACATACATAACCTGCTTGGATGTCCGAGAGGAAAGCCAAGGAACTTCAAAGATAAATACGTTGTGCTTCACATTTCACATCTGTTGAGCGAATACATCACCGATCAATTTAAAACTGCTTTACTTTAAATAATTTGTCTTCCGCCATTGAGTGTAGAAATTTTAATTGGACTCGAAAATCCCGGAAAAATATGAAAGTCTAGTTTTAATTATTAATAATTTTAATATCATATTATAATTATTAAGGTCTTAATAATTATAAGTATTATACATATTCCTATAATGTGCAGGTTTATTATACCAAAACGCTGCTGATTATTAATAGTATATTATTCAACAAGCGCATAATGATAGTATTATCCACGAAGATGAAAATTGCAGCACGAGCTTCTTTATCTACGAGTATACTTGAATAAAAATAATTTTACTTACGGTAAATTAAATTACGGTTAATTTTTTTTTTATTATTGAAGTGGAGTGGTATTGATGAAGTCTTTCTGCATGTCAGGAGCTTTTTGGGGACACAGGCGTTCCCTTCGTGACACCCTTTGACTTTGGGCACTGGTTTGGTCGTGGTCCACTTATAACTGTACGTCTAATAATCAATTATCGAGCACTATGGTAAGAAGTAGAAAGTGGCATCTCCACAAGCGGCCGCCAAGTTCCATAAAGCAGCTACTCCACACGACACCTCCATATCAGTTGCTTACTCGCAAGGCTTATTAAAAACGAGCTTCACATACTTCACAATAATTAAAGCAGCACAAGTATGATAAACTCACAATATTGTAGTAATGTTGGACCAGAGATATAACGAAACGACTTCTGTCATTTTATCAATTTTTGGATTATTGAAATATTGTTGAAGTCATAAAATATGACAGTTTAACAATTAGATTTTTTCGTTATATCTCTTGGTCGACAATACCTATAGATCTATTATGGCAAAATGATATCTACGATTTATCCTGACAATTAGCCACATTGTCAGATTAATAAATTGGTCTTGGGAGCCTTAATTACCTGACAATGATAGCATAATAACTGTTGACCGACTGAGTAATGAGACTAAAAGCTAGCAATAATTTATTATTATGCTGAAATTTAATCATGTCTGTACCATTGATATTTTCTATTTATTTTATGATCCTGTCATAGTCCATGCTTACGAAATAATTTTAAGGCTTATTTGTATAGGTATTTATTTTTATCTATTTATTTATTTATTTATTTATTTATTTTCAATCCGTACTCCTACAAAATGATTAGCATGAGGTTAATCGTTCCAAAATTGAAGTTCTTGGGATGAACCAATCAAACAAGATTACGACTTTGACGAGATTCCGGTAATATGAGCGAGATTTTCTCTATTTTTCTAGAAACCGCTTACATTGTTCATTTTTAAACTAAAGACATTATTAATAACCAACTTTCACTAATTTAAATTAATTTAAACAATTAGAAATTTTCTCATGTAGCGGAAAATCGACGTCGAGATTCCGGTTTTTTTTGTTCCGTTAATATACACATCAAATGTAATGACTACTATTATTATAATGTCTAGTCAATCACCTATGATGCCGTCCTACACGTTTATTTTTAGTGGACTATTAGTTGTGGAACCTCTACTACCTATTATCTTTAAATAACTTTTGATGTTAAAAGAAATCGAGCATGAACTATGTATCGGTATTCAAGATAATAGTTTCTTCTAAACACATCTAAAAAAAAATCACATTTACAAAAATATGGCTAATTTTGTTTGAAAGAAAGTGGTTGAAAAAAGGGGTGGTCTGTATAATTATTATAAACAATCTGTCTAACGTTAAAAATAATTAATTTAGGTAATGCGAATAAATTAAAAAATAATTTCATTATAATTCATTAAAAAGGTAGCTCACACCAAAGCTTCATACAGAATTGAGATTCAAAGAATAACTCACACGATCAGTAAGTTCATAGTTCGTAGTGACATGATATAAAATTAACTTCCCAAGCTGAAACGTTTTCTCATTACCTACTATTATTTTTTTTTCAAAAAACCAGATATTTAAAGTATTACTACTTTTCGACTAAAAACTGATGTGCCAAATGTTCAAGATGACGTTGAGATTCCCGTCTACTTTAAAATTTTCAACGACATGGGGAGTCATGTGCAAGATCTAATAATTTTGTAAGTGTTTTTTAATTATCTAAATAAAAAATTGTTTTTTTTAAATTATTACGGTATGTCCTTGCGGATTTCTAGGATTTATACTTCCCCTCTCCTTTATATTCTGAGCACAATGAGAACCTTGTCACAAAAGTTTCAAAAACATGAATTTTCTACTATTTTTGACGTGCAACTTGATATGTCAAATGCCAACAGTGTTGTTGCAATCTCTCGCAATTTAAAATATTTATAATTTATAGTAGGTATCTGCAATCTCATCTTTAACATTTGACACATCAGTTTTATGTCAAAAATTGGTGAAATTCATGGCAGTGAATCTGTTTTTATAACTAATAGCGAATTCGAGTTACTGCACTTTTCTGCTCCGGGTGCGCACCGAGACGGAATCTCGTGTTCGATTTGTAGGACTCTGTTCCAGTGCTTTTCGTAATCGTATTCTAGTTAAAGTGAACTCTAGCGGTGCATATCGTAATTGTGTTCGAGTTACACTTGCTCTCTGGCAGTGCATAGGAAAATATGTTCGAGTCGTATGGCGGAACTGCCCCGGAGCAAAATAAACTGCACCGTCAAATTTGACGGTGTAACGGTGCACTCCCATAAGTTTAGAGGTTAGAAATAGCGGGAAAATTAACTACTGCTGATTCCTAGTAATTCCTTACACCAAAAATTTGTGGATAAGTACATTTACGTATTGTATGAAACAAATTGAATAATAATAAATTATTATATCAATTACAGCAATCCGATTGTTGAAAAACAATAATGCTTTCTGAACGACACACTTACTCCAACGGTATGGTGAAGACAGAGACATCGATGTTTCAATGGTTATTTCCATCTCATCAGTCTGTCACATCACCACCACTAGAGAATCATTTTGCTTAAAGCTTTTGATTTTCTTTCTGACCGGCACACTTCTCTAGTGGTGGTGATGTGACAGACTGATGAGATGGAAATAACCATTGAAACATCGATGTCTCTGTCTTCACCATACCGTTGGAGTAAGTGTGTCGTTCAGAAAGCATTATTGTATTGTATGAAGTACAACTTATTACAATAATTAAAAGGGATAACGCCTTGTAGTTCCACGACTCTGTTATAATAAGAATAACATCATAACAACAAACAACCGTGATAGATATAGGATAGGGATAGGTAGAAGGCTATACGAAAATGCAGATGCAGACTGGAGGGAGACTGGATTGCACACTGCACTGCACCGGTGCATGGCGGTCTGGCTCTGGCTCTGGTTCTGGTCTGACCTGACACAGTTCGGTTCCATACAGAGTAGAAATGCGAAAGTTCTGCTCCGGACTGGAGCAGAATTCTGGGCAGAACAGATTCAGAGACAGGTCGATCTCGCTCCGAGCAAGTGCAGCCAACTCGAATTCGCTATAAGTTCTGTCTCATTTGGCCCAGAACTTATTGGTGAGGGATAGCCTCAATACAGGGTGCACCATGTATCCTTCTCTATATTGCTATCTCCTGAACGCTAAGAGATACAGGGTCGGTTAAATTAGAGAAAAGTTGCGCTATTTTGTGGCCATCTCGAATCCGTCAAATAATGCGAGATATCTGTGACCGTTCCTGAAATATCCTGAAAAAACTGAAAAATCGAGATTTCTTATTTTCTCCATATCTTTTTTATTATTGGAAATTAATAAATAATTTTTCGTAAGCTTACATAAGCCGTTAAGAGCTATCCATTTGACATTTCAAAAATTTTTAAGGCCTACTAGATTCAAGAGTTTTCAAAGTCAACTTTCGTTTTTCTTATGGCCGCCATATTATTTTTTTATGTCGTTCGATATAAAAAAAATAATGGAAACCAAAAATTAATGAACTTCAAAAAAAAAAATTTTAATTTTTATTCTTCTTTTTTCAAAGAAAAACGAAAAAAAAATCGTCGAAAAACGTCAACATTTGTAAAATTAGCCAAAATAGTGCTTGCCTTATGGTTTTTTAATTTATCTATGAAATTCGGTCTTAAAAGTTGTCTTTTTTGTAAAGAAAAAAGAAGAATAAAAACTTTTTTAATTTATTTTTTGAAGTTTAACAATTTTTTGTTTTTTATGATTTTTTTTATACCGAACAACATAAAAAAACAATATGGTGGCCATAAGAGAAACGAAAGTTGACTATGAAAATCCTGGGATCTAGTCGGCTTTGAAAATTTTTGAAATGTCAGATGGGTAGCTCTTGCCGACCTTTGTATGCCCACAAAAAATTATTTATTAATCTCCAATAATAAAAAAGATATGGCAAAAATAAGATTTCTCGATTTTTCAGTTTTTTCAGGATATTTCAGGAACGGTTACAGATATTTTGTATGTCTCGACGGATTCGAGATGGCCACAAAATTGCGCTTCTTTGGACTTGTTTAACCGACCCTGTATCTGTTAGCGTTAATAGATAGCAATATAGAGAAGGATACATGGTGCACCCTGTAGACCTTTGGTCGCAGTGGAGGTATCACAATGACCCATGCACTCAAAATGTATCCACAGATGGAGGGACTATAAACATTCTCAGAGACATAACTGACAGCCAAAATTGAAAACTACTATAGTTTTTGAGTATAATGATGATGATAATTAAATAATCTTAAAAATGAGTCTGACGTGACTACTTATGCCATTTAAAACTTTCAAATTGACGAAGACGACTGCAACGTCATTTTTAACATTAGACACACAGATATCTGTCAAAAAGCCGTAAGTTTTTTTTTTTTTTTATAATTTACCACCAGAGATTTACTGCCAAATTTCTGTCTCATTCGGTTAAGAATTTAAAAGTATGGGGGACTATGAATGTCCTCGACCTATAAGCATGACAAAAAGTAAACCAAAATTTAATTCAAGTAATTTAATTAACGTGTATGGTAAGATTGGTAAGCCATGAGCTGAAAAATCTCTATATGCGTTAAAAAAGTCACCAACGATCTCTTCAATAAATTTTTGAATATATTTTCTGGCAGCTAATTTTACCCGTTTTTCCGATAAAATTCATTTTCAGTAAATTTTAAAAGCTTGCCCCACCTCCCCCCCACCCCGACCCAACCTAAGACACATGTCAAAAGACAGGGAAGGTCCGACTCCATCGACTGAAAAAATAAAAAAAATAGATTTCCTCGGTCTGTTTACGAGCTGTTTATTTTACCGGTCCTGCTGGGTTAAAGGTCGGCTCAAGTTTTATATCAAATTTTTTTTCAAAAAATAAGTCGCTTTCATTCTATCATTCTATTTTTGTGAAGAATTGGTTATACTTTTATAAGTCTCTCAAACGATTGTGCTTTAGAAAAAAATCTATCAACTCTTAAAATTAGACCTTTAAAGAATGTTCCTCTGTTTAGTTAGGTATAAAGTTTTTTGAGTTATAAGGTAAAAGTTTATCCCATTTTTTTTTATTTATGTTTTTTATGTTTTATAATGACCATTCTGATTTAATTCCGACGCTTTGAGGTAATTATAATGCTACTGGAAATCAAACTCACGTGAAAAGGTGCTCACAGACCAAGCGCGCTGCGGGAGGATCCGAACGCATGTAATTATGTAGCGGAAAATGCATGAACACCAATTCACACTTTTTTATTTTTACATTTTCCGCCGCACAATTTCGTTCCGCTCTGAGATCGTTTCGCTCTCGCAGCAAAACACTACAAAGTTATATACTATGTTACTTTTCAGTAAATATCTCCAAAATTGTAATTGGGCGGAATTGTTAGTTTAAGTTTTCCAAGATAATAAAATAATATCCATACTAAAATAATAATTAGCACACTTGCATAGATCAAGTTAATACTTCATGTTACACTCTGTACCTATAATCCTACTCTTATTAGTTGTGAAAGACATTCATTTTCACTGTCTACCGTTGAATATACTACGAGTAGGTATATAGTAATAAAATTAATTAGCTGACTTGATGTTGATAGTGAATTCAAAGACAACTCTAGAATCATGTGTGTTGTTAATATTTGAAACACACAATGAAAAAATGTATGCACAAACATGGTAGTAAATAGTCCTTGATTAAAAATTTAGCAGATAAATTGACTAGTAGTTTTGAAGATTAGGCGTTTTTTTTAGTTTTACTAGGAAGGTTATTCGAAATTATAAATTCGTTGAAAGTTTGAAATTATGGTTGTTCTTCCAAATCTAACCGAGCGGATTTACTTCACTTTTTCAAGCACTTTACCTAGGTAAGTATTTGAAACAAAATCCATATTCATGAAGTGTATGAAGTTACCCAAGCTTGGCAATGAAACAAGAGTCCAAATTAAGGAAATATTATCTCGTTACAAAATTCCCAAGCAAGCCGTGTAAAGTCTTCCTAGAAACCGCGTTAATCGACTTCATTATAAATTTACACTGAACTACTGCAAGCCATTAATAATTATATTTTAAAATACCAAATAAAAATTAGTCTAGAAAAACCTCAAAATAAATCCATCCCTATTATTTACATAGAAATTTTTACTGTAGGGAGTTTCGACATCCATACATGAAAATATCCGTAGAATAAATATCCGAAAGTGCTTTATTCTTTTGGAATACATTCTGAACTTTTCTAGCCACCCTAAGCTGTTTCCAATATCAAAATAACCTTGAGCCAAAAGTTGATATATTAAAAATATTTGAATGTATTCACTGTATTTGAAAAGAATTTACATACTACATTGTGTAAACTATACATGGCTTGTATGTCCAAACCTTTGAAGTAGAATGTTCAATCGGACCATTTTCCTTCCAAATAAATCAGAAGTAGGTATAGAATAAAAAAATAAAATGAATTATTTTCTTTTAACTTGAACGAATATGAGATATCCTAATTTTAGGAATTAATACATAGGCCATTATGTAGTAGGTATACTTAATTAACATGTATTTAAAACATTTTGAATTTAACTAAATTTTTTTACGTCATTTCTGTATACCTACATAATTATTTCAGTCAAGTTGATAATGGACATTAATAATTGTAGCAAAAACATTCATTGAAATTCTGACGTTAATTGAATTTATTGAATTCGGTTTCCCTTTAATGAAAGTACCTATATTTATTTTCAATATATCCAGATTAAATTTTAACCGCTGGCAATAGTGTATGTTTAAATCCTAGGACTAAAATTATCCTACATGGTGATAATTTGAATTATTATAAGGAAAACTATAACGGACCTACTGCTGTAATAATAAGTAATAATAACTTTATGACTAAAATTTTTTTTCATAGCTGAAAACATAAATTATATTTAACCATAAAACTGCATCCACTAATTAATTTATTGAAGGAAGATATCTGATCCTATTAAATCTCTATTCAAGTATGGCAGTAGGATGAAGATTGAGTTGATGCAATTTTTTAGAAGTCTTACAGGAAAATTTTAATGAAGGCAAATTGCATGATTTGTCTTAACTTACCCGTTTAATTGCAGGAATAAAGAACCCTTTTAAAATCAGGAAGCATTTTACATTAAACGAAATTATTAGATAGAATTCGACAGAAATTCTTGTTGTGATAATTTATAATATTTTTATAAATATTATAAATTTATTAGGTGCTTTAATTTTAGGTTTTTACATGACAGGGTTATTACTGAAAATTTTCGATAATTTACCGGAATCTATGACCCTTTTATATTTTTTTTTTGTCACAAAGTAGAACAATAAATTTCATTAAGCTACCTATTTGTTAATAAATGTAAGGTTTATCAATTATTGCAAAGGTCTTTGTTAGGATCTCAGAAATCCTTGCATAAAAAGTTTCTGATGGTCATGAGTATCTTAGATATCGCAGAGTTAGGTCGCTAAAATTTTCATCATCAAAACTCTCATTCCTAATAATTTTCACTATTTTAGAAACGGGTGAAACCAATTTGCAAGAGTTAGTGGTGTTAGGTATAACCTCAAAAAATAAGCTTATCGATTACAGAACATTTATAGTGATTTTTAATAATTGAGATAAAATATTGAGAAAATGTTATTTTTTGAATCTCATAAATTCAAAAAAAAAAAACATAAACATTGTCAAGTGTCATAACATCTATACTTGGTTCGACGGATAT
This sequence comes from Malachius bipustulatus, assembly GCA_910589415.1. Classification (NCBI taxonomy): domain Eukaryota; kingdom Metazoa; phylum Arthropoda; class Insecta; order Coleoptera; family Melyridae; genus Malachius; species Malachius bipustulatus. The sequence goes on along the minus strand of OU342631.1, from coordinate 5,677,157 downwards.
TTGCGTGTCGTCATAACTGTCAATCGTATGAACCAAATCAATTCAAAATTTCCGCTTTGATAAAGCCGTGACGTTCCGATATTATCATATTGAGGTGTAGGGTAATTTTGTAACTGAACAAGAATAAAACTATGTAGAACATTTGTACATTTTGTGTATTGCTGGTCGCGTAATAGGTATAGAGGTACTTCATGGCTATGATAACCACTGTGAGTTAGAAATTGAACCTCAAACTGAAATTTTTGGTAGGTACGTCTTTCAGTGCGCAAGCGGTAGCAACCGAATCGTTCTTGGTTGCAGGCTAGGCTGACGTTTACATGTTCTGTCTTTGTTTTTCTCACTATCTTATTACATATTAATGATATTATCTTATTAGCCACAATAGACCTACGGTCACAGTGGGGGTGTCACAATGGCCCACACAATAAATCTATTACCGGATGTCTGAGCCTCGGAAGATATTCGCGGTCACGTCTTATAAAAATGTAAGTACGCCTATTTTAGTTTGTCGTAGCGAATTCGCACACACGCTAAAATCCATAAAACAAAGTTTATCAATAATTGTTACATATGGGTTTATCGCTAATTTACATTTAATTTATTTCAAAGGAATAATAAAGGATTTTCCAATAAGGGCTGGCCGATCTTGAAATAAAACAAGCTGCTTGTGAGGTATTGACGAAATTCTATTTTTATTTCAAAGCACGGTTGCGAGTGGTCCAATTTTTAATATAAAATACTCTGCCGCATATATTCGGCTGAGTTTCAGAATGACCTGGGCTATGTTGAATTTAAGGGCATCTGTCGATTACGACCTATTGGCATTGACCTGCAATTCTCGAAAATACCACAAAATAAAGTCCAACGGGATCAAAATGCACGATCTTTGTGGCCAATTCGCGTTACCTATGCGAGAGATAACCATACCCTCAAATCGTTACGCAGAATGTTCAGCGTGGTGTTCGCTGTATGGCACGTACCGCCGTCCTGCCGGAATCACATGTCGTCTACGTCTTTATTGTTCAATTTGGATCAAAAGAGCTCGGTTATCATCTTTCTGTAGCTGTCGCCGTTGATGTTGATGGTGATGGTCACGGACCAATGACACCGCCGTCCCAAAATCTGCACCAAACGGTAAAGCTACGTTTTCCTAGCTGTGTCAAACGCTAGCGCAAAACGCCTGCGGTTTACGCAGGGCGATCCACGCAGTGTGGGTTGCGTGAACAGTGTTTTCCAACTTGCGCAAATCAGTTCGAATAAACGTTTTATTATAGTACGTTGAGTAGGTATTATAAAAATGACTGATAATAATAATATGATGAGAAAAAGAGTTATAGATCTCATCACGATGGAGCTACGAGAGAAAGACGAAGAAGTATTTATAATAAGTTTGAAAAAAAGACGTAGTGAAAGTTTTTCTTAATTTAATTTTTTTTTGTATAGTCTTTAATTTTGCATTATATATTTATGGGTAATCCAGCCACCAGTTCAATTAACAGTTCATCTTCAGCTGCAGAAAATCTTGGTTGAGGTTTTTTTCCCGCCATATTTATTATTATTACTTAAAAAACAAATCACTTCCGCAGTGCGTCGCGTGATTGACTGCTCTCGAGGCACAGCCGACGTTTCACGCGAGCGCACACCGTCCAATGCTGCGGAACACGCACTTTAGGAAAACAGTCCGATTGAAACCATACAAGAGCAGTGTTGGGCGTGTTACGCGTGCGTCGTACGCAGTGCGATATACGCAGCTAGGAAAACGTAGCTTAACTTTTGATGCAGGTATTACATCCTGGTGAACTTGGTGTGGGTTGGCGTCGATCCATATGCGGCAATTGTGCTTATCAACATGCCCATTCATCAAAAACTGCGTCTCAACTATAGATATGATTCTTCGGCCAAAATTGGGGTCCTCTTCCAAACGTTCCGAAGCCCAGTCAACGGATAAATGGCGTTGCTTATGGTCATTACCTTTAAGCTCCTGTGTAAATTAGATCTTGTGAGGCTGCAGGTCCAAGTCTCGATGCAAAGTTCGCCAAGTTAAGTCTGCGAAAGAATTGAAGTTTTTTGACGTAGCGGTGTTGGGTGATTGCTTATTATACCAAACCGCTCGTCTCGAATTTAGCCACCAAACTTTGGAAAGTCGACTTTGAAGCGCCGTCGTAAAAATAGCGCAATGCGCGTAACGTTAGCACTAAGGAACGTTAGCACTAACGATTTTGATAATAAAGTTTTATCTTTTGGATGGATTTTTTTTTTCGACACGAGTTACGGAACGGGACCCTTAATTGATACACCAGTGTGAAACTCGCACTAGCTCGATGTTCTATTTCGATTAAACTTTATTAATATCTCCCACCATAGAAGGTACAATCTTTGAACCTAGGTAATTTTTTGCCATTATGGTCAAACTCATGAGCTATTTATTTATGATCTAATAGATGATGAGTATATTGACAATTAATCATTACCGGGAGAATTTTGTTATTTATCGTTGATTCCCACTGTACTTAAACAGTTCCTTAAACTATAACTAATACAATGTGTCCCAATTTCATTTCCCTGGACCGATAGTTACAGATTGAAACTGAGACTGGAAGATAATTGGTTTTCTATAAATAAGAGGGTAACAATATCTGCGTGTAAACACGTGGCCAGTAACGGGAATTTACTGCCCAACGAGAGAAAACAGAAGGCCTTATGAACCACCTTACGTGCCATTATGAAACTTCTTGTATCAGTTTAGGAAAAAAATCAACTAGGATCATTTTCTTTCAACTCTCTTTGAATTACAGGAAGTAGAAGTTTTTGTATCTGAATAATTAAAGAACTAGGTACCGATTTGTGACGAAGAGTTCCGCATACAGAATTTTTAATGAATACAATATTTTATGATATTTTATAATATTAATAAGATTTGATCAAATGAATATAATGCCTATCCTGATATGGTATCCTTTAATGTTTACTTATGAGCTGTTAATTGAATGAACAAATGCATCAAAGCTGCACCTACAAAAACGACGCCATAAAAGGAAAAGGCATAGAAGAATAAGAAGTGGAGAGTTAAATATATCTCATAACCAGAGAATGGAGAATGAGTGTTCGCTCAGAGCAGATTAACATTGATGGACGTGGTGGTATACCATACCATAAGAGGGAACTGGTTACAAATAGCACGTAACAGGTAATAAAATAACGTAATATCTCCGTTATTCGTAATGATGTTTTTCTTTTAATTTTTCAGGAGTGAGATTTGAGTTTGTTTCAGTTTTTGTTCTTTACATTCACACGTTCTGGTAATAAAAACATAAATTCTAATTAATAGAAGTAGTAAAAGCCACGTCTTAGTTTCTTGAGTAAAACAAAAATCAACTCAAATTTTTCTAATGAAAGGTGGTATGATTTTGAGAAATTATGCTTCGCTATTTTGTCCTAACTGAAGGAAGAAAAAATCTTGGGACAACCCTAACCCTATATGTGACAATGAAAAAAGTTCCTAGAATAAATTTTACAATAGGCAATTGAGAAACTCCAAATTGATTTGAATTGTCATCTTAGTAAGTTTAGTCTTTGCAAATAGTCGATACAAGGTCGTTACTATTTGCTTGAACTTTATCAAAATACATTACTTAAGTCTGTTCTGTTTGTATTGTACCTAACTTATAAAAAAAAACTTAAAAGACAATTAATTACTAACAACAGCGAATGAATTCCAACTGACGTCCACGCAAAAAATATAACAATAGTTTTTTGTAAAAGCAGAAAGTGACAAAAAAAAACTACTGGGCCGATTATTATAAATGTGGATATAATAATTTACAAATGATTATTTTTGATACTAAACATGCTACTTTGGTGTCTGCATGATGATAGGCAGCGAAAAGATAGATACTTTTGCTGCCTAGACAGAAAAAGTTTTAATTCAGTTGCGGAATTCAATTGGCGACTTTGCTGCCTATAATTAAACAAATAACTATATAAATTCTATATACATTTATTTAAACTATCCTATACGAACTATAATAATTTAATTTGTTCTTTCTATGTTATAGTAAAACAAACTTCCGATAATTTTATGTATGTACATTGTACATACCTATTAGATAAATAATCAACTAAAAGCAGCTATTAGTAATTCAATTAAGGTTCAGATTTAAAGAAGTGCGCTTTATAATAGGACATGTAATGTGATTTAGATATTCATTAAGCTCAGTGGTTTTAATTCTCCGCAAGGTTGTTACGGGTAAACTGATCAAAAATCTAGTATGTTACATAAACTTCCCACTGGATCTGGTCGATATATAAAAAGGGAACATCGCAGAGTAACATATAAATTGACTACGATGTTAGGTACCTACTTGTTTTTTTTTTCTGCCAGTTAGCTTATTCCGTTATGGCCGTGGTTATGGCATATTGATTGTTGAAGAGTTGTTAGTTTTAATAATCCAACGATGTTTAATTTTAAATAACAAAATTAGTACTTTTCAGTTACTCGTTAGTTTAATAAAGCTTTAATAAAGTTCACTAAAATCAATATATTATATACAAAGTTAATAATTTTTTTTGTACGTGCTAATGGACAGAAAGCAGGCACTTTTGTTACCATTTAACTTGTGCATTGTGTTTTTTTTATCAAAACATGAATTACCCATTTAAACTTTTTCCTGAAATTTGGGGAGCCATAGTTTGCTGATTGAAATACAGCATGTTAAAAAAGTCTTGGTACCCTTCAATAAATCCTTAAATTATTAGTTTCGAACAAAATTAAAAAACCGGTCAATTTTATAATTTAAATTACTTTCTATTGATGTAAAAAAAAATATCCAGCATGAAAACGGAATTCCTTGGCTCATTAATGATGAGATGGTAATTTTTTTTAATAGGAGAACCTGTATATTTTTGTATTTTCGTAAGTTACTGAGAAAATCCAGTAAGAACGGTGTTTACAGTTGCAATTTAAATTGAATAGGTTTATGAGTTATAAACAACTAAAAAACTGTATTTTCAACTTTCAAAGCTGTCTACATTAAAAACGGCTCCAGATATCGGACAACGGCTTACATGTCCCTAAGCTAACTTTTTATATACTATTCTATGATGTACCCAAGTTTTTATACAGGCTGCTTTCATTAAAGCACAGAACGAAGTCTGTGAGACTATAAGTTCACTCACAATCTCGAAAAAACGAAGGTAAAAATCTATTTTTGAAGAATTGAGACAAAAGGCATGGTAAAAAAGAATTTAATTTGCAGGCTAGGTGAATTAATAAAAATATAAAATTCGGAAAAGTAGAAAAAAATTTGGTTTGAAATTTGAAATTTTGAAAATATAATATTTGGAAGTAAAAGTTAATTATTAATGAGAAAATTGGCGGGTTTTCTTTCACGTTAAACTTGACGTTATATTCCTCAATCCCTTCTTACATTTTCAGATTATGGTATGAGAAGCTGGGGTGGAGCTGGCTCTTTGTGAGTTGTTAGTGGGATAAGGTTGCAGGAGCTCATTTCCCAACTCCACTTGCTGGGGTCCTTCTCTACCCCCAGCCACTTTTCTCCACTCCTTACTAGGCAAGGAAGCATGGAAAGAAGCAGCCTCGGGGGTTAGGGGTGAATGTGCCAGTAGAAGCGTGAAGAAACTGTTCAAACCCACTGGACACTTCAACTCCCGCTCAGTTTAAGGCACTAGTGGCATATTGCATCCTGCCTCACTTCTGCCACGTTCACGTTTCTGAAAGCGCAAGTTTTGGATGATAGAAGCCAACCGACAGAGAAGAGGTCCACGTCCTTTCGAACCGCAATCACATAATCGCAGCTCGATATCATCAGGAACGATATCTTCGTTTCAATCCCTTCGAGAGAGAACGCACAGCATACCTATGTAACGATCGTAGAGGAGTAAAAAACAATTTTGCTAGAAGAAGCAGTATATCGTCTCAACCGCTCTGCAGATTTTGTGCTCCGACCAACACCCTTCTGTGTGTAACCGTCCAATACCACTACGTTCATGACAAAGTGGTGAAACAATTCCTGACCTAAGTACCCAAAATCGTCCGTATAGATGAGTTTCGATGCCAAATGACATAGGAGATATCCCCATCCACCACTACTGTATGTAATGGCATTGAGAGAGAGACTGTGAGTGATCTTGAAATCACAGATTTCGTTCTGTGCTTTAAAGAAAGCGAATCAAATGTACTCCAATTTTATTTTTATGACTTTTCTTATAGGACGAGCTATTTTTCCAATATTTAGATCCGGACGTGAGCAAAACTTAAAGTTGTAAATTTTCGAGAAAAATGGACCATCTTCGAAGAGCCATAACTTGGTACACATAGGGTTTATAGAGCTGCGGTTGGGCGTAAATTATTACAAGTTTCATTAGCTTTAAAAATAACGTCAAAAAACAATTAAATTTAAAATCTCTGATATACTCTCGTGTGGGACATCCTGTACAGACAAAAATAATTTGAAATTGAACTTGTGGGTATTCCGACCCTGTTAAAACTGATATTTCATGCACCACAGACAAAAGCGAGAGGTCGCCTACGCCCAATTGTGGGCATGGCACTTAAAGAACAAGAAGATAAAACTCAATTTTTTTTTTTTTGTTATTCCCGACTTAGGCTATACACAGATCGAGGCGTTCATGGCGCCCCACCCTGTGTGTATAAGCTGGCAATTAATTGATGTATCCGGTATAAAAATAGATAAAATGTTTTATAAACTCTAAGATTTGTTTCTTAACGACAATAATTATTGTGAGAAAAAGTGAACGTAAATACATATCATTTCAGTTCTATTCTCATTCAAATGACCTCAATGTTGCACATTCATATTTCATATTTCCAAATATTGCACCACACATATTAGATTAGATTAATTCGTTGGACCCTAAATACCATTACCCATCAGGCTTCTCAATTTTTTTTAAATTAAAATAAAACGAGGGAGCATCGGTCTTAACTGTGTAGATAAAATATAGTCACTTCACTCTGGTAACTTGGCTTCGAGAGCGTACTCATATAGCCACATACAGCCACAAACGACCAAGTTGAACTAGGATTCGAACCACAGGCGGTGACACCGTCAACGAAAAAAAATAAAATTTTCCGTTATTGAAGCACTGCCAAAATACAATTTTTCATATCGCTGTAACTATGCCAGTTCTATATATTAATTAAACATAAATAATACTAAATTAAAATTTTTCCATCTTTGAAATAAAGGACCAGCCTATACAGTTTTTGGAAAAAAATATTAAATCGTCAAAAAAAAACATGAAAGCTAAGACAAACCATGGCTTTGAATCTTTTAAGGAAGACAATCATTTACAAGAAGTTGCAGTTTCTTGACCGAGAAATGGGTCTCCCAGGGGATGAATTTTTGTTAGCTTATACCTAATAGTCCTTGTTAAGCGTTTGGTTTTTTGTGATCGCTTTTATATAAGTTTTCAGTTCTATATTACAAAAAAATAATTATTTATAAAAATATTGAGGTTATGATTGTTTGTAATACACCGGCAACAACGTGAGCATTCAGGACAGATATTTTTATGCGCTTCCTTGTTTTCGTCTTTAATCTGGATGAACTCTATAAAAACTCTAATCTTGAAACATATAAAGCTCGTGGCATTACAGAGAAAATTGCGAAAAATTTAATTATTATCGAGGGCTTTTTATAGTTTAGATTATGTAAGTATAAACAAATCATAAATGAAAGATAATAATAAGAAATCCACTTAAATATTCTTAGTTTTTTTATTTAAAACTGTAATACATTTCGCGTCCGGCACGACTTGTTATTTATAGAACAGTGTCAGTGGATTTAAATGCACGGTATAATCATGTGTTCGCTTTTGCTTTTTTGTAATGTCAAGATCAAGAAAGAACTTGAAGATTCATTTTCACTTAATAGGATAAGGATAAAAAATAAAAGCTGTCACAAATCCGCGAATAGCGATGTTGCCACTTAAGGATGAAATATAATAATAATAATTATTATTACTGATAATGTGTATTTTATCTCTTATTCACCATAATATGACGTTTTCAGAGCAATAAATATTAATTTAGATATATTATTTTGGAAGTTATCTACTCAGGTAGGTATACTGTTTTTTTTTTTCTGTAAAAATATATGTGCGGGTGGTAGCGCGGTGGCTTAAGTCGCTGACTGAAGCCGCTGACGCTGTCTTCGTCTGAGGTTCGAATCCCAGCTCGGCATGGTTGTTTGTGTTCGGTTATAATTCTATTTATGTATTAAAATTTGTGGAAATGAGCTCGATCTCGAAACCAAAATTACCAGAGTGGAGCGACTGTGTCTTACCTACAGAGATAAGACCGATGCTCCCTCTTTTTAGAATAAAAAATATTTCTGACACTCATTCCGTACCGACTGAGTATAATCATGTCAATCATTAGGTGTGCATGGTCTGTCTAAAATATCAGCTTATTTTCTGAAGTTGAAGTTAAACTTGATGAAGCGAAAACAGGAAGAAGAACAATTACCTTAGGAATATGCCTGTCCATAAGAATGAGAAATAGAGATTAAGATGGATAGAATGGTTAAGTACAGCATCTTCTGTATTTAAAGAGCAAAATTACACCATCATAAAAGCCCGGAAGGCTACCCCTGCAGACCTCACGCGGTCTACGATATAGGAACAAAATGTTCGCCCATTACACTATAATAACAGCCTATTCGACTATTATTGTAAAGAACAGAATGCAGCTAATTTCATGCAGTATTATTCACCTCGTTGAGAAACCTGATCGCTTCAGGAAACGACTAGCAAAAGCAATGTTTATATGAATATGAATGTGAAAAAATTTTTATAAACGAAGTAGTAGGTATTTTAGGGTTATGGGATTATTCTCCATCTACAGAAGTTTTGTAGCTATTTAATTCAATTACAAATCTAGAAGCTCTATTGGTGGGGTATGTGTTAGTAAAGATATGTTTGTTATTGAAAATTTTTTTCAGCTTATTTTACATGCTATTATTGCGGAATCTTTAAAAAATAAACAAAATTGAACCCCCCTTGATTTAGTAAATGATACAATATTTGACAACATTGTGGTGGCAAGTCGCAACTCGCAAAGCATACCGGGATGCAAGTTTTCGCAGCTCATCGACCTCGCGTTGCATTGCCTTGAGTTGGACATGGACAGGTCATCTCACTAACTGGGATCCGCTAATACAATATGGTTCGCGCCTACTGAGTTCAGGAATTATCGCCTCTGCCTCCAGACTCAAGACAGCAAATAATAGGACACGCAAATTAAGCGAACCATACCAATGCTCCCCCTCCCTCCACACCCACGCCAAAACAGAATTGCTGTTCATTTCTCCACAGGCATCCTCCTCAAGACGTGACGTGAGGAGAGAAGATTGCATTATTCTGCAGTGAAAGATGTTTCTTTTATTTTCCTTCAAAAATGCAAGAGTCGTGAGACATTTCAACTAGTTCAATAACACCGTCATGGTAAATAGGTACTTAAAGATATTATTAAACACAAAAATTCCACAAAGAATTACTGTATGTTTCATGTTATTAGGTGTCTAAAAATAATTAATAACGTAAATGTTTTCATTTCTTATTAGGGTACGTGCACCAATAAACTGTAAGAAACTTAATCATTCGTGACAAATTTATAAATGTATTTGCGTCTTATATTCTACAAACAGGTTTCGATAGAAAAAGGACAAGATTTTAGAACAATAGGGGATCTAGAAACGATTTAAAAATAATTGGGGGAACAAGAGTAAATTGCTTAAGAAGCTTAATAGGTATCCCATTGATACTCACGATGCAGAAGTCTCTATGCTACAGCGACAATCATGATGGATTTTGTCCCAAGTTTTTTGTTTAACAACACAATGGACTCTCATGACAGTTCACCTCAAAGATATGGCTCACGAATTAAAGCAGTAGGTTGTTTCACCAAAGTTATCTTTACCTATAAATGCAAATATAAAAAATTTCTACCGGTGTATGTGACCACAACTTCTTCTGACGTGTGGTGAAATATTCTTCAACTCGGCATAAAATCGTTATTTATCTAGTATTTCTACAAGTTAGGCAAGGCAGCGGTTTTATACACCGTGTTTTATATTAAGTCGGCACTATTGCTAACTTCGTTATTATTTGAGCTAGAAGTCGGTTAAATTAGTAAACTAGTAGTATTTTTTCTCCTGAATAAAACGATGGAAACAGGAAAACAATTGAACATCGCGTTTTCGAGATATTTAAAAAAATGTTCATTTTTTATGGGACACCCTGTATATTTTTAGATGGATCGGTTGCAAATTTTTTTTAAGGAAAAAGTCTCTATGCACTATGATCCTAAAATAATAAAATTTTACAACACAAACAAGTTCTGTTATTTGTTTATGTAAAATTAAATCCTTTTCAAGGTAACAACTCTTATTTTTAGTGTATTTTTTTATTGAAAAATACACTATTGAGGACGACATAATTTTTTTACCTTACATTACGTAGGTACATTTAAACTACAATAATTTTGTCGCAGCCTACTTTGGGAGTAATAAAATAATGAATAATTAATGAATCTATTATTTTAGGATCATAGTGAATAAAGACTTTTTCCTTTAAAAAAAATTTGCAACCGATCCATCTAAAAATATATAGGGTGTTCCATTAAAAAAAGTACATTTTTTTGAATATCTCGAAAACGCGATGTTCAATTGTTTTTCTGCTTTCGCCATTTTATTCAGGAGAAAAAATACTACTAGTTTGCTAATTTAACCGACTTTCTAGGTTAAATAATAACGAAGTTAGCAATAGTGCCGACTTAATATAAAACACGGTGATTTGGAATATGATATTTTCTCGCCCAATTTCAATAAAAATATGGTTTAGTGGGGTAGATCTAGCGTGAAAAACTTTCAAAGGCGACACTCTTTTTTAGATTTTTTTTCAGTCTTGGTGGACCCCTCTTGTTATGTGACCCATTTGGCGCAAGTCTCAGAGATGGAGAGGTGGGGAGGGGGGAGAAAACCAAGTATAAAGACAGTAGGAATAGGTTTTTTCCTTTGGTTAGCTGTGAGTTGACGGAGAAAAAAAATTTCGAGTAAAAAACCGAGATCTCACGAGAGCGCACAACCTGACCTGGCGCAAACCTATAAAACACACGGAATTGGACATAACTGCCACAGTTTTTGCCCCATATCGCGCAACAAAAAAAAACTATTTTGTTGGCCAATCGATAAATTAATTTTTTTTTTCAAAAATAATGATAATATCCAATGATGGCCAAAATTTTATTTTTTTTATATATTTTTTATCATAAATGAGCAGGTGTGGAGAGCTTTTTTTTTGACCAACCGAAAAAATTTTCAATCCCTTGAAAACGAGCCCGGCCTGGGCTCTGTCTGTTGATTCAGAGGGGCGGGAGCGGGTTAAAAAATTGGATTTCTTTTATCGATAACACGGAAGGGATAGAGTTAAGGACTCCAAGTCTTTCAGGAAAATTAAACAATCTTTAGTTTTTTTTTTTTTTTTTGATCCAGAAATGTGTCGAACATACCGGGGCTGAACGCGCGCGAGATACGGCAGAGACATAGAAGAAAGTTTAAAAAACCATATAGAGTGTACAAGAAAAGTAAGGAATAAATTCGATAAAACGGAAAGTATCAATTTTTTGAGAAAATAAAAAAACAGGTCGATTTTTAAATTTATTTCATGTTCTATCGACGAACATTTTTTATACAGGCGGTTCCTTGGCTCAGAAATGACGATTGTCTATTTTTTTAAATAGGACAACCTTTTTATTGTGTTTTCATATTTCCTAAGAAAATACAACAAAAATGGCTTTTAGTTGCAGTTCAAAATGAGTAGGTTATGAGTTATAAACAAGTGAAAATCGCCATTTTTCATTTTGAAAGCAGTATACCTTTACATAGGAAACGGCTCAGAATCGGAAAAGTCCATGTCCCTATGTTAACTTTTTATATTATCCTATATCCTATATCCCTATACTGGAAATTATCAGATTTTAAGCACCATGTACAAAAATTTCAAGTACACTGTAAAATTTCATATGAAGAGGTAATATGTAAGCCGTTTTCCGTAATTTTGAGCAGTTTCCGATGTACACCAAATCAATACACAAGAAATGTGAAAAGTAAATATGCAAATAAGAAGATGGAAGAGTAAATGTGTGAACATAATAAAATATCGTGTACCTAACGTGTTTTCCTAGCGAGTTTATTTGTCGTTGATTAGAGAGACCTTTGTTTTTTCCTTACATACCAAATTTCCATATAATTAAAAATTCAAAAATTTTCCGAAATTTATTTTTATTATTCATAAAAGCCGTATAAATTTTACTCGAAAGCTAAGAGTTTTTACTGTTTTGCACGTTTAAAAAGAAAATAAAAGTATCTTTATAGCCTGCCTAAGGTGGGACCAGGTTAGAGTTTTAAAGGTGCTTAGTTACCAACTATATTTTCTCGTTCAAATAAAATTCATTCTGTACCTACATTGTTTGAAAATATCGCACTTTAGGACTATTATTATACCTACCCACACTTGTTGAAAAATGGTATTGTTTCCCATTTTATGTAGATATCTCACTTTAAAGAAGAACATTCTGTTTGAAATATTTTTTATCAAATTTCGGTGATCAAACTAGAAGGAAAGGAAGAATCAAGCAAAATAATCAGGTGAACTAAAGATTCAATTTTAACAGTGTTTGTTGTCTTTGTCAACATCTATGAGTTGCAGCTCCTCAGAGAGGTCTCGCTTATGAAGATAAGACTTGGCGAAGGAAAGAATATATTTCGAGAAAAGGAAGTTGATAATCAATGTCATATTAACGATTCTGTATTGCAGATATTATAATCCAGAAAGTTTATAACTAAAGGAATGCATGCAGGTGTTTCTGGCAGTTTACGCTTACCTGCCTCAACCAAAACCCCCCTACAATTTCCTTTATAATAAAAAAATGAACCTATAATTTATTATTCCATTCTTCGAGGCAACCCCTACTCTTAATATTTCAATATTTGACATTATTATGAATTAAGTATATGAATTAGTTATCTTAAATTCAGCAATATGTTTCTAAACAATTTGAAACAAACGATTTGCAATTTCTTGCTTCTATTCTAGCCATAATAATATTTGAAATTTTAGCTCAAATCTATTGGAACTTAATTTGAACAAATTTTAGATATCATCAGCGCGACACGTATGAAATAAAAGCTGCCGGAATGGTTAATAATTTTGACATAACGAGGCTAAAAACTGGGTCGGCAGATTACACGCACACTCTTCAAACATACCGCCTTTAAACCAAAATGGAGCTGAAAATGCCAATCAATGTACCTAATTAGGTTTGAATAATTAATAAAGGTTTCATTATCATACTGACCATTGTTAAGGTATATTCGAGTTGATAGAAATAATACGTAGGAAGGTCTCTCCCATAATAATATAATGAAATTGTAAAATATACCTATACCTACAATATAATTCTGGAAAAACCTATAACACTACATACTTACTAATATAATTTATAATAAGAAATTAAACTACACTACCTATACTCATAAATAAAATTTCAAAAAATCAACTGAAGTGCATAACTTTTTTCCTCGCCAATCGATTTTGGAAATTAAAGCCTCCTTTCCAAGCTAAAAATTCAGGCAAGAAAATCCAAGGACTTGATTGACTCAGGACAAACATTAAAAACACATTATTGTATAAAAATCACCCAAATTAAAATTTCTCCTGGAAACAGGTTTTACGAAGAAAATTGAATAAAAATCGACTTGTCTCCAAACAGAACTGGAATTGCGAACAATTTATGAACTTTCTTGCTAACATGAGATAAACAATATTTATAACAGCAGTGAACTATATCTGAACTTTTTCCGGGCTCTTACCTGAGACTGGTTGGTAACCATTTTTACGAAAATTCTAACAATCACCAGAAACTCTAACATCTAACATCATCTAACATAAAATTCTAACATCCTTTCAGAAAAGTAGTGATTGTTGGAATTTTCGTAATGATGGTCACGTTAGGAATCATTTTTAGGTAAGAAATATTCCCCTGAAAAAGCGTAGATGTAATTTGACGGCTGCTGTCAATATTTTGTATCTCATGTTAGCAATAAAATTCTTAATGCTGCTTTTAGGGTAAATTTTGATTTGAGTAATTTTTATATGCAATCCTTTGTTTTTAATGGTTGTTATAGAGTCAATTCTCGTTCCTGGAATTTTTTAAGCTTTACTATCAGCCCTAAGTCTCTAAGTCGGTCGGCGAGAAATGAAGTTATTACTTCAGCAAACGGTTGTTTTTTTCTTTAATCTGTTGGAGAAAAAAATTTCAAAAAAACATCTAATTGAGACATCAAGCTTCAAAATGTTCTTATCCAAACTTAGAAGAAAAAATTATTTGGAAACGGGTGGAGTAACAAAACAGCGGAGTGATTTTGCACGGCATCAGATATCTCCTTGTAGAAAATTTGTTTACAGTTTTCTGAGTTTAGACCAAATTAGGTAGAAAATGAAAAGTAGGGCAGCCAACGTGGAAAAGGAAATCGAAATCCCTTGTGACTATCGAAAGTTATCCCCATTCAAAATCAGGCAAATTTTAGGGTGGGACACTTTCAGTTTTGAGTAGTTTAGTTTAAACGACCTTTTTATAAGATAATCATCATCTACAAAATTCAGTGTACCTAAATCCTGGAGCACAAAAATATATATTAATACAGGGTCCTTATGAAAATTTTACTCTGATTTAAATTTGCCGAATTTTGACTGACGAATTATACGGGAAAAAGGATGTCGGAATGTCAAAAGGCGTCAAAAATTGCTAATTTTAATAATAACTACCTTAAACGACAATACAGTAAAATCTTACTTAAATACATGAACAAGGTTGACGACAGATAGGTACCTACATCATATACAGGGTGGTCCAACTTAAAACGTCAGGACTTTACCAAACGATAGATAAATTTAAAATAATGCCAGTTTCTTTAATACACTTATAGCTGGGAAAGCTTCCTTTTCAAGATACAGGGCGTTGAAGTTTTGGAAAAAAAAAGAGTCAGTTGCGTTAATTTTTTTTTTGAAAAGGGGCGATGGCACGCCCATATCTCCGCCGCTGGTTTTCGCAATTTATCACCATAAGCCTTAAATCATGAAAGATACTTAGCTCATGCTGCCTGCCAAATTTAAATTTTTTAAAGCAACCGTTTTGACAATATTCACAAAACATTATTTTTTTCCCAAAACTTCAACGGTATCTTGAAAAGGAACCTTTCCCAGCTATAAGTGTATTAAAGAAACTGGCATTATTTTAACGTTATCTATCGTTTGGTAAAGTCCTGACGTTTTAAGTTGGACCACCCTGTATATCTAGCAATTAAAAAAAAAAAATATGTTTTCAACCCTCAGGTAGGTACTTGGTAGAATCTCTGCATAGTTCTATTAAAATTCATTTAAATCTAGTTACTTGTTCTATGATCACTTAGGTTACAATAATACTGTTGCTATAATGTTAATATTAATAATCAAATTAGCCCCATATTTTGCATAAGGTTATAAAATTACACTAAGGTAATATTACATACGTAAAAGAGCGGGGGTTTAAGTGTTTACTGAAATAATGGAAAAAAAATTGCAATTTTGCTTTATTTCTAACCAGCAGTCTAATTTTACACGAATAGACATAAAAACTAATACCACCCAGTATAGTTATTTATGTTTTTAATGATCAATATAAAAAATTATTCCATACTGTAAATATGTAGTTACGTCAAATGACTAAAGTGCTGCTGTTGTAAAAAATACAAACATTCATATGATCGACAATAATCCCATTATTGCGTTGGAAGGAAACTTCAGTTTACAAGACAAGTAGGATATGTAGATATAATGGCAATTTCCCAGTAATACCAAGCAATGTGAAGCGGAATGGTGTTTGAAGAGGAATATTTTGTTTTAATAATAAATGAGGTTGGAATTTTCCCGATAGGTGGCATAGATACATTACCAGTGGTAGTAATCAAGGTTTGCATTAGTGTCCTCTTACATGTAGCAAAGATTGATTGATGAACCATAAAGTGGCGTATTTTGTACCAAAAGAAACTTCCGATGAAAGTACACAACACGAGAAAACTTCAACTATAGGAAATTCGGCTTCTAAATATTATAAAAGTGCATCAGAACTTCGAATTTGATTAAGGATTAATGTCTCAGGCATAATCCCGGAAACGCTCTGTATATAACCAAATTTATATTAAGTAGGTATTTTAACTTTTGTGTAAGTAATTACAATTATTAGACTTAGAAAATACACTCAAGCATATTGTCTAAGTGTACATCTTAAATACAATAAATTACGCAAAACTGAAATATAAAATTATTAAATGCTGATTACAGACAAGGGCATGAAGTCGAACGCTGTAATTTTTTGATTTGTCGCTCAAAAATGAAAACTTTTTGAAAACTTGTCACATTCCTCTTCCCTTCCCGAATTTATAGAAGTGTAATCTGAAGATGAAAATGCTGAAAGAGGTCGATTTTAGAAGGTCGATGGTGTCGCAGGGTTGTTACAATTCTCCAAGTAGCCCTGCAAGCATTTTTGTTTTTATTCAAATTTGCCTGAGAAAAATGTGTCATTTTATAGATTATCATTTAGACCATCCAAATTTCCATAAGTTATCACAAGATAAAAATGATCGTAGAAAATTATCATGACCGTAGGAAGGTATTACATTACATATTTAAAAAAGTTTCATTACCTATTACACCTAAGTGTTGAAATAGTTATTTATGTATGAAGGGAGTTATGAGGTTATTAACATCCAATAACTCACGTGATACATAAATAATTTTATTTCATACAAAATGAAATATAAAAACCAAATCTGTTGAATATATCAACTGAAAAGTTTATAGAAAATGACTTATGAAATCCAAATATTGTTGGTTACCAGAATTAAACAAATAGTAATAATAGAGGGAGTTAGTTAAGGAGTAATAACAGCCCATTATAACTCCCTAGGGAGTTAGGAATATGTTTATAGTTACGGTAACCAAGGGTTTATCTAGTTATAATGCATTAGTATGAAATAATAATGATTTATGAGTGTATTACATTGAAGTTGGGTAGTCGATGTCAATTTCAAATTCTGTTTACTTGACGACACTAAAACTGTCAATAAAAACAGTCCGAATAATGAATAAAGTGTTTCATCAATTTACGAAACAGCTCAATACTAATAAAATCAAAGTAGTAGTGCAATTTATTGTTGGTTAAATAATAGGTTATTGTTTACAAGGGTTGAAATTATTAATTTGTATGGAGCTCAAAACAGGTGTGGCACAGCGAGGGCAAGGATTTTCATTCAGAAAAACCCTGGTAAAATTTGAGTTAACCAGCATGTCAGTAATTTGGCAAATTCACAAACACTAATTAATCAGTCTCCAATGTGAAGCGAACAAACACCCGAATTATAGACGATGAGACCCAAATTGAAGTATTCGGGTTGTTTTCGGCTGAGCCCCCGAGCTCTTCGCGTACTATTAAAACGGCAAATGGATCATCTTACAGCTCAGTTCGTAATCAAAATGCACAAATTTCATCCCTACAAGCTTCAAGTTCAGCAGGAGCTTACGGAAGATAATACTGATAGGAGGTTCTAATTTTGCGAGGAAATGAGCAAACTTATCACTCAAACTCCAAATCTAGTCAAAAAAATACTTGTTTTACTGATGAGAGCTCTTTTTCCTTGATCGATATAATTGTCATTATTTGAATGATATGAACCCCCATCGATTTTTGGAAGGACTTACACAATGGCCACAAAAACTTAATGTTTTGGAATGAATTTGTTAGGCAATGCTATTATCGGACCAATATTCATTGATGGCAACTTGGACGAATAACAGTTCTTGGATCTTGGATTTGCTTGAAAATTTAATCAAACATCAAATCACAGATGCTTTGGAGAATCAGATGTGAGGATTTATCACATTTCCAACAGGACGGTACCCCTCAACATTATGTTTTACCACTTCGGCAGTTCCTTGATAACAATTTTCCTGATAGATGGGTTGGTAGAAGAGATGCCATTGAGTGTCCAGCAAGATCTCCTGACCTTACACCTCTTATTGACTTCTTCCTCTGGGGATACATTACAAGTGTAGTTTATGCAACGCCTGTAGAAGATCTTCAAGAACTACGTCTAAGAATCACAGAAGCTTGTCTCAGTATCACAGTATCCCACAACAGCGAATTTTAAAAATGTGCGAAGCGAGTTTCAAGATCGTTTGTATTATTGCATGAAGAATAACGGAATGCATTTCCACCATCTATTGAGGTGAGAGTTAGGACATCGGGAAGAATACGCCCATTCCATTGGTTGTAATTGAGCACCAAGAAAACACATTTACGAAATTATTGATTAAAAAAAACAGAAAAACATGCAGAGAATTGAAATATCTTCAAAATGATGTGTCACGTAACCCATGTACCTATTCAAAATACCGAATGGGTTGCCCCCCCTGCGACACTGAAGATCGTGGTGGTTATTTTTTTTTTCATGCCTCTATTCCAAGATCAACCTGTTTCCGCATTTTTATCTTGTGATAACTTAGAAGGTGGCACATTTTTTCAGGGAAATTTGAAAAACAAAACCAAAAATCTTGCAGGGCTACTTGGACAATTGAAAGACCGTCAAAAGGATGTATCAGGTGACCAATGTCCCTGTTCAAAATAACGAAGAGGTTGCCACCCATGCGAACCATCGATCTGGGGGGGGGGTGGCTATTTTTTTTTTATGTTTCTTCTCGATTCTAAAATCGACCTGTTTTAACATTTTCATCTTCAGATCACACTTCTATACATTAGGGGGGGGGGGGGTGACAAGTTTTTTAAAAATCACCTGGTATTTTAAAAAGAAATTATCGCTTAATATGATTTTTCAATCAGTCATCGTATGTTACAAACAAGTGAAAATCGCAATTTTCCAATTTTGAAGTTATTTACAACGAAAATGGCTCAAGATATCTGAAAACGTTTTACATGTCCCTATCTTAACTTTTCTTCTGGTATCCTACTGCATAGTTGGAATATTTATACAGGGTGAACAAAAATCTGATAATTTTCACCACCCTGTATAAACATTTCAACTCCATAATAGGACACCTCTTTAAAAGTTAAAATAGGGACATATAATCCGTTTTCTGATATCTTGAGTCGTTTTTGTTGAAAATGGCTTCAAAGTTGGAAAATTGCGATTTTCATTTGTTTGTAACCCATCGCCTACTCTATTTAAACTGCAACAATTATTACCTTTTCTCAGACAATCTGAAAATGCAATAATATATGGGGTGTCCCATTCAAATAAACAAAGATGGCATATTCTTTCGCCATTTTTAAATGTGCCGCCATCTTGGTAATATTTCATTTCGACTCGTCATTATGTATGTTTTCTAAAGTCCAAATTTCAGATTCCTATTAGATCAACTAGAAGTCGAACTTTTTCTAATGGGCGCGATAAAAGACTCACCCTGTATAGATAATCAGAATCCTTCGTTAGTGTTATAAATTCAATCTCAGAAATGATTCAATTCGATGTCAAATAATAATTATTGCTTGACAAGAGTAGGTATGTACTTAAAAATTACTCATTGATATATCTCTCAACCTGATAACTTTTCTACTCGTGAACCGATTTTCAAAATCTGGGACCCACATTAACAAAAATTCTCAATACAGGGTAGTATTAGACTTTTATTAAACATTCTCGCGTCTTTTTACCTGGATAGTTCTAGCTTTATAACTTTAGTCCTACGTTTTTAAAATCTGTGCATAGGTACCTACACAAAGTTATCATTCTAGACTAAAAAATTTTTTTTTTTTAGATATACGTGTAAATAAAGGAACTATGCGGAAAACTCAAAAGCCGTTTCGAGATTATACGGTTTTTTGATTACAATTTGAATTACACTTTGAGGGTGATTACACGCTCTTTGTGTTGAAATCTTAAATGATGGGTGAAGTGTTAAAATAAAGGGAGCATGCCGAACTTTCAAAAATTTACCATTTTTAAATAGTTTGACGTTCTTTCCGGGAAAATCTGATTCTAGTTGTTGATTGTGATTATAGATTCATGTTAATAGACCAGATAGAAGAATATACTTATGTAAAAGAATAAATTTCTATATTGCATTTATAGGATCGAAACGATGTATGTACTGTAGCCCAACATTTTCCACCCGCGGTGTTGTTTGGCTATAGAAGAAATTTACCTACATTTATATCCTGTTTATATTTTTATACCTTGTAAATGTTTAGCATAAGAAATCGAGTTTAAAGTTAAGTGCGAAACATTTCGTCGGCATATTGGAGCTATGTTAAGTCTAAAAACTCATCTCCAAACCCCACAGACAGGCAGGCGGTGCGAGTCAAGCATTTAACAAGCGTGGCATCTTTGTAAAAGGATAACAACGTTGTCAATCGGGGGTGAAGTTTTCGCTTAGAAGCGGCATTCAGGGTATTATTTCTCCCCTGCTAAAGCGATGAAAAAATGTTTGGCAACATTTATTTAGATGCATGAAGCCCCGTAACATGTGAAGTGTATCCCTTGTTACAATCACAGCATGCCTTGGTGGCCTACTGCGATGGCGAGAATAATCACAATGTGGGATTTCCGCAGAATGTGGACGGATAGGAAGTAAGTGGGTATCGATTGATTTTAACCCGGACGAGTTGACCAAAGAAATTAAGCATGAAATGTGATTTTAACAACGAAAAATGTGCTATATGAAAAATATATTTCGTAGAGATGACCTGAGAATATTGCGGTTACATTTCAAATGAATATTCATACAACTACCTATAACCTGCTGCAGACGATCTAATAGTAGGTATATGTTGTATCTATTATTATAGATCATAAATCAAACATAATTTCTGTAATCGTCTGGAATTTTGTTCTGTCAAAGTTGTATATTTACCTAAGCACCTACTAATTTTATATTATATTACTGTACTCTCTATTTTAAGGAATAATCATGTGCCAGGGTACTCGCGTTCACATTCCTACTAATAATGGGAATTAAGTAATAAGTTCATGTTTTTCTGCACCTATATCATTTGCATCATTCATAATCTACTCGTACTTAATTTGATAATAAAGTTATCAATTTTTATTTATTATCCTTCAGCATATAGGTAGGCACATTAAAAACCGATAGCCACCTAAGAGACTAAGATTATCTACCTCAAAAAGGTGTACGAAAAGAAGATGAAATCAGTTTTGAATACCCTGTTCTTATTAGATTTGATAACAAATTTAAGTTTTACCACCCTCGCCACAGGTACATTAAAAAAAAAATATTGTCACCGTAGTACCATGCAAAAAGGCATAGGTATACGAAAAAAAAATGCAAGAAATCAGTTTTGAACGTCCTGCTTTGTTAGTGAATTCGCATTCCTGGCTTCTTGTATGCTTTCACCTGTAGGTATAGTGTGAACAATTTTAGTGTTTTTTTAATAAAAAATTACACTGTTGAGGACGACATCACTTTTCTAAAATCACCCAAACTCATCAAATGTTCACTGATCTTGACTCCCAGACCACGAAAAAGTGATGTTCCAAAATTCACCTTCCCACGATATACGCGAGTACACTGTGTCCAAGATAAGAATGAACATCATGGGGATCTCGGAAACCGTGGAAAATACAGGGTCGGTTGAAAGGGGAAAAAGTTGGGCAACCAGAAGGACAATGCTATAAAATTTTTTGATTTTCGAATAATTTTTCTTAATTCGAATAAACCTAAATTTTCAATTTAATTTTCCTTATTTATTGCAGATTGGGAAAAACCTCGGGAAAAAGTGACACCACATTTTCATTGCAGTTATTAACCTGCTTTATTTTTGTCATGTCCGTTTTTTATCTGACGATTCATATTTGCAGGGCAGGACTGTTAATGATATGTCATGCATAGTGGTTCAAACGTTTTCCAGACTTTAATTATTGATCATCATCATATTAATTTTCCCTTAATACGGACCTGTGCTCTTATTAAACTTCCTGAATTTGTCGGATTGTGATGAGTAGATTACTATATGTATATGGCATATCATTATGGCAATAAAAATCCAGGGCCGTATATGAAACATCGAAGTTCAGTCCAGCCCTGCAGTTATGAATCGTCGGTTAGAAAAACTGACGTCGTAAAAATAAATCTGGCTAATAACTACAAAATGTAGTGTCAGTTTTCCCAGTCTTCAATAATAAGGTCAATAAATAAGAAAAACTAAAATGGAGAATTTTGTTTATTTTTCAAAATAATTTGAAAATCAAAAATAATTGTTTAAATTTCTTCTGATGTTGCATTGTCCTTATGGTTGCCCAACTTTTAACCGACCCTGTATCTCCCACGGTTTCCGAGATCTCCAAGCTGTTCAATCTTATCAATTCAGGGAAAAATATTTGAAAAAAAAATGCATACACCGTCAATTGAGATTTTTTGTGAGCTACATTGTGGCATCAAGAGTTTTTTTTACTGTCTTTATGAGCTGAAACCTAACCTCACTTTATTTGTTGTACAGGTGTCGTACAATTTGTACACGGATAGACAGAGTAGCGAGGCTGTTACATACACCCATGAAGTTGCTGAAATATTCAATATTTTTTTTAAGAAGACCTCGTTGGAGATTTTGAAAAATATGCCTATGCCTAAAAGTAAAGGTAGTTGCACCATCGGTAATAATAAGTTACATAAAATGTCATTATGTCCATTTACAGAAGATGAATTTTATAACCTTGTTAATAGAAACTTAAAAAAAAAAAATCGTTCGGTTCAAATAATTTACCGGAGTTTTATACTGAGACGGGTATTGTTTGTAATTATTAAGCCACTCACGACCTTTTGACCTTTGAAAAGTCACTTTCATCTTTTCGAATAAAATTATGAAAATTCTGAGTTTTATTATGAATTTCTAAAATAACTGCAAGATCCTTATTACTCTGACATTTCCAATAGAATTTAGTACAGTACCGTTTTGAGATTTTACAAGTAAACACTGATTTAGCAGGCCTTGGATTTTGTAGAACTGAGACGCATTTTGCTCCCAAAATATAGTTTACCAAGCTCTATGATTTTTAAAGGAAATCCTTTTAAAATCGCACCATAAATTAAGATTATACAGGGTGTTTCAAGAACAAATGGGTCACGCTGTATGATAAATTACGAGGTAATGACATAGGTACCTATTGAGTTCATCAAACTCTGAAATTGCAACTTGAAAGTTGAGTAACCAATTTATATTAACCACTTCAGATATCTGTAAGAAAAAGTCTAAGTTTTGTTATGTTAACATCTGCGAGGTTGTCAAATCATTCACAAATATCAATCTAGGGTTGCACAGGTTCTCGGTGTGGGAGGCAAAACTCAGAAGAAAGAGCTGAAAGCTGTCGGAGCAGTCCTTAGTCCTTGTCAGTCACTTGATGGAAGAGCAGGTGCTATGGTACTTACGGCCTCTTATTAATTAAAATAAAAACATACAAATTTGCTGAATTACTCAATTATTAGCCACATGGGCCTTTATTTTGATGTGATTGTTATTATGACACATCGTCGGTACTTTCGCAGAATGTCTTATGTGAAGCCTTATCTGATTTTTTTGTTTTCGAAGTCGTTGTAATTATAATTACACTCTCAGGTGTAGGTATGTAATATAATTCTTTTAATGTACTTTAATTACAAATGTTAAAATTTATTTTAATACTAAAATAAAATTAACCCCTTACCTGCTCTGTAATAAGACATTAAATTTTACACATATAGGAGATGTTATACTAATATTCATAGACTCAGATTCTTATAGAACTTCAATATTATTATTATTATTAGATAATAATATATGAAAAATAACCTAATTACTTCCACGATATTTTTAATCTTTATCTTTTGCTACAATTCAGGATTATCTTACGCATGGTTTTATAATAGATTATATAAATAAGGAAGAACACTTTAGTTTAAAATACAAGGTTGTCAAGAACTAGATATAATGATCAGTGATCACCTTCTTAATTAATTGTTTGTTTCAGACTGCTGCCTCTTAATGCATAGGTATTTTAGTTGAGAAACTTTTTAAAAAACGACTGGATTATAAGTTTGTAAAAACTGAAAAAAGATAGTAGTATCTCCAGTTTTATTCCAGTTTTATTTTGAACATCATTATGTAATATATAAATATATAATGCTTAATTCAATTCTATTAATAGATAGCTAATTAAAGGATCGTTACTAACGTACTTATTGAAATGCATAACACTCTCATGGTCAATTTTTAGTGGCAAAATAATATGCAGAAATTATGTAGCCTTTTATATAGTTGAATTAATTTAAGTGTCTACGCATATTAGGTGAAACTACAAATAGTTTTGTACCAATGCACAAAAATATGCTGAATGAATAACAATATGTAAACATGGCATATTAATGTTAATTAAGAAATGAAAATTAGATAATGGTCAGTCACTACTTGTTATAGAAGATTAGGAGAGTACTATAAATATTATTCACTACAAACTCATATCTGTACACTTACGCTAACAATTCATGCAGATAGAAGTATAGGTAAATATATATTAGAATACCTATACGCATTGGTACATAATTATTTAGGTAAACAAACGCATAAATAAGGAATAAATTAGGTGGTATAACTGTTTTATGTATAGGTAGATAAGGTAAATTACATACAAGAACGGTCATCCGAAAATTATTTTTTTTATGTAATTTTACCCTTAAAAACATTTAAAACCCAATTTAATTCTTTATTTTAAACACTACCACTTAACCTTTTAGGCGATGGTAAAATA
Source organism: Malachius bipustulatus (assembly GCA_910589415.1). Taxonomy (NCBI): domain Eukaryota; kingdom Metazoa; phylum Arthropoda; class Insecta; order Coleoptera; family Melyridae; genus Malachius; species Malachius bipustulatus. Next base: position 5,652,267 of record OU342631.1, on the reverse strand, counting down.
TAAAATATACCCCGAAAATGGTGGAGAGTCGAGTAGAACATCTTTAAACGTAGATACGCTGTCATATTTTATCCGCAGTCGCTTTATGATCGTTAGCTATACCTAAGTACTTTTTCGCTACATTGGCCAGTAGTTTCTGGTTGTGTGGTGAAGAAACACACCTTGAAAAAAATTCTCCTAACTATGGTTTTCTTGAAGACAAAACGGTCAGGTCTGGTTCATAAAATCATTGCTTTTGTGAGAAAATCAATATGAAACTTTATAACTACCGTGAGGGCGTTTATTAGTCACTTAAAATTCTGAGTGGAATAAGATAGAACTTTGATTGGTGCAAAAACTAAATCCGCATTTTACTACTTTTTGAAGTATTACTGATGTGTCAAATTTAAAACATGACGTTGCAGTCCATGTCGATTTCAAAATGTTAAGTAAGTGGATAAGACGTATACGCAGTCGTCGCTCTACTCTGAAGATTTTGGTTTCGAGAGCTAGCTCAATCTTATTCAGCTCAGAATTTAAAGGAGCGGGGGGGGGGGGAATAAACATCCTCACCATATGCATTTAGCCATGATAATCATTAATTATCGTAAGTTGTTTTGGTCAGACTGGGCCTGTAACTGAAGAGATGAAACGACAATATTTTCAGAAACACTGAAAATTCAATTTAGAGCATTAACGCTTCCTTGGTACCTTTGGTTCTGTCGTAATTTTTTCTATTTTTTCTGGATTCGTTGATCAGAAGACCAAACTAGCAGCATTGAGAATATATGGCTTGTCCACTGAGTGTTGTCCGGTCAGCTTCCACACTTATCCTGACTATAAACGATTTGATTTTTTATGTTTTAATTCGTAAAATTATAATAATTGATTTATATAATAATTATAATATTTATTAATAATTAATATAATTTGTACAATAATTGATTTGATTGGTACAATTATAATAAATAGAATTATGTAGTACGAATTAAAACATAAAAAAACAAATCGTTTATAGTCAGGATCAGTGTGGCATCTCACCGGACAACACTCAGTGGACAAGCCATATTAACCACGACTCCAAACTGACTACTATAATAATAATTAAAATGTGTGAAATTATGTTCTTTTATGATCAAAAGCAAAACGATACCAGCAATTAAATAAAAAAATTATAGTTAAGTTATTGGTGCAATAAATGCCTACCGGACACCGTAAATTGAAAGTGGGAATTTTTGATTGGCTCATTTAGCGGTTAATTTTGTCTCGATAAATGTTTGGTAAATCCACGAAACAGCATTATTTTCAGGAAGCAGTTGTCCCCCAGGAAGCAGACGTGACATAATTATTATACAGGGTTATTCACGGTATACGCCACGGAAGTTTATGGCCGTGTCTCTGGATTTTAGGATCTTTTTATTTTTGAAGTGGATAGAGACCCGGCAGGGGTACGTTTTAAAATTATATTCATAATGTACAGGTTGTCCCAAAAGCATGAAATATATCAAAGTTATGTTTTTTTAAATGGAATGCTCCTATGTTATTGCATTTTTAGATTGTCTGAGAAGAGAAAATAAGATTGGCTTTTACAGTTGGTGTTTAAATTCAGAAGCTTTTGAGTTATAAACAAGTGAAAATCGTCCTTTTTCAAGTTCAAGGCCCTGTACAAGGAAAACGGCTGAAGATAAAGAAAAACGGCTTACATGTCCCTATTTTAACTTTTCATGTACTATCCTATGATGTGGATGAAATGTTTATACAGAGTGATAAAAAATTTGAAAAATTCTGAGATTTCTCCACGCGTCGCCAAATAAAAAAATCAAAGAAAGTACAAATGTTTCTATACCATAGGATAGTACATAAAAAGTTAAAATAGGAACATGTAAGCCGTTTTTCTCTATCTTGAACCGTTTTCGTTGTACAGGACCTTGAACTTGAAAAATGACGATTTTCACTTGTTTATAACTCAAAAACTTCTGAATTTAAACACCAACTGTAAAAGCCAATCTTATTTTCTCTTCTCAGACAATCTAAAAATGCCATAACATAGGAGCATTCCATTTAAAAAAACATAACTTTGATATGTTTCATGCTTTTGGGACACCCTGTACATTATGAATATAATTTTAAAATGTACCTCTGCCGGGTCTCTATCCAATCCAAAAATAAAAAGATCCTAAAATCCAGAGACACGGCCATAAACTTCCGTGGCGTATACCGTGAATAACCCTGTATACGCTATTGGAGGCTGGGGAGGTTTATTTAAGCTTCAGTTTTCGAACTAAAAAAAAAACTTTTCGTTAAAAATTCCAGTTAAAATCAGGCATATCAGTAAGTATCAGGCATGTTAGGGATTTATTGATGAATCGTTTTGAATAACCATGCATAATTACACCTACACAAATTATTGTACGTTTCAAAAGATTTTTAATTTTTTTCACTTTTTTTTTGCACTTTGAGTCACTATCGCAGAACGTCGGCACGTACTTAACAAAGTTTCAATCTTGCTATTACCAATTCTTTGAGGAATCAAAAAGTTCAGAGATCTCAGAGCGCCATATTCATGCGTATAGAAATCCGATAATTGCGGGGAGTTTTTAAATGGATTCACAATAATGAACATAATGTGTCGAAATGAGAGATCATTGCTAATAATGATTAATATTATTGAGATTTCTTAGCGGTATAAGTAATTATATGCTAATATAAGTTATCTTTTCTTATAAAGCTCTATTATATTATTACTATTCTATTACATTTTTAATTCGTTATTTTCATGTAACGTGAGTAAATAATTATTTTTTACGGTCTAAGGGTACGTTCTAGGCAAAAAATGTTACTCCAACTTATTTTAAGCAGCACGCACAATATGAATCCCCAATTTTTAAAACATATTGTATTGAAGAAGAGTGAAATTTTTTTAATAAAAGATAAATATAAACGAAGTATTGTTAAACATTTTAGGTTTGAACATTAAAAATTTTATTAGTGAGAACTCTTATGATCATATAAACCGACACACATGAGTAATGCGAGTAAAAATACGAATGAATCAACCGAAAATTTTCATAAAGTATTTTTGGTTCCCACAGTGTTTTATAGAACAGTACATAATATAAGTAGCTATTAATCAGTCAGCAGTAGTGTCAGTAACACATTGCATGTTGCTTTAGATTTTGACATTTGCAATAACTTATTCTTTTCTCATGATTTCTTTAAATTATTTCTGTTCATAAATGTAGCAAGTGCTGCTTATTAAGGTTAACAAACTGACTGTAACTCGTAAAGACTTATAATATCACAGAGCCCTCAGGCAAATTATTTTTCAATTTGAATTTTTTACTTTATTCATATTATGATAATTAACTAGTGTTAACGTGCTGTATTTAAACGATTTAACAAGCATATAAAATCGCTTTGAATATACAGTGTATTTAAAGTGCAGGTGTAGTAAGTCTTGGAAATTATGAGAGATACAAAGCCGGTTAAATTGCAGAAAATGTGCCTATATAGTTACCAACTTATTAGGAATCTGAAACAAAATTTCGACCAGCATTTGAAATATTATGAAAAACTAAAAAAATCCATATTTCATATTTGATCCTTATACCTCAAATAAAATTAAAACTTGTAAAATTCTGATTAATGCATTTTGCAGGTCATTTATTGCGGACTGCTGTTTCGTTTTCTGCTTGTATTTCTGGTCGTTGGCAAGTTTAGATCTTCATTATTTTCTGTCTTTATTTTATTATAATAATAACCGCTTATTACAGGAATCATTTTCTCAAAACTTCACATTTTGAAAGAGATCACAAGAAAAATCAAATTTTTCTATTACCTACATTTTTTATACTGTGATTAATATTTTTCATCTACATATATTATTTTCAACTAGAAAATCTCAAAAACCTATCATCTTTTCTATTATATTATGTATAGGTACTTATTTTCAATACAATCTCCTTAAAATCCGTAAAGACACAGACTCAGTCGGAAATTATTCTTGGGTAGAGTTTTGAACCTGTTTTCAGAATTGTATGAATTTGGGTAGGTTTATTGTTAGGAAACTCCATTATTGTGAAAGTTTCGGTATCTCCAGTAGTTTTGTACTACTCTGCCTAAATATTTTTTTTTGCTTTTGTCATATTCTTAAAAGCCAAAGAACAGCTGTTTTGATTACAAAATAAAACCTTCCATCTATTTAACCGAGTATTTAACTATAAGAAACATCCTTTCGGAAAGTTAAATTTATTTCACACATTACGAGGAGCCTGTGGGTAGAATATTGCAATGAAAACTGAAGAACGAAGTGACTAGAATCTAGAAAAAATTTAAATAATATAATTTGTCTGAAATAAAATATGAAGTTACACATTTTTCACACCTCTGAACAAAAGTTAATAATTTATCGGAGGGCAAGTTTGCGTTAGTATTGTATAATATCATTTATATGAGCATCATGAAGTATGTAATAGCAAAATAACTTCACATAAACATGACTGTCATATACAAAAAAATACGCCTATAATCAAAAAAGCTTGTAATAAACGAAATAGCAAACCATTATAATAGTAAATCTTCATAGTCTACCATTATTAAACGACAGCAAAGATCTGCAGAGAATTATGCAACTTGATCATCATAATCAACTTAAATGTAGTGTATGGTGAGTTATTCCTGATGGGAAGATAATTGGCCCATTTATCATTCAAACTTAAACCATACTAATACTTAAAATTCAAGATCGATTTAGGTGCCGAATCTTGTTGTTTTTTTACTGCTAAAAACTTGAGGAAGAGTCGTAAAAGCATTAAAACAATATTTCATAATTCTGTCATTTACTGTTACATGGGATATTTATTTAATTGAAGCTATCAATCTATTATCTGTAAATTCACATCAAAATCAATCACCTAAAGAAAATACCAAGCAAAGTTAAAAATTCAAAATCACCTAAAAAAAATTTAAGCATTTTTTTCAACAAGAACTAATAAAACTAAGTAGGAGTATGGTGAAGAAAAAATAGTATTGTGGAATTAAGAAAAACAATTTGACCAATTTTCTACTGTATTTTGCTGTACAAGAAGGCTCTCATCATGTTGTTTTCTCATTTTAAGCAACACATTAATTACTCAAAATGCAAACTAGGAATGTTTTATGGTGTGCGGCAAAATTATAGAAGGCAGAGACAATAGTATTTTATGAAACAAGTGCACACAGTAGCATATTTCTGACGGTTTTTTCGATTTTACCACAATACGGTCAATCGGGGATGAAATATTGATTGAACAAAAGTTGTAGCTTTTGAATTTCTATATCATAAGCATGTATTCTAAAAATTTTGGCAAGCTTCGTACGAATACAGAGGGCAGCAAAAGTCTATGGGCGTTAATATTTTTGAATATTTTTGAATATTTTCGAATTTTACACACAACTAATTAATTTCAGTCATACCGTTTTCACCAAATATAAGTATGTATGATTTTGAGATTTTTGCGGTCGCTGATTAAGAAGAATCCGAAAATCTCCTACTGGCGAGTTTGGTGAAAATGGGATGAATTTATGAAAGACTCAATCCGCCATATTGAAGCCGCGTCATGTTGTTTCTTGAAAATCGGACATCAGACTCTTACTCAGCGACCCTCTAAACTCCAAAATCATCTTTTCAAAAATCATTTAGTGAAAACGTTATGACTTGAATTAATTAGTTATGTGCATATAGATTCAAAAATTTTCCAAAATATTGGCGCTAGTCGAGATTATGTTTGTTGTAGGAAAACTCCAAAGCTACAACTTTTGTCATAACCTACTTTTTACCTCCCGATATTGACTGTTTTGCTGTAAAATATAAAAAATCAGTTTTCAACCCCAAAAGCATAATTTTTTAAAAATTGAAAAACTTTTTAACGGTAAAAAAAAGTTCTAAACAAAAGTGGCTGTAATTTTCCCGTACCTATCATTAAAATTTCGTTAAACTTCTAATTAACGCAATTTAGAAGTACTACTTGACTTATGGATAGACTTTTATTTTTCTTAATCAAAATCCAGATGAACGATTCATTTAATATGGTTCGCGCTGTTGCAGTTGAGTTTAAGAAACGGTCGCGTTGTCTTATGGCAATAATAATTATTATTGTGAAGGATTGATTTTAACCGTTCGTTAACAACTAGTGCAAATGGTTATTATATCAAATAAATTGAAGATGCTTCCAAGCCTCTTGCTTTTATCCTCAAGATTCGTCCTCAGGGTTGTCAGATAACCTTGCAAATTTAATCTTTTAACATAGTTCATAACATGGTATTTTATAGTTTTATACGAGCATATGATTAAGTTTTAAATTATACACCTTTTCAGGATACCTAAACTACTGGCAAGGTGCTTACAACTTCTAATTATTGTAATTGTTTAGACATTCCGCAAGGTGTCTGATGGCAAGTTCAGGAGCAACTCAGCAGCAGCAATACGAGGTCAGCAATAATACAACAGTCCTACCGTTCATTTAATTGACTTCTCGAGCTACTCGATTTTATTGGGGATTTCACTCCAATTTATATTTCAATACCGAATGACCATGCAGATTAGGGGTTAAATGATTTTGAAACTTCGGTTACATACAAGAAGTATAAAATAGGAAGCGTGATTATCGTTACATTATACCTACAGTGGGTATCACTGACGATGGAAATTAAAAATAAAATATAATACGAAATCTTATTTTAATGTCACTAACGTTGAAAGTCTGATGTTAAAGTTTTTCGATATTTCTTGCTCTTGATCTTACACATTCGTCTTGTTTTTTTCTAGTAAGATTTGATTCTCAGTCTAGGTTTAACATCTCAATAATTAAAGTCTCGGTCTTAGTCTTATTGCCAAGTATTTGGTCTGGTTATCAAGATTCTTTCTGTCTTGCATTCCCACACTGACTAATACCAATCAATGTTTTACTTTTGTTAAAATTTAATACGGTCTGATCATTTTCATAAACCACTTATTGACAATTGGATTTTTTTACCTTTAACCATCTTTAGATTCTAAAATAGAGAAAGTAAATGTTTTTCAGTCCGCAAGATTCTCGCAGTTCGGTCCTGTTCTCGGTCAAGTGTAGCAAACATGATGTTGGCCTCGGTCTTTCAGGTCGAGTCTTGGTCTTTTAGTCTCGCTATACTGCAGATTGCACAGCAAAACCGATTCTGCTCATCTCCAAGAATATATTTTTTTGCAATTCAATTTGGTACCTAATTCTGGTATCTTACAAGGTTTCAATCTGGGTCCACTACCTAACGACATGGAGGATCGGGAAGTCAGCCTCGTGGTATACAAGGTGTTCCATATATCCTTATCTATGTATAGCTATCTCTCGTAAGCGCAGATATATAGGGTCGGTTAAATTAGAGAAAAGATACGCAATTCTGTGGCCATCTCGAATACGTCAAACATAGATACAAGATATACGTGACCGTTCCTGAAATATCCTGAAAAAACTTAAAATTGAGATTTCTTACTTTTGCCATATCTTTCTTATTTTTTGGAAATTATTAAATAATTTTTTATGTGATTGGCAAGAGCTATCCATTTGGCGTTTTCAAAATTTATCAAAGCCGACTAGATCCCAGAATTTTCTCAGTCAGATTTCGTTTTTCTTATGGCCGCCCTTATGGCCGCCGTATTGCTGATCTGAAAATTTTATAAAAAAGAGACTCTCGCGATGATTGTATAAGACTCCAGCAGGCTCTATCGGTGATGTTAATACCTGATTAACTAAGAATTTTCCGTTTCTAAATGCTTTAGAATGCTTCGCAATGTATTTTAGTTTAAAACTCAACGTCGCCAAATTTTCTTACGTCACACTGCCCTATATGGAGGGTTTCTAAATTCAAGGACCTCACTGTTTTCTGCGTAATCTAAACTTTTATTCAGCACACATACTTTCGGACCTTCTCTACACATTTTTTTGCTTTACAATCGAAAACTTTTTCAATTTTTCAAATATTTCTACCAAAATTACTTTCTTTTGTTCTGCCACGAGGCTTGAATATGGTTTTGTTATCTGCGGTCTTCCTGTAACAAATTCTATCTTCTTAATATTCAGCGTTTAATGCTTTCTAAAATTTCTACATCAAACAAACTGGTTCCTATCAGTGACATGGTTATCCACAAATGAAACTTTTGGATATAAATTTGGTTTCAAAATCCCTCGGAAAATCCTTGAAAGCATGCGCTCATATACCGAAATTATTTTTCCAGTCTTATTAGTGCTGTTAATAATTATTGTAGGGAAACTTTTGCCTGTAGGTAGTACTCATTCAAAATTAAATTAATGCCATTAGTATCCTGTCAATATGGATACAATCAATCTGGAGCAACTTAGCAAATTGTAAACGTTTCTGAGTGCTAATATTCATGTACCATTCATGAAGGATCCAAGCCACTCTGGCTTAAAGCTGATGATTAGCAGTTTCCAAGGGATTTGAAGGCCACCTATAATTTATTTTCAAAGTATTGTTGAAATATTCTTTACACGTATTCCTTATGTTACCTTTTCTATGCAACACGGTGTATAAAAAATCTTAGATCTTAGATATAAGATTCTGTATATAAGAAAATTAAACAAATATATATAAGAAAAAAAAACAAAACAAAATTTGACAATATACCTACGTGTTGTTTTGAATGTTCACTATTTGAGAGAACATTATAATATTCGGGATAGTGCCATAATCTAGCACGCTTTTCTGCAACCGGTCGTGTAATAAGTGATCCACATTCCTTGTACCCTCTCTATGCATATAAAGTACATATCAGGTTTCAAGATTTTTTAGGTACCTATCTACAAAAACCAGAGTCATTCTATATAATAAAATATGCCAATAACATCTTTCTGATTGCTTGTAGAACTGATAGTTAAAATTAACACATCAAAGACTTTAACAAGCTTGAAAATATTAGTAATTATTTTTTTTTTGCTGAGTGAACATGCATCTTTGTATGAAGGTTTCACACTCTTCATTAAAATACAGCGTCTCAACGTAAGTTGGTATCTACCATATTATGTAAAACTTTTTATCTTAGTTTTATGAAAAAAGTTATTCTTCATGAAAAGTAGTGCACGGTCTGAAATCTGAAATGATAAAATCCGACATAAAAATTTTTGCAGTCGTATACGAGGTTTCATGTCATTGATCATGGTATAGGTACTCTAGATATACAATATGGTAAATACAATAAATACAAATACAGGGTGTTAATTAATTAAGTTACAATAAATTTAACAGCCGATTATTGAAGAGATTTTAAAATTAAAAGTTCATGTTAAACTTTTTTTTTTATTTCTTTTTTTTTAATATCTCAAACATTCTTTTTCTGATACTGTTGAAGTTTTACAGTGTTATTTGTAGTAATACGTACCCCAAGAAGATCAAAATTATCAAGACAAGAGATGAATGATATGTTGTAAAACAATTCATTAATGTTGTGTTACGAGAAGAGGTAGAAATTGTAGACACGTGTTTCGTCCTGTTTGGGACTCATCAGTGCAATGTAGCTACAAACACAGCACAGTTTTGATCACATAATCCCGTGAGTGAATCATCAATTATTCCCATTGCATTGAAATTATCAAGTCCAGTGGCGTTCAGGGGGACATCCTCACCAATATTATTGCAAACGAAAATATACGCCACTGACCTTTTTTAAATTTTGATATTTTTCAGATTTAGCAACTAATAGTACCTACCCACAAATTTTTTATCTTTAGATTTCTTCGTAGCTTGGCTCATTGTAATAAAAAATATAATCCACTGAATTGCATATTCCTGGAACAACAAACATGGGAAAAATAAAAATATAAAATTCATTGGTTTCCATAACTGGTTTTCCATAAATAGTTCAAACGTAGGTACGTAGACACAATGGATATAATTTTGCTAATACTGCCAATTAACTGGACAGTCTCTGTTCAAATTATCCACCCCCTGAAGAATGTTTTTAATTTTTTTTTTTTATATTTAAAACTGGTGAGCATATTTTAGATGACTAACCAGAACGATGGTTGATGGCACGAAAATATAAATAAATAGGCATGAACAAACAAAAGAGATCCTGATAAATAACAAAATCAAATTGGTGAAATATTATAAATTAAATAATAAGCCTGATTTATTAGTATTATTCTTACTCTTCAATTTTTCAATGAAGTTTCCATTGACAAAGTGAGACCAGCTACTGGTTGGTATGGGTAGTAGTAGTCACATTAATGGTTCTGGTGCTATAAATATTTCATTCTATTTTCATAAAACAGAAGAGTCGGCTTACTGAATTAGGTAGATATACACAAATGTCAATGCTAATGACGTGTTTATTAGTTTAAAAGATGATAATTTTCATTAACACTATGAAGAAGATCATGAAATCTTCCAAGATTTCATAACATTAATGGTTTCATATAAACAGACTCACACAAAAAGTGGGACATCATGGGATTACAAAATATTGCACATTATTTTCAATTGTCAACAATTTAATATGCCCTGCATATCTAGAGAAAGATAAAATAATTTTTGGTAATTTAGCAGATAGCATTTTTTAATTGAGCTTACGTAATTACAATATCTTTTAATCACAATATCTTTGAGTATTACTCAATGTATATTCAATAAATGGTTTATTGAAAATTTATTACTTCAAAGTACAATCTATTTAATCGCAGAAAATTCAGCACAGTTCTCAACAAAGAGACAGACAAATACCCATGGATAACACCTAATGAATTCTTGTGGAAGCTCTTCTCGAGATAGTCCATATAAGGTGAAGAACCATATATGCATCAGCTAATTCTGTAGATGGCTGAATAAAACAAATCTATACAAGTAAGGTCGATAAATATCCTGAGCAAAGATATTATGAAAGCTGATTGGCATATAATTCTGATTAATCTTAAAGAAGCATTTACAAAAAACTTTCATTTCATGTAAACACTTCATAACGTATACCTCGGTAAACGAAAAAGCTCCAGACATTATTCTACTAGCTTTGTACTTAGTTTGATATATTTTCGTTAATGTATTTTCTGAACACTTGTTTCGATAATATCCACATTAGTAGTTGATGACCCAATCAAATGGCCAAAAAATTTTGAGCCATAACCAAAATGACAACAAAGGAGATTTGAGGTTCCGGAAGCCAGCTTCCTACTTCTGCAAGCTGGCATATAAAATAAAAGAAACGTAAAAGAATTATATAAAGTGAAAAAAAGATAAAAACTTTATATGCTGAGCATATAAAGTAAAAGAAATAGGTATAGTAACATATAATCCTGCGAAACACCTGAATGTTTTGGATAAAAAATATCAATTAATCACCATATTATGATGGAAATGTACTTTTTTTTAAGTTACCCAACCTGACTTGGCCAAAATAGGAAATATGGTTAAAAGTTGAAACATTTCACATTCCAGAGATCTCGATAATCTGGATCTTTAGTAAGCCACCGCACATAATTTCTTAGATACTCTTGTTCAGATATGATTGATTGACTCCAAACATCTTCAAATATCGTTGTCTCAGTGTTACCCCAAACAAGTACCTTCTTCAGAGCTCCATCACTAAAATAGACCTTGACAAGATCTTCCCATTTTCCAAAATTGGTTGAATGTCAAGTTATTTTCCAGTTTTCAAATTAAACACATTTAGTTTAAGACGTTTAAGAACGGTTCATCGGGTTTAGTTACTCATTGAGCACCTTAGTTAGAAGTTTTATAAAGATCAGTTTATTATTGTTAATATTATTAGTGTTTCTGTACAGATTTATACTTGATCTCTGGCATCACTGGAGCTATATTAGGGATAAATATTAGAAATTTACCATGCGTATAAAAAGAGTTGGCGTGAAAACTTCATCACTTACAAAGAAAACTTCACATTGGCAAATGATGAAAAATATTACAAAAAATACTAATGGTTTAAATTTAAAATTTAACACTAAGTAAGTATGTATCTCCCTGTATGTACAAACCGATTAATAATTATTAGGTACTCATATAAATTGCACTAAATTCATGTAAATTAATAACTGGACCTACATATTTTATCTTAATACTAATATAATACATGTTTATTTATAAATCTTATCCGCATTTATAATTTTCATTACCACAACATAAAAAAGAAAAATATTAGTTATCTGGTTTAGTAGTTTATATAAATTTATACCGAAAATTGCATCAGTGTCAACAAATTAGAATAATGTGGTTTAAAACATAAGATAACCGTTTCTTATATCACCGTATGTACAACTCTTATATCACTTTATGTACTAACCAGACGATGAACTCTGCGTTTAGAGCAGATTAGATAAAGATTTATCATCAGAGCCGCGTCGGAACGATTCTTTCAGGAATTAAGCCAGAATCGTGGTTTGCATCCCAGTTGGCTTGGCTACGTTTCCATTTTCCAAGTCACACTCTAAACTAAACTACGTTTATAATCGTTACGTGTCAAATTTCCTCCAAGTCGAAACAGAAGACATGAAAGAAAACAAAATGCTCGGCTTACATTAATGTTTAGAAATTATCACTGGTCGTTTTACACCTGCAAGTTATTTTTGCATTATAATAATAGTGTTGCCCAGTTGCAAGTGATTCTACATTATATGTATCTGGTCGTAGGATTTCAGAGATAACATAAATTGAAAAACCGGTATGTCAGTTAATTTCATTTTGTGCAAACCAGAATCCAAGACGACTAAAAAAATAAAAAGAGAAGCCTGGAGCTAGTTACTTAACCCTGTTTTGTTTTAATTGTGTACTTAAGAGTCACTTACCATATATTAATGAATGATTATACCTTCCGACGTTATTGCTTCAGAAATTTACTTAACATACTTTCATAATAAAATAATGCAAATTTATTAATCTTCAGCAGAAAAAAACGTTCTTGTCGAGCTAAGTGAACAAGAAGTGTACCTAATGTCCATGTTCAATGTCGCAACAACCAAATAGGAACAAGTGACGCCGTCAATTATAGATAAATGTTCTAGTTGTAGGTAACTAAAGTGAGTATTTATTATAAATTAGGATCTGTCCTTGATAATGTAGGTAATTAAAAAGTTTTCCATGCATCAACACCAACATCTTCATTAGTGCTTATAAATATAATCCTCATATAAATGTTTAAGTGCTACTTTTACGACCATCAGGATGATAATGCGAGTCCATTTGAAATAACCTTTTGCAAGTTTATTGAAAGTGAAAACACCAATTACTACAAAATCACAAAACTTCACTTAAAGACCGACCATAAACAGAATTTAAAAAATTTCATAATAATAATTTATTATTGTTACACAGCATTCGAAATCCGATTTAATTAACAATGCAGTGATATGATTCTTTACTATAAGCGATAATATCAATTTTCAAAAAATATATTCTCCTTGAGGCTAACAAAAGAAAACCCGTCCATTTTTAATCAATAATTTTTACATCCATTTACCTACAGGTCTGAAGATGCTGCTTTGAAAGTTACGAAATACGTGTAAGACAATCAATACAGTAGAATTTTAAAACATTATTATGGTATCTATCATTAATAAATAGTTTTAATTAAATGGTAAAAAAGGCTGTCAATAAGGTTAGCAACTTCATCGCTCAGAGACATTAGACGACTCAACCAACATTTACTATTTCGCATCAAAATATAATGACAAAGAATACTTACTTGAAAGTTATACAGAAAAAAATATAAAATCTCCAATACTTCTCAAGGTAACTTGAGTTTGTAAGTTGCTATTTTATTCGTAACGATTACTCCTTCTGGTCCAAGTTTCGCCTTCCTCCTAGCTCATGCAGTATTTTCACAGTCGAGTTATACGTCATCCTTAGAGCTAACGAATAAGTAATTTCCACCACTCAGCATCACTTCATTATCTGCTCTTCTCTTAGTTCACTTTCAACTATCAAACATATTTACCCCAAAAATTCTTTAGTTATTAAACGGACAAGATCTAGATTTATCCTCAAATATAGGTGTCTTTTTATATTACCCTTTCCCATGTAGGCCTAGGCATTGAGGAAAATGCGTGAGCGGATGCGGTAGCAAAAACAACTACTACATTCAGTGATGCTCTTATTACCCTGATGCACCCCTCCTAATCCCTGATGACCGCACAGTACGAAATGGATTGAAAATATAAAAACTTTGTCAATACAAAAATCGGAATCTCCACCAATCTTTCCGCAAGTCTACAAAACCCTCCGTCATTGGCAACATTCCTCTCCCTAACAGTAGAATTCATCATGTGAAGCTGAACAGAATCAGACTAGACCTGACCAGACTTGAACACTTTCTTCTACTCTCCAGAGAAACATTGTCGTCCTGTTCCTCATGCAATACTGGACTTACTTCAGTAATGAAGAAAGAAACACCAAAATCACTGGACCAAACCATCAAGTGACATATCTTTACCGACACAAACCTTTTTAACCCCATTTTTCGATTCTTAAAAAAGATTGCTGAAGGTATATCTTCGAGTCACGTATATACTGAAAACAGAAGAATGAGATGAGCTGAAGCCGGGCCGAAAGTTTGAAACGCCTTTAAACTAATCCTGTATGAGCCCAGAGCTGTAGCGAAAGCCTGACTATCGGTGCATATATCTGACTATCGATGCGTATAATATATGCACTGATATGGCTGGGCTGTCACAAAAGCTCTGGGCTCATACAAGATTAGAGCTTGTACTTGGTTCGACAAAAGATCTTCCAACCCAGGATGTCATTGAATGGATCTAAAAAGGTGCAGAGAAGTATTAGAAAGCAACATTTCGTTACAGATAGGTGTCAGACTGTTCATAACCGGTTCAGGCAGAAATAGGCTGGCCAACATGATCAAACTGAATCGAATGGAGCTTTAGCTACTATTTGGAGTGCTCACCGGTAGTAACAGTCTGAACAGGCCCTTACTTATGGAGGTGAAGGGGTCTATCTCAAATCTGTCTATCCCTAATTTGGAACAGATGACGAGAACTCCTTCCATTACGTACATTGGTGTATGCGAGGTTTACAGTAGCCTCAGGCTCAATATCTTTGGGTTATTAGAACTACACGAGGGAGGAATGGAACTCTCATGAAAATACTTTCTGGCCTTTATAAAAATATCAGAAAGGTTTGAGTAGGAGTTTCATCATAGCGGGGGAATGGCGAAAAAGGCCCTCGGTGGACTAGTCGCTTACGGACTTATGGTCTTTACGCTTTCCCACCGCATCCATACCATATCAACCTCCAAAGCTTCAACTAGAAGATTGTTGATCTTTTGACCTATTAACCAATTGGCTCTGTTTACTTATTTAAATCAAGTCACAGGTAGCAATGTATGAAAACGTACAGCTAAGAAGCGGTCATTGTTTCGGAATTCAGAAACGTTTCGGATTTCTTGTTTTTGTTTACATACCTCTATCTGAGTTGACTGTAACAGCAACGATAACTATGACTTGTTGAACAATAATGCAACTTGTGCCAGTGAAAATGTAAATTAAAAGTAGTTTTATATCCAAATAAAGTTGGAAAATAATTATAAAATTTGGAGGGGATTGAACTTTGATACAATTTTCGTCCTTGATACTAATAATTAATATTCAGAGTTAATCTAATTTATAAACAAGAATCTGGCATCACTGCCGTATCTTCATGGTCGTCTGGATCGGACCTGGTATAGTTTTTAAAGCGATTTTAGTTTATAGAGTTTTATAGTTTGCCAAACCTCCTGACTAAGTAAAATAGGAAGACCGCATGGTCATAAAACAAGAATCGAGCTGCTATAATATGTTATTAGCATGTTATAGTTGCCGAAATGAGAGAATTTATATGTCAGGACGTTCGAATCAGTTTATAATTAGAACAAGAGCAGCGACCGGCGCGACCGAGATGATTGTTCCTCCAAACGCCATGCAAACGCTAGTTTTGCATTTTACTATTTGTTATGTCTAAGACGAGGTGAGCAGTTTATGAAATTAGTAATTTCGCTACGGGTCTCATTCATAAATCATAAGTCATGCAAATTTATTGCTTGCGGCATTGACTTTCAGAGTTTTATATGAACGCACGTGCAGATAACTTATATATAAATGTAAATAAAAAAATTGAAGAAAGGGTTGTAGACGATATTTTTCAGATCTGATTCATAAATTAAAGGCATTCGAATTAATTCCAAGCGAAGCTAACAGGAAATATCCGCTTTAATCGGAAACAATACAAAAAAATGATATACCTAAATAAGTATTTCTCTTTTACTCGAGTTCTCTTCCTGGCATTCATAAATAAAAAAAAAATGTTAAAGTGATTTTCGTCCAGATGGCATTACTTTATAAAAACTACCCTTTCATGCTCTTGTAAAATAAATTCACCTCCCTCGCTACGCTCGCTACGGTAAACTAAACAATTATTATTATTATTATTATTATCGTTGAAACATTACTAATTTTTCTTCGGAAAGTTTTCTTGAAAACGAGATGATTTTGTTAAAATATCGTTTATGATCTGGAATCTGCTGCGTGTCGAATTTCTCATGCATCTAAGAGGCTTCTGGAACCCTCAGGGCTTGAGCTTGAAGTGATGAAAATTCTATATCTACTCTATAAAGTATAGCTTTAAAACATGACTCTGCGTTGATTGAACAGAAGTTTCCATGTGTATATAAGATGTTCTCATCAAGACAAAACTTACAGTCGGTAGTTTATACATTGAAGTGCTGAAGGGCGCACGATAATGGATACTATCGCGTTACAGAATAGGGGTTGCAATTAATTCCTTACTACGGCTGATAACTGATGAAACTTTCAACATTGAATAACATGGACCTTTCAAGTTTCGGGTGTATATACAGGGTGTACCAGCTCGATTTAGACAACGGTAAGGGCCGTGTAGGTCTCGTCAAGACGAAACGTTTTTTTATTTGAAGTTTTTGAATTTGGACCTTCGTTGCGGAAATATGGCCGACTTCCGGTTTTTAGTTTTTTGGCTCCAGTTTCGGCATTTTTAGGTTCTCGCCCAAACTGAAACTAGTTTTGGAACCTCCTTAGCTTCAGTTACAACTTTCATATTGAAGTCATGGTTCTATCTCTGTTGGATTCAAAATCTTAATTTTTCAATTTTATTCAATTTGAATTGATTCAGACTTAAAATTTCAAGTCTTGGGCATGTCGCCATTTTGAATCCAACAGAGATAGAACCTTGACTTCAATATGAAAGTTGTAACTGAAGCTAAGGAGTTTCCAAAACTAGTTTCAGTTTGGGCGAGAACCTAAAAATGCCGAAACTGGAGCCAAAAAACTAAAAACCGGAAGTCGGCCATATTTCCGCAACGAAGGTCCAAATCCAAAAACTTCAAATAAAAAAAACGTTTCGTCTTGACGAGACCTACACGGCCCTTACCGTTGTCTAAATCGAGCTGGTACACCCTGTATATTTTGTCCCACTTAATCAGCCTTAGCCGGAAGTTGAAAAATTCTGGGCGGAAAGTTGATGAGTACCTATAAGTAAGGAAACAGAGGAGTTTCTAGTGAAAAAGAGAATTTTATTACAATTGTGTATGTTTTTATTATGCGATATTGTCGATTACTATACATTGCTATCATAGAAACGCAACATTTTTCTGTATTTTTCTCCTCATATACCTCATATACAAGGTGATTCATAATATGTGCGCAGGATGTGATAGCTTGTTCAAAAATATGAAAAAAGTTCCTATTAACATGAGTCCGCAAAAGAACCGTTTTCGAGATATGGGGTGTCAAAAAAATTTATTTTCTGTTTTTTCACGATATCTCAGGAACTGTTTGAGATACAGAACCCAGCTTTTGTACACATCTTGTCAATAATATTACCTACGTTAAGTGAGCGAAATTAAAAAAAAAAATTATGTGGCAGTGAAACAAGTCATAAAAAAAATTATCAAAAATAAATGACATTTTTGTCTACAATAAAACATTTTGCCACTTTTATAGTTTTCATCATCATCATAAAATGCTGTTTTACTCGAAAACAGTTCACATTAGAGAATTTGACCAAGAGCACCTTTTTTATGTAGAAAACATTGACATTTTAAAATGTGCTTCCACAATGCCAATTTTTACAGTGTCGTAGAAACTAGAGGCTAAAAATTTTAAGGCAACCCCAAAATCTCCGCCACTGCTGTATGAAATAAATTCAATCAGAGATCAAAAAATAAATAATAATGATAAGATGTGTACAAAAATTAAGTTCTTATTTTAAAAGGTTCCTGAGAAATCGTCAAAAAACTGGAAAAAAAATTTCTTGACACCCTGTATCTCGAAAATGGTGCGTTTGCAGACCCATGTAAATAGGAACTTTTGTTTATATTTTTGAACGAGCTATCACATCAGTAAGTCCTGCGCACATATTATGGATCACCTGTATAGTGTTGTCGCTGAAATAGTCCTTCAGTTGAGCTGAGACAACTTCAAGGACTTTATATTCCATCGTTATCAGGTTCAAACATCCCCATACTTATCTGATCGACAATCAGAAGAACTTATCAAAAATTACGGAGAGTGATAATAATGTGACAAAATATATTCTTTTGTTAATTAATTTACTGTGTATTATACTGTGTGAACTTATAATTAGATGTAGTTGATTTTTAACTTCAGCTTCTGTTGAAACTAGGTGAGTTAGACGTTTCTGAGTTACCGGCCTAATTACTATAAGCAGCAAAATTTAGACTAAAGAAGTATTTACTTTCCAGTTTCGTTTTCTGGTGGCCTTCATCATTCGTTGGCAGCCATAGTGGTTGGGGTCGTGTAGTTTCGTAGACCCCAGAAGATGAAAGTATTCGTTTAATATAATATGCTAATAATATGGAAAATTCTATAGCTAATGAGCTAGTTCTCAAGGCTAAAGCTAAAATAGTAGATCTAATCCGCACTATTCAGTTCATCCTGAGATTTCAAAAAAACAAAACTTTACAAAATACGAAGCAGTGTTCAGCAATTTGCATATTTGCATGGGTTCAAGTATCGTGTGAAGGAGTTAATGAAGGAGCCTTTTGATAGTTGACTTATCAATCGTAATACACCCGTAACGTAAGTATCCAGATTGTGTAGGCTTAAATGTGATTTCTTTTTATGCTTTTACATCAAGGCTTCGATATTTGTGAGAGTGATTAACAAAGACAAGTAATCAAGAAGGGAAGTTCATCATTTCATCAAGAAGATAAACGATAAAAAAAGTGTCCAGGAAACCACCTAGAAGAGCCGTTCATCCGGAGGGCACTTCACTCACCTTTCAAATTAATGAATCGATAATTTAATGAAAATTAATCGATTTTATTACAATCACATTTTATAAAAATGTGATAACGTGAGTGCGTTGTCCATTAACCTTCTTGAATATTTAGACAACTTTAATTATAACAGAATTATATAGCCCTAACCTAATAGAGCTCTCCTTGCCGTTAAGAGATGTCAGTTGTAAACACAGACAACAAACCTCTTTGCTGTCAGGGCATACTCCAAACGGATTCCTTTTCGAACATTCTTAGTTTGAAAGACGAAAAAAATAAGTAGAACTTTTACTAGAAAATTACAAATACAGAACAGAAAGTGATTTCACTCACGTTACAAACTTTTGAAACAACAGCTCACCAAAAAAGTTACGTTCTTATAAAATTTTTCATATTCTTAGTTTTCGATCCCGCAGACCATCCAATAATCATCCTTACCGTCACGACTCCAGCTGTAGCTTTTTTGCAATTTTAATAAAGATAATTTTACATTGTATCTTGATAGAATTATAACAAAAAATTAATAAAAAAACAATAACGTTTCCGAACGACACAATCCTAATGGAATGATGAAGACAGAGACATCGATCTTTCACTGGTTATTTCCAGCTCATCAGTCTGACATATTATCATCAGCACATCAGCAAATTTGCCTTGCAAGTTGCAAGTCAACTGTGTTTTCGACAAATCAATATGCTTATGTAGCTTCGTTGTCTTTCTGCTCGGCACACTCCTCTGGTGGTGATAATATGTCAGACTGATGAGCTGGAAATAACTAGTTGGATCGTTCAGAAAAAGTTATTGGATTTCAATAATCGGATTTCTGTAATTGATTTGATTTGATTACTGTATCAATTTGTTTCTTAAAAACTATTAATTGCATTTATCAATTATTGATGATTAATTGGAAACCTCTAGACATTGTACAGATTTTGATGCTTCAGGGAAAGTAAATCCATCAATCTGTGTTGTTTTAAACAATAATGAACTGATAAAACGCCGCAAATAATTAATTCTGTGTCTCTATTGGTCCAATCTGTGTTAATCTTTCGCAAAACCATTTGCAGTTGTTTTAATAACTGATGAAGGCTTACAGCCCAACAGGAAAACAAAACTATGCACTTCTAAAATTCATCTAAATTTAATACTAACATTAATTATTCATGTAATAAAAGTTGCCATTAAACGCTTTTTTGTTGACATGGACAGGGGACTTTAAATTACGGTAGAAGAAAAATGAATAATTCACTTTTTATGCATCTTTATCGTGCTTCTACATTATACAGTCTCTACATCTCTATACATTATAATAATAGATCTTTGCATACAGAATGTCCCAAAAACATATCGACAAAATTCTAAACTTCGCTTCCCTTGTAAAATAAGCGACTCGGCAAAATTTTCAGAGTTGAGGTGACTGCTCTCTGGATAAGTTCAACAGAATATTAATAATGTTTCAGTTAAACGAACTTGTAGTTACTAATAATTAAATCATTAATCCTACATCAAAATTTGTCTCAGTATGTATAGTCAGTTATTAAAAAATGGTGCTTTTGCTGGTTTCATAATTACAACAGTACTTATCTGCTTTTTAATTTAAAAGTATTCTTATCCTCGATTAATTGTCTTTTTATTTTCGTTAATTGAGTCATCAAATTTATATGAAGATTAATTAATCAAAAGTCACATAATTATCATTAATATTTACAAATAAGCGAGCAAATAAGCCTAATAATAATATGTGAGTTAAATATTTCCTTATAAGCGTGTTCTATTAATATTATACAGCAATTTAATATTAAAAAAAAAATGAGACACAGACCATGCAAGTCTGATGCACAACTACTCTGTAATTTTATGATCCGCCTCAGCAATACTTTCTGGAATTATATTTTTGTTTTAATGACCAAAAGTAATTTTAACGAAGAATGTATAGAAAGTAATATAATTTCGATTATTGAATCTAATTTCACAAGTAACGGTAGTATCATACTTGCAATTTAATTTTGTAAGATAAGTGCATACGTCTCGGCATACGTGATGTTGCATTTCAAAAAAATCACCATGTCTTCTTAGTGCACGCTGCAGCAAGTTGAACTACCAATGTCTCTACCTATAATTGTTATATAAATCAAGTCTCTAACTGGATAATAAATCTAAGTTTTTCATTCACTTGAAATCTCAGGAGTTAGATTTTTCGCTTGTAGGTACATACTTCTTCCTGACCATCACGAAACAAAAATCCATTACAATGCTAGGCAAATAAAAATCTACAAAAAGCTCATAATAAATAATCAGTCAGGTGATTAAAAAAATCAAAGTAGCTGCACGTTTGCATTCAAATTGAATACTATCCATCCATAGCATTTGAGTGATTTGGAGAATTATTTTCATACCTACGAAAACATTTTTTATAAATTGTTTGAAAACATTTACATCCGCATTCTGTATCTCAGTGAAACTTTACGACAATGTTAGGGGAAACAGTATAGGTAAAAGAGAAAAGCTTAAAAATAACACAAATCCGCTATGAAAGCCAGGAACGTGGATCGTGTATTCGATCACGAGTGCCATTATAAAGAATCATAACTCTATTTAAGATTGTCTGTAAGACTTCTCATGGGAAATTTCATTGCCCATCTTTCTGGTTTCTGTTTCTCAGAGTTGGAGAAGCGGGAGCGAAATTTATCTGCATGCCTTTTATTGGGCGCTCCTGAACATTCCTCCACTCCGTCCTATTATTTAATACTTTTATTTCATAAAAATTAAACTTACTGTAGCAAAAATTTCATTAAAACGCTTCCAATGCGAGATTGAATATTTTAAGTCGAATTATTCTGTATACCTAAACTCTAATAAGTAATCCATCAAAACTTGTTGATAGGTATATAAAAATAAAACTATCAAAACTAACAGAAGTTTCTTGATGTAATACGGAATTACGTAAAAAGTTAGTCGTATTTGCTGCCATACGTTTGAGATCTCTTAAAAAAAATCATATCAGATTGATTACTTCGAGAACAACCTATTTAATATTGAAGGGCTGATACGCTTATGCTCATCTTTACCACAAATTTTTTGGCAAAAATAGTTGATATAGAGCTGATATTCTTGCTGTCTTATTTATTATGGTTCGATAGTTCAAAGTTTTAAGAACAAATATTTAGTTGCTTTGGTAGTTAATTTTTATAAACCAAATAATTTATAATATGTTAACGAGAATGTGGACTTAAATGAAGTTTCCAAGCAGGACATGCAGTAAAAAAACAAAACTTGAGAAATGTCGAAAATATACAAATTACAAGGTAGCGATTAAAAATTCAAGGTCATATCACTCTGACAACAGCAAACGGTTAGAAGAATTTGGACCGTTCGTTTCATCTTTAATTGAAATATTTAATAATGTTGTCATTAAATTTTTTCAAGCTCATTAATAATAATTATTTTCTAAAAGACCATAATGTAAACCGACAACGTCGCAGTTACATTGCATAGAGTGAGTTCATTGCAAAAGGTACCCAAGAGAATCATTGCAATTGAAATTTGTTGTTCATTTGTACATAAGGGGTGCCCAATGTATAAATGGATAAGTAATGCTCTTATCTCAGATTTTATTGAAGATTTGCTGGAGGAGATGAAAAATGTTGCAAACACGATAGGCATTACCTTCATCAATGCCGGTACACAGCTTGGGCCAAAACTAAGACCACATTTTTTATTTTAAATAGGACACCCATTACATTTTTGTTTTTGTCTGGATTCAGTAAAAATTATTTTTAATGTGGAAGTTTGTAACGAGTAATTTAAGACTTACAAACAAATGAATAACGATTTTTCATTTTTCAAAGCAGCTCAAATTGAAGACGGCTCAAGGTATCGGAAAACGGCTTACATGTCCTATCTTTACTTTTCATGTGGTATTCTTTCATTTAGCTGACAGTTTTATACACGATGATAAAAATTATCATATGTTTCTTCACCCTGATATTCTGCAACTATAATCATGAGTTTTTTAGGTACAGTAATTAAGGACCAATTATTAAATGCTAATATATTGCCCAAATTTAAATTTTTCGGCTCCGTGCGCCTTATTTCATATGAACCTTTTCTCTAAAATACAAGTAACTGTAAACGGAGATCGCGACGCTAGCGGCCATTGGTGGTTTCCTGAGTTGGGCCAACGTGTGAAGCCGGCAGCTAGCGACCTCTCTTTTGGCTGCACGTTAGCGGCCAGAAGAGAAGATCGCGGAAGCGGAAAAGGAAGACCTCTACTGTCTAGAGACGGAATTTTCTGTGGCTGATTTAGGATGACGTAGTACATCCATGGGAGAAGATGCTTTCGCTTACGGGCAGATTTCTTGGTTTTTCACAGCTCCTTCCTTCATCAACTTCATTCGAGTTTCGACAGAATTACCGTCGGTCTGCGGCTAACTTACTCCCGCCGTTCACCCACCAATGACAGTTAGCGGCCCAAGGGAAGGAGTGTTGCGACGTCGGGGAGAGCCTGGTGGGCCGCTAACGGTCACTGGTGGGCCGCTGGAACCACCAATGACCGTTAGCGGCCCCCTGAACAGGCCTACGAGAATGAAAACAGAATATGACTATAAAGCATTCAATTGGGGATTTTGTATTTTGGGTCTTTTATGATCTTTCATTATTTCGCAAATGGAAATTCCATTTTAATTGAACCCTATGCTGCAACAACGTTGTAAGTGCTAAAAGTAAATTTTGCGGGAAGTCAAAATAAACATTTTTTGTGAAGCAATAGGTATATAATATATCAGCTTACAAACATTATTATATTAATGTTAATTAATGAATATAAGTAATTAATAGGTATATTAATGTTTGTAAGCTGATATATTATATACCTATTGCTTCACAAAAAATGTTTATTTCGACTTCCCGCAAAATTTACTTTTAGCACTTACAACGTTGTTGCAGCATAAAAGGTTCAATTGTTGAATAACTTTGAGTCTGTTGTGCGTCCTCAAGTTTAAAAGTTAGTAAAACAGTCGTTTTTGACTCCGTCGTCCATGTCTCAATACTTAATATTGCTAACTCTGCTCTTCTCACTTAAGTTACGTCAAACACGTAATCTCTTACTTAACTAACACACAAGTAAGTTCCGGCGAATATCAAGTTTTGTGCAGTACAGTAACAGTGAAATGAATTAAATAACTATAAAAATGTCAATGAAAATATCAGGACATTAAAGCGTTATTTTGAACTTTAACATGTCTAAATTCGCTTGACATTATCGGTTTTAAGACTACTAATGTCATTTTTCACATAGGAGTCCCTCTTTCAAGATGCAGTGTGTCAAAGAGGTTTACAAAGGGTTTTTGTTAATATTTCCGTTGCTTTTCAAGATATTCAGCTGAAAATTTGCACAAATTTCTCTCATGGCGACACACTTTTTGTCTTCCAACTTTTTCCTGCGTCCGCCCCTGGTGCAATAGTATTGTTTTTTAGATCAATAATTCATTTGTATTATTTTTTCACTCCTGTAAAATTTTGATACAGAGCTTGGTTTACGATATATTTCAACTTATTTATTTATCTATGTTTCATTCAAAATAATAATAATCGACTGTAATTTTGGTAAGAGTTTTGGTTGAACATACATTTTATCACCTGGTAACTCACTCAAACTTAATTCCCTGATTTTCAAAGATTTTTCTTTATAATGGCAAGCTCTAGGCATGTAGCATAAAACAGTGAGTTGATCAATGACTCATAGTCAAATAAGTTGCAATATGTCTCTTAAACCAAGCCCTGTATCAAAATTTTACAACAATGAAAAAATAAAAGAACCGACTGCCTGCTCTAAAAAACAACACCTTCAAAACAGGGGCGTACGCAGGAAAAAGTTGGGGGGTCAACGTGTTATGCAACCGCCGTTCCCTCGGCTCGCGCTTTGATTCTCTATGAACTAGCACAAATATAGCAGAAAATGTGTCTTCATGAGAAAATTGGTGCAACATTTCAACTGAATATCTTGAGAAGCAATGGAGATACCTATTAATAAAAAAAACTTCTTTTAAAATTTTACTTTGTCGCCCTATATAATGAAATAGGGACGCCTATGTGAAAAATGGCATGAGGGAGGTCCCATTATTTTAGCCCAAATAATCTGTGGCTAAAAGCCGGACCTACTAATTTTTAACACCCTGTATTATTATTGACGTTGTTTTTTTTTGCTTATTAAAGATTTGGTCAATCTGAATATTTATGGTTTGCAATATTTCCTGTGAAATTTTATCAATGACCTATATTCGACGCCCAATTTGTAACCGTATAAGTGAGTAACTTTGATAGCAATCGGATCAATTTCATTCCCAACACGTGGAAGTTGCTATTAAAATATTATTAATGGTCAACAATTTGATAGTTAGAGACAACAGTGAAGCATTTGTGTAGTAATTGATACAAAATTGGCCATGGTTCTACCCACTGACCTCTAATTTCGGTATGAGTATGAATATTTATTTTAACAAATCTCTTACACAAAAAGATAGTCAGTCTAGTCTATTCTCTATCATTTGAATTAATAATTAATAGCCATGATATAACAATTTTATAACTAACAGAGTACTGCTTCAATTCAGATTGATTTTTAAAAAGAGTTATTTTGTAATCTTTGTATTTTATAGTTCAAATAATAAATTTTCAGGACTTTCCCTTTTAGTTCATAATTTAGGGAAGACCCAAGTTTGTTTGGATTGCAGCAGGTATCAGTCGAATTTCAATCAATTAAAATCAATAATTATTGTCAAATTATACTAATAATAATAATGAAAACTATCAATCAACATGCAGTGATATAACAATTATTTTAATCACCGCTAATTATTACAATGGAGGCAGACGTATTTCCGAAACACTGGACGCATTCTAGTATACGAAAATTGTAGAATGTGATATAGGTACCTACCATCAAATTGTACAAGTATTCATCATTCATTAATGGCGAAACAATCCTTTAAATAAGAAATCAATTATTATTAGTGCAATTTTAACTAAAGCATCGAATTATAATGACAGGTGGATTGAACAATGACCGCATTATTCAATTGTTATGTCAATTCTATAATAACTGTGTCGTCCTATTCTGTCGTACGTAGGTAGGTATGTCAAATTCAAACTACTGCCTACTGTCAATGTTCAGCTTGCATTATTGTAGAGTCCCTAAAGGTCATTTTTATATTTAATAAAATTTTACAAATTATGAAAGTCACAAATATTTTAGGATAGTTTCGATTTTTCTTGTTTTTTCATTCACAGTGGTTGCCTTATGGTTTTTACAACATTTTGTGAAAAAAAAATTCAGACGGATAAAATTTTAAAAAATTTATTTTTTCATTAATCATATAAGTAATAGATTTTTGGTTTCCTTGATCTTTTTAGACCGAATAACGTGGAAAAACAATAGGACGACCCTCGTAACGGCAATAAGGAAAACAAAAGTTTTACATACTCGTACTAAATGAAAATTATACATATTGGATATACATAGTTTTAAAAATTTTAAATTGGCAATTGGATAGCTCACGACGATTTATGTAAACATATAAAAAATATTTGTTTACTGTCGATAATGAAAAAGATATGATTGAAATAAGTAATCTCGATGTTTCAGTTTTTTTAGGATATTCAAACAAAAGCCTGAAGAAGGTATGCAAAGTTTTTTCAGATTCTTAATAAATATAGAATTGTGCAACTTTTCTCTAATTTAAAGGTGAGGCCACTAGTATACAGTGCGCGAGAAAAGTAAGGAATAAATTTGATAAAACGAAAAGCGCTGTTTTTTGAACAAATAAAAAAACAGGTCGATTTTGTTTTTGAGTTGTTCAACTTTTGACATAATATTGGGGTATACAAGGTGATGCGCGAAAAAGTGATGACGTCATCGGAATTATTTTTAAATAGCAACCCTTATTTTTTATTCCATTTTTTTATACTTCATTTAATTGCCAGTATGGTAATGTAATCAATTTGTAACCTTAAATAAGGAAATTTCTGAGAAAACAGCTTGTGAGTCGAAATTGTGCACTTTTTACTGATGTAAAAATCGAAACATTTACAATAAAAAAAAATTAAATAAAAATGACTGTTTCCATGGAAATTTTATAAGATCTGTCTATTAAATTAAGTCTATTAAATTAAATCTGTTAAATTAAATTAAATTAAATTAAATCTATTAGGTAAATCTGTCTATTAAATTTAATCTCTCCAAATTAAGTTATTTTCACAGAAATTTCGTCATTTAATGTTACAAAATGATTACATTAATGTATTGGCAATTGAATGAAGTATCAAAAAAGGGAATAAAAAAGAGGGTTGTCATTTAAAAAAATATACCGATGACGTCACCACTTTTTCGCGCATCACCCTGTATACCCCAATATTATGTCAAAAGTTCAAGAACTCAAAAAGAAAATCGACCTATTTTTTTATTTATTCAAAAAAACAGCGCTTTCCGTTTTATCGAATTTATTCCTTACTTTTCTCGAGCACAGTATAAAAAATTTAGATAAATGTAGGGTAATTGTATACATCCGCGGCTCATCAATTTTTTCGGGACCGATGAGCGAAATAGGGGTGCTGGGTGGGTAAGAAGCTAAAATCAGCCATTGCAAACTAATATCAAGGTCACCACTAAGGCCTCTTTGGCACTACGGTCGAATTTCTATTTTTTTTCACTTTCAGGGCAAGGAATATCTTCGAGATAAACAGTAGCACAGTTTTTATTTTGAATTTTGCATTTATATTCCAAAATACGCGACATCGCTCGCTATTATTGTCCGACTACGTTTGAAATTCGAATGCGGTTCGTATGTTACGTATGTTGATATTACGAGTTTCCGCCGTCCACTCGACACTCTGACCTTGCATGTTTATTGTGATTTTCGCTGTTCTAAACAGGTCCGCACTCAGGAAGACCTTTTGATGCCCTTTTGTTCGCTTATCTTTCATTTGCAAAGCAAATTAATACCTTCCTGGTGTTACTATAGGTATGTTCTCCACCCCTATATAGGTGCCATAGTGAAACTGTAGGAGCCGCGGATGTAAATACTGACCAAATGTAGAAATAAAGAAACTTACTTTGATTCGAAAAAAATTTTAAATTCAAATGGGTATCTACTTACTTACCTATAAATCAATAAAAGTTCATAATTTAATAATCTACAACAGGAAGGGTGTACTTTTATTGAAAATAAATTAATTACGTATCTATGTTTTGTAGGATTAACTGGATTGAATATATTAACTTGTTACATATTATAAATTATGTGCAAAAATTAAAAAACAAGTAAATAAATATTTATTGGCAGTTCAGATTATTAGCGGCAGTCACATTCAATGAAAACTAAACAGAGCTATTTATTATTATTGTCATTAATTTTTCATACAAGAACATAACTATGTAAAGGGGTGGATATGTGTTTTATGTATCAATGTATTCTGAGCACAGCCAAAGCGACCATAGGAACCATAATCTCAGCGAATTAGGTCAATTAAAACGGGGTAGATAATACCTAACAAAGCATATCAGATAACGTACTTGCATCTCTCGGATTCTTCATATGTAGAAAAAAATATATGTACTTTGGAAATCTTCATTAAATAAATTAATATTGCTTTAAATTAATCCAAGTTATGCACGACATTTTGCATTCAACAGATCATAATGAACGTAACAGGTAACATCAGGATTTATCCCTTGTAGATACCTATATCCAATACTGGAAAAAAAATACAAAAAATCGTTCAAAAAGGAAAATCTGGGCAGATACCTTACTTGGCGGTTATCGAACCAGTGATATACCTAGGTTTAATAAAACTTAAATCCATAATTCGGATTCCTGAATATTGCCATAAGGGTGCAAGGTACCTACACGCAATTATTGGGTGTCTTAAGTGAAGGATATCTTAACCCTAAGTTTAAGGAAGTATACGTTAAGTCATCTACCTTATTTCATGCCCCTAGCTCTCACAACCGATACCAATATAAAAAAAATTTGTGGCAGGGTGTAGACTAAGACCGCGACTCTCAAAAGACTATGTTTCAAAGAGTATTTCGTTATTTTTACAAAAAAAAAATTTTAATGGAGTACATATTTTGTTTTTGCGAGAAGGCTTTCAAATTTTAGCCTGTGAGTATCATATTATATGATAGGGTCTTGCTTTTCCCCAAATCTCTGATAATTTGAGATTATTTTATCTACTTATAGAAGGTAGCCCACGACTCACGCACTCAAGCGCATAAACCGTTTGCAAATGCTTGAAATAAAAAAGTTGCTCAGAATTACTATAGTCCTATGTGAGCAAATTATTTTCAGTTATAGAGGTGTCCCAAAAGTTTCTAACAACAGTCAACTGTCTTATTTTAAATTGAATGCCCCGTATATTTTGAAAATTGTCTTAAATAATCCAAGAAGAATGGTTTTTACAGTCGCAGTTTAAATTGAGTTCACTTATAGAGTAGCTCTATAAGTGAAGATAATTTTCTTGCATATTGTTAGTTTTTATGAGCAACTTTTGTATTTGAAGCATTTTAAAATTTTCAAACGGTTTAAGCGCTTTATTCCGATGCCAGAGCCGTGAGCTACCCGCTGTATAAATAATATCTTAAAATCTCTGAGTCCAGTCACTATTAGCTTGAAATTTACATATTTAAGGGTGCAAGTAACCTTCATCTCCCATCACCAACTCCAAATTAATCATTGACACGAAGTGTGTCGATTTATAGTTAAATTGAAGTTATGAAAAAAAATTATTTCTTATTATAATTCGTTCGATTTAATATTTAAAAATTTCAGATTTCTCTGAGAGAATATCTGATGACATATTGAAAGTTGTAATACTTTCAGTCGTTAGATGGCATTTGCCTTGCAAGTCACTTATGTTTCCGACAAATCAATCTACTCGTGTAGATCTCTTTCCTCTCTATTTGGCACACTCCTTCTGGTGGTGATAATATGTCAGACTGATGAGCTGGAAATAACCAGTGAAACATCGATGTCACTTATC
The DNA here is from genome assembly GCA_910589415.1 of Malachius bipustulatus. Taxonomy (NCBI): domain Eukaryota; kingdom Metazoa; phylum Arthropoda; class Insecta; order Coleoptera; family Melyridae; genus Malachius; species Malachius bipustulatus. The sequence goes on along the minus strand of OU342631.1, from coordinate 5,621,957 downwards.
ATGCCATTGGGGTTGTGTCGCTGAGAAACCATTATTAGTATTTTTTGTTTCTACATGCAGTGTGACTGAAGTAATTTATACATTTTTTAAATTTATTTCTTTGCTTAATTTTGAAAATTTTTGGTAGTCATTTTTTTTAAGTCTACACCTACTGATTAGTGATTACTAAGAGTAGACTCTAATTATTGATAATTTATAAAGATGGCTTAGAATTTTCAGAAAAGAATTAAAGGAATAAAGCTTTTGGTCTATTAGTAGAAGTATAGTATTGCTGAAAAACGAGAAACGGAATTTCTTAATTAAATTTTTTATTCAGATTACGCAAAGAACAAAAAAGCCCTTCATTGTAGATTTCACTGAATACCTACCCCTTATATCGTTAAAAATTTAAAATTGCTTGTGATGGAAGCTAGGTGGAAATTCTAAACTTACATAGGTAGACGGGAAAATATTATTTACATATAGGTAGGTACATAATAATTTGCCCTTTCAAACTCTTATTGATTTCACAACGATTTAGAAATTTTGGTATTAAGTATATATTCAAAGTGTTCTACAAAAGTACACGGTAAAAGTTAGTTATTACTAGTTATATAATCCAGTTTTTCTTTTAATTTTCAGTACCTTTTCTTATTTTTTCTTATATTCAAGATCTATAATATCTTTTTAGCATAAAATAAAATTTCAATTTCTCCACGCAAAAGTCTACACACCTGAAGCGTCGCGAGAATCAAAGTACGATATTATGCAACTGATGTGGACAAATTCAATTGACATAATTATAATAGAGTTCTCCATTCGATCTCTCGATGACGTAGCGAGTGTGGTCTTCAAGGTAAATAAACATTAACAATTGATGAAACTAAACAACAAATAACATCCACATTGACTCGAATTAAAATTGTCGTTATCGGACTGTACGAAATAACGCATACATATCATGAATTAATTTGTCAGTAAAAAATTTCACCTTGTAGAAAATTATTACATAAGACACAATCATGTACATCATCCTGAAGCATTGTTTGATGATAAGTAAGGGTAAAATAGTAATGAAAAATACAGTTATTTGTTGAAAATTATGAGGCGGAAAATAAGGGTTGAATAATAATTAGCTTACAAGATCATGCGTGATTTAAGATTGTTTCTGCATATTATGTCATGTTATCTTCGAAGCCAGTTTTATTTTTGTACAGGTTCACCACTCTAGAGACTGATCTTAGGATAATTCATGATCAAGAAATTTGCAGATTGCTGCTTCCCATTCTGACCTAGAGGGATGAAAATGGTACGAAATAAAAGATAGAAGAACTTTGAATATCATGCGACTAATTTTTTCAGGATTCAGTTTAAATTATTTACTGTAAAAATCGCAGTCGGATAAAATTGATGAACCGCTCTGCGTATAAGGTCCTTCTAATGGGAAGAGACGTGCGGAAGGACAACAGAACTGACATCATACTTGAGATGGTTTACCGATTAATCCAAGACGTCCATAGGAACTGGAGCTGGGGTCTGTAGCGCCGGTTCGAAGAAGAGAATCTCCTCGAGCTTGAACCACCACGCAACAACTTTACAGGACGAACTCAATGACATAGAGCTCTGTGCGTAGATATAGAAAACATGCACTGCCAATCGGCTTTAAAAGCCCGTAGCTCCAGCCACTGCAAGTCCAAGTTGGTCTGAAATATGGAGAGAACGAGCTGGCCGACTCTCTGGCTAGGAAATGTACTGATTCCGAATTTATCGAACCAGAACCAGCTTTGGTCCAAAAAAGGTCCAAAGAATTATTGGAGCTTAACAGGAAAGAACTGACAGCCAATAGGTCCATACTGGACACTGCAAGCATGAGTTCAGCGAATAGCCCTGAATGCCGCCTATGCTTGGAGGATGACAAAAAAGCAAAACTCATTCAATGAGAGTTCCGCTTTGGGAAGAACGAGACTACACATCTTCGGGAGTAACTTCCTCACACCATAGGACATGGATACATTATCAATAGCCGAGATGGTCAGCTTCCTCAAAGAGGCTGACGTTATGGGGTTACTATCTAGTCATGATTAGGAAGCCACAATAGATTTTTTGTCGCAGTGGAGGAGTCACAATGACCCACTCACGGTGAATCTAATTTTATTCTATTTATACTGAAAACAGTTTAAAAAACTTAAGATCACGTAATGTTTTCGGCACTCATCTGGGTATAAATATAAAAAACTAGGTTTTTGAGCTATGGAAATATGCATGGTAAAAACTTCTAATTTATGGCGACCTAATTTTTTGGTCGCTCTGTATTGGTAATATGTTAATTAAAATCAATCCGAACTCGAAATGTTAAAATTGTATTCCTCCATATTCAACCATTTTCTGGTTAAGTATACCCAGTTGAGAACCGGAAATGTATAGTGTGATCTCAAGTTGGTCACACTGTTTTGACAGTAGATATTCAAATTATCTCTCATTTGGTACCATTTATGATATAATTGAAGTTGTTCATTTTAGAAGCTTGAAATATGCGTGTTATTTTTATAAGAAATCAAAAATTTTGTCAACCGTTATTTGCAAAGTGGTATTTTCTGCATCTAAGGAAAATCAGAATCGACATTTATTTATAGAAGAAAATATTATCAGTTTTCAGGATACTAACTATTTATTTAATTATTATTTAAAAAAATAAAACGTTTACTGTAACTGATGTCTTTGCTTAATTCAATATGTTTTATGTAGGTATTTTGATGCCCTCTTCCCATAATAATGAATGAACTAAAAGATGACTGAATCAAGCAAAGACAAGCAGTTTGCCTTTCATGATCATCTCGGAATGGAATACTTTTTATCTTAAATGTCGTAATAGAAGCATCTTAAGCATTTGCATGTATGAGTAATTAGGATAGTATGCAGTTTCATAGTTAACCAACTATCATTTTATGTAAGGAGATCTATTTCTTCCAGTTTGTTGTCATTGACACTTGAACTTTCCTTTCCTGGAAGAACTACAATATTATCTTTCAGACTTGCGATCCTTGTATTTTAATAGGTGTACGTGGGTAATTAATGAGAGGAAATATCAAAGTTATCTTCATTTTTTCAGTCATACCTAAATGCATACCTACATACGACATGTAAGTAACTGAGATTAATTCCATTAAAGAGGCATTAGTGTGATCTTTTAATGAATAGGAATTAATTTTATCAATGAGATATGTAGATTTTCCTTGAAAGAATATTAGCGGGAATTTTATTTTTTTTCTTATTAGTTTCTTCTATACTTTTAGCATTAAAAGTTTTAAAGACACGTTGTATCATATCAAAAGATAAATTATAAAAAAATCCCGCATTTCGTCTCAATCCAATGAAGCAATTAGAAGCTTTGAGGGAATAAAAAAATGTCACTTTATGCAGCAGATTTCAGGAACCAATTGAGAAATTTCAAAATAAATAAGTAAATAGATTCCATATTAGATTTCGTGCTACGGTTTAGAATCAAATTTGACAATGTTTTACTTATTCAGGTTTTCTTATTACATACTTATTCAGGTATTTCACCAGCAGACCGACATAGTTTAAGGATAGGTGTAGTCTTTCAAGGCGATTCAGGATCTAGTTTAGAAATTTTTCTCAGGCCCTTCGTTTCGATTATACAGGCTGATGCATTTTGGTTTGAGATCAAGGAAATTTATTTGAAATATGTAACTAAACTAAAGTTTAAAAAAATTACATTTGATTTTTCGAAAATACTGAAAAACTATGAATTGAAATCCTGAAAAACTAAAAGTTTTTATTTTCTTCATACTTTCAGCAATTGTAGCATTTTTCATGTACTTTTAGAAAATGGTACTAAACTTAGTATAGTGAAAAAAATGCATATAGGTTGAACTTTTTGACAAAACCGATAGAGACCTGAAAAATTAAGTACGGCCTTGCAGTTTTCTTATCGGCGAAAATGCGTCATTAGTATTGATAGGTAGAGCATCTACCAAATTTCATTGAATTCCATTAATTATTTCAAAAGATACTGCTCATCAAAAATTTCGGCAAAATGCATGAATCCCTCTATAGCATCGAAGGGCCTCAGAAAGTTCAAAAACCAGAAATTTCAAAACCAGATCCTGATCGCCTTGAAAAACCACATACAACTCCTTTAAGCTATGTCGAGCTGCTGGTGAAACACCCTGTTGAATCGACTCTGCAGTTTCCATAAGTTAGAAGATTCCCATGTTGTTCATTATTTTCTTGGACACAGAAGAAGTACGAGTATAACTCTTTGAACATGCTGGTTAAGTGGAAGTTTACAAAACAATTCCGTTCACGGTACCTACTCTTTTAAAAATATGCAGTGATAAGACTAATTGGTCTTGGTCTTGCAGTCTTGAAGAAAACTTTTGTAGAAAAAGATCAAGGTCAAGATTAGGAGTCTGAATTGTATTTAACTCATTTTTAGTGCATGCTCTAAAAAACAAATTACCTAAGACTAGCAGAACTGTTTATTTTAATTCATATAGGTAGGCAGAAATCACTGATATAATTTGCCGTTAATATGTAACAGAGAAAAGATTTTCTTGGGCTCATAATTTGATAAAATTTTGCCTCTTTATAGTTTTCTTAGTTTTATAGCGAAGCACACCAAATAAAATGTGTCTGAAATTGAGATGTCTTCTGAAGAAAACATAATTTTTTTGAGAAAAATTATATTTTAGATAAATAATTATTTCATGATAAAGGTTGTTAATTGAAAAATAATGGCACAAAATGCTGATTTTAAAATATTCAGGGAAAGTAGTAAGGTAAGGTAATTTTTCAGTGAAACAGTCATAGTATATTTGATAACTTCTATCATAAGTTCGTATGCATAAGTACAAGGATATCCGTTGTGAATGTATTTTCGTAATAAACTTGATAAATATTGTCTTTTGTCATTCCTAGAATCGTATACACTCGTGTGAAGACAACGCTGGATTTAGCAATCAGTAGACGCTATGCTATTCTATAGTCGCTATACTCAGTAACTGCGATTCTTCACTACTACAAATAAACCATGTTAAATACGCATAGGTGTAGGTAATTAATTAAAAATTTCCAAAATATGGTAAATTACGATCATTAATCATCTGTACTAAAATCAGGTAAACCTGCATATTAAATTAGACCTTAGTATTTATGCAAATAAATTTGTAATGCGTAAACACGACACTAACGCATAAAATTCTATTAATTACGCAATTCTTTTTTACCTTACACATAAAATGATAGTGACGATGTCGAAATAGTACATATTGACAAATGAATCAAAATGACTCACATATTTAATTTTATTCACGTAGGTCATCAAATATGTATAGAAATTTTTGATTAATAATCATTTATGAAGCACCTTAAAATATTAATGAATAAAAATTCTTTGCGGAGGTGTTTAAAATAAAGGACAGTCGGCGACCTCATGAATATGTAACCCGCGAATGAAAACAATTTTAATAATTTTAATAAAATTAATATGAATGTATACCTACGTCTATTCGCAGGAAATTTTAAATACTTTTAACAAAAGTGTATAAAGCCTGAAAAAATTAGCTATTCTCACTGACCCAAGAAACTTCAGGTCGAGCTTCAGGTCTTTGTACCTGAAAAGAGATTCTATAGCCTTTACTTTTAAATCTCGAACGTTAAAACAATATTTATATAGCTAATGTCTTTAACAGAATGACAACTTGTTATATAATGCTAAAACATAAACCTATATAATACATATTCTTAGAACAATGACTTCATGTACATTATTTCCGGTATGTACATAAAACACCTTACATGGCAAGTCTTTTATAGGGTATAAAATTTTATATCTTTTATAATTATTTTATTCAGATTAGCTATGATTAAATGTTTTTCATGAATTTAACTTAGATATTATAAACAAAAAACGGAACGAAGCAATTTGTAAAATCGAACCATATACCTTTTAGTAGCTAAAACATTTATAATACGAACAGTACACATTTTCAACCAGGGTAAAGGAAAAATGCAAACACTCAGGTAGGTAGGTACAATTCGAATACTCCTCAACAACGACGATGACTTTAAATCTCTGAATATTGCCCTAAATCCTATAGGCACTATGCAAAAGAGGAAGCTAGGGACTAATATCCATCGAATTCTATCAATTGTCTTTATCGTTACGAATTATAAGTGTGGAGTCGTCTACAATATTCTTTGATTTAGGTATATTTTAAAAATAATATTTTTTAGGATTGGAAATCATTGGAAGAACTATTAAAATCTAAGGTTCATATTTCTATTGCAGAAAAAAAATTGTTAATAATGAAAACATGAACAATACCTACTTCTTTCAGGATTTTCTCGCTCTTATTTAATTTAAAAAAAAATCGAATTCCTATGGTAGTAAGTAAACGTAAAACTTTTTTTAAAAGAAAAAAAAGGCAAATATTTATTAAACAATTTTGCTAAAAAATTTAAAGTAAATGCTAAATCGCCATCATTATTGTTATTATAAAATTTGTTACCTAATACCTATCATAAAAAAAAAACAAAAAAAAAACAAATTCTTACTCGCCAAATATGAATAAAATATTAAATATTTGAATTTGCTATAATAAGCGCAATGGGGTTTATTAAAGCAAAAAAGAAGATGTTGAAGCAGAATGAATTTGCGTCAATCTACGCCTGAACAAGCAAAAATTTATTCAAAAAGTGTCCTGTTTCCATTTGCCGTCATTTATTATTTTTTAATAATGCCATATAAATAGGTATCCACAAAAAGAGACATTATAAAAAATATCAACTCAAAAATTTCGAGTTGATCATGTTCATAAAATGACGTAGAATAATAATCGAGAAAAAATATATTCAGATTATGGATTCCAGGCCAGGGCTTATTATAGTTATTTGAGCGAAGCGATAGCTAAATATCCTGCACTTCTAAAACTTAAAACGGAATTTGGACCGAAGATTTATGCATCGAAATATGTATACAGGGTGAGGCACGAGAACCTCATGGTTGGAATAGAAAGCCTGAAAACCTTGTCATTTATATTTTTAATTTCGACGAACTGAATTAAAATCAGTTATACCGAAAGTCCGGTTATACCGGAAGTAGCCATCAACTTTCATATTTTAACTGTAAATATTTAAAAATAAACTCTGTATGTAGGTCTGGTATATCATTACATTTTCAGAGTATCTAAGAAAATATAATAGAAATGGTTTTTACAGCTTAAGAGGTTGTAGCGAATAATTTAGGAGTTATAAATAAATGAAAATCGACATTTTTAATGTTCACAGCATCTTACATTGAAAACGGCTCGAGGTATCGGAAAATGGTTTACGTCCCTATCTTAACTTTTTTCACATGGTATTTTCTGTGAGGATGAAATAAATACCTACAAAGTGATGAAGAATTGGAGATTTTTCAAATTAAATTATAAAAAAAAAATTTCTATAGCATAGAATAGTATTGAAAAGTTAAGATAGGAACATAAGGTAAACCTTTTTCCGATATTTGGAGCCGTTATCAATGTAACCTGCTTTGAAAATATAAAATGGTGATTTATATTATTTGTTTATAACTCATAAATCTTTGTTATACAAACTTAATGAAAACCATTGTTATCAGATTTGCTCAGACAATCTTAAAATGTAATAATATATACTTAGGGTGTACCTCGGGTGTACCATAAAATATGAAAAGTGAGGGCAACTTCCATGTGGGGCTGCAAATATTTTAGTTCAGCTCGTCAAAATGGAAATCATACATGTACAAATTTTCAATTTTTCATTTCAATAATTTTTCCATTTATGACGAGATTTATGATTGCCCTAAAGTTTTCACACCTCACCCTGTATATGCATAGGAAATTTTATGCCGATGAGCTTACTATTATTGGTACATTGTGTCAATTTACTCAATTACAAACTTTGGATTGACTATCACAGTCTTGAATATTGAAGTTAGTTATATTAAAAACAAAAATAAAATTCAATATGTATTGAACCTATAAAAACAGTTTCGGTAGGATGGATGTGGGACTACTTCGTTGTGACAGCAGTTTTCTAATTGTCTCCTAAGCGAGGTAGTTATACCTACAGAACTGCACCTCGAAAATTTCAAATATAAAAAAAATTCACAATATTGTTTTATTTTTCTCATGAACAAAAACCTTCAAATTGAGGTATCGCATGAGGGCTAGTTTTCAATTTTAAATTTTAGAGTTGGAGTGTTTGGGTATACTTCCACTTCCGGCTACCACTTCCCAAATGGATCCACGTCTCTTCACCGAAACGGTGTTAATGTTTTCTAAAAATAAAATCAACATTTAAAGCTATCCCATTCATAGTTCTGAAATTGGCACAGTGAGTAGGTAATCTACAAGAACTTACCACCATATACAAAGTGAGTATCTATTCCCTATCGACTTAATCCTATTGAGTTAAGTGAGCTACTCTTGAGTTAATATTAAGTCGAAAAAGATTAAGTGGTAACTTTTAAATGAGAAAAAACATTCAATTGATCAAAACTGACTTATAGAGATTCTATCAGCTTAGGATAAGTATCATCGTCTAATGCGATTTAGGTGCATTAAAACCAGTTTCTCCTGCTCCGAATAATTTAAGTCTGACTTAAATGCGACTTAAGATCAAAAAGGTCGCAAAATGAACACGTTTTATGATCACCGATGTAACTTAAGTCAGCTTAAAACATGAGCAACGGTAGTTTCTTGGCTAGACTTGAGACACGAATTTCCCATATTAAGAACGCATATAATACCGGTAGACAATGAGTCACTATATTTGGTGGAAGTCTCAGACAGAGATGGCAGATCCACCTAAATTGTGTCGCCGAGAGAATACCCAACCACTCTTGCATGGGCTTCGGTTAGGTACTTTAAATTGAGGGAAATTATTGAAGCCCCAACCCAAATGTTTCAATCACCTACTCCAGTTTCTGTATCTAATCCAGAATATGAGTAGAAGATTTGGTTTGGTATTGGATTTGCGAGTAAAAAAATGTTACCTATTAGGGAAGCTACGCAAGGGTGAGATATAATCAGCAGAAAGTTGCGCATGTAATTTTAAAGCACCCGCATTTGGCTTCGCCGTTTGTTAGCTTACAAATAATTATTAAATATAAATAAAGATTAATTCAGTTGTCATGTGAACGAAATAAGGAGGCTATTTTATTCTTCATTCAGTAGTTGTCATTCGGGGGCCTATCCTATAAGTTATTGTCTGTATGTTTTCCCTTGGTACACTTGGGCCTTTCTCCACCGAGAAAAGAGAAAACATAATAGACGGCAAACTGATATGCTTGAGCGTCCACCGTATGGCGACTAGGAAAATCAAAGTGACACTGCATGATTAATCTGTCTGATCTCCACGGCATACTTGATTACGATCATATTTATTTTTAAGGAATACATTTTAACAATTTGAGAATTCATTTGAGATTTCAAATGAGAATTCAATTCTTTATTCTTATCCGAGTTTTTATTATGTAAAATCCGGATGGACCAAAATTGTTTACGTTTTCTTCTTCGCATTTGTAGGTGTCCAGCGAGGTGTCCAGGGAAAACATACACACACATCTATAGTCACTCGCGATGAGTTGCCTTGTATAGGTTTTCTCAGTGGACGATGGGCCTTTCTTATTATTTCTTGCATTGAGTTAAATGCTCGGACAAATTACAAGTTGTCATAAAAATGTATGCTCTCAACCTTTACTTTGTATAATATCTGCAAATTGATGGTATATGAGCAACAGACTATTAGGAATATTTTTAAATTCTGTGTTGAATTTTAAGTGTTGCAGTTTCATAATTTTTTCCACTCAAAAGAAAAACACACAATCGCTTTAAAGAAAAATACCTACAAAAAAAAACGACAATTTTGTGCGACAGAAAGTCAAAGAAGACATTCTTGCGCAAAAAAGAAATAAATTTTTGCACGTATGTGTATAAGACTCCATTTTTATCCTCCAAGAAGTTCTGGTAGTAAATTTCTTACACCACTCTCATAAAATGTCATTGCAGACTCTGACTAATCCTTTAAAACGGACATGAATTTTATTGCTTAATTATTTAGGAGTAAAAATATTCTGTACGCCACTGCTTAGTTGAAAGGGGCGTGGCAAGCCTGACAGTGATGACGCTCTCAAACTATGAGGTAAATAGGATATAATACAGCTGAGGGAACTATAAAGCCAGACTTGACTCTTATGGTGTCATATATCAAACATGCTTTTTATTTTTTTTATTTTTTAGGTAGAAAACTTTTCTAATATAGGAATAATAATTTATTGGCTCCGTAAATAGAGATAAACCTGACGACAAAGCAGTTCTGTTTTGTCTTTATTAAAGCTCATCAGTTTACCATTTCAGACGGACATGTTGGAGATGAGCTTTCCTTATTTCTTTTTTTTATGCAAAGTTTATATTTTCTTGGATTAAATATACGCATACTAAGCGATATGTAGGTGGATCCCCCAAGCAGCGCCAGAGTCTCATAAAGATATTACTGTATGAAACTACAATGTGATATGTATGTGCAAAGATGATTCATAACCGGTATGCGATTAAACCATAACAGATCTCCAAAAAAATAACAGGAGACGAAAGCTTCTCGCGAACTCTCGCTTGGCCTTACCGCCCTCGACATACTTTATTATAATTGCTACAAGTCATCAATTATTTTTGCAACCAATACAAAAGTGACAATATAATGCGCATAATAAAACAATGCACTTATTATGCATTCGGCTGTATATGCACATTTGCACCTATAATATCCACTAGCTAAGCTAACATACGAATATTTCTGTACAATTCCTAAAAATTATTATTAATGGTTTATCAAAGTAAAAAATAAAAAATAAAAAAAAACTGATTTATGCAATCTATAAAAAATTATGAAGATATTACAGGTTTTCCTGTAATAACTTAGTTATAGTTCTTAGTTCGAGATCAGTACCATCAGTAAGCGGTAGGTATATAAATTTATTAAAAATCAAGAAAAATTCGCGGTCATATTAAAATGAAGCTTTATTAATGTATTTGGGCCGTAAAAGCTTATCTTTCACTATCCATTCATTATACTTTTCTAGTTTAACACAATCCTAATGGAAATTAATGAGTAGGCCTATAGGTATACCCATACTTTGAAATTTGTACTAAATCATTTTCATCAGCATAGGTAGGTACATACTTGAAGATTAGTAACAGCCAGAGATTTTAATGTTGCAGCTGTATTGCATAAACTCGGCTTAGAAAAATGTATTTGTGAGGAATTTCCCTTTAACAAAACAATGCGAGTTCTCCCGCTTTTATGACCCCATTATGCGGGATCAACATGTGTAATTTTTCAATGAGTAGTCACTCTCAAAGAATTGTTTTTTGATGAAAAACTTTACATATTGCTTAAAACAGGTAAACAGGTATTTTTCAACCGGCATTCTTTGCATAAAATACTTTGTACGAGTGACTGCAAATTTTTTCTAAGATTATAAATTTTATTAGTTGTTATTTTTCAAGCAACGCACACTTACTTTTACGTCTTTACGTAAGTTGTAACAATCTTTAAAACTGAGTAGATCCGCGTTATTATTATGATAACGTAACTTTCCTTGTCCAGAAAATTCATAATACTCGTACTCGTACAGCTACACGATGGCCGATATCATAAAATGAAAAAAAAAACACACTAATTTCCTTTTAGCAATTAAAAAGATTATCAATAATACTTGAACGTAGATACCTACACCAAAACAAACAACTATTATACTTAGATAAACATTAAATTAAATACAGTTTATTACAATAAAACTAGTAATTTAAAGTTTTCAAAAGACAAAAGACGTTCCATCTTATTAGAAAATTTCGCATCCGCCTATCATTTCTATGCATTACCTTTCCGGCTGTTTCCGCGTTGACCATCCAACAATAGTTGACGATCAGAAGTCCAAGAAGGGCGACCCCAAGACTCGCTCGGGCCCTACTAATTGCACCCATGCTGGTCAACTGTAACGTCACTCACAGCATGTCACACTACCACCACAGGGCATCAATTCGCTGGCGCACAGAAAAGATGAAGAGAATTATTATGGACCGCAGATGCTGCAGCCGCTGTCGCGCACTGGTCGAATGCTTGGCGCGAGAGGAACTTTCAAACTCTGCAACACATGTGCTCCTCAATCGCGGCGAGCTGTGCTGGTAGATGCGCGATGAAGAATCAAACCGGCTGTGCTGCGTCTAGGCAGCGGATATGCGGGGAAGAATTTTTCGGGACTTCCCTGGATGAAAGCCGTTGAAGTATCCAAGAATAAGAAAAGCATGTAACATACTATATAATCTGGTCCAGAAATTTCTGCATACCAATCTAACAATCAGTTACAAGTTATTGTGAATAATTTGCAATAATATACTTTATGAATACATTCAATATTTAGAAATTTTTCCGACAAAATTTTTGCTGGTCCAGGTTTTCATGGTATATCAAAAATAAATACGTTATCATGCAATGGTGTACATGGTACAATAGATAATGCCATTATATACAGGGTTAGAACTATTTAATGGGCGACTATAGGGATATCTGAAACCATTGAAGACACCAGGTCAGGTCGGTTAAAAAATATAGAAAAGTTGCGCTCTTTTATGCTTAATATGAATCTGAAACAAAATTGGTGTTACTTCAGCCGTTGCTGGAATATTCCAACAAAACTGAAAAATCGAAATTTCTTATTTTTCAAAGCCGACTAGATCCCAGTGTTTTCATAGTCAACTTTTGTTTTCTTATGGCCGCCATGTCGTTTTTTTTATATCACTTGGTATGAAAAAAAATCATAAAAACCAAAAATTAATGGTCGCTATTGTTATTTATTTTGTTTAGGTATATTATCCGCTATTTCGTCCGAAATAATATGAAACTCGTCCAATGATGGGGATGTACAAACTAGTTCAGGGAAGGAGACTGACGGAGTGGGTGACATGAAGCGAAGGGGGTAAGCAAAATAAGCCTATGGGCTGAGGTGCTTCCGGTGATAGCAAATCAGACGGCCCTCGAAAAGAAGAAAGATATATTGTTTTTTATATCGTTTGGTAGATATAAAAAAAAAACATTAAAAAAAATAAAAAAAATTTTTTCTTATTTTTCCGAAAAAAAGACAACTTTTTATACCGAATATCATAGAAAAATAAAAAAATCATAATGTAAGTAACATGAGATCATATTGACGTAATTGGATGAAAAAATTACCGAACAACATTTAAAAAAAACAATATGGCAAGATAGCTTTTGACGACTTATGTAAACCACCAAAAAATTTTTTTTTAATTTTCAGTAATAAACAAAGATATGGCTGAAATAAAAACATCAGTTTTCGTTTTTTTTTCAGCATATTTCAGCAATGGCTGAAATTTTCCTAAAAATTTGTTCAGATTCTTATTAAGCATCAAATTGTGCAGTTTTTCTCTAATCTAACCACCCTTGTATCTCTTACCGTTTACAATTTCCCAATATTATTATCCCTGCTTTATCTTGGACACACTGTATATGGTGTGCCTGAGTGCGAGTGGCCCCTCAGCATTATATCTTTCCCTTAATTGCTATCTTGTAAACGCTAAGAGATACAGGGTGGGTTAAATCAGAGAAAAGATGCGCTATTTTGTGGCCATTTCGAATCCATCAACATTTGCAAGACATCTGTGGCCGTTCCTGAAATATACCGAAAAACTGAAAAGTCGTATTTTTTTATTTTTTCCATATCTTTCCTATTATTTGAAACTAATAAAAAATGTTTTGTAGGTTTAAATAATTGAGTTGGCAAGAGCTATTACTCGTCTGACGTTTAAAAAATTTTAGCCGACTAGATCCCACAGTTTTCAGAGTCAATTTTCGTTTTTCTTATGGCCACCTTATTGCTCTTTATGTCATTCGGTGTAAAAAATCATGTAAACCAAAAATTAATAAACTTTTTTTTAATAAAGATTTTTTTCGCCAAAATACCTCAATAACCTTAATAACCTCAATTTTTATTTCTTTATGATGTTCTGTCTAAAAAGTTGGTTTTTTTTTTTAAACAAAAGAACAAACATTTATGAAATTTATTTTTTGAAGTCCATTAATGTTTGGTTTCCAATATTTTTCTCTATACCGAACGACATAAAAAAATAATATGGCGGCCATAAGAAGAACGAAAGTTGACTATGGAAACTCGGGCATCTAGTCGGCTTTGAAAATTTTTTAAACGTCAGATAGGTAGCTCTTGTCGAAATATTATGTAAGCCTTAAAAAATTATTTATTAATTTCCATTTAAGAAAGAAATGGAAAAATAGGAATTTCTTTCTGTTTTTTTCAGAATATATCAGAATGCATTGAATTAGTCATAGAAAAGTCTGAAAATTTTTAGGTATAAGTAGTAGAATCGAACACTCGAAATAAAGGACCTCAATGAACATATTTTTATGAATTTTACGTTCCCCGCTTATACCGGAAGTCAGCAAACTTCCTTATTTTAAATACAATGTTGCAGTTTTTATTATATTTTCTAACTTCACGCAAAATTTCATAAAATTGGTTGTAGACTCTACCTACATCATAGTCAAAAGTGATGTGTCATTTATATTAATAGAAAAAAAAACAGTTTTATGACATATTGAGTTTTTTTGCAGAATGTTTAAAAAAATCTTCTCAACGCTTTAGCCTTGTCAGTTTTACCGGGAACCCAAACCAAGCTGGTTTGCGGATTTGCAAAATTATCAGAAATAATCTGCGAAAAACACAACTAAGTAGGCAAGGGAAATAAAATTATTGACGAAACTCACTTTTTTCCAACATCAAATTTCCTCGATTACGCCGTCTATGAATAATCACAAAAAAATTTTCAATAAAATCTTCCGCATTTTTTGTCGCTTCATACGAATTCGCAATAAAAAATGAGGACGTCTATTTGAAACTTCAAAGTTACTCTCACTCCCTCGCAAGGGGTGAGGGATGCAGGGTGGCTTTTGTGTTAAGCTTTTTGTAAACTTTTAAACGACTTTTGTAAAAAACATTTTTCCGCAGAGTGTGACTTTTCGTCCTATTTGGATATTTCAGGTTATAAAAATCAACCTGCACTGCAAGTCGATAGGTTTAAAGTCCGCTGTTGATAATGGCAACATTGGATTATTCAAACGTTGTCAAATTTCTTTTTTAAATTTAAATAAAATCCTTTTTATGCAACAGAATAACTTATAGGGCGTGTATGTATTCTCATCTCATACATACATATATTATGTATACCTACTTACAGTGTATCTATGTAAGGTGAAATTTATATTGAAAACTTTTTTAATAAGTATTCAATTTAGAAAAAAAAAACTTATTCTTCATACAAAGTTGTGCTTGTTCTGAAACCTAAAACGAAATTAGTCATACATCACATTTTTTGCAGTTATATACGAGGTTTCTTCAAAAATACGAATGTCAAAGAGTTAAGTTAAAAGAGTTAGAATTGTTTTAGAAAAAAGTTAATCAGCACTGCAAATAAAATTCAAATAGGGCAATTCATCAAATGTATTTTATCAAGGAGATACGGTATAGTAATTTAGTTTTTATGTTGTTTTTTTTTGTTGCGCAACTGCATGCTATTGAATATTTGAATGTTGTTTGCAATTCGAATCAACTTTTTTAAGTAACAATTATTGACATTGTCGAAACTGAAGGTATGTACTTTACTCACTGGGCAGCTTCGTTTTTTTGGACAAACCTCGTATATGACTACAAAAATTTGATATCTGACCATTTCATTTCAGGTTTTCGACCATGCACAATTTTTTATGAATAATAACTATTTCCTAAAATGTATGATAAAAAAGTATTTCATATGACTACAACTTACGTATAGACACACTGTAGATATCCAAATAAACCCTCACCCATTTCTGAATAATAATTGTTGGCGATACCGAATTGGGCGAAGGATTTTGTTATTCACTAATCCCAGGGGTCAATTGGGCGACAAACGAGAAACTAGGGGATTATAAGAGATAACTGGACATGCAGACAAAAGATACATGTGCGGCCTTGCCAATATATATAGCAGTGTTGCCAGACTTATTTAGTGGTGCTTTTATAGTAGATCGGATAGGCATACCTAATCAATTTATTATACCTATCAATAATTGAAGTCGACTAGATACGTACCTACCTATGGCTATGTTTCACTTTAGCGTCATCGGTAAGTCAGGTCTTTGAGGTGAAAAATAAAATAAAAAAAAAACCTACTCTGACCAAAGATCTGACTTACCGATGAGTTTTAGTGCGGAAAAAAATAATAAATACCACTATAATTAATAATTATATGTAATGTGTATCGTCATATTCATTATTTATGTATATTACTTTTCTATTGATGTTTCATGTTTCTGCTGTAGGTATACCTAGTATAAAATAATTGTAAATGCACTAAGGGCTTGATGATGTATTTGATAGAACTTAAAAAAATAATGCATCTAATGCATCAAGTTTAATATTATTTATTTATTTTTTTCAATTTTATTTAATGTAGAAAATCGGAATTTCTGTAAAATCTGGCAACGTAGCCATACAAGAGCCTGCAAATAACTCAACGGTATTTAGAAATTCCTTCGCCCAATTGAGCTCCCGGATTATAAGGACCCCCGTCGTGAGGAAGGGTCACTTAGGTAATTTCGCCCAATTGAGAAACGCCGGATGGAACATAGTGTTGCAGAAAGAGACAGCGCTTGACGATTATTGACATGAAGAAGAACGTAAGTACCTATATCATTATTCATAGCTGACTCGACATTGTCACTATACGTCACTCAAAAAAGGATCGTACAAACGGAAAAAAAACTAAAATGAAAAAATGGAATTTTTTTTATGTTTCCAATGATTGCCAATCTCTTCCTGTAGAATTTTTTAACTTCATGATCCTGTCGAATTATTTTGTTATTTCTTCATCAAGGACATGTTTTGGCATCTCGGCTGCTTGTAGGAAACACGAGAACGCTTATTAAATAGAGAAAGTTTTAGAGAAATTTATGACTTATCTGAAACCGTTCGCCAAAAGGATTTGTTATAGATTAAGTTATTTTGAAGAAATTGGAATGCTGATATATTTCCGTTTAGATTTCAATTTCCACGTTTCGATTAATCATAATCATCATCAATTTCGATTTTTCTTATAAACACAAATCGATGAACTCATTTTATTGCGTTTTTAATGATGTAACATACTTGGGAAAAACTAATATCGAAGAAAAAAAATTTAAATTAAAATTTCGACATTTTAACAGGGGCAGCAAATTACACGAAATAACAATACGATTTGGTGCTATTTACGAGGTGCTTGGTACTTTCGTACTTTAACGAAATCATTACTTCGTAGGTACTGATAACCAATCAGATTTGTTAAATTTTGTATTACCTTTAGATTTGTTAAATTTTGTAGTATAAATTTCAGATTTGTTAAATTTTGATATAAACTGTCATGTTTTTGTAAAAGTATACGAAAGTACGAAGCACCTTGTGAATACAATACGCCTAATAATTTAATTAAATTTAAAATGGGAACTGAAAATGCGAGTGAAAATGCATTTTCAAAAAAAAATTTTTATTAAATTTTGTAATTAATTTTTGGAAAATAGATTTCTTTTTTGGTTTTATTAAAAGGGCAATAAAATCGTCTTTTTAAATAAAAAAAAATTGAGAAAATGCAGCATATCAGTTTTTTCGCAATAAGTCAAAAATAAATACAAGATATAAAGCGATTAAAGAGGCGAGCGGTATCAGGTGCTTACATCATAAAACTCTCCATTTCTTGGTCTCGTTTTGAACGTTTTGAATGCTTTAGACTCAACTTTGACGTTAAAGGTTTCGTCCTCGTGAATAATATCCATCATTCTCCGCTTGGTAAAAAATATACTATTATGCATTTTGGCGCTTAGCTTACCCTTCAATGACAACATATTATGACAACAAAAACGCCTTGAAACTTTGGGTGATTCCCCGGATTTCCAATGTTATATTGATGGTACCCCCTACCTACTAATGAGTCATTCATCATGAAGTTGAGATCCTTCAAGTCTGATTGATTTCCAAAAATACTTAGGAATGTCGCTATACAAAGTATATCCACCAACGCTCTAGGAACGCTTTAATTCCAGACTTAAAATTATGCCGATTTAACCAAAATTCTCTGCACCCATATCTATGCTTTAAAGGGGGTCAACCACAAAAACTTTTTCCAGAATAATTGAAAAATCGCTTGAATGAGAATTTTGAAATGCCACCGCCTACTACTACTGTTAAACTACCAATAAACAATTCTAGACCTCATCAGCATGCCACTGATTGATTCTTTCCAATACTCGATACTAAATCTCCACAATACTCTTTCGCATGAAGTTTGATGCATTCCTCCCGACTCAGAGGTTTCCTTTTTATCGAATTTCGACTGTATGTTGTATGCACTTAATAAATTTTATGTCCGATAACCCGGCTTTCTACAGAAACTACTTTTATCTCTGGCTTCTATCTTTTTTTTTATATCTGAACCCAATACATAAACGTAGATACTTATTAAGATTATTCAACCAAGGTTTGATTTAAGTTAATTGATTTCCATTCATTTTGCCACCCATCTACTATTGCGTAGATATCTCTAATATCTGAAAAAATTTATAGCGAGATTCTTTGGTCAAAGATAGACAAAAAATTTCCGATTAACGTGTGTTCGTAAACGCACAGTTTTGGAGATATACGCCCGTATTCACAAAGGATAATTACCTAAATAATTACGTAATCAATTATACCCATCTCACTCTAACGCATAAAAACTGTATGCATATCTCCATCCCATTTATTTAATTATTTTCGATATATTACAGGACAGAAATGCTTTGTGAATACGGGCCATATAGGGTGTCAAAAAATATAATTTTAAAGTTTTTTTTAAAGATATCTCGGGAACCGTTTGAGATACATAGCTCAGCTTTTCTACATGTCATATCATTGATGTTAGGTACCTTTTTAATATCAATTCAGTTTTTTTCGAGTGCCATTTGGCGGAGATTTCAGAATTGAGCGATTTCTGGATGTTTTGAATCATCCGGGCCGGTTTTTTTTCGAAAACGGTTCACGTTAGCACTTTTGATGAAGAATACGTTTTTTGTGCAAAAGCATTGGTGGCTTAAAATACGCTTCTAAGATGCCAATTTGCACAGTGTCGTAGATATAAGGGGCAAGGAAACCTCTAGCAACCCTTAAATCTTCTCCACTGACAGTTGAAAAAAAACTGAATTATTCATTAAACAATTTGCTAATACAGGGTAAGTCATTGATATGGGAAAGCTCGATTTCACTTACACCATTAAAGATATCGAAATGAGCCAAAAAGTGCTGTAAATGGGAGGGTAAAGTGCAGTTTGTAAAATTATTTTCAGATACACAGGATGGCCCAATATCGCTGTACGCCATACAACTTTGTTATTTTAAATAGGACACCCTCTATATTATTACATCTTCAGATTATTTGAGAAAAGTCAAAAAGAATGGTTTGTAAAGTTGAAGTTTGTAATGAGCAACTTATGAGTTATAAACAAATGAAAATCGCGATTTTTTATTTTCAAAGCAGCTTATATTGAAAACGGCTCGAGATATGGAAAAACGGTTTACATGTCCCTATCTTAATTTTTAATTTGGTATCCTATCATGTAGCTGAAATTTTTATACCGGGTGATGAAAATAATCAAATTTTTTACCACTCTGTATAAAAATTTCATCCATCCAATAGGATACCGCTTGAAAAGTTAAGATAGGAACATGTAAACCGTTTTTCCATATCTCGAGCCGTTTTCAATATAAGCTGCTTTGAAAATGGAAAATCGCGATTTTCATTTGTTTATAAATCATAAATCGCTCATTACAAACTTCAACTTTACAAACCATTCTTTTTGACTTTTCTCAAATAATCTGAAGATGTAATAATATAGAGGGTGTCCTATTTAAAATTACAAAGTTGTATGGCGTACAGCGATATTGGGCCATCCTGTGTATCTGAAAATAATTTTACAAACTGCACTTTACCCTCCCATTTACAGCACTTTTTGGTTCATTTCGATATCTTTAATGGTGTAGGTGCAATCGAGCTTTCCCATATCAATGACTTACTCTGTATATTAACGATAAGGTATGTATGGCTTGTCCAGTGAGTGTTGTCCGATGAGATTTTACACTGATCCTGACTATAAACGATTTGATTTTTATGTTTTAATTCGTACAGTTATAATAATTGATTTATATTAAAATTATAATATTTATTAATAATATAATATAAATATTATATTACAATAATTGATTTGATTCGTACAATTATAATAATTAGAATTAGTACGAATTAAAACATAAAAAATCAAATCGTTAATAGTCAGGATCAGTGTGGCATCTCACCGGACAACACTCACTGGACAAGCCATACAAAAGCTGAGTTCTGTATCATGAACGGTTCCCTAGATAGTCAAAAACCACTGTTCTCAAAAACAATGCATTTCCGGACACACGCTCATGGGATTTTTTTGCTAATGCTTAACCAAAGAATCTCGCTTTAAAATTTTTCGAAATATTAAAGATACATCCATATTTTGCCCAAGGTGCTTTGAAAAATGTTTAATTTTTTATGACGGTATACATTATTCTCAATTTGCCGTAACTTTTTAAATTTTAAGAGTTTTAAGTCTGAAACTCGAAAATAAATCATGCATTGTTGGGAATTTTTTATAAAATACAATGTTCGGGTATGAAAAGTTTTCAGTATGACAATGTGCAGATGTTTATGTCTAAAAAATGCGAAGCGATTGATTTTGTTGATTTAATGTATAATTTATTTATTTTTTATTTATTTTTTTAATTTTTTTTATTTTATTAAATTTTTTACTACACCCTGTTAGGTGAACAATCCATAACTTCTTTTTTTTTTGGTTCTTTAGACTTGCTTCCAGGCTGTGTAATTGAAGAAATGTGATCTTATACTAGATTGATATTTTTTCCGTCTTGTGAAAATTTGGTCTACTTTTTATACTTCCTCAACTAAGTTCTTTATAGACTTCTGAAGCCGGTACCGGTCAGCAAACTTTGTGCACTTTAACTCATTGTAATATACGTGATACGTGTAAGATTTATCAAATAATATAACAATAGATTTGTCACATGGACATCCAGACATAATGTCATAATGCTTTTCGATACCGGACTGACTTATTTACCTAATTTCAGTCCATTAGTTCTTCATCGTTCGCCATGAGAATCAAGCTCAGTTCGGCAATCTAAAACGGTCTATATTTATTTAATGATGTTCGTAGAAATAGAAATGTTTAGTTACTCCCACAGGTATTTAGATAGCAATGCACTTTTAATAGTGAAGGACTGGGTGAAATGTAGAATTCGTTGTTTCTGATAGCACACTCTGAAGTGGATATAATTAAACAATTGTGATTCACTTGAGACTTTTTGTTATCGTTTTTATAAACAGATGAAGAATAAAGAAATGGTATTAGATTGTTGTTATGGTATGGTCCTCCTAAGTGGTGTAGCTACTCAATGTTTACCATATCGTTATGTCAAAAATAAAAAATCTAAAAAATTAGGTCAGTGTGTTATGTAATTTTGTACACATTATGTTTCGTAATAATTAAGACACAAATGAGGATCATCTGGTCGCAAGGTCATTAACCGTCTGTCTGTATATGAATTTTATCTTATCTAACTTCCTTTAATAGAGAACTAACACTCGGTTATAGTTTGCTACTTGAGTTGAAAATAATTCTAAGAAATGTAAGAAACATGACTTTTTAGGCGGTATTTAGTTGGAACGAATATTTCAAAATTTTTTCCAAATTTTTTTCCAATTTTTTTGATAGCAGAAAAATAATTTAACCGATACAGGTATGTTGACAATTTTTAGGTGACCTAATTTTTATTGAACATTTTCTTATTCCTACAATATTTTTACAGGTGTCCCAGAATAACTGTTCAAAATTTCCAGGCTTGATAGGGGGGTATCAAAATTCAAAACCATTTTTTTTTCTATAAACATGTGTTCGAAAGTCTCTGGATTTCAAGATACATGGTGTTAAAGTAAAAAAAAATTATCAATATGTCAAAAATCCTTTTGTCTATTTTAATAAAATTTGGCAGTGTTGTTCGTTGTGATAAAACGCAAAGTTGGCATTAACTAGATGATATATTTTTACTCTGGTTAAGCAACTAAAAATACAATCGTTTTGCTGATAATTTCGTATTCTAATGCCTATTCGAGAAAAAAATTAAAGTCGCCCAATGCCGGTCGAAAAATTTATAAAATATAATCATTAAAATTAAAATCAATTTTCAACATGCTTTGAAGTGGCTTGTATTTTTTTTCTCGAAAACAAAGTAAAATACGAAAAAATATGAAGACAGAAAAAAGTTGTATTTTTAACTGTTTAACAAAAAAAAAATGACAAATTTGTTAAGCAAGTCACTGGCGACCTTTTTTTGTCAATTTTTTTTAACTTTAATACCCTATACATATCTTGAAAACCAGACATTTTACGACACCATGTTTATATGTAGAAAAAAAAACAATTGTTTTTTATCCCCCATCATGCCTGGAAATTATGAACAATTATTCTGGGACAGCCTGTATACAGCAGGGTTATCAGTAAAGGGTACGGAGCGGCTATATCTCTAGGAAGTATTATTGGCCTTAGAGCCTGCGTAGAAAAAAAATTACATAAGTAGGTAATCACGAGAAATTTGATGGAAATGTTTTCAAAATAGCCGCACTTCTGTAAATGCCGGAAGTTTACAGCTACATACTTCGTTATTTTTAACGGGAACATCCTGAATATTTTCATATATTTTTGAATAGTCTGAGAAAATCAAAGACCTACAGGTGGTTTTTACAGCTGAAGTTTACATTGAGTATTGAGTAGTTTTTGAGTTATTATAGACAAGTGAAAATTGAGTTTTTCCAATTACAAAGGAATTGGTAAAAAAACTGTACCACGATAACGATTCGAGATATTTGAAAACGGTTTATATTTATTTCTTTTTTCTTAACTATTATTAAATATTGACTAACTATGTCTTAATTAACTAATGAAATTAAATAATCTTAACTATTCATGTGGGATACTACTGCTATGCACTTGCCTAGTTTCAAAGTTTTCTTCTTACACTACAAAAATATGATGTATTTTTGAATACCTATTTATTTTAATTTTAGTATGGTGTTTGACTAACTTCGATCATAACTTTAGTCTACAAATCTTTTTATGTGAAATTTTGAAATTATAAATTTCAGAGATAATGCAATCGTATCGTAGGTATGTAAATAGTAATCCTCTAACATCCTAAACTACTCGTATAATAAGGCTTCCAGAATCTTAAACGGAACTAATGTAAGAGATGGCTCTCTCATGTCTCAAAATTATATACATTTAATGTCCGTATTCATCAAACTTCAAAATATAACTCTGGGGTTATATATTGAAATATTATATTATATAAATAAATTATATAATTATATAATTATATAAATAAATATATTATAAAATAAATTATATATCAATATATAAATATATTGATGAATACGGGCCTAACTGACCTAAATACAAACCTATCTTAACTATAATTTACTCAGTTTTCTTAAACACGCGTAAGCTGATCGGTATTTAATTTAATAAAAAGTCAACATCAAAAACGACATCTAAAGCTCAACATCATCGCTATTCACACTCATAAAGGTACGTGAAGTCAATTTGTGTGCAAACATGAACTTAGATTTAAAGAAAAAACATCGCTAACGAGTACTTCATTTAAATTATACCGTACGGTTCTCTTCAATAAAGAGTACCTACCTAGATCTGTAAAATAAATCCAGGAAGGATATAATAATAATTATAAAAATCGATTAAGCCTGGACTATATTCATGTTGAAGTACCTATTAATGCAGAATATTGGCGTACAGAGATCAAAACCCGTTGCTAATACTCTTACGTATGATCTAATACGGTAGGGTTAAACTTCCGTACAATATTCATAACTTTTCTATTTACCGGTTATTTTTTTTTAGTCCGGAAACAGAATAACTTTATATAAAAAAGGCCTGTATCGACATAAAAATTATCAGACATATTCTAGAGCTGTGACGTAATCATATTTTTCTAAATACTTAGCAACCTTCACTTTTCATCAGAAATCGATTTTCCTCTACAAACCACACTACTGGTCCATTGCTAACCGCTGACAAGACACAGGATGTTTTGATGTAGATATAAATACACATAAATGTAGAAACGTAAAGAATGACACTTTATTACCAGGAAAAAATAAGTTTTCCTTAAAAAACAATAACGTTGTCTGAAATTAATTGATATAATAATTTATTATTATATCAATTTGTTTCTAAGTTTTCCTTAGCTTAAAATAGTGCCTGAATTGAGTTTTATTTATATCATTGTGCTCATCGCAAAATTTTTCAAATAGTCGCAAAAAACTTCCTGACTGTGTCCAGCATATTGGACTGAGGTTCTAAAAATGTCTTCTGATGAAAAATTAATTTTTATGTTAATACCTACATGGCTTTTTTTATAAATAAGAATAAACTGTTTCGGGATTTAAACAAAACGTTGACAATAGTAGTATTATATTACGAGTGGCATTGTCATCATCATCAAGTGAATAATGGCCATAATCACGAATGTACTACTATGCTTTTTCTACTCTTTTATACAAATTTAAACAAAATATTTTTTATTTATTTTACTTCTTGGAACAACTTCTAGTATCGAGTACCGACTGCGCACGCGTGGATTCTGAGAAATGTCAGTTATCGTATTCACAACTTAGCTATAAAACAGTTTTATCAGCTGTCAAACAACAATCAATAATAGTGACATCCATATGATAAACCATAAGCCTATACATATAATAATAACAAAGCGGCTACCTCATTCGAAAACACGAAGTTGTAATTTTATTCTTACGTCAACAATTCTTAACTCATGCAAGCGAAGAACATCTTGAAGTATTCAGAATGAATGGTTCGTTTGAAGGCAAATTAACTTTATTTGAAATTTTCCTTAATACCAGATTTCGGAAGCCATTCAGATTTGGGTTAGTTTTAATACAACCCTGTTTTTTCAATTTTTGTCCTTAGTCCATTATCAATCTTGCGTGTTCTTGTTTGAAGCTTAAGCTTTAAAATGAGTCATACATTTTGAAAATCGGGTCACGGATAACAAAGTTATCATTGCCACACCAAAAAGTAGTTTTTTTGATATCACCCTGTAAATAAAATAAATAATCGGAAAATACGAAAACCGTTTCGAGATATGAGGTCCATCTTCATGATCTTTGTGTTGAGATTACGAAAGAAAAATCTTTGATCAAATGGGAGCAAGCCGAACTTTCTGAGATTTTGAACTGTTTTATTTTCCACCCTATATAAACTTTGTGTGAAGTACCGAGTTCTTGCAAACATACGGACTGATAAACAAGGGATTGAACTAGTGAACCCTCGAAATAAAAATTGAATTGCTCGAAACAATCCAAATTTTATCAGTGCCAAAGTTAGGGCAAATTTGGTCATATAACGTTTCATTTGTTGAGCAGTTTATTTTGGACCTGAAGATTTTGAGTCAGGAGTATCCCTATAAGAATCCGTCTCCAAACATTTTGTATGATTTTTCAGGAATGTCCGGAATGGTGTTCTGACCTTGAGTAATTGTACCTATAGGGTTTTTGGAGAAGGATTTTGTAGTCAGCCCAGACAGCAAAAATGGTAGGCAAAAAAAGTTACATGGTCCGGAGTAGCAGAATCTGGATTACCATCTTATGACTGTATGCTCCCTCAGTAAAATTGAGCTTTTCTGTATGGCAATGGGATCGTGCACCGTCCTGCTGAAAATCTCTCCCGACCAGTTCGTCGTCATGCAGCTGGTACATAAACGGCTGAAGAATTTCTCCCCTGTAAACGCACAGCATTTACGCAGCAAACCATGATATGTAATTTTAAGAATTGACACTTTGTGACTATTCTTCTTAACGAAAAAAGTCATGCTGAAAACTTCTTTATTATGTTGTAAATTTTGGGAAAACCATCGACAAAAAACTGACCTCTTAATAATATTTCTAAATACCAATTCTACAGAAACATCAATTTGCTGAGCTAGGTGACAAACTCCTTTCCGTGAGAATAATTTTGCATAATATATGCGAGCAATATTGCCACCTTTCCTAGTAAGTACGTCGCTTTAACCTACCACTTAGACTATTTTGACGACATTTCTTGTCTCTCGACAATTTGCAAGATATAAGGGATTCTCTAAAATTCTAGAGAGCTACTGCAACACCAGGATATTCCTCTTGGAACAGTATTATAGAAAATTATAGGCAGTTATCTACAGATTACACCCAAGTTCCATAGAATTCCATTTCCGTTGCGAAAAATACCTTTCAACTATAAAAGTTTTTGGCTCCGCCATTTTATAATTTTGTAAATCGATGTTATTAATTTGAACAATACAGGGTGCGGCGCCACTATCGCGTCGGTCTATGTAGCTGGTATAGTGCGCGATTTAAACAGGTTTTATACAGGGTCTATAACGTAAAATAATTTTAGACTATACAGGTGGTCCCATATGAGAGTGACATATCAAAGTTATGTTTTTTAAATGGAATGCTCCTATGTTATTGAATTTTTAGATTGTCTGAGAAGACAAAATAAGATTCGTTTTTACAGTTGGTGTTTAAATTGAGAAGTTTTTATTTTATAAACAAGTGAAAGTGGCAATTTTTGAAGTTCAAGGCCCTGTTGAACTGAAACGGCTCAAGATAGAGAAAAACGGCTTACATGTCCCTATTTTAACTTTTTATGCACCAAAGACGAAATGTTTATACATTGGTGATAAAAAATATGAAAAAAATTTAAGATTCCTCAACGCATCGCTATGAATAAAAAAAAAGAAACAGAGACAGTACAAATGTTTCTGTGTCATG
This sequence comes from Malachius bipustulatus, assembly GCA_910589415.1. Taxonomy (NCBI): domain Eukaryota; kingdom Metazoa; phylum Arthropoda; class Insecta; order Coleoptera; family Melyridae; genus Malachius; species Malachius bipustulatus. Next base: position 5,594,910 of record OU342631.1, on the reverse strand, counting down.
AAATAGAATATAAAAAGCGGTTTTCCTCTATCTTGAGCCGTTTTCTTTGCTCAGGGCTTTGAACTTCAAAAATTGCGATTTTCAACCAACTGTAAAAACCAATCTTATATTTTCTTCTCCGACAATCTAAAAATGCAATAACATAAGAGCATTTGATTAAAAAAAAACATAACTTTGATAAGCCATTTGGGACAATCTGTATTGTTCAAAGTAATTTAAAGTAATAGGCACGACCCTGTATAAAACACAGTTTCGATTTTTTTTTAATTGCGCACGGTTCAGCCCGAGGAGGTAGTGGCGCCCCACCCTGTATAATGAATGGTTCAATTGTCACAAAATTTTGGTAATTTTTTCTTTTTCTAATAAACTTAATATCCTTTAATAAAAATTGAACGACTGTAACCACTTTTAAAAAGTCAGTAACGTCAGGTTGCTTGCAATGAGCTGGATTCACGATACTCCTAACCCGATATGCTATTGCGCATGTATGACGTCACACCTGAGGAGGTTTAGTTTTCAAGTTTTATCAAATTTACTCGATTTTTTTATTGAACCTGATTGTAAGAGGAAATAGTTTCATGAAAAATGAGTTCTATTTTCGAGTAATTATCGAGTAAAATGTTAGAACGACTCCACGAATGTATATCTCCTAATATCCTCGAATCAGATAGTAGAATACCGTGGTAGGTGTATCGTGGCTGGATCTAGAGATGGGCTAACCTAGAGTCCCTCGATATATAAGAGTCTGGTCATACGGTCTCCGGCAGCCATGTTTATCCTGTTTCACCGAAAAAATGCATTGATGAGATAGGCGCTTAGCACTAAAACAATTAAAATACGCGTTATTTTGCATATTATTTATACAGTGATTTTTTTGATGGTGACTATGGGAATGTTAAAGGATCTTGTAAAATCGTTTCCACATTATCTCTTGTTTTACCTCGAGTTTTACCTTGATTTACTGCGTATTCTTCAAAACAATGTTAAATGTAGTCAAGTTCAAAAGTGAGGTTTTTCATTTATTAACCAAGCAACATTAACAATAAATATCCCTCAATACGAAAATGTAAATAGATATTTTATATAATATTATACGATATTAAAAAAAAGAGTTTTTATTACGTAAATAAGTACCTACCTAAGTTTTAAAGCTTGCAGTAATAAATTTCAATATAATTGGACTCAAGGACTAAAAATCTTAGAGGGTAATATACTGAAGGGTTATAAATATAGTTTTTAGAAGTGAAGCGGTCAGGCTTGTTCTTTATTAGACAGGTTCTATGTAATTCGAGCATCCCAATAATACTAAACCACAGTCTAAAATCTATTCAACTTCGCATTTCATTATTTTATAAATGATTCAGTAAAATGTTCATTATTATTCTTTCTAACTTTTGATAAAATATATCTGGAAGTATTAGATTAAAGCGAGTTTCTTTAATTTTATATTGAATTTTAAAGGGTAATTTAATTTTTTTTTTCACTATTGCAACAATAACTAATTGCACAACGACCAGGCATTATTTATAACCTTATAGGTATATGCAATTCGATGAAAAAAATTAATTAGTAGTCATTTTCGAGACCGGCTAATGCTAATCTTATGGCACTCGTCGGAGCTAAAAGGATAAAAATGGCCGCCGAGGCGACTAACCAATCAGAAAGATGACCGCGTATGGCCAGACTCTTATATATCGAGGGACTCTAGGCTAACCTAGTTACGGAGAAGTGACAAATGGAGTCGTTACTCAGGATATCCGTGTGCCAGAAACACTGTTTCAAACTGTTTGTCGCATACCTATCTATTGAAAGATTTATTTAGACTTATTGACGAAATACCGATGATTTGAGACTTTAACTTGCAGTAAAATCAGTTATATTTTGAAAGCACCTATAAACGAATAACAGTGACAGTAAGTACCCGTGACTACGTATCGCTATTCATAGAAAGTCGAATAGACTAGTCAATAGTTCTAGTTCTGAATATCTCGAATATTCGACTTACCGAAATTAAGTTCAACATGGACCTACACTATCCAACGCCAACTGAGGAAGTGTTACTAAAATTAAATGAGCACCGGAACACCCGATATTATGCTTCCCTATAAAATGTTATGCATTATGCATGTTTTCAAAATTACTGTATTTCTTAACAATGATCAAAATCTCATATTTTCAAATAGAACAAGCACCATAACTTTTATTTTAGATATGCAAAGCCATACTGCTTAATTTTACCTATTTTATAGATATATTAAAAATTTCGTCTAACAAGGTTGGTTGACATGTTATGTTTTATTAAATTTTCTCAAGATATTTTAACTTAATTCAAGTTGTCATTTATTGAATAGGTAGTTATTAATGTAGTACCCAGCTGTATAATTATTGTTTTACGCTAAGTTCTATAATTACACATTATTAACTCACTTTAAATACTTACTTCGAGTAGGTATTAAGGCAATGAATATTATTGTGATATGTATTGGACTTTTATTATTTTCAAATTCAAAAACAACATTTGAGTTTGATTTGAATCGTCGTTATATTAATAAATATTAGATGAAGTACCTACTCGTAGGTAATAAAAATGTTTAAATCACTTATGAATATAAATGAGGAACGAAGATCATTAAATGGCGCTTGTTCGTATGCGTATGCATTTATGACTTAACCGCTGATGCCAACTATGGTTTGCTATGACATCATGTATTTAATTGACTGCCGCAGACAAAGAGTAACTCCGTTACATTTCAATAGGTTGTCTGTAAACATCACGGATGACTCACACAATTGAATTAAGACTAATATTAAATATATTAATAAATTACCACTTCAATTAGAAAAAAGAACAGAGAGTCTCTCAACTCTCACAGCAAATTTATAGAGTGTGTGAAACTTATTGTAATTAACTTAAATATTTTATGAGACAATAATGCCTTGTCATCTCCAAACTTAAGTAATGCGGGAGTGCATCATGTTTTGTGACTCAATCCCATTTATGCTGGTTACTTTTGCTTTGGAGACTTTGATTTGGAGTAATGACTCGAAAACTTTGAAGTTATTCAAATAATAATAATTCAAAGAATAGGTATTCCAAGGAGTACAAATAAGTAGACGTAAACGATATCTGGTATACCTACTTCTCTAAAATCATTGTATGTTTCTTAAATAGGTAGGATATACTATAATAGAAAATTCAAGAAACAATTTCTGGATCACGTTTATTTTCTTTAGACGTTTCGAACTGATTTTAACATTTGATATGTTTATTCCAAGCTTTTGTATCATGAATAAATCAAAAAGATAAAGCTACCCACACTTCCTTGATATAGTCGTTGAGACTATTATCCGATCAGCTTAATTTATTTTCTTTTGTAAAATTAAATTTACGACTTCTTAAATATCTAATGATTCATAGTGCATTGGTCTGGTCGTCAGTTTAGGGAAGTATCTCATTTATATCGCCAAACTGAATGTAAAATAACCAACGATCTATTCTTAAGTTTGATGTCTAAATTTTTACCTCAAAAATCTCAGATTTTATTTATTTTTCTTTGCACTTTTATTACTTCTATTCCAAACTATTTTCATCACAAAAAGTGATTGAATATTTTTAGAAAACTGTGCCAAAAAATTGACATAAATTTTTGTTTATTGGTCACTTGGTAAAACACCCCAACACGCCTAATAAATATTTCCTTTTTTTATATTCGCTGATTCTCTTACGTCATCATTAATTTTGAAGAATTTTTGATCCCAAAAATTAACAAAATCTGGATATTTTTTTTAAACAATAGGTATCGTTTATAAAAAAATATACCCTTTACGGATATGTATACGTATCTACCTATACAGTGTTGATTGGAAAATGAGAAACAGGGAAGTAACATGTAGAAATAGGTATGAAAAAATATATGTGCAAAAATATTTGCTCTCCTGTACATTTTAGTCTGTCTCTTTTTTAGTCTGTGCAATTCTATAATCTATTTAGTCAGCTTATGGATTAAGAATTTTAGAATTTTGGAACTTTAGGATATAACCTAATTTCCTCAGATTTAGAGAAAATAAGTAAAATAAATAACTCAAAGTAAGCACTCTGTGGAAAAATGTTTTTAACAAAAGTAGTTTTGTTCGGTGGGGTGCATCGTTTGAAGGTAACTTTGAAATTTTTAATAACAACCCCTATTTTTTTATTTTATATTCTTATTCAGTGACAAAAAGTCCGTAAGATTTAACTGAAACATTTTTGTGCATTTTTTTTTCGCTGAATATGAATTCAAAAATATGCTTCGTTTGGACATTACTTATGTTATGAGTTTAAAATATAACAATTTTACGAAAATCCAAATTTTGAAATTCCGTGACCGATTTTGCTCAGATCAAATAACAGACTATACTTCTTATGGATATATTACTGCCTCATAAATTTCAGTCTTCTAGAAAACTGTGACGTGAAATAGGGGGACAAGAACTAGTGGTCGAATTTTGAAGGGACCTCATGTAGAAGATCAATTTGACGGGAAGACGAACAAAATCAGTTACTATACAGGGTGTTTCGAGAGGAAAGGGAAATGTTTAAGGGGGCATTAGTATGGATTACGGTGTAGGATATTCAAGCTGACGAAACAAGTATAAGCGTCAACAGAAATTATCACATTACCCCAGGTTGACCCAAGTGTGATGCTGCTCTCGGTCGCAATGTTTTGCAATGTTAAAAATTACAATGTTCTGCCGAGCCTTTAACGGCAAGCGCTAGCATAAATGATTCACGTATATTCACTGATAAACGCGTGCTCGTATGTTCTAATTTAATTGAAGTTTAAATGTTGGTATACCAATCGATGAAATACACGTAGTAGGAGCGAACATGTCTTGGCATGACCATGTTGCAGGTTTGGCGAAGAGTGCTTCTCAAAAACTTGGAACATTCTTCCGCACGAAATAATTTTATACCCTCGACAGCTATACTCTTCTTATACAAGGCTCAAATCAGGACCATTCTTGAAGTAATGCCCACATGTTTGGAGCTTAGCTCCCAATAAATAAACTTGACTCCATTCAGAAAAGAGCCATTTACTTGATTGGGATCCGGATTTGACAAAAAATTTAGATACTCTCGAACATGGAAGAAAAGTAGCTGACCTAAGTCTGTTTTACAGACATTTTTATGAGAAGTGTTCGTTTGACGTGGTTCGTTTGATCCCACTTAGAACAAGGCCGGACAGAAATGCACGTCGAGCCGCAAAAGCTCATCCCTATCTGGTTGAGCTCGTACTTCGTACCACCCTATTTCAGACTTCTTTCATGTATAGAACATCATCATTTTGAATAGCATTCCAAAGGATGTTTTTCAGAGCGTCATACTAAGCAAAAAAATAAAAACAAAACAAAAAGTTGACCGGACTAAGCATCCTCAATTCTTAGGCTATAAGTGCTGAACTAGTCTTATGACAACTTTAAAATACCTATATGTTATTGACAAAAAAAAAATACATTTTAGCTGGCCACCAGTTTTATATAATAGCTTAGCACTTGCTCGGAATATGTCAATTTTCTTAAGCATTACGTAATATTCTATTACTGTTAAGTGTGCCGTACGGGTTATAAATAGTTTAAAATATCAATAGTTATATTAATCGATTTGTGTTCACTTTATGTTCACAACCAAAACATAAAAACAATACTCTATTTCATAGATGCTGATGTATAAATTGATGGCACATACAACTAAACCAACACATGTAATAAAATTTAATTATATTTCAAGTACTTCAATTACTTTGCGCTCTGTAATAATGCTTTTCGGTACAGTCAAATGTCAGATCGGATATTATGTAATAAGTAAATATTTTATAAGAGATCACAGAGGCCATCTGTTTGAACTTAATTGAAACAGTAAACGCCGGCAACTGAATTTTTTTCCTGTAATCTCAACTCCTCACTCTGGCAATAGGAAAGTTACGAATTAAATTGTTAAAGGAAAATGAATTGCTGCGTAGTGCGTACAGAAATATTATTATCACCTGTTGATATAGACACGAATGTAAAAATTTATATGGCGCACGGTTCTACACAGACGGCGGCGTTCGCGCCCACCCTGTAGAGGTACCTAGGTATTGGTTTTTCATTTTTTTTAAATACAGTGAAAACCGGATATAACGACATTGAGGGGACCATCAATATGCGGTCGTTATAGCCGATAGTCGTTATATGCAATTAAATGCACTGACACCACATACCACATGCCACATGATATTATGTATGTAAATTCAAAGGATTAAGAGGTTTAAATAAATAATACTTATATAAAGGCATCACAATTTTCAAATACATGTTTATCTACCAAAAATTTATTAATTTTTGAGGATACAGGTAGGTATGTACAATTTAAATTTTTTATCATGTTCTGAGATACCTAAATCACCTCCATTGTCCGATCACGCAATAAAAAACCAAATAAAAACAGGCCCTCGCCCGACGACGGGAAGCGTAAAATTCAGAATTTACAGCATAAACATCCGTCGGTCGTTATAACCGACACGATTCCGTGAAAAATCCAAGATCACTACGTCGCTATTACCGATACGTCGCAATAAGCGATGTCGTACTAAACGGTTTCTATGTAAGGTGATTTTTATGAGACTAAACTGGGACTTCAACATTTGGTCGTTATATCCAGAACGTCGTACTAAACGATGTCGTTATAATCGGTTTTCACTGTATGTATAGATATACAGGGAGTTGTTTTTATGTGTGTAAATTTTACGTGTGTAATTTGAACCAGGGACATACGGTAGATAGGGGTCCAACTTTATTATCCTCCCCCCAATTTTTACGCCACTGGATAAATTTTGATTTTGACATATTTTTCCAAAAGCTAGACATTTTCTGGCACAAAAAGTGCATAAGGTTATTTGTTATGTAAATTCTCTACACTTTTTCAGATACTTATGTACAAATTAAATAGGTGAAAGTTCAGTAATTATTACATTTAAAAATCACTCGCTGCATTACATTAAAAATGTCATCTCGTGGAAATCACCCTAAGTTGAACGTCTTGGGTAGAATCTTGGGTTCACGGCAAATCTGAAAATTTTTCCAAAAGTTGAAAAACTTTTTGCCCCTCTCGAATAGCCTTAATTGTCTCTAATTAATTAATTAATCTTAATTAATCTCCAAACATCTCACATCAACAAACTTTATGCACTTCTTATAGCTACCTGAAATATCTAGCTTTTAGGAAAATGTGTAAAAATCAAAATTCATCCAGTGACGTAAAGATATCTCGGGAACCGTTTGGGATACAGAACTCAGCTTCTGTACATGTCTTATCATTGATATTAGCTACTTTTTTTTATTAATACCTAAATTTTTGTCATATGCGTTATTTATGTCAACGAGTACTGAGATATTGTTAAAAATATTTTCTATTCGAATGTGTTTAGCATTATACATTATTAAAAAAAAGTTTTATTTTGTAAATGAAACTCCCGTGGGAGGTTTCAAAATTGATCACCATAAGGTTACCGGGCTACACTCCCCGAGATTACTGCCTACGGGGATAGCTGATTTTTTTTTATTTTAAAAAACTAAAGTGTCCACAAGAACGAATGATTATAGAGTTGCGCTGGACCCATCAGAGGTGATCTCCCTGCTTTTAAACGAGCTACTAAATCACTCGTTGTGTGGATGCATCCCTTTTAACATGTTTTGTAATAACATTTTTTCACGAATAAGTTACCGATTTATTACCCAAGGCAAGTTAGCCACACTTCGGCCAGCCATGCTTTCGGCCAGAGGAGGGACTTGGAATAATTTTTTCAGCAAAATTTTTTTTGCGTTTTTTACGGCTTCAAAGGAAACTAGATGATTTTCTTTTGTTGATAATAATATCATTATGAAATTTCACCCAATAAAAAGCTACCTTACTTAAAAATATGTAACATAATTTGTTACATATTATTGCGAGTCTTACACTTTATTAATACTAAATTAAAATTATTTCAAAATTATTTATTCTCTGACACAACTATAACTTATAACAATAATCGTCAGATCTAAATAATCTAATGATAATCTAATATAATAATCTAATAATCAGCTGTTCTCTTCTATTGACACACCACTAATGCTCTTTCACTTCACTTGTCACTTTATGTCTTCCGTCTGTCTTCCACTTCCAATTACAACTAACCAACTCTCCAACCACAGCGGAGAGCATATAGCTCACTGAGGTGCTTCCATCGAAGTCTCTGGCCTATCTGTAGACACGCCCACGACACAACATTCTCGAATATGCGTAGAGCGCAGAGCCATTCTGGTGTTTATCAGAACTGGCAGTTACACTCTTATACTGGCATGGCAATGTATTCAAGGAGACAATAATTATAATAGTTTGATAAGATAAAAAATGAAAATCTGTCATGTCACTAGAACCGCCTCGAATTTAATTACCGAGACATAACCACAATAATTGAAGAAGGTAAACAAATACAAGAAATACGAATCCAGAAATACGAATCCAGATCCAGGACACTCGCAATAAGTGCTCCTCGTTATATTATTTTTTAGTTTAAGGTAATTTTTTATTTGGTGGAATTGCATGATGACGTTAATATCAACAAAAACAAACCATTTAATTTCCATGTAAACCTTAAAAAACGAAAAATATTTTTTTGCTTAAAATACGAGTAGGACTAATACCAAGACCGTGGCCGAAAGCGTGGCTCGACGTGTTACCCAATTATTGCAACTATTCATAAATAATAAATCATTTTAAATCATTTTAAATAATAAATCATAGATAATAAATCAATAAAATAATAAATAATCCAATTATTGGAACTCCACGTCCAGCCACGCTTTCGGCCACGGAATTATTTCCAGCAATTTTTTTTTTCGTTTTTTAAGGCTTAAATGGAAACTAAATGGTTTGTTTTTGTCGATAATAACGTCATTATGAAATTTTACCCAATAAAAAAATTACCGTAAAGTGAAAAATATGTAACAATTAGAACTACAAACTTCCGGCCACGCTTTCGGCCACGGACTTATTTTCAGCAAAAATTTTTTTTTGTTCCAATTGTTACATATTTTCAGTAATTTTTTAGGTAATTTTTTTATTGGGTAAAATTTCGTAATGACGCTATTATGAACAAAAAAAAATAAATTACATGCCATTTAAGTCGTAAAAAAACAAACAAATTTTTTGCTGAAAGTTATTCTACCACTACTCCCTAAAAAGTCTAAACTTGACTTGAGTTAAGTTAAATCTTACAGATTCATAATTTTATCCCTTAAATTCGAGATGGCGGCTAACCCCTTGCGGAATCCCAGGGAGAAACTTGGCTGGGAGTGTTCTAGTGACACCCCCTACTTACCATTAAAATTGCATCAACCTTCTAATTAACGCAGTTTCAGCCCTTTTTTCAGCAGACCATTTGTTTAAATTTATATAATTTCATTTTTCATGACGAAATGCAAACTAAGGACACTCATTTTTAAGCACCCTGTACAAATAAAAACGGTATTAACTGAACAAAAATCATATCTCAATATTCTTATATAATTATGAAAGCTTACAAATATTTTTTATTATTTTTTTTTCAACTGACCTGAAACTTGAAAACATGGTGAATTACAGAACTTATTGACAGAAAATGATGCAGGGGATAACATGATTGCAGTAGTAGTCAATAGTTGCATAATTATTTATTAATTGCAATGAATTTGTAATACTCCGAACAGATGATAATGCAATAAGATTAATTAATATCGATGAATTATCCTGAGAAACATGGAAAACCCAATAACTTTATAAAGTTGATCTGGTTAAATTTCAATTATTATTATATCGAAAATAACAGTAAATTTAGTTCCATCTATGATACAAGTGTAACACCTGATATATTTTTAAATACTACAGAGAATGCTGCGAAATCAAGCAGATGCGTAGCTTCCTGTCCAAGTAGCGCTTTTAGAAGATAGATGGCAACACTCTAACAAATTCAGTTACATCTGGAAAACTATAAACTTATTTAAATACATTGTTGTCTCGTCTTCAAATAATTATGTCTAGACAGGGTTGCTCATTAGTGCGGCAAAGTAGCTTTTATACTAGAATTCTAAATAATTCTAAAAAAACTCATATTATGCCGCTCCACCAAGTACGATTTTCCCTACTTTTAAAAATTTTTTTTGTAACATACAATATAAGTACAGTAATATCAACTTTCTTATTTCAAATACGAAGGTACGCTTTTTTTCAAGTTTTGGATTGAGATCTAATTTCTGAGTAAAAAGACATACAGCGGATATTATAAAGGCTCATTAAGTTAACGGGCAGATTTCTGTGGCCGTTTCTCAAGAAGGTATCGACTCTGTATGGAAAATATTGCAATTTTGTCATTTTTGGCACGAAAGGGATTACAAAAATGTCAACAAAAGTCATTTGACGTCGATATATTAGCTTCAAAAACCAGCACAGAAATCTGCCCGTTAACTTAATGAGCCTTTATAATACCCGCTGATAATGTTGCCTTCACCAACTAACTCTCCCGCTTTATGCGCTATGTCAAATTTTTTGAAAAACAATTCAAATGTAGCCGTCCAGAAAACTAATAAAATCAATTTCGTTTTCATTATTAAAAATTATCGCATCATGCACCAGCAAGGAGACACATGAAGGTATTTAAATATCTATTGGGAAGTTTAATTTTGTATACAGGGTGTGTTCAAAAGCCAGCTAAAAACTTGCCGTGAGAACTTTTTTAAACCAAAAGTATGAAAATAGATGAATAGGCAGGTGGGATTGACATAATGTAGGATTTTTCTTTTAGTAATTAATTTCTAAGAATTCATTGGAAGAATGGAAAAATAATCAACTTCGAGTTCATTTACTTGAAAACAGCCTTTGAATGGTGTTAAATTTTATGCCCCCTCTCATATGTCAACCTTAAGTGTTTGGCAACCTTAAAATCTTAGCAGCAGCCCCAAGTTTTTTTTTACGCTATTGCACAAAATGCAGCGAGGCATGTTAATTTTACATCAAAAACTACATACATTTAGCATATGATGTGGGAAACAACGACGTGGACGAGGTGGTTTTTTGTTCCCATCGGGGTGCTTGTTTTATGTGAGTTCCCTTGACTCTCCCGTCGTGGATAAATCCTCTACCTAGGGATGGGACACATATTACCGCATCATATTACGGCCGTGTGACGGTCGTCATCTCGGCGACATTAAATGCATGGGTAGGCACAGACACTTCGTCCGTGAACGACACGGTGATGTGTGCCTTTAAACTTAATTATGCCAATTTTTCATTCATTGCCAATGTGATTGCCATAATATGGGCGGTAACATGTGTCCCAGCCTTTTACGGGATTTCAAGGTTTTCCCACATAGTGTTGGGCGAAGCGAGGATCGAATTTAACACCATTGAACTGCTGTTTTAAGTAAATAAAATTTAATGATAGAGTGTACAAGCAGTTGCCCTGCTAGAAGCTCTTCTGGAAGTACTTTTGTACAAGGCACATTGTCCTTTTGGCAGGACGTTGTTCTGCACATAAAGCTGTCTTTTCTAGAGGACGACGGAAGTATTTCTCGCAGTACGAACAAAATGGACCAAGTGTGCATGTCGCTAGAACTATAAAAATTTGCGCTGACACCCAAACGTATTGTCCGTTATGAAACATTTTGATAACTAACTTTAACTTGTATCTTTTTTACTAATACATATAAAACGACGATTTAAAAATGCGCTGCTTCCTTGAAATACAGGGTGTTCCTTAATTGGAGGTACAAATGAAGAGGGGAGATTCCTTAAGTAATTTTAAGAAAAAAAGAGCAATAAACATGGGGTCGCAAACGTTTCGATTTCAAGATACAGGGTGTTAAAGTTATGTTAAAAAATATCACCCTGTAAATTTGCTATCGAAATTGGCATGTCACATGGTGTTAACTCTCAATTGTAATATCTGTGCCTAATTTCAGTTGAATATCTTGTGAAGTATAGGTACTATGAGAAAAAACTTGAAAAAAATTCAAACTTTACACCCTGTATCTCGAAAACGAAACGTTTGCGACCCCCTTTTTTTTCTAAAATTACGTAAGGAATCTCCCCTCTTCATTTGTACCTCCAATTAAGGAACACCCTGTATAAATAATTTAATGGTGTTTGTCCTGTAAGCTTGTATATTTATAGAGATATATGACCGTTTCCAGACTTTTTGAATACCATGTACAATATTTATTCTATAATGCTGCAGGAATTACGTATAATGGTTTGTGCGGGTTAATTTAGGACCCTTTCAGAGGAAATGTTAAACTATGTGCATATTTTAATGACAACAAGAGAAGTGAGAACCTAGACTAGAATATATTATCACTTTAATAAACAACCTTGGGAACTTTAGTGACATGGCCAAATGTTAAACATTTTTTGAAGAAGCGCCCAACTGTTCAACGGGAACAAGGGCAATTTTGCTACAATAGTTTGTAGCTTTGTAGTAACTTTGTTGTTGTTGAATAATTAGATAACTCGACAATAATAATAATAGTCTTCTCCCAAATTTTGAATGAAAAAATGAGCATCGACTGAAAGTCCTGTCCATAATTTAAAATATCTCTAAAACGTATGAAAAAAAAATACGGATACTGTTTTGTTCTGGAAAACATGTGTCATTGAATACGGTTATTATATTTGCAATAAAGCTGGTGGCGTGCCTAATAGCTATTTTTGTTAAATTACGTCATAAAAGTTCATATTTTGGAGGGCGGGCGTCCAGAGATTTCTGAAGATATTGTCATTTAAAATTAATGGAGTTTATCCTCCTCGTGGAGCTAGCCAGGACGTTTTGCTTGAACAGTTTCAGTTTGGAAGTGAGGAGGAAGTTGATCTCAGTCACATTTTTGTACAACCTCCTAAATAATAAAATTCCCTGCTCATATTTGCTGGGTGGGGTTAACTTCTTGATACCTTCAGTTTGTTCGAAGCCTAACACAAATGTACTTGTACGATCGCCTATACTTACAATGTGTGGTAACTTCAATGATATTGGTAGAGATTGTGATATACACTTGATGACTTTGAATAGGTTTAAGTCTGTATCTTGTGTCCTTTTTCAAAAATGTTCTCGATCGACAATTGTTGTTGCTTGTTCATGATGTACCTTTTAAATTGTCCTGTTATTGGTATTATACTGTTGGACAATAAATGCATAAAAAAAATAAAATAAAATAATAAATTTCAGTTTCAAAATGAAATTCTTTCACGCGCTTCTCCCTAGAAGTCTTTATTAAAAAAATAAGAATGTAATACCGTGTTGGCTGAAGGTATATAGGATAAACTTGAAGACTTGACAGGGATAAAATATTGGAACACATGTAGACGCAAACGAGAAGGTGTTAGATATCTGAGACAAACTACTTGACAGCGATGTTTTCTAACCTGTCACTTTTAAAGAATCTGTGGTACTGAAATACTAATGTTTTAAAAATTCTACTGTATACTGATGGATATTATTATATATGCTACATGTGTTTTGCTACTTTTAAAGTAGCATCTTCAGACATATGTAAATGAATAAAATTATTGAAATTATAATTTAATTAATATCATTTTCTTTAATATTAATCACGGCGCGCTGCTTAAATTTTCGCAAAGTGGGGCTTAGCGGAATAACATGGGAAATCACATACCTAATTGCGGTTTGTCGCTCACCCGTTTCATTTACAAGAACGATAATGGTGTCTATCGAAAGGGCATTCTTTCCTGAACGCGCTGCTACCAAATTGATATATTGAAAAAAAATTACATATTTTCAAAAGAAAACATATCAGTAGCATGACATGCCAAATTTGAATAATTTTGTTATCGTCAAATCCAATTCCAAGACAATAAAAATAATAAATAATTGTTCGAATTTCGCATGTCATGGTTACCGATACCTAAGTATGCTTTATTTTGAAAACATAATATTTTTTTTCAATAATTAAAAAAGAGGTATAAATTAGACACCATTATCCAATTAGACATCGAAATAAATTAGACTTTCGATAGACACCATTGCAATTTTTGTAGATGAAACTGGTGAACGACAAACTGCAATTATGTGATTTCCCATGTTATTCCCCTATGTCCAGTTTGGAAAAGTTGTCACATGATATATGGCCTTAAGCCCTTACATTGCCTTAAAAATCCTTATTTTATTCAACTTAGGCATTTGTATTAAGCTTTCTATAGAAGTTCTACATATAATTATGGGCGAATTGGCTACTACTAAAAAAATTAAATCGAGGACATACGGCGAAATACTTGGGATGCAAATTTTAATAAAATTTCAAGAGTTGCGGTCGCAGTTCTATATGCACGGGTTACCATGGTTGATTCTGCAGGTGAGTAATTTTTTTAAGATTCGCAAAGGAGATGCGTTCTTATACGAAATTCTGAGAAATTTTCCTCATATGCATTGTAGTTTGCTAGATACTTATTTCCTTTAAATATCCTAGGCAACTATAATACTCTACTAGAAATAGGAATTTCGTTGTGACAGAATTAACATTCCAAGTGAGAGATTGGTATTAAATTCCTTCGTAATATTAATGGAAATATGATTGCTTTCTTAGAATTCACTGGAAATTCCGTATTTTCTTTATTATCTAATTTTTCATTACATCTCAAACGGCATCTGTATTTTTATCTTTATGCACATGTAAAATCACGTGTATTTGATCACAGTCTATAATACACCGTGTTTCATAGAAAAGTTCACATAGGGAATACGTGAAAAGAATAACTTCAACAATACTTGGAAAATAAATGACATCCTCTCAAAAATACAAATCCCTTATTGGAAACTACCACTGTTTCCTAGGATACTATGCGGTTTCCTATACTGAGAGAAATGAATTGATCCATGCATGCAACATATTTTTGTATGCTACAAAAATATTTTTCTATACTCTGATTGAATAATTTTTCAGTTTTAGAGCTTCCTGGATGAATTATCATGAAGGTAATTATTTTTAGGAATTGAATTATAATTCATGATACCTCTTGTCCAATCACAGTTACTAGCAATTCATAATACCTGCTCGGAGACCAATCAAAAGCTGTATATTTGATAAACATATAGCGAAGCTGTGAATAGGAATGATAAATGACATTTCTTAGAATCCACGCGTGCGCAGTCCGTACTCGATACCGGAAGTTGTTCCAAGCAGTACAATAAATTAAAAAATAATTTGATTAAAATTTGTTTTTTATTATATAAACGGTTAGAAGAACAATAGTATTACATTCGCGATTATGGCTATTATTCACTCGATGATGACAATGACACTCGCTAAAGCTCCAGGCATTATCATCATCTCGTGAATTATAAGGCTTCCTAATCACTCATATAATAATACACTATTATTGTTTTAACATATTTTTCATCTGATCTTGAAATTTTGAGTGTTGTTATAGATAAACAAGTGTGTTTCCAGTACAAATAATATAATTATTGTTAAGAAATTTTAGTTCGTTCATCAAATAAATTAGTAGAAATAATGAGACAGATTCTTTGTAGGATTAGATAAGCTGACCATCTTAACTGTTGTTAATGTATCCAGGTCCTCCGGGGTGAGAAAGTATCTCCCGAAGTAATCTAGTCTTTCCCAAAGCGGGACACTCACACATAGGACGTGTTTAGCTGTTTCATCATCCTTCAAGCACAGGCTGCATTCAGCGTTGATCGCAAAGCCCATCCCTTGCAGATGATGATTCAGCTTGCAGTGTCAGTAATAGGCCTATTTATTAGGGCTTTTAGTTCTTTCCTGCTAAGACTCCACATGCAGCACACTGATCAGCCCCAATAGGGCGAAACACGTGTCTGTGTTTGTTCTGGTACTCTGGAGGCTCTGTTGTTGTTTGGATGGAAGCTCTCTCGATTGAGTTTCAGGCACTGCCAGTAAGATAAATGTTAGGGCGATGGAGAAATACTCCGAGTCCATTTAACAGGCTAGCAATTGCACTTTATGTGCTTTATACTCATACGACCTCCATTCATTGCTTTATAATTCTTTCCTGTTAAGCTCCAATAGTTTTGGTCCTTTTTTTTTGAAGTACCCTTTATAAAGGCCTTCGATGGTCCAATCTTGGTAAGTTTTGTCAGTGCTGGAGGACTTCCTTCTCAGCCAAGTTACGTATTGTTGTTGTGGCAATATCTGGTGATATGCCAAATGCTGGTTCTGGTCCAATGAACTCGGATTCGGCACCTTTCCTAGCCAGAGCTTCGGCAAGTTCGTTCTCTCCATATCCAGCATGGCCTGGAATCCAGATCAGAGTTCTTCGTTGCTCTTTGCTAGAGCATTCAAGGTTAGTTGACAGTTCCAGACCAACTTGTACTTGCAGTGGGTGGAGCTAAGATGTTTTAGAGCCGCTTGGCTGTCCGAAAATATCTTTATTTATTGATCTGCGTTGACAGTGCATCTTTTCGTCCAACTACGCACAGAGCTCTATGGCATAGATTTCGGCCTAAAAAGTGGTTGCATGAAGGCCCAGGCTCGAGAAGGCTGTATTCTTCGATCCAGCGCTACACAACCCAGCTCCAGCTCCTATGGATGTCTGGAGTTCATCGGTGAATCAACTGAAATCTGCATTCGGGAGTTCATTTTTATTGTTCTCCCACACATATCTTCTAGGAAGAAGGACCTTATAAGCAGACGGTTCATGATTATCTTAGGCATTATGTTCGAGGGCATACCCATCAGTAGACTGTGACTTTCTATGTCATCCAATAACCTGGTTCGCTGCAAGTTATAAGCCTTTGGAAAGCTTCTTGTCATCTGTTTCATATTCTACAGGCTGTCCGGAAATTATGCGCAAAAAACTAAGGGGGCGATTCTACTTGAAAAAAATATGACCAAAAGTACCATTTTTTTTTTGAAAGCTCACAAATAAGGAAGTTATAAGCCTTCAAAGGTATTTTTTTTAATCAATATTTTTATATAACTTTTTCTAGGGTACCTACTGATTTTCTTCAAATTTGACAGACTACTTGCCACTGATGTTCCCTTGCATCGTTGGTCCAAATTAGACTTGAATCCCTCGAAATCAAGAAGCCTTAACTTCTCTTGACCTTCAAAAAAGGCCTATAACTTTTTTCGTAATATTTTTTTCTGAATTTTTGAATATGTACAATTGAAGAACATGAAGAAATAGTCGCAAAAGGTCTTAGTCTATCAAGATAAAATGACCTGTTTCCGAGAAAACTGTCAAAAAATCAACAAGTTTATTCACTGAGATAATCATTCTGTTTTAATGAATTACTAATAACTTCGACAACAAATACCGGCTGATTTTAAATGATTGAAAATTTTCAAGTGATTTGGTATTACTGAGTTACTAAATTAATTTACACACACTGTTTATTTGAATTTTTTAATTTGTTAGCTTGCCAGATAGCTAGTAGCTTAAATAACTCAGAATTAAAAAAAAGTTAGTTTTAGAAGTAAATTATTTTACTTCTAAACCTACTAGAAGTTTAGGAAATATTCTAGTGACTATTCTTTAGTAACAATTATCACTATAACCAACCTAATCAGTCTTATTGTTGCCAATCGTTCCCCTAGAATTTTGACTTGCTTGGAATCCATCTAAATAAAATATAAGGTATACCTCCTATGCAACACAGTGTATACTCAGTTAGACTTAATTTTTTTAAATATTAAAGTTCATGGTTAATAAGTATTTTTTACTCAGACACCGTTATTCCAGAAAGAAACTACTAATAAACTTTTACCCTATAAAGAAGACCGTGTTGGCTCTGGGAATTTAGAGGAAATACGCGCATAATTATTACCTACAGAAAAGTTATTTCAGAAATCGTAACTGAATTCCGATGATATGAAGTTAAATTCAATAAAAGGGGCAGGTATTATAGCTATCATAAACACGACTCGGTAACTCTATCTCTCAAATCGGGATTCAAAAAGTGAGCTTGAAATGGTCCAATTATCGAGTCGTTAAAATGTCGTCAAGTTGCCATATATTCGGGTTCAGAAAGAGAGGAAAATCAATGCTTATGAAGCTCACAAAAAGGACATAATGTCATGGAATGGAGATGTAGAGACAAGTGGAGTAGGGCACAGCTATCCGGAATGATGCATAGCTTGCCCGATTCAAGAACAGGACCAAGTGCTGAGTGCTGCACGAGTGGCGCTCGGGAACAAAAAGCCTCAATGTGTAAGGATATGGATTTCCTGATGGGCCCGAGATCCGTCCAATGCTGCCCGGTCTAAGATACTGCGTGAATTAATTGCTTTTGATGAAATAAAATAATCTGTGTAGACAGCTCTAATTTTTTCATAAATTTTATGTAGGTAGTGACTTGAATAGCTTGAAAATAATATAATCCCGTTTCTTATCCAACACACAAGATGGCCACATCTATGGGATTATCGTGTCCCATATTAATCATATTATATTTTTTCTGTTAAGTTTAGAGGGTTATATAAGGTATAAGCTACGGAAGATTATGGCTATGTCCCTTGACTTTGAATTTTTTTTTGGAGTGGATAGAGACCCGTTAAAGGTACATACATCTTAAAATTACATTAGAAGGTCCCAAAAATATGTAACATATCAAAGTTTTGTTTTTTAAATAGCATGCATTTTAAATATGGCATTTTAAGATTGTCTGAGAACAAAAAATCAGAATAGTTCTAACAGTTGGAGTTTAATAAATTGAGTAGTTTTCGAGAGCAAGTGAAAATTGCAATTTTCAAAGTTCATGGCAGTGTGAAAGGGAAACGGCTCAAGATGCAGGAAAACGGATTAGGTATATGACTCGATTTTAATTTTTTATGTACAAGATGTCCCAACACTAGTGTCCACCCCAAAAATGACGACTAATTACGAAGATATCAATTTGAAATTTTCAGGAAATACGCGAACCATATAGAGCTATAAAGTGATGGGGTTGTTTGGTTCGAAAGTGCAAATAATTAGCGTCACGCTTCCGTTAATCATTTTCGTGTTCGTTAATTCGTTGAAATTTTTCGTTTTTTCGCGATCAAAACGCAAGAAGTGCGATAGATAATATACAAGATTTCAGAAAAAAATCAAATTATCTCGTTAATTAGCTTTGAAAATCAAGAAAAACCTCAAAAGTGACAGGATAATTTATGAGTCCAATTCGGAGATTGTAAATAACAGCCATCATAAACGACAACAAAGAAGTGACTGTCGGTTTACATAGGACTGGCATTTGCAAATAGCAAAAGAAAAGAGCACCCCTGGACTCTTTCATTTTGCTAATTATACATAATTTCTGAAAATTTAAAATTGATATCTTTGTAATTAGTCGTTAGTTTTGGGGTGGACACTAGTGTTGGGACATCCTGTACAATCCTATGATGTAGATGAAATTATTATACAAGGTGATAAAAAAATCTGAAAAAATCTGAGATTTCTCAGGGTGTCACTAAAATAAAACAGTTGAAATATTTCTGTCATGGAATAGAACATAAACAGTTAAGATAGGGACATGTAAGCCGTTTTCCTTCATCTTGAGCTATTTTCGTGTACCTACACTGCCATGAACTTTGAAAACTGCTATTTTCACTTGTCTATAACTCAGAAACTACTCAATCCAACTGTGATAGCCATTTTTATTTTTGTTTTAGACTGTCTAAAAACGCAAAAACACAGGAGACATTTAAAAAAATATAAGTTTGATTATTGGGACACTATGTACATTATGAATATAATTTTAAAATGTGCCTTTGGTCTCTATTCTATCCAAAAACAACATTTTCTTAAAACCAAGGGTCATAATATTAGCCATAATATCCCGTGGCGTATACCATGTATACCTACTTAGATTGTCAAGTGAGAAAACTTCTTTGTTCAATTCTTTACCGTGTAAAATAGGTATAGTAAAATGTATTTCCCCAATATTTAAATTTCTATCGTTTAAAAACAGAACTCTCAAAGATTCATTTTTATATAGATGAAAGGAACACCTCAATATTGATATTGAGTCTATTGAGAGATATTGATATCTATTCACTTCACGAAAAACCCTTCTCTCCTTCCTCTAACACCGATCTCTGCACTGACACAGGTCACTCTCCACCGTGTTGCCGATTGGACGAGCAGCCGAACATTTCCTAAACTCGCTCCACCAGCATATCTGATGGACTTAATTGCATTTTCTATACGAATCACAACTATCACACCAACCGGCAACATCTACTGATACACGGCCTGATGCCTTCTTCCACCAGCCTCTGGTCGCTTAAGGACATCAAATGTAACACCTGACAGGAAATTATCGAAATAAGAAAAAAATACTCGGAATAAGCTGTTCTTCGAAACTTCCAGCAACGCAAATACTACTTTATGAGTCTCGACCTGAATTTAAAGTAAACATATTATCATTCTATAATTTCCTTTTCTATTTCGAAACTAGATTTGCGAAATAAAATTAAAAAAGAAGAATTTAAAATAATAATTAATGGAGAAACGAACGATACACTGTTAGTTCTCCAGTTACAAAAATTGTTTTTTTTTTTTTAGAAATTTGAAGGGAAATCCTGTACAAACCACTTATTTTTAGAAAATTTTGAAAGAAATCCTCCATAAGGCTCACAAAGGTTAAGGTAATAATGTGATGCCTGAAGCTTGAAAGAGGAGTTTCAGAATCGAAAATTCGAAATCGTAGACAAATTACAATACCTAATATTTTTTTAACTCCGCCATTTTAATAATGTGCTAACTAAAATTTGTGTGAATTTTCAAAATAAGTCGAAATTTTTTTGGGATAGTTCAACTGCAAAACACCTTGGGCCAGTTGCACAAACGTAATTGAAAATATTTCCGGTAATTACTGATTTTAAATTGCAAATTAAAAAAAAAAAAATTTTTGGAAATTTATAGAAAATTTATTTTTGAATTTATCAACGGCAACAATGAATCTCCATTACCATAACCGAGATATTCACCTCTTGAGATGGGTTTTTTTTTTTCATGAAGAGTCACGAATTTATTTTTAAATGTTGACCGCCGTAATTAAGTAATAATTGTTTTTAGAGAGAAATATTAGATAGATCATTTTTGTTAAGATTGAAAAGCTGCCTCTGATGCTGCAGTTACATTTTAGGTCTGTTGAGGCATTTTCGATAAAAACAGGAAAAAGTTTTTTTGTGCGTTACCATTTTCGTAATAATTGCATACTTTGAGATTACTTTAACAATAAAAATTACAACAAACAAAAACGTCAACAATTATTATTAAAAAATATCAAATTTTAAAGTCACAGCCAAGTCTATTACAAAAATTACACTTTTTCCAGATATTCTGGAAAATTACTCAGCAGACTGAAAATGTAACTGCATCAGCAACAGAAACAGCTTTTTGATCTTAACAAATGATTTAATTTATCATTTCTCTCTTAAATAAATAGGGAGGACAATATTTAAAAATAAATTCCTGACTGTCATGAGAGAAAAAAATCCATCTTCAGATGTGAATATCTCGGTTCGGTACGCTATTTAGCTAGGCAACCCATTTGCGATTCATAAATCTATCCAACGTATTTGATCTTTGTCATAATTTAATAACAGATGAGGGTAGGATATATTTCTAATCCCAGATCTTCGACTAAATAGACAGGTTTTCTGACAAATTTTTCTCCCAAACCGTTGTTTTTATCGCTTAAAGCATTATACACAAAATTTCAGATAATTTTACAGGGAACATTTTTCTGTTCAATATTTTTCTCTAGTTTTATTAGTTTTTGAGATATAGCAGAAAAATTATATTAGAAGCAGTTTTTTTTTTAGAAAAAATGACCGCCATTTTGTTGTTTTCGTAAATCACCCCCCCCCCCCCCCCCCCATAAAAATTGGTGAAGATCATCCTACAGAACAGGTTTGTGTATGTAGAAAATTTATCATGACTTTCTTTTATACGGAGATTCATACCTACTAGTAACAAATTACTTAAATGTTTAGCATTTATGTTTTAATTTTAGCGAATTTATTCCAGTTTCAGTTTTATATTGCTCGATCGAATTATTTCTCTCGGGCATGACTTGATTAAATGGGAACCCTCATATAGGGTTATGGAATTTTTACCTTATGTGAATCTCATAATTTGGTTACGGAAAATAACATTAACACTGTCACCCTTTACGTAAATGTTCAATGCACACGTTGTATCAGTTGATTAACACTGTTTATTTTTAAATTTCTGTCAATTATGTTACAACGCAATGTATGTGATATTCAGAAATAGATTTCGACAGGAATATGGAAAATGCATGAGTACACTCGACGGCACTATTATTCTCGGTGGTTGCCTTAGTTAACTGGCAGGAGACGTTTATCAGACGAGAATTCATTTGATCTAAGACGTCTATCAGTTGCTCTAAACAGTCAAACTTCCCAACCTCTATTTAGAGCACATGTTAACGGGAATTGCATCTCTTTGCGTAGGTTATATAATCACCAGTCCTCCATACAACAATTCCGCATTTCATACTGTAGGTACAAACATTAGATATGTCACCACGATTTTTACCTAAATTTTTTGAGATAAAAATTTAATCTTTATTCCCTACTTGATAAGTGGCTCTAAGCTTATTTAACCTGTTTATGTTCCCTACCTATATTTATTTACTCCAGATTTATATCACTTAGCTTGTGATATGTTTCCTTAAAAATTTACCCATTTAAAAACTTGTACCCATGGATGCGTTCATGAAGGACGTTCCTGTGTCACATATTGGAGTGCAATTATCGCGCAAAATCGTTCATAAATTTACTTGAGTGTTTTCTCTTGATGCAAACTATCGTTCATAAATTACGCGAACACAATAATAATTACTCGATTGCTTTAGAATTTCCGATTCCTACACTCCAGCGAAAATCGCTTGACATAAACTTACAAACATTGGGAACGTAAAGAAAAAGGCCTCAAATGAAATGACTTAAAATAAATAAGATTCAAAAAAAGAAAAAAAAAAGACTCGGATAAGGGACCAATGACTTCTATTAATCCACGACAGGGTCAGCTCAGTGGTAACCTAACAGGTCTAATATATCTCGCGCGTCGCTAATCTAGTTTCGGGTGAGGGACGGGAATAAATAACGTCACGATAAACGGTTACAGTTGAATCACGACTCACTCAATCTTATTTTCACCTACCTTGTTCTGGAGAAAACGCCTTCCAACAATTTTCTGACAACAACACGGAATTTTCTGACACTCACCGGTCACTCTTTCCAGGACGGAGCGGAATAATAAAACTTATACTTATACTTATACTTACACTTACTTGTACTTATACTTCAACTTAGTCACTTCACGATCGGAACCCAAAAGGAATAAGAGAGAGCTCGGTTTACCGCGTTCCGGGCTTATATGCACGTTTCCCTACCGTGGCCGTATTCTAAATTTTTATATTTAATTTTTAAAAGATTCGAAGCCAAGCTAGCGATAAACATTGTTTTTCTCTTTTTGAATTAATCAATTTACATGCGATTGCGGCCGTTATCGGGGAGCGTTATCTCCTCGGCGATTGGAGTATTCAGCATCGGTGTATGAATTCGACGACTTAAAAATATATTTTTACGGCTTATTTATAAAAAACCCGGAGTAGGTACCTATATTAATAATAATTTTTTTTCTACTCCTAACCTTTAATATGCATATTAAATATCAATCACCAGTGCTTTAATGGCTCTCATTAAGATAATAAGATACAAATTTTCATTAACGCACTGGTCAAGCTATCCAATGGCAGAGGAGCATTTGCAATCGAATCGGTTCCTTTTCGCTCACAATCGGGTCGCTCCAAGCCAACCGAAGTCACACAGTTGTCATACTCACGACAAAAATTGCCTTGTGATATAAGTTCTGTATTTCTGAAAAAAATCCTGAACGTTTATTTAATTTAGAACATAAGTAACATTCAAAGAAAATTTATCAAGATTTTATGTAACCTTAATTAATTTGATAGGTAGGTATATCGTGTAAAAGATAGGAAGATAAAGTGAGTCGCCTAGATGCAAACCTGACTAAATCCATAAAATCACAAACTGAGTTATTGAGGATAATTTGTCTTAGGTTAAATAAAAAGAATAACGAAAATTAAAAGATTTTAATTCTTTAGAACAAATAATTAAAATAACATTAGCAACATTTAAAAAAATTAACTTCTTCACATTTGGCTTAAAAAAAATAAATTAAAATGGATTTGGTCGCATTTGCATTTCACTTTGGATTAAGCCACATTTGCACCGATGTTTGCAGTTAGATGCGTAGATCATCGTCATCATTTTGTTCAGCAAATGAGTGGCATAGTTCGTCTGCATTATTTTCCTGTTCGTCCATAGTAGACTCATCATTATTACCATTTGCTGATATAATTTTTCTATAAAACTCTAGATTTGGTTCGTTTTCCGCCCAACTCATTCCAAAATGTTTTTCTAATAGTTTTGTGATTTTTTTAACTTTCTCTTTTTTCAACTTCACTTTATCGAGATTATTTTTTTCAGGTTTTACCTGAGAAATTTTTTTTTCTTTCCTGCAAATATTTTTTGATAAAGCTACATCGGTGTTATAATTGGGTTCTCCTCGTACAGAAATGCCATTTTTTCCAAATTTTGTGACGACAATTCTTTTACAAACACTAATTTTAAAGTGCATCGAAGCTGTTGATTTGATACATCTTTGCCTGAGTTTTCCAATCATACGAATTCCAGTCAGTTCCCATTTTTTTACAATTCCAAATTCACCAAAAAAGTTAGGGTAAAATAAACAGAAATCTGGTGTAGTGAATGGATTTAGTCTACCTCTAGTTGACAGGAAATAGTTGAATTTAATTGAGCTGGAATTAGCCAGCTTTGCACTTCTCACAATAAACATGGATTTAACCTAGTTTGCTTTTTTACTTTGCTTGGATTTAGCCAGTTTTGCTTTTCACCTTTTAGTTTGCTAGTTATTTTTACCAACTTTAGAGCAATTTGAACACACATGTATAATGCCGTCTTGTAGATGAGTGTCTTCTCTATGAGATGGCACCACTGGTTTGAAAATATTAGAAAATGGATTTAGCCGGATTTGCATCTAGGCGACTCAAGTATTATTATATTATTCGCGTAGCGCTCCGTGATAGTATTCAAAGCGGCAACGCTGCGACCGTCACGTTGCGCAGGTAAACAATATCGTAATTATTGGCTGTCAATGTTATTAAAATTATTATTAATCTCAAAATCAAAGCGTAAAATTCGGAATTCGCACTTCGCATAATAGAAATTACGCAGTTGTGAGTAGTGCCCTTTAAACTTGATACTAAAACATGTCTCAGCAGAATAACCTTAGCGACGAAGAGAAAATTTGGTAATATGCGTAAACAAATAGCAACCTATCTTAACCTCAATGATCCGCAATTGTACACGGGTCATTGTTAAAATATATAATTTTTTAATCTTTTCTATGAAATAAAAAAGGATCGTAGAAAAAATAGCGACTGTCTCAATAATTATATGAGTGTAATATACAGAATAGCCGATTTCTGCGAATTCCATACACTATTTTTTCTACGACCGTTTTTATTTCATATACCTACAGGATGTAATTAAATTTTTAATGAAATGTTTTAAAATAATTAACTTGACATTTCATGTTGTCATTTCATTAAAAAAGTAAGGTCTTGAGCAGAGAATAGATGATGATGAGAAAATATGCACATTAAAGTTTAGGAGTAGTAAAAATAAAGCTATTAGGGAACATGATTTAGCCCACGAATACAACGTAATGACTAGGTTATTAGAGCCCAAGTGTTCACGCAGAGCTCCCTTGTTCGAAATGTCTTGTCATTTTTTTCTGGACGCAAAATAATTTCAAGTCATTAAACATTAATACGCATGAAATTCATTTCGCGGTCATCGTCAAGAGTAACGACCTTTAAAAAGACGGATACTTATCGCCGTTGCCCCTAAAGACGTCCGCTAAGTGAGGTTTCGCAACACATAATATAGAGCATCGGCAAAGCAGTTTATTCGCGCAAGAGCACACGTTTTCATTCAAGTTTAGAAACTTCTCTCTAAATCCCATCTTTTATAAAACCAGCTGTAATGAAAACCTGATTAAAAATAAAAGTGGTTTTGGAATCCATGAGGGTAATCTCTGGTGTGGTCCCAAGCAGGACTTGAGACAAAGGGAACGTGAAATTATTCCGACATATAAGCGGAAATTTGTATTCACTGTAATGTAGGTGTGATTATGTTCTGTATAGGGTATATGAATTAAAGACAATTCATTCATATTAATATTCATATCTCATGAAAAGAGGAGAAATTTGGCACTTTCAAAGGAAGTGCATGGCATATTATAATATGCAAACCTAACTACAAAGAACTTCAAGAAACAAGCTTGGATTGTTCATCATTCTTTAATTTATGTCTTTTTTTTCAATTAACTAGTATAACATGTTAATAACACGTTGAAGATGTTAATTACATGTTATAGCCCGCACTGGAAAACAACTGTATTTTTTCATGCCTAATTATTCTTCTTCGTTTGATTCAGATATTCATGTTAAGAAATCAACTATTTCTGACCAATATTGTACTTTTTTTGGGGTTTCGCTTAAATACAGAGCCCAACGAAAATGGAACTCGCCTTCAAACTTGGAAACTGAAGATGTACGCGAAAAACGCCGAAACAGGTTAATTTTGTTATTAAGGGGAAATATTTGGGTAAAAAATTTAACCATCCAAATTTATCCCCTTGGTAGGTGTGGCTGCTCCTACATTAATGAAATAATTTTTAATAAACCATAGCAATCAAAGCCACATATTATTGAATTAATTGTGTATGTGAAGCTTAAAGAGTGATGCTGTGGCAGTAATTTCCTCCTGAAAAGTTGGTTAGTTTTGGTGATTGTAGAACAAAGTAAATAGTTACATGTTACATGAGTGTGTTCATGAGGTAGTGGAACTGCTGTTTGCATACTGGAAGGTGAGGGTATGCGATTGATGATTTGATAATAAAGGATTATTGATGCCTGTGGTTGGCAACTTAAGATTTGATTCAATTTAGTTCCATGGTGTGGACCTTATCTGTATACTGATTAAGAAGTTTCAAACTGAATATAAAGGTGTGCATGCACGGCGATAATTTTGTTGCAAAGAATCAAGTTTTTATGATGACTAATCTAAGGTGTAGGTAGCTGTTGTTCTAATAAGGCTACCGAAGAACATCGTTCTTTGATCTGCTGCATATGTAAGAAAGTTTATAATGGTAGCTGCATTAAAATCAGCAACTCCGAAGTAAGATCAATCAAAACTACTAAGAATATATTTTGGACGTGTGCGTCTTGTGAGGAGATCGGCAATGATTTAAACTCCCTATCCCTAAAGGCTGCAATTTGGTTGCTTCAAAAAGAAGTAAAAGATTTGAAAAGCTCAAAAATGTCATCAAATCTGATTATGCCCTCTCGGATTGCTTATTTGAAGAGATAAAAAAAGACCAGGGATAAAAAGCGTTCAAATGTGATCATTTTTAATGCATCAGAACCCGTTAATGGCTCCCAGGCTGCACGATTATCCGAAGATAGGGACTTTGTTTCCGAGTTGTTTCTCCAGGGGCAATAGGTGAAGTTTAGCCTGTGCCTTTGGGGAAGTACGACTCGGAAAAATTCGTCTGATAAGGGTGGTACTTTCTAGTGAAAGTTCAAATAAAAAGTAGCGAAAACGTTAGAATCGTCTATGTATACAGGGTTAGAACTATTTAAAGGGCCACTACAGGGATATCCTAAACCATTGAAGATACGAGGTCGGTTAAATTGGAGAAAAGTTGCGCTATTTTGTGGCCATCTCGAATCCGTCAAAACATGCAAGATATTTGTGGCCGTTCCTGAAATATCCTGAAAAAACTGAAAAATCGAGATTTCTTATTTTTGCCTTATCTTTCTTACAATTTGAAATTAATAAATAATTTGTCGTAGGCTTACATAAGCCGTTATGAGGTATTCATCTGACGTTTCAAAAATTTTCAAAGCCTACTAGATTCCAGAGTTTTCATAGTCAACTTTCGATTTTCTTATGGCCGCCATATTGTTTTATTATTTCTTTCGGTATGAAAAAATAATGGAAACCAAAACTTCAAAAAATAAACTTCAAATATTTTTGTTCATCTTCTTTTTTCTTAAAAAAAACAACTCTTTAGACCGAATATCATAGAGACATTAAAAAACTATAAGGCAAGCAGTATGACTCCATATTGACCTATTTCAGCGAAAAATGTTCTGTTTTTCTTTGAAAAAAGAAGAAGAAAAATTTTCAAATTTTTTTTTCCTGAAGTTTATTAATTTTTGGTTTCCATCTTTTTTTTTCTTATCGAACGACATAAAAAAATAATATGGCGGCCATAAGAAAAACGAAAGTTGACTATGAAAACTCTGGGATCTAGTAGGCTTTGGAAATTTTTGAAACGTCAGAGGAATACCTCATAACGGCTTTATGTAAACCTACGAAAAATTATTTATTAATTTCCAATTGTAAGAAAGATATGGCAAAAATAAGATTTCTCGATTTTTCAGTTTTTTCAAGATATTTCAGGAACGATCACAGATATCTTGCATGTTTTGACAGATTCGAGATGGCCACAAAGTAGCGCAACTTTTCTCTAATTTAACCGACCTCGTACGAGTATATCTTCAGTGGTTAAGGATATCCCTGTAGTGGCCCTTTAAATAGTTCTAACCCTGTATAAATGATGTACCAACGATTGTAGACGCGAGAGATAGTTTAAAACGCTAAAGCCCATGGCTTCATCCAATAGATCGACAACAACAAACTGCTGAGATGAACAATATTATACCTATGTATATTACCAGAACGTGAGAGGTTTGAATGCAAAAGTTAGTGATTTGTACTGTTCAGTGAGTGATGGTGAATTTGATTTTTTGTGTTTCACTGAAACTTCTGAAACTTGGTTGGATGGAAGTGTTGAGTAGTAAAATTTCTGTTGTAAAGATTTGAACTTTATTAACATTATACCTTTATGAAGATTTTTAAGATTTCAATTTCAAAGATGCTAATTTATTTTGATCTCTTGTTGTGATCTTAAGATTGTTATATAAAATATATTGATTTCTTATTATTACAGTTCTCCTGATGAAGATCTGAAATTAAGATCGAAATATAGAGTTTAACAAAAAAGGATCACACCTTTTATTTGTGTCACCGTTTACCTTTAACTAATTTTCAAATAAACTAACGGTGGTTTACTACATTCATAGCTTGTTTGATATCTGTGTTCCATTTAAAAAAGCAAATAATTGAAAACGGGTCTACCCTCCTTGGTTTGATGGAGAAATTATTAAAAATTTTAAGAAAAACGATCAATTTTATGTAACTTTGCTAAAATTTTTGAAACAATTAATTATTAACTCAAAAATATATATCC
Organism: Malachius bipustulatus; assembly: GCA_910589415.1. NCBI lineage: Eukaryota > Metazoa > Arthropoda > Insecta > Coleoptera > Melyridae > Malachius > Malachius bipustulatus. Next base: position 5,565,440 of record OU342631.1, on the reverse strand, counting down.
AAATAGAGAGCATGTTGTCTCCTCATCATCATGTTTTTGTGTAGAAAGGGTCCACTGTGTCGAATTTGATAACTGTCACACAGTGTGCTAGCAAGGTTGTTGATAGTTGTGGTCAACTGGATGTTACACAGATTTTCAAAAGGCTTTTGATCAGACTGACCACTATATTCTGTTATAAAAACTACAGCGATTTGGTTTGACTGACTCACTTATCAGACTGTTTAAATCGTATCTCTCACCGGGCATCCACACGCTGGCCCAACTATTTGGCGAAACATTCACTGAATCATTCACCGAATCATTCACCGAATCATTCGTGTACAAACTTGCCGTCCACACGTTGGCGATTGCAGTTGGCTTGAGGCTTGGTCGAACTACAGGCGAACGACCATAGCGAATTCATAATCACAGATAACGACAGTGGCGGCGTTATGTGTCTTGAATTTCCACGGGAATTGAAAATGTAAAATTGTTTTGCTATATTTATGCAAGCTCAGCTCTGATAATTTTTCTTTTTATAATTAATAATTGTTCTTTATATCTCATTAGTGCGGTAATAGACTTAGCGTACTAGTGCGGTAATATGGATTCTTATCCAAAGTAACTTAGATGGGTGGGATGATAAGTGCTCTTTATTTAATGATTGTAGATAAATATACAGGCTGGGGCGCGACGAACGCCTCGGTCTGTGTAGCCTAAATCGTGCACAATTAAAAAAAAAATTAAATTGAGTCTTATACAGGGTCGTAGTGCCTATAACTTAAAATTATTTTTTACTATACAGCATGTCCCATATGACAGTGGCATATCAAAGTTTTGTTTTTTTAAACAGAATGCTCCTAACTATGTTATCGCATTTTTAGATTGTCTGAGAAGAAATAATAAGATTGGTTTTTACAGATGGTGTTGATGTAAATTGAAAAGTTTCTGAGTTATAAACAAGTGAAAATCGCAATTTTCGAAGTTCAAAGCCCTGTACAACGAAAACGGCTCAAGATAGAGAAAAACGGCTTACATGTCCGTCTTTTAACTTTTTATTTACTGTCCTATGGTACAGAAACATTTGTACGTTCTTTGTTTCTTCTTATTTGGCGACGCGTGGAGAAATCTCAGATTTTTTCCAATTTTTTTATCACCCTGTATAAACATTTTATCTACATCATAGGATAGTACACAAAAAGCTAAAATAGGGACATCTAAGCCGTTTTTCTTTATCTTGACCCGTTTTCGTGGTACAGGGCCTTGAACTTCAAAAACGACGATTTTCACTTGTTTATAACTCACAAACTTCTGAATTTAAACACCAACTGTAAAAGCCAATCTTATTTTTTCTTCTCAGACAATCTAAAAATGCAATAACATAGGAGCATTCCATTAAAAAAAAACATAACTTTGATATGCCACTCTCATATGGGACATGCTGTATACTTATAAATAAATAATTTTAAGTTGTGGGCACTACGACCATGTATAAAATTAGACCCAATTCAAATTTTTTTCAAATTGTGCACGATTTAGGATACACAGACCGAGGCGTTCAACGCGCCCCACCCTGTATCATTTTATATTTTTATATTTTTATATTTTATTTAATTAAAGCCTTATAATTAGTTTTTTCACATTTCTTTCTAGCGATTTTGATTTTATTAATCGATTTCTACGTATGTATTGAAAAAAAATTGATTTTATTTTCGACAATTTACCACCATAATACAGTTTTTTTATCGCTGGCGCCCGAACTAATTTTTTTTTAATGAAACTGATTACCTATGCCATTCCGTGGTCCTACATCAAGTACACAAATCCGCAAAGTTTCAGTTTAAAATTAAACTCTATTTAGGGGGTGGACACTAGTGTTGGGACACCCGGTACAGGGCCTTGAACTTGAAAAATGGCGATTTTCACTTGTTTCTCACAAACATCTCAATTTAAACACAAACTGAAAAAGCCAATCTTTTTTTTTCTTCGAGATCAATCTAAAAATACAATAACATAGGAGCATTCCATTTAAAAAATAAACATAATTTTAATATAACGATCTCATAATATAAAAATTATTTTGGACTATATATTATATAGTCCAAAATAATTTTAAGTTGTAGACACTACGACCCTGTATAAGACCCAATTTAATTTTTTTTTATCGTGCACGATTTAGGCTACACAGATCGAGGCGTTCGTCGCGCCCCACCCTGTATAAGTATATTTTACTTTGTAAGGCAAACTAATCATTTTAATTTTGAAATTTCATAATAATGTATTTTTTTTCTTTTTGCTCATTACGTAAAACGCACAAGGCTTTCGTTGGTGCATATTGGTATTTTACAACTAGCATTGGTTCTAACAACATAACATATTTAAAAATCATAATCAAAATTACATTTTCCAAGGAATGGCCTTTTTTCATATGTAATTATTAGATTGGGCCGAGGACTTGGCTATTTTTTTCTTACCTATATATTTCATAAAAAAACAGTTATGAGAACTTTTTTTGGTAATTACTAATTTTAGTGTTGATCCTACTCATAAAAAATAAATTTAGTAAGTAGCCGTATGTTATTATTCAGGAACCTTGTTCTTATCTTTATGAAATTTATTTTTCGGGTCCCATATCATTGGTTCACTTTGATAACGTTCGAGAAACTGGAAAACTCTTTCGTCATTCCAGGTTGTCATTGTTGTTGTATTTATTTTAATTTCAGTTATTACCGTAAATACACTGCACTGTGCAGTGAATAGTCGAGCGTAAATGACAAGATCGAACGAGCCAACGTGTGGGCAGCGTCAAATAGAGCGAAGTTGACGATAGCCGAATCTCTTTGAATTCGTGCATTTGCCGACAGCGAGGCGAACGTAGACAAACTTCGCTCACTTGGCCGAATGTTTGGGCAATCGACACGAACTTACCGTCCACACGTTCGTGTTGCCGCTGATTTGCCGGCGATGCGCCAACGTGTGGAGCCGACATCAGATAGAAAACAGTTTGTATCCATAATATAATGATTATAATGCAGTTGTTTACTTCCAGCTCCGGGGTTCCGCAGGGGTCTAACTTGGGGCCCCTGCTGTTTACAATTTTTATAAGCGACTTACCATCTCGAATTGAGACTTTCAAACTTCTCCATGCGGATGACTTAAAAATTTTGCATGAAATCAGAACTGAACGGGACTGCCTTGGTCTACATGCAGCTATTATTACAATTGTTGACCAATGGTGTATAGAGAATCGTCTCAGCTTAAATGTCTCAAAATGCAAAGTTATGAGATATAGGTACGAATAAAACCATCCCGATTAAATTTAATTATAAAATAAACAATACGGTTTTGGAGTCTCCCGAAGTTATAAGGGACTTGGGCATCACCTTTGACACAAGTTTTGTGACGTACATGAGCATTCAAAAAATATTACAGTCAACTTGAATTAAAAAACATCTGGAATGGGATATAGAAGTTACCTACTTTGAAAACAAAATTAAGAATGTCGCTTCAACTATTTCGACTGATTGTTCTTATACCGTGTTGGTTGGATGAGGCTAGGTATATGTGGAAATGCATAGGGAGAGATAGCTATATACGGGTGATGCGCATTAAGAGAGGATAAATAATCTGTATGTTATCATATTGATACGGAAATAACGAAGCGACAACAATTTGCAACTTGTGTCACGACAAACTAATCTTTTATTCGTGTCCACTCAATAAAGTCCTATACCTAGTATCAATCAGTTTACGCGATATGTACCTAGGTATTACGATATCGCTTTAAAGTACTTAATTGAATATACCAACGGGTAATTTTTTTAGAGGTTCTGAAAATCGACATTATTCCATAAGCTAATTTGTTTCTAGTAGATTTAACGAAACTGTTCATTGGATCACTTACTGTATCTGTACTTACGTATCTGTGAACACGCTGAAGGGAATTACTAGTGTGCATCTTCCCAAGCTAGACAGATATTATTTGACGTCATCTTATCGTCATCAGATATATACATTCGTTGCGTAGTGCATGATTTGGGTGAGTTAGGTATGTCTAATGAGAGTTTGTATGGAGAGCATTGTCTCAATATTGTCAAAGAACATTGTCAAAGCATCAATAATATTATTATTATGAGTCTTCTTAATTTTTATACATAAGACTTGCTAAAATCTGTTTATTTTCTAGCCCAAACTTACATTGGATAGAGCACGTTAACTACGAAATCGGGTCATGAAAAATGTGCAGTATAGTGGCAAAATAAATCTATTTGTTGTTTTGTGTATTTTTTTTTCAATTTTAAAATATTATTTATAGTTTAATTTACAATTAGTATTTTGTAATATTTAAAGCTATCTGTAATAGAATAAAATAATTATTTTTATGCTTTTGTTACAAGTCTATAAATTTATAAAAATCAAATTTCTACTTGCAAACAAATAAGATAAGTGACGAAGGTCAAAAATTCAAAAATGGCGATAGTGTTCATAATTGAACCAAGGCATAAAAATAGACTTGGTATTTATGCGATTGATGAGCAAAATTTTTTTTTAGAACTCCGTTTCCGAACATGCTCGTGACACAGGTGCTCATGGCTCGTGCTTCCTCACGAGGCTTGCCTCGCCGTTTCCAGATTATTTTAAGAACAAAGGCTGCTCTGTCGGTCTGGACCCGGCGAAGGTGTCGTTGTTTTGGTATTTGGCCATAACAGCGGGGAAGTTTGAACCGATAAACGTCTGCCCTTTTATTGAGGCGAACTGAAAAAATTGTTTTCAGATTCAGTCCTTTCTTGTGGTATGTCATCTTTTGTTCACGATTGTGACGTGAGCAATGTTACCAAAAAATGACATAGTTCCGATATCCCTAATCCTAATCAGGCGGATATCGGTCACTTAATTTTTAAAAGCAAATAAGTCACATTTTCATGAAAGGACAAAGCATTTTCTTGTTTGTTTGAAGCATTTATTGGTAAACAATAATTTCTGGGGAATATTCCAGAGGTATTGTATTTTACAGTTTCATGTTTCGAATGACACGTGAGTACCAATTATTTCTATTCAAGTATAGAATTTGAGTTGTCACTTCCAAGTAATGTAGGTATAAAATAGCTGTTACATAATTGAGTAGGCAGAATCACGTTGTTAAACACGTGACCGCTCACGTTGAACCAAAGGGCTCAGCTGGTAGTTAATTAATAAAGCTCAAGTTATACGATATCGCATTGCAGACGATTACAACACCTACGTGGATTTCTACATCAGTTCACGTTGCATTTACCTATAGCCTACGAATATCACATTCCAATAGGAAGTTATATCCTATAGCATTGGAGCGTGGTTGGAAATATGGAACTCTAATCAAAACCGCAGATTATTCCATCGATTAAATCTTAAGTGAATATCATGCTTGGAAAGATTTAGAATTTTTAGTTTTCAAGCTTTCAATAGTTTTCCTTCACAGTTAGTCATCTGAAATATTTTAATTAGCCTTGAAATATGAGTTTTCATACTAATAAATATCAAACAATATCACGAAAGAGCAAAAAATCCTATAATATAAAAAAAACAATCAAATAGAAAATTCACGTTCGTATGGAGACAACAATTTACGTTCATTGGGTTTTCATATTATGGCCCATTTGAATATCTGGTTCGTAAGATCTCGAATTGAAATCTTGGAGAAATTCGTGTTTCGTAGAGAAATTCGTAGAGAAATTTGTCACTCCTATTGTACCTGTGTGATTGAGTACCCATCGGGCGCGTCCCCAGGTAGCGGATAGGGGGAAGGCCTTACAATGAGCGGAAGTGAGTAAGACAACACCGCAAAACAGACTGCTGACCGAGCGGGGCTTGTCACCCGTCAAGACAGTCGGCAATCTAAACAATCCTTGTGCTCGAGACCACCTCGAGCGCAAGAAGAATGCCCACTCATTGGCAAGAAAAGGAGCATCGACACCCTTCATAGGACCAGAACCATTCTGTGGCTTCGAAGATACTTTCTTCAAGCAGAATTCCAAAAGGAAGAAGAAAACTGAGAGAAACCCATTGGAGGAACCTCTCGGGGTTGAGACAATCCAAAGAACTTCTCGGGAATTTTAACCGAGAGAGGTCGAAGATACTCTTCGAAGATACTCTTCAACCTCAGCAAGGAACGTCTCAGAACACTGACGGGATTCCTAACGGAACATAGCAGGCTCAAGGAACACCTGAGGAAGTTAGGCATAGAAGAAAATGGCGTCTGCAGATTCTGCAGGAAAGGAGACGAGACACCACGTCACCTGCTGCTCAACTGCGATGCGATAGAACTCAAAAGAAGTAATGTTCTGGGCCATCACCAGCTAGAGGCAGGGAACTTACCCGACCTTGATCCTCTCAAAATCCTGAAGTTTCTCAAGGAAACGGACTTGGAGAAGGTGCTTCACTAAAGGGATTCCACACCAGGCGAAGCACAGTAGAGAGAAGATACAATAGATCTTTTAGGTCGCAGTGACTTAATCACCCTCAAAAATACAAATACAAATACAAATACAATAATATTAATCATATTACTGTTCAAATAAATCTGGGACACTTTTAATTTTCTAGTGTAAATGTGACTCATAAATTGAACATTAATGTTTCTATGGTTTCCTTGCTGTTAGCAAATAATTAATATTAAATTCGATAGAGAGTTCGATAAGGCTCTCTATCTGTAGAAACGGCGTCTCCGAGAATATTCACTTTATGAAGATAAAAACAATTCAAAAATCCATCCATGGACCAAATTTTTATGTAGGGTATTTTTCATCTTCGAAGGACCATGGAATCAAAGACTTGACTATACTCAACAATTTAATACCACGTAAAATAAGAACAGGAATTGGACACGATATCGGTAATTGGCAAAGCTTGTATAGAACTGACAATATTGTTTTGTTTATGACTTAGGTGCGTTCTTTTACAAGGACAGCTTGAATTAATTCAAAATTAAACAACTTGAACTAATTAATAATTGAACAGAAATCAAACACTATTCGAAGCTTAGCTTCAAGACTTTTGCAGAATTAACCAACTTTTAATTTTGAGAAATCAGCATTATAGGGAATTATACAACTCCATGGTGTTCTCTCCTTAATCGACTTTGGTGATCATTTGATCATTTATCAGACTCATAGTTTCGGCTCAACTTAAGGCTTGAGTTTTAATTCTGAACCTTCATGATATTTGTTGTTTGTTTAAAGAGACACCTTCGATTCTGAGGTGGTTCTTTATAAAAATTTTGAGGAAAAATACTAATGGATGGTCAAACGTGGTGAATCACCGTGAGACGCCTGGTAATGAGGCTGCAGATCAACTAGCCAGGAAAGGCGCTGGGATGAACTACAACACTGGGCCCGAACCAGTGTTTGGCATCCCAAGGAACACTGTGCGCGGGACGGTGGCTCAGTGGGTAAGAACCCAACATAGAGCACACTGGAACCGTATAACAGGAAACAAACATGGTAAGGTGATGATCAAGGAGCCCTCTCAAAACCTTGACAGACAGATACTGCAACTAAATAGAATGCAGATCAGAACGGTGGTGGGTCTTCTCACAGGACACTGCCACCTAAGAGTACACCTACATAAATTGGGGATATACAGAGCAGAATCAGTTTGTAGACTCTGCAATGAAGAAGATGAGACAGCTTCTCATGTGATATTCGAGTGTCCAGCACTCGCAAGAACGCGCTACGCGGTCCTGGGACCAATCAGTCCCGGGAGCCATCTGGCGGAAAAAACCTTGGTTAGCGGACTGCTGAACCTTGTCAAAGGAACGGAGCTGTTCTAATCAAGGAAAATCTAAATGTGAGAAATACAATAAGCCCGCTGGCTTCAGTGTTTGGGACCACATAAACCATCTCTCACATTTAGTTAAATACCAAATACCAATACCAAAATACCAAATACCAAACGTGGTGAAACGTTGCTCAGTCATATTCTGCATAATTTATGCAAAAACTAACAACACTATTTTGTTTGGACCAAGAAAATTTCAGTCATTTTTTATCTAAGGGCGGTCAAACAAAATGTTTGTTGGTCAATTATGGTTACGTCTTGAACTATCATATGCACTAGGGAAATTTTAAATTTTCATACTTTGAGGTACCAGGTTCATACAACTAAAGAATCCAGTAGATATCTATCAATTTATTTACGTGAAAAATAATTTCTGCGTTTCCAAAAAAACACTGGTTTATAATATTATTTTCGTTTTTCTTCTTTGGTGGTTTTAATTGATTATTGGAGCCTCCGAGAATTGAAATTATAAAGCTATTGTCAATTTAATCGATGAAGTACAAATTTAATTCGTTGTGACAAAATTATTAACAAAATTATTATTCATAATAAATAAATCTAACAGTTTATTTTTTCAATCCTCACTTTGTCAGATTTCTGCGTATTGACGATGAAAATGAAACACTGCGAAATATTTATTTACAAATGTCTGAAGATACTACTTTAAAAGTAGCGAAACATTGCTTAACATCGATAATATATCCAGCAATATAGAGGAGAATTTGAAAACATCAGTTTTTTATTTATCATCAAAATCCAACAGTGTTTTACTTCATAAACAAATGCGAGGTAATTTTTTTAATGCGAGAGTCCACATCATGGACTTTTAGGTCTTAAAATTAAGAATATAACCTTCATGCATATGATAATACGTCGTGTAAAAAGGGTAGAAGCTGTTTGTATTGTACCTATCATTACTAATGTGATATTATGACAAACACGATTATTGGATTTTCCGTGACATATTATTTAATCTAATTATTATCGCGTTTGATCTACTCTGTTTTAATTAAGATATCCATATGGGCAAATCACGAAGTCATTAGTACTTGTTTATTCATTCTTAATTACTTTGTGGACTACCAGAAAAATATTAACAAAAAACGTAAGAACTAATAGGTAACATACAGTAGATTTGTTGACAAATTCAAATGTCATATTAACTGTATATGTATACAAAGAGGAACAAGTTTGTGTAAAAGCGCTGTTACTTCTGCTCTGTACCTATAAAATTGGTAAATTTTGACAATGTTAAAATATTTTTCTACAAGCGTTCTATTTATCTACACTGTGTCTCTTGAATTTCTGGACATAGGGAATTCCCATGTTAAAAAAACTATTGTAAATATTGGCTCCCCTAATTATTTTACAGTAAAATGTCAAAGGTAAAACTTCTTAAGGAAAAAAAGCTGCTTCTTATGCTACAATTGCTTTTTTGTTGTTCATCCGTTTTCGACAAAATCAGGAAAAACTTAATGGTTTTTCGTAGTTTTCAAGGTTGCTTTGCTTTTGACAGATAATTATAAAAATTATAAATTGTCAATAACTGATTGTTCAAACGTAATTCATTCATCATTAAAACTTTAAAAGTGGCAAAGTATTACTTTTTAAAGAATAACTTGTTTATAAAAATGAATTATTATTACACCATTGAAGAAAAGGTAAAATTTATTGAATGATATTACTCTGGAATTCACTTAGAAATATTAGAGATTTGTTATTATCTTATTAGCATTATCTGTCAAAAGCAAAGCAACCTTGAAAAACTACAAAAAACCGTTCAGTTTTTCCTGATTTTCTCGAAAACGGATGAAAAAAATTAAAATCCAATTATAGCATAAGAAACAGCTTTTTTTCCTCAAGAAGTTTTATATTTGACATTTTACTGTAAAGTAATTAGGGGAGCCAATATTTACAATAGTTTATTTTAACATGGGAATTCCCTATGTCCTTATTCCCTATTGTTAGACAACATGCCATTCATTGATGTTGTGCTGTGAGCAGAGGCGGAAATTGTAGACACGTGTTTCGTCCTGTTTGGGAATCTTCAGTACATTGTATCTACCAACACACAGCACAGCATGTAAACGTATTCTCTAACATCGCTCATGTGAAAATCATCATGAGATTTCGCCCATTTCTCAACGATTTAAAAGGAAAGCAGTCGAGACTGGGTGCTTGGAAATGACTTTTAATAATAATTGTAGTCATAATAAATTCAAAAATCTAGAAATACACTTCCAAATAATGATTTTAAGAAAGGTTTCATTTTATTGAAACGAGCTGTCAACGATTAGTATGCCGCACAAAAGTGCGAAAAAAATCCACGAGGACGCGCGCTCCGCAAACATCCGATACTTAGCGTATTGGACAATGCCAAAATAAAAATAACGCCACTGCTGCAGGGAGACGCTGCATAGTTAAAATAATCCGCTATGAATTCATCAAACTTATTATGTATTTCGTACCCTAGAACAGAATCGTGGGAGCTCCATGAAAGCAAGAAACTTATAGATCATGGTCCACCAAGGACAGTAAAATCGCCTTCAAGGATGATATTGACTTGAAAATGGTATAAATGTGTAGTTGATAACTGCAAGCTATTTTCATAATACTTAAATGACCGATAAATTCTAATTCAGCATCGATGGCCAATTTAATCAGCGTAATACTCATTTATAAGCTATAGAAAATACAAATTTAAATTTATTCGCATTTAATGCATGCGACATTTTTGAGCAATCGACAGCATCGTTAGCTGCTGCACATAATTTCCGCAGAGATGCACCTATTGAATATTAATTTTCATTTTTGCGACTAGGGAACCTGCATTACCGACACTAACGGTTACTATATTATAGGGTAGCGCCACGTAGCGCATTCACTCGTTGACGTTTACTGAGCACGGTTATGTTTGAACAGCTGGATGTCATATTTTTGGCACATTTGTTCACAGGCGTAGTGGAAAAAAGTGAAGTTTTAAAAATGAAACAAAATAATAACACGAATAGAAATCGAGGAATCCTCGTTCGGTATGTATTAAAATCATATTACGGGTTTATAAGATCTACGAAGCTGTAGACTTTAGTATTGGGTATAATTTTTAACTCGATATCTAACGTAGTAACTGAGAAAAATAGTCTTGATAGACACACGAATGGCAGTGTGATCTAGTACCCCTATAAGACCTAAGACCCTCGCAATAGGATCCTTAAAAATAAGAGTCATCAAGATATAATAAAACCTACCTGACAAACTTCAAGCTCCGTATATTTTCTGCAATCATAACTGTCTGCTGATGGGGCTGGGTGCATTTTTTGTCCAGAAAATTCTAGTAACAGGTAAGTATTAATAGAGGACTATAATGAGTTTAAAATATTAAGAAAGTTACCTTTAGGTAAACAAAAGTTTACCATTTTTTTTAAATACGCGGCCTTAATAACAAATTATGTGTAATTTTAGACATTTGTACGCTTATGGAAAATCTGACGTTTATAAAGTTAATTTTGACATTCCCAATTTTTTGTGAGAATGAGGATGCGCTACCCTAGTAAGCGTCAGTGTCGGCAATACAGGTTCCCTAGCCAATTTTTTACTACAGATTAACGCCGCGTCCTAGCTGCATCCGGGGACTGCGTTGCGTGCGTTGCGTGCGTGCGTTGCGGGGAACGATTAAAATAAAACACATGCAAAGCAATGGGAGTGTCCTCAGTAGACGCGTTTGCCCGCAAAGTCGTACGATAAAACGACACCGCAACGCACGCAGTGTTTTAAATTGAAATATTTAGTTTTTTCATCTGTCAAAATCTTGCGATTTTTGCGGCGGGCCGGAAATTTTTGTAATTTCGATTGCCTTCGTGCCAAAGCGAAACATTTTGTGCAATAAGAGAAATCTATTTTACAAGAACAAGAGTCAAGGTACACTGGGAATGTGAAAATGTCTCGAATTTAGGCTTTTAAAGTAAGTATGAGGTCTATTAACTTCTATTGTAGACCTATTTTTATTTAACCTACCTTCTATTTATCTATCTATCAAATCTATACCTATTTCTATAGATTACTTGCGTCTTATTGTTTCTTTCTCTTAAGTAACATGTTCCTTTCTGTGATTTTCAAGTCTTTCAAGCTCCAACAACCTACTGGTTTCCAAATTAAAACGTATTTAATCTGAAGCTACACCAGAAATAGTTGGATTGGAAACCATTTTCTCGCCCGCACCGCACGCATTCAGTTAGGACACACTCAAAATTTCTCGTGCGAGTTTGCGTTGCGTGCGTTCCCCGCATCGCACGCAACGCATTACCCGGATGCAGCTAGGACACGGCGTAAAGATTAACTCCTCTCTAGGTAATTCTCTTTGGAAGTAATGAACTGAAATGATAGAATCAATACAAACGTCACTACTGACGTTAATTGTAAAAAATCAGGAAATTTTCGAAATTTTTTGAAAACTACATACAGGGTGTCCCAAGATTTCTTTATCAAGGGATATCCGCGTTATTTCAAAAAATAAACAAATGAAATTCAGGAAATTTCAACCATACCCCTAAGGCTTTGCAGCTGTACCCTCAATGCCCCTTTACGCCTTTCCACCCCTAAGTAATCATCCCCTACTTTTTTTTTTCAAATGACACCCCCATATTTTTTTTGATCGGCAGGATTGTTGACTTCTTTCTGAATACATTCTCATACGATTTTTTCAAATCGAGACATATCTAGCACGCCGAAAACAATATAATATCAAAACAAACGAGGGTTGTCAAGGAGTTGCAATTGCTTGTTTTTTGTGTTAATGTTTCCTCCAACCACCTTAACTAGTAATACCGGTGTTACTCGATATAGGCGTTAATAATAATAATTGCTTCTGTGATTTTAATGTCATATTAAATGTTAATTGTTATTCCTTGACAACCCTCGTTTGTTATATTATGTTATTTTCGGCGTGCTAGATATGTCTCGATTTAAAAAATCGTATGAAATTCATATTCAGAAAGAAGTCAACAATCCTGCCGAGCAAAAAAAATATGGGGGTGTCATTTGAAAAAAAAAAGTAGGGGATGATTACTTAGGGGTGGAAAGGCGTAAAGGGGCATTGAGGGTGCAGCTGCAAAGCCTTAGGGGTATGGTTGAAATTTCCTGAATTTCATTTGTTTATTTTTTGAAATAACCCAGATATCCCTTGATAAAGAAATCTTGGGACACCCTGTATAAAGCAAACTGAATAATATAAAGCAAGAGAAAATTTCAATCCTGTAATGAAAAGCTAAGGATAAATAAAACTCAATTGATACATAAAAGTTTATTAAAAATTTGTTTAAAAGTATAAAAGTTAGTTCCTGTAAGTATAAGTTCCTGAAAAAAAAACCGCAATGGTACTGAATGGTAATAATGGTTAATAAGGCCCACCCATAAGCCAGGGCCTGTTTATGGTATCCTTAAACAGACCCTACCTTATGAGTTCTTCCACCACCCAACCACTCATCCTGCTCGCCCCCTATCCTTAGTAGGGACCGAGAAGAACGAGTGGCCTCCTTACTCAGTTGTTACTCTTAAAAAATATTTAATGATAACAATACCACAATATTACCCCACCAACAGCAACGCAAAAAGTTCCTCCCGCAAACCAACCAAAACACCTACTCCCAAAAACAGGCTTGGGAGAGACCTTACTGGCTGGCTTGGTGACCTGATGGACTGCCACATCTTTGCAAGTGGGTGCCCACCGAAAGCCTGGGAGTTGCTCGAAGAGTTGCTGCTCCTGGGGCGTGGGGGATGGTGGAGTATAACTCACTCCGAATTTTGGGAAAATTTTTACATAAAACGTTAAGTTATGACCATTATAGACGATATCTTGAAAAAAATTTGCGGAATATACATAAAATATCGAGAAAAATGAGTTTAAAGTATCATAAAATTGACCAAAAATGACAGTTCAATTTCCATTAAATTCACTAAACTGACAGATTCGTAGAACTGAGAATGAGCATGTTGTGCAGCGTTGTCATATCTATTATTTATTACTAACATCTTGTGAAATAAAAATATTTGGTATAATTTGCGAAGGTTATTGTTTTAATTTAAAAATTTCAAATATTTCTATTCAGAAATACATCAAAAGTTATAAATGGTCCATGCGAGAGGGCAAGGATAATATCACAGAGGCCGTCAAATAGATAATGGGCCATAAGACTGGTTATTAAAGTTATGTTTGAATATTTTCAGACTGATAATGTACCAATTCATAATTAACTAAATAAAACACATTTTTGATTTTGATTTATTTCCTCTTATAAAAAATCACATCATAAAACATGAGTTTTTAATTTTAAAATAATATATTATTGACCATAACAACGTGACAACGTCGCAAAACATTATATTTTATTGAAGTGTCCATGAATGGCATTGTTGACATTTCGATTATTGCCTCACGGCTTTGTTGTGAATTGTTCAACTCATTAAAGGTTATGTCAGTTTAATTAATTATCATCGAAAATTAAAAACCATTTTTAGAAGTTATCCTACACATTTAAGAAATGAAACTGTTAAAACAAGTTCAGGAACCTTTAATAATCTTACTAGATAAGTGAAAGCACTTTTAGCACGCACAAAACTGGAAATAATGGAGCGAGAAAACTGTTGATGAAATGAAAAAATCGAGTTAAAAATTCGTTTTTTTCAAAATTGTACGAAGGGTCCGCAAATTTTTTTGCTTAAATCGACTTGTTTTAAGGTAAGCTTCCTTCCTATATAGAAATTTTCCTAAAATTCGGAGTGAAGTATTCTCCACCAGAACCGTCTCTTCTAGCATCGTGTCCTAAAATAAAAAAACATTCATTACATTCCAATAATTAATTAAAGTAAAAATTATGCGATTGAAATTTGAATTTGTCTGTGCCGATCCTGACATTGCTTCTCTATCGAGAACATCTAATTATAGATTGAGTGTAATTTATGAAATAATTCTAAATGAAATAGGTACATACCATTCTCCATGATGTCCACGAAGCCTCCAAGACTCTTTCCATGGTTGTAGTAGCCATTATCGTTAATCAAAATTCTGCAAAAAAATTCACAAATATTAAACACATTCTGCTTTAACAGCTTCTAATAATTATTCTAGTTGCGTTTCTCTTCTATAAAACTATTCATTGTCAAACTTACCTTTTAAAAATCGGTTAAATAATAAAAGAACGATAAAAAGGTTCTTTCAAAATTTTTACGTCTGTCTTCTATGATAGTTCATACAAGACTGAAATAATGAATAATTATTGTTTATACGTACATAGCAACTGTAACTATGGTAACTTTTCTAGGTAACTAGAGCTAAATAAATAAAAATTGTTTACGCTACTATTATTGGAAGATCACAATAACGTCACAGATGATTTTTATCAAATATAGTCCAATAAAGTCTAAAAAGTCATACGTATCGATTAAGAATACACATCCATTTGATAGTTCGATTTATTTTGTTTCATATACGTGGTTTTTATAGTAACCGTCCAGTTTGTCTAAACACTCTATCCCGCATAAATAAGTTTATGTCAACATTGGTTTTGAATGAGAATTAAATGCACAACACAGAGGATAGAGTGTCATTACGTGAATAAATTTTATGTAGTTGTCAGTGGCTCTCAAACTGACGTAAGCGGTTCAATTTATTGTTTGAATGATTTCTTCAATAATTTACGCTCCTTTACAACTTGACAATTAACTGTTTGACATTTTCTGGTGAAATTAAAAATATTAATTCGGACGGTTAGTATGACGTCACATCTGACTTTTTAAAGTTAATCCTACTATACCTTAAATTATAATAAACAATGGTGTTCGGGGTGCACCTGCCAACGTTTCAAACAATTATTTCCGTTTAACGTCACTCTAAATAATAAATGTCAAAATACTGTCACTGTCAAAATTACTTCAGCGAGGTTGTGTAGATTGATATCGAAGAAATCGACCCAATTCACGTAGGAATGACCCAGATGAAAAAGGGCCCGGGTAGTTTGTCCAAAATCCGTTTTTCGTGGATTGTCATTGCTTGTCGAACTTGGTTATATCATTTTTTGGTGAATAGAAGAAAGGATCAGCTATGTTTAACGCTTACATAAACAAGGATTGCTCATCTACATCCATTATTAGGTCTGCTTTCGTCGACTCAATATGTATAATTTGTGTAGGTATTTAGAACATTAATAAAAAATGGAGCCTTAAGAAACAGTTTCGAGATAGATCTCAAAGTGCATAAGTGGGAAATTTTTATTTTTATTGAATTATATCAGATTTCACAATTTTAATTTCACAGATATAATAAGTCTTTAAATTAAAGTAAATAGAATATTTCCTCCATCGAAGCAGAAGGAGGGATGGTACCCATTATGCAGGCTGCATTACCTCTTTGGATGGCAATACTGATTCGTTGTTTTAGATAGGAATTGGAGCGATGTTCGCCAGAAGAAGAGGCAATCAATTTTCCTAAGCAATCAACGAGTTGAATGGCTTCAGCGCACTATGGATCAAGAGTTTCCACAGCAAAAGGGACAAAAATGTAGCTTCAATAATTTTTTTGTATTTTGCTTTTTTCTTGAAGCACTGTTCTCAGCGACAGAACCTGCATGTTTTGAAGATGATTGTAGGTGGAAAGGGGCTAAAGTATCAGAGCAGGTGGCGTCCCAAATCAGACATTGACCATTTTTCCAAGAAATTATTGTCATACCATCATTTAGCTGCTACAAAACCGCGCCTAAGCTTCATTTATAGCGAGGAGTGACGAGAATGACGACCTGCACTTTTTGCGCATGGACGACCTTGGATTCCTATAGGTTTGTTACTAATTCGCCGCATATGCATTTGTGTGGTTTTGCAAAAGATAGATCCAAGACGAAGGGAAATATAAATTTGAAAAAGAACGGTTGTAGTTGTAGAGCTGTAGATGGGAAGAGTGAAGAATATGTAAATCAATAGCGAGAAGAGAAGGTTGCAGTTCATAACATTCAGATCTCACCAATGAAGTTGAAAAGCACCTAATAGAAATTAAGGTAAAAGCTACGTTATTTTAACCATTGCTGATATTATATTATCAGCCAATATACAGGGTAAGTCATTGATATGGTAAAGCTCGATTGCACCTACACCATTAAAGATATCGAAATGAACCAAAAAGTGCTGTAAATGGGAGGGTAAAGTGCAGTTTGTAAAATTATTTTCAGATACACAGGATGGCCCAATATCGCTGTACGCCATACAACTTTGTTATTTTAAATAGGACACCCTCTATATTATTACATTTTCATATTGTTTGAGAAAAGTCAAAAAGAATGGTTTGTAAAGTTGAAGTTTGTAATGAGCAATTTATGAGTTATAAACAAATGAAAATCGCGATTTTTCATTTTCAAATCAGCTTATATTGAAAACGGCTCGAGATATGGAAAAACGGTTTACATGTCCCTATCTTAATTTTTAATTTGGTATCCTATCATGTAGCTGAAATTTTTATACCGGGTGATGAAAATAATCAAATTTTTTACCACTCTGTATAAAAATTTCATCCATCCAATAGGATACCGCTTGAAAAGTTAAGATAGGAACATGTAAACCGTTTTTCTATATCTCGAGCCGTTTTCAATATAAGCTGCTTTGAAAATGGAAAATCGCGATTTTCATTTGTTTATAACTCATAAATTGCTCATTACAAACTTCAACTTTACAAATCATTCTTTTTGACTTTTCTCAAACAATATGAAAATGTAATAATATAGAGGGTGTCCTATTTAAAATAACAAAGTTGTATGGCGTACAGCGATATTGGGCCATCCTGTGTATCTGAAAATAATTTTACAAACTGCACTTTACCCTCCCATTTACAGCACTTTTTGGTTCATTTCGATATGTTTAATGGTGTAGGTGCAATCGAGCTTTACCATATCAATGACTTACCCTGTATAAAGGCTCATTATATAATATATCAAGTGAGCAGCAAGAACATCCTGTAATTTCAAATTGAACTTTGTTTGTATGTTGGTAAATTTTAAAACTATTCATTTGTATTTTTCTCTTCTTTCTTTTTCAAATTCGCATTTTTTTAATTAAGCGTGGGAGACACTATCACATAATCATTCAATCGTTGTTTCCTAGTGGAGGAACATTTAGTTGATCATTCAAAATAAGGGGAGCTAAGGGGGCTTGATTTTCTTGATCTTGATACTCTTTTTGCCTTATCTACTGATTATCTTCTTCTGTCGCAAATGACACTTTCTTCTTGGGAACTCTCGTTTTACAAATTTGATCGATGTGTCTTTTTAACACATAGCGATCATCTAGCTGAACTTCATAATGTAGAAACCCAAACTTTTTAGTTATGTATCCAAATTTCCATGCAAGATTGTTGTTTTTATAAAATCGCACCTGAACTCTTTCTCCAATAATCTGGAGCGTTCGTACTCTAGGTACTTGTTATTGAGCCTCTTCATGTTTTACTGGTCTTATTGCATCTAGTTTAATTCTTAAGGGTCTATTCAAGTACAGCTCTGCTGGAGATTTTCCACAACTAAGAGGTGTTGCTCAATATTTCAGGATGATTTCTTGAATTTTCCTCGACATGGTCTTTGACTCTCCCGACATTGCTTTTAGTCGGTTTTTCAATGTTTGAACATTCCGTTCTGCTAGGCCATTTGTTGAAGGATGACTTGGGGCAATGAATTTTTGAAATATGCCATGCTCTTTACAAAACGATTTGAAAAATTCGCTTACAAATATTGTGGCGTTATCAGACACCATAACGATTGGATAACCCTGGAAAGAGAAAACTTCTTGCAATAATTCAACTGTTTTTAATGAAGTAGGAGCATCTCGAATTACCTTTATTTCTGCCCATCTTGATTTGGCATCGATAACAATTAGGAACTAGAGTCCCTGGAACGGTCCTGCGTAGTCGATGTGAATTCGGTTCCAATTTTCAGTTGGGATTTCCCAATGATGCAAAGGAGCTTTTGCTGGTGATGATCTAATGTTACACAATTCTCATATGAGCGAACCAATTTTTCTATGTCTTTGTCGATGTTCTTCCAAAAACAGTACCTTCTTGCTAATTGCTTCATTTTTGAGATTCCGATTGAGTACTATGGAGTTCAGTGAGAATCATATTTTGAAGTTTTGAAGGGACGACAATTCGCTGTCCTCTAAATAACATACCATCATCAAGTGTATACTCACTTTCATTTGAAGTTGTTGATAACAATTCATTCTTAATTTTTGATAAATGTTCATCTTCTTCTGTTCCCTTACGTATTACATCAGCGGTATGGGTACCTAAGCCTGTTTATTTGGATCTCTTGATAAGCAATCTACATTTATGTGATCTGATCCTTGCTTATGTTCAACTTCATATTCAAATCCTGAAAGGAATGATGCGTATCGTAACAGTCTCGCTGACGTCATAGCTAGAAGCTTCGTATTCTGGTGGAAGATCTGGCTGTTATCTGTTATTAATTTGAATTTTTGCCCATATAAAAATGGTTAACAGAAAACATGATTGCTAGGGCCTCACGATCTAATTGGCTATAATTGCATTCACTTGGTGTCAGTGATCTCGAGGCAAAAGCTACTGGATATTCAATGTTATCAATAGTGTGTGATAACACTCCAGCTACACCTGTAGGGCTGGCATCGCAAGCTAGGACTAATAGCAATTCTGGATTATATGGTACCAATATCTGATCGCTGGCAATCTCTTGTTTTAGTTTTATAAACGCTTACTAGGCTCACTCGTTTACTTAACACGGTTATGTTTGAACCGCTGGATGTCATATTTTTGGCACATTTGGTCACGGGCGTAGATATCAAGTGGAAAAAAGTGAAGTTTGAATAATGAAACAAAATAAATAACACGAATAGAAATCGAGGAATCTTCTTTCAGTGGGTATTAAAAACATATTACGTGTTTATAGGATCTACGAAGCTGTAGACTTCAGTATTGGGTATAATTTTCAACTCGATATCTAACGTAATGTTACTGAGAAAAAGCGTCGTGGTAGACACACAAATGACAGTGTGATCTTAATACCCATACTGATCCTTAAAAATAAGAATCATTAATATGTAGGTATAATAAAACCTACCTGACAAACTTCCCGGTAGGTATACGGAAATTCTGAGCTCCGTATATTTTCTGCAATCATAACTGTCTGCTGATGGGGCTGGGTGCATTTTTTGTCCGGAAAATCCCATCAGTTAACAGGTAAGTATTAATAGAGCACTATAATGAGCTTAAAATATTAAGAAAAACCATGCAGACCGCTGTTTAGGAAGTTGGGGATCATGTCATTTCCGTCACTGTACATTTATCTGCTGCTAATCCATATAAAACAAAGCCCTTCAATAATCTCCAATAAGCGCTCATTCTTTCACAATTACGAAACAAAAAGTAAAGATACGCTGGCTCTTCCCTTTTCGAGACTCTGCATAACCCAGCAAAATCCCAATTATATAGGAATTAAGGTATATAACCATGCTCTCTGTAATTATGGGTGTTTTGAAGAGACAGATAGCCTTAAAGTATTCAAACAAAAAATAAGAGAATTTCTCCTAGACAAATGTTTCTATTCCCTTGAGGAATTTTTTACTCACCCAAATCACTAGGTGATCTATTATAGTCCGGGTTTGATTGAATATGAGTAGTTTTGATTGTGATTTTGTTGTTTCAAAATTTGTATTTTACTGATTGTGATGTTGTGGTTTATGTGTTATATTATGTGTTTATTTATATGTATATGACGAGCTTATAATGTACGGACACAATAATGTGATACTGTATTATTTAAAAAGCGAATAATAAACTGAAACTGAAACTGAAGAAAGTTGGCTTTAAGCGACGCGAACAAGTAGAAAGCCCTCTTTTTATTGTTAAAACATCCTCTAACGCAGCAAAAGTTTACCTTCTTTTTAATACGCGGATTTAACAATAAATTATGTGAATTTTTAGACAGTTGTACGTTCATGGAAAATCTGACGTTTATGAAGCCAAATTTGACATTCCCAACTTTTTTCCCAACTTTTTGTGAGAATGAGAATACGCTACCTTAGCAAGCGATAATACAGGTTTCCTATTTGCGACCAAATAGTACCCACCGTGACTGTAACTGAAAATCGCTAGTGACCGCTTGATTTTCTTATTGCAGTCTTATTAAATTTTGTGTTTATACCTACCAGTCTACAGTCCTAGACAGAGATACTCTGATAGTTCTCAAAGAGTGAATAAAAGTGTGCTCCAGAATCTGCAGGACTTTTTCTTCGCTCGACTTTCAGGCTTCAAGCATAAGCGATCGCTTTGTTCATCTAGTACTATACAGGGTGGCTAGACAGTCTGGCAACATTCCAATAAACCTTTCAGTTTTGAGTTTTCAAAAAAATTCAAAAACAGGTCAATTTTATAATTTAATTTTTATTTTTATTGATGTAAATTTTTTATACCAATTCCTTTGGCTCAGTAATGACGTCATTGTCTATTTTTTTTAATAGGATCTCCTGTATAATACTGCATGTTCATATTGTCTGAGAAAATTAATTGAGTAGGCTTTATCTAATAAAATTTTCCGATATTTGAAAAATCGAATTGGCTATAATCATAATCAACATCGAATTCTCAACATGATACTTGTTTTCCGTATCAAGTTTCAACGTGCACCTGAACCTGAAAACTTAACGGAATCTTGACCTAGCATTTCTCCCTTCTCTCCCTGTTATCCTGTTACACTCGGTCGGGAGCGACGTGCGCCATGAGATCCCGACATGCTGTGGACCAGTTGATAACAAACTCTCTTCTCAATTCCAGTGCGCTCCAACCCATCGCAACGTTCGGTTCATACTCCAGAGTCTGAATCTAAATCGCGTTCGGGCATTAATTAAATGATATAAATAATTGCTGTACCATTCTTCTGCTTTAGGTAAGTGCAGTGTTAATGTAATCTTTATCATCACCAATGTGATGTTTTTTATGAATATTTTACAGTCATTTTTAATTTACAAAAAGTCGCCAACTATTGATACAAGGAGTCTTAGAAATACAAAATATGCAGATAACTAATTAATTCAATAGGTGTTAAGAAGAATTAAGGATTATAAATTTAATAGCACATAATAGAGACATAAATATGTGTCGTTTTCCTTAGACGCAAAGTATTCTTTTACTATTAAAAAATAATGTCGTTAGCTCAACAAGTTGTATTATCAATAAAATAACAAACTAGTATTTTTAAAGAATTTTTTTATCTATCAATAATTTTTTTGTTTAAATTATTTGTTTTGTATATTTCTGCAAAGCCTTGAAATTTTTTTTACTTTACACCTTATTATTAGACCCTACAGCTATTTAGTTGTTATAACAGATAATCAAATTTGCTTGGAAATGAATTGGGATTCCAAAATTATTTCTATTTTAACAGAAATCAGTGACTTGCCATCAATGTCTGCCAAAATATGCAGGTAAAATTCTGCACGATTATGCACCATCGTCATTAGTAAAAATAAAATGAAACGTGGTACATGAAAAAATTCCCCTTGATGCGTGATACCTGTACACGAAATTTCATTAAAATATCCAGAACGGTGTTACAGATATTACGAAAAAATTATTTATTTTAATAAAACTTTACCACCCTGTATCTCAAAAGTTAAGACTTTTAGGACATACGTTCTTATGACGTTTTTTGTTTCAAAATTGACCCAAGAATAACCTCCTTAAATATTAGCATTTTATTAAGAAACACCCTGTATATTATGAATTATTGCTTCGATGTCCCCTACCTGGCATTTAACTACGTTTCATTAGTTATCAGTTCATTAGTTCATGAATCATCACCCTGTAAAATTTGTAAATCTGTAAAATTTTTGTAAAATTTTCACTTCAGTTAACCAAGTCGATGCTACAAAAAATGCTGCTGTTTTAAACATTTGGAAATTGATTTTCCATTTATGTATACAGGGTGTCTGCTTAAGGCTGGCTACCGGCTATATCTCGGAAACTAATGGGCCTAGAACCTCAAAATAAAAAATTTCCAGACATAAGTGATCACGAGAAATTCAATGAAAATATTTTCAAGATGGCCGCACTTCCGGAAATACCGGAAGTTGACACCTACTTCGTTATTTTAACAGGAACACCCTGTATATTATTATATTTTTTAAATGTCTGAAAAAATCGAATACAGGTGGTTTTCTCCATTGGAATTTAGATTGAGCGGTTTACGAGTTATAAACAAGTGAAAATCGAAAATTTTCAACTTCAAAGCAGTCTAGAATAAGAACGGCTCAAGATATCCAAAAACGGTTTACATGTCCCTATCCTAACTTTTCACGTTTTATCCCAGTATGTGGAGTAAATTTAAATACAGGGTGATGAAAATTATCCGATTTTTCATCACCCTGTATTAAAATTTACTTCACATAGTGGGATAAAACATGAAAAGTTAGGATAGGGACATGTAAACCGTTTTTAGATATCTTGAGCCGTTCTAGTTCTACACTGCTTTGAAGTTGAAAATTTTCGATCTTCACTTGTTTATAACTCATAAACCGCTCAATCTAAATTCCAATGGTGAAAACCACCTGTATTCGATTTTTTCAGACATTTAAAAAATATAATAATATACAGGGTGTTCCTATTAAAATAACGAAGTAGGTGTCAACTTCCGGTATTCCCGGAAGTGCGGTCATCTTGAAAATATTTTCATTGAATTTCTCGTGATCACTTATGTCTGGAAATTTTTTATTTTGAGGTCATAGGCCCATTAGTTTCCGAGATATAGCCGGTGGCCAGCCTTAAGCAGACACCCTGTATATTTTACGTATTTGGCATTTATAGTTATAATTTAGCAGAGACCAAGTCAGCAAACCTAGCTGGCCAATCTACATATAGTCGTACCAGCTATAATAGCTTTAAGCAGATAAAAAAAAATCGGTCAAGTAATCTCATTATCGTTAACATACCTAATATAAAAAAAACTATTGTTACTTTTACTTAGTTGAAATGAATAATATTTTTAGAATTTAGGCCAGAAATTATCATGAAGGTTAGACTTTTCTTCTGTTCTGTTGATTTATATTGAAATTCTTTCAACTTAAGCCTGCCATTATTTTCTTTGTGGGTTGAAATTGGGAACGGAACAGGAATCACAAAAATGCTTTTTACGATGCCAATTTCTTATAAGCAGCTTTGAAAGTTAGCAGGTGGTACCTATATCAATTATCGTTTTTCTTTTCGTCTGGTAAGAATTACTATTTGAGAAAATATGAAGAATGAACTTAGTTCATAATTAGAGTGATGTGAAATTATTTTTTTACAACATATTACATTTAGGTATTATTTCGGAAATTCTGCAGATAGTGAATAGCAACTAAGGAAATCAGTAAATATATAAATTATTAAAACAGTTAAATAACAAGAAAATATAATTTTGATAATATCGCATAAAATACAATTCAGATCGTGTTTCTATCTCTCTCACCACTGTGATTTTGAGAACTTACAGGCAGGCGGTACAGGCGAGTGGGTTTAACTTTACAGTAGTAGGTATAGAGAAAACCTGCACAATTAAAAAAAAAATTATGATAACTTCCAGTCTTTGCTGAAATTTTCTGCAAAAACTGAAAAATCAAGATTTCTTATATTAGCAATTTCTGTTTTATAATTATTATAAATAAATATTTAATTTTTTGTGGGTTTACATAACTCCTCATGCGCTATCCATTTGACATTTGATTTTTTTTTTAATATAGACTGGATTTTAATAAGAAAGCAAAATCGTCAGATTCTAGAGAAAATAATAACTTTAAGAATTTTTTTAACAACTAATCAACAGTAAAAAACAAAGATAGAAGAAAAAAATAGAGCTGTTAACCAAGACTTTTCGGTGTGTAGAAAAAATAATGGGTTCAAACCCTCAAATTAACCTTTATTTTACAGTAAAAGTAAGAGGATTAATTATTAGCACAAAGTGTGTAGAAAAGCTAAAAATTAGTTTTCATACTGTTCTCGAGATATTGGCTCTCAAAAAAACTGAAGAAAAAAATTCAAGTTTGAGCGCCTATATCTTGAAAAGGATACGTCTGGGCATATAAATTTATAGGAAAAAGTCCTTTTTTTTAAGTCACTTCCTTTTCTAGACACAGGTTATTTCCGGGCATACCTTTATATAGGGTATCAGGAATTAGTAGGTCAAGGTCTCGGTTACATATTATTTCGCCAAAAATAATGGAACATTCTTCATGCTATTTATCAAAGGCTGTTACACGCTAAATAAACTTTATAAGAAGTTTTCTATTATATCTCCGTTGCTTTTCAAGATACATATTCAGTTGGAATTTTGCACAAATTTCTTCCTCATGACGACACACTTTTTGCTAGATTTTGTTCACAGTGAATCGAAGCGCGAGCGGAGGGAACAGGGGTTGCAGAACACGTTGAGTCCCCAACTTTTTCCTGTCGACGCCTTTGGTTAGAAGGGATTGTTTTTTAGATCAAACACTTATTATTATTACATAACGTGTGTCCCCGGATCGACTTTAAAAGAGGAAAAACTTTTTTGTTTTTGATTTCTCAGAAAATTTCACTCTTCATGATCTGGCCTGCTTGATTTCAAATCCCCAAAACAAAAGTTACTTTTTAGGTAACTCGAGCGGTTCTTGAGATAATATAATTTTTCTTTAATAATTGGAATTTTTTTCATATTATGTAATTTAATTTTTTCTGAAGAAATTCAAATAATCGTAACATGAAATGAAATTCGCAAAAAGGACAACTATTAATTTTCTATTCGAATAATGCTCTCCTCCTTTTTCTGCACAGATTTCAATGCGAGCTTTCCCAGTTCCGTAACATTGAATTAGATAAATTCTTTGTTGTAAAGTCAACATTATAGCATACAGTAGATTAATTTGCAGTTCAATTGATTTGTTAGATTTGACAACTGCTGTCAGTGTTGTTTTTCAATGAAATCATCATACCAAGCTTACGTCTAAAAATTACGAAAAAAAATTTAAGTGCAATTATTGAAGAAAAATTATATTATCTCAAGAACCGTTCGAGTTACCTAAAAAGTAACTTTTGTTTTGGGGAGTTGAAATCAAGCAGGCCAGATCATCAAGAGTGAAATTTTCTGAGAAATAAAAAACAAAAAAGTTTTTCCTCTTTTAAAGTCGATCCGGGGACACACGGTATATTATTATTATTATATTATTATTTCTATGACGTTTTCATTCTTGTAAAATTTTGATATAGGGCTTGAGTTAAGAGATATTGCAACTTATTTGACAATGTTTTTTAGAAAAATACTAGGTGGCGCAAAAGTACCTAATCCTCCTATTGGAAGACCTCTTATTTTTGCAAATAGCGTCATTCTGTTATCGCGATTTTGTATTTGTGAAAGACACAATTGTATAATACACCGCAACAAGTCATGGAGCCATATAGGTACTTTTCAAGAACGTGGAATAATAATCGTGACTATGTTTTTGAGCAATAATCTCGGTCAGTGCTTTTAACACAACGTGGATTTCACTGTTAAAGTCCTGGCCGTGCAAAGCAAACAAACATTTCGGCATCTAGCCTCTCGTATTTTGCAGACTGGCTCAACATGGGATACTCCTGGGCAGGGTCGGGCACAGACCAGTCGTTTTGCAGATAAAATCGCTGCCGTCAATTTTGATGTACAAAACAACCCAACAACATCAGTCAGACGACGAGCCACGCAATTATGCATTACGACACCAGTATTGCATGTTAGATCAGTTTCTTTGGCCAAAAATTGATGAAATATGAAATGGGTTTAGAGATCATGTGGTTGCAGCAGGACGGTGCGACTGCGCACATAGCACGTGCAATGATGGTTATTTCGCATGCGAAGCTTCCAGATCGCTTAATTTCTCGTTTTGGGGATTTGCGTTGGCCCGCAAAATTTCTCTACTGTAGACTTATTTTTTGGGCCCGTTGTAGTCTCGTGCGTCTATGTGAACAAGCTTTGGCTTAGGACAAAGATAAGGATATAGATTTAGACAGCCTCAAAGAGAATACTGAAGATCAAATGGCCAATCTATCGCCTGCAATGATGAGAAAAGTGATTGCAAATACTCTAAAATGAGCGCAAATATACAGGCTGTCTTGCTAAGGCTGGCCACCGGCCATATCTCGGAAACTAATGGGCCTATAACCTCAAAATAAAAAATTTCCAGACATAAGTGATCACGAGAAATTCAATGAAAATATTTTCAAGATGGTCACACTTCCGGAAATACCCGAAGTTGACACCTACTTCGTTATTTTAACGGAAACACCCTGTAAAATATTATATTTTTAAAATGTCTGGAGAAATCGAATACAGGTGGTTTTCACCATTGGAATTTAGATTGAGCGGTTTATGAGTTATAAACAAGTGAAGATCGAAAATTTTCAAATTCAAAACAGTGTAGAACTAGAACGGCTCAAGATATCTAAAAACGGTTTACATGTCCCTATCTTAACTTTTGACATAGTATCTTACTATGTGAAGTTAATTTTAATACAGGGTGATGAAAATTATCCGATTTTTAATACTTGAAACTCGATACATCCACTATTGTATAAATAGGTAGGTACTTAACTATTACCTACTACCTCTTGACATGAACACAATATTTATCAAAATGAAGACGGAGACAAGGCGCCATCTCGAAGTAAAAAAAAATAATTTGGTGTGCAAACGAAATTTTGGCATTATATTTTGAACCATTATAATGTTGCCGTTTTGTTCTCAATTCTAATTACCATTTGAAATTTTGTACCTATTCTTCGTTGTGAGACTTTTTCGATGATCCCAAGTAGGTATCCCAAGAAAGAACTTTCCTTTTTTTGTAATTGTTGGCATACTATTACAAATGAATATACCTACTTAATGCGACCATTTTGTTCTCAATCCAAATTAGGCCTGACATTTTGACATAATAGTCTTCGTACCATGCCTTTACCTACAATGATGTATCGCGAGGCTATATTTTTCATTAAAAAAATAAAATTACCCCATTTTGACAGCGATCAAGTTTACGTCAACAAAAGACAGTATTTTTGAACACTTGACGTATACCGACATTTAATTATTTATCTTGAATACTTAGTTCAAAAAATGAATTGATGGGGAAGAGTCGCAGTGCATGCATTTCAGCAAATTTTCTCATTTTTACAATAAGAGTTTTATTCACACTTGAAAGTATGTCGATTCACATCAGAAGAAATGTTTTTTTTATGTATATCGATGCATAGATCGAATAGGAACTCAACCTTGCCCCCAACTTAACACACTCACAAAACTTTAAGAATTTCATTGTGATTTTTTTAGCCTAATTTTGTGACTAACCTGGTTTTATAAAACATTTGACATAGTGTTAAACTAATAGCTGACACCTTTGAACTTCCCAGGGTAGATTTTCCATACTTCGTATAGAATTTTTTTACTAGATATTGTAGCTGAGCTAAAAGTTATACAACAGTGGGTGGTAGGTATAGGAACTCCCAACGGTGCATGTTCATATTTTATTACATTATATGTCAAAAACTAATTACTTTCAGGAAAGTATGAAAGAGGGAAAAAGTTCCAAAAAAGACCAACCTTTCAACACATTTTAAATATTTCATATTTTCATACTCTAGTATAATAGTAGTTCTGATGGAAATTTATTAAGGGTAGGTATTATCAATCATATCTTGCAATACGCGTGGATTATGGGTACTAACAAGACTAGTCTGTTTATTAATAATATTATAGTAATAACAGTTTGATTTATTTATCTCTCATATAGATCGTGAGAAGAAAATTAAAAGTATATTTTAATCTATTTGGAGGTAGGTAAAGGTCTTTTCAAATAAGTTGCATCACAATCGGCTGGCTACTTTTATTACCAATCTTAAATTAAAGGTTCCATGATTTACGCCTCAATGTTTTACTTATGAATATTGACACTTGAAAATGATGCTTGCCATGTTGGCTGTATATCACTCACTTCCAAAATCAATTTATTACATTAATTTAATATAATAATTCAACATCTTCCGTTTTTATATAAAAGTAGTGTGATTTTCGTGCAAAGGACCCTGCAGAAAAAAATTTTGTAAGCTGATTCCCGGTGAAATTTGTTGTAAGTTTGGGGATCGGTAGTATTCTATGAGTAGATCAGAAGTCTCCATGTGAAGTCTTCAGAAATTGAACGTATGGGCTGGTATCATCGGTGAGCCCGTAGTTGGACCTTTTTTTATAGAACATTAATATTTAGAAATACTAAGGGAGCAACTTGTCCCATTGTTACTAGAATTGTATCTCAATGTAATACAATGTAATACAATAATGTGTACAATAAAATGTAGAACAAAATATTCGACTGTTCCTTGTCTTTTGACAGTCATGTGGATCTGACGGTGACATCTGCATACAAAATGCTAAGCTTTATTGTCAGGAACTGCATCAGTGAATTTACCAGCCCGAATACTCTATATACTTCTCCTGTACAATTAGTTTGTAAAATCTCGTCTAGAATACGCGTCAATAGTATGGTGTCCTTCTTATCAGATACATTCAGCCAAGCTAGAAAATGTCAAAAGAAGGTTGTTAAAATACTTGAGTTTCAGAATTGACTCTGTCTACCGTTGCCAAGGATTCCCTCAGAAGGAATTCTTATTCGATTTGGCTTGGATAGTCTTGAAACGCGCAGAAACCTAGCATCTGTCCTCTTCTTGTACAAGCTAGTCAACTATGCTATTGATAACCCAGAATTGCTGCAGCAGTTGAACTTCGAAGTGCCTAGAATTGGAACTCGATTTCCTTCTAGTTTCTATTTAAATACACCTCGTACACGCGTTCTACAATCCTCACCGATTTACAGAATGTGAGGCGCCTACCTCCAGAATCAGGATTCTATCGACATTTTTAACACATCTGTTTTACAAATAAAAGCGAGAGTGAGCGATATTTTGATTGTCTGGACTGTTTGCGTTCTTACTCTAATCATACAATATTATAATCCTTGTATTACTACTTATAAGTATGTGCTATTTCCCATCCATAGTTGGCCTTTGGCTGTGAGATGGTGTACACCTAAATAAATATTACTCATAGAAGGATATTGTTTCAACAAGACGGTGCACCGCCCCTCTTCGCTGTTCAAGTACTGGAATATTTACAAGAAGTCTTTCCGCAAAAATGGATTGGACGAAGAGAATTCATAGAATGGCCCCCCAGATCACTAGATCTTATCCCAGTCGACTTTTTCTTATGGGGATACCTTAAAAACAAAGTGTTTAAAACGCAACCCAACGCAACCCGCTAATTTAGATGATTTAAGAATTAGAATAACCACAGAAATTAGGAGCATAACGCCTGGCATTTTGAGCAGAGTTATGGAAGCATTACATAGTACGAGTAGATTACTTTGTTATGTGCAAGAAAATTGTGAATATTTTGAACATTTCCTATAAGAATCAGATGTTTTATATTACGTTTTCTGTCGACATTCTGAAAAATGTAAGCCATCGAATCGTGAGAAAAAATGTAAGGTTGCTATTTAAAAAAAAAGGGATGAAAATATAGGGGTAAAAGGGTGGGGGCTGATGTTTTTAACTATGATTAATGGAGATGGTCCTTAATAAAATAATTTTTACGTGTCTCAAACTTCCACAAAATCTATTTTCTATTGAATAAGGAATGTTATTCCATAAGTGAGATTCACACTAAATTTCAAAAGTAGAAGTATACAAGTACTTAGTAATAAAACATCATCATGAATGGCGAGTTTCTCAGTTGATTTCACTTATACCTATATGCTTTTTCTATAATGTGTAATTTTTACGTTGTCTCGAAACTCTAGACACTTACTCAAAACGCAAACAAAAAAAAATCTAACAATACCGCTCATCATCTTGACTTTGTAATCTCAATCTCTAAAAGTATAGCCATCTAAATGTCAACGCAAATATACAGGTGATCCCGAATTGACGATATGGTATACGCAGGGTGTTGTAGAGAATGTTCAGAAATATTGTAAATTTAAAACAAAAATTGTTTCATCAGCTTCGTTACCGAGATATAATAGAGTGTCCTTTTTATAAAATATAAATCAAAATGGCAGTCAACTTTAACACATTCACTGCCCCTATAAAATTCGTTGTCAGAGTCAGGTGCCACCGCATATAATTTTAGCCAAACGCGTTTTTACTATTATAAGCGAGTGTAAACTGTAAAGTCCAATTAGAAATATTTTTGTTAAATTTTAAAAGCAAAAAAATAAAAAATGCGCTTAGCGCGTTGTGGGCACAAGAAAAGGTTGTACTTTTCATAGTGCCTACCAACGCGCTTCGCGCGGTGTGTAACAACGCGTTAGGTACTGTACTTATACCTACTCCACGCGGCTCCTTCTCCAACTAATTTTTTTTTTAATTTCTAAAATTTTATTTTTTTATTTTTTCTTGAAATCAGAAACATGCAAACGTGCCTGGCGCGGTGCGGGCACATGTTGTAAGTAACACTAAACGCACGTCGAGTGTTGAGGTCAGTGAATGTGTTAAACAACCTCCACTGGAAAAGCACATGATTTGACATAACTATTACGATAGTGTTTGCTGTTTATTTTTTTAAATATCGGGAACGGAATTACAGGCATTCAAAGTTTACCTATATTCCCTGAGTTCAACAAAATTTGTCAATATTTGTAAGATGTTTCCATGGTAACATCTTATTGGGTATTATAGACCTACACAATATTTTTCTTACTTAAGAACGGTACCAGGTGCATGTAATGTTGTGACATTTTTTCCACTTAAGTCTCATATCTTGCTAAGGGAGACATAGATACTGGAGAAATGAAACAAGTAAATGAACTTTTTACTTTTTTTTAGTCCACAATGGATGCTGTGGTGCTGTTCGTGTCCGCCATTTCAGGATCATCCTGGTAATGTTGGAATATGGAGTCACCCGGAATGCAAATAGAAAAAAATCGCATTATACATATTTCGTGCATAGAGCCGGTGTCTTAGTGACACAGGGTGTTAATGAATGAGGGTTACAAATTTCCAATCCAGTGACGGAGATCTGGGTATGTTCTTACCTTTTTTATGAAATAATTTATTTCTACGCCACTGACTTTAATGCAAATGTTGTTTAGAGGAGAAAAGCCATCGTACGTTGTCCTAGGGCGCACTGTTTCCGAGATACTTCACGATGTAGGAACTCGTACGAAGTAAAATATCATAAAAGTTAATGCAAATGAGTATTTACAGAAATTAATCAGTTTCTGCATTGCATTACAAAAAGCTTACATGGGTTCCTACGTTGCCGTATATCTTGAAAAAAGAACGTCCTACAACAAAAACATAAGATGACGTTTCTCCTCTACTAAACAAAGCGAAATAAGTATCTAAAAAAAAACAACAATTTTTGCATTTAACTCAGTGGTGTAGAAATTATTTGCTAAAAAAGATAACAACACACCCAGATCTCCGCCGGATTGAAGAATTTCTCATCGGGCGTATAAAAAAAATTATTTCGAATAATTCTAACATCCTTTATCTCGAAAAGCTCCATGTCGAATAACGACTAATGTCTACAGGGAATTTTTCGCCTTCTTTTGCATTTCCTAGAAGCCCTTGTACGTTTGTAACACCTATTAATTAATTAACCACAGTAAGAATAGCTTTCCCGAGTACCTACCTTATTTACCTTAATTAAAGAACCTGGCGGCGTTACGAAGGAATGTTTTCGAATAAATATTGGTAAATGAGAGTTTTTTTCATTCTGTTTCATATTCAATAATAATGATTAATATTCATGGTCGACGAGTTATACCATACATTATACAGGGTGTTCTACAAGCTCTATGACAAACTTTGACAGATGGTAGGTTGCTTGATTTTAAACATATTTTTTTTAATAAACATGGGTCCGATTCGTTTTTGTTTAGAAGTTACAAGCATTTAAAGAATCGTAATTTTTTCAGTCAATCAGGAAGTGACACTAAGTCGCTATGTCACTAAGACACTATGTCAACCAATGTACACTTATAAAATATACACTTACTTCAATGAAAAACGTAGGCTGATAAATAGAAATATCGGTTGTTATGACAATAATAATTGTTAGTGTCATTTTAAATATTTATTAGATATTTCGTGGGAAAGTTATAAATAAAAAATGCATTTATTCTCATTTATTTACCCATCAGCAGTTACTTGAAAGAATTCCAGATGCAGCTAACCAAATAAGAAATGATCCAAATCTCATTCTTCGAGTGACCGAATCTTTAGTTCGTCGATGTGAGGCTTGCATTCAAGCTGAGGGTGGACATTTCGAACAATTTTTATAGTCTTAAGTTTTGTGATTATCATTTAATTTAAATTTTTATTGTTGATTGTTAATAAAGGTTAAATGCTTGTAACTTCTAAACAAAAACGAATCGGACCCATGTTTATTAAAAAAAATATGTTTAAAATCAAGCAACCTACCATCTGTCAAAGTTTGTCATAGAGCTTGTAGAACACCCTGTATACCTAGAGTTATTTTCGCTGTACAGGGTTATATTAGCAATTTTCTAAAACTACCGAGGAAAACAAAAAATACATTAATGTATGTCATATGAGTCTCTGATCTCATGTTTCAAATTTATTGGTCCTCAGCGGAAAATATGTCAATTTTGATATTTAAAAAATATATATATACAGGGTGTTCCAGTTTGTATGTTCATAACTCCGGCCAACGACAGAATAAGTAGAAATATCTTTTTTTTTCCATAACATTTTATTTTCGTGATACTTACAGGATGTTGAACTTGGGAGAAAAAATCAATTTCATATTGAATATATTCTGAACTGTTATTGAAGATATTTTTCTCAATTTTGGTATAGGTTAATTTTTATAGAGGGCTAAAATTTTGAACCACAAAAAACTTTTCAGGCGAGACCAGTGGCGTTGTTAAGGAGGTTCTTTTTTTCTTTTAAATCCCCAAACTTCTATGCTACCGGAGAAAATATTTTTTTTTAAACTTGTTTTGAAATTTAATTCTGTTATGTAAAAAAAGAGATATAGGTACTCTTATAATAAAGGTCTATAGGAGGCTTAGTTTTTTAACTATTTTTTTTATAAACGAGAGTACATCATAAAGCTGAAAACTTCAAGAAAAAAGTGTGATATCATCATTTTGCATCTGTAAGCGTCGATAGTTGCTCTGAGACAGCATTTAAATATAAAAGTCACTGTAAACTTATTTTGAAATTTGTTATTTTTTAATTTCTTTAAGAAAACGATGAATTGAAATAATTTTCATTATTTTAAGCATTTTTGTGAATATTTATTATTTTTTATCATTAAATATATCAATATCTCAAAAACTAAGCCACCTAGAGACTTTTTTTAAGAGTTTCTTTTTTTGAAGTAATAATATAAAATTCCAAACTAAGTTTAAAAAAAATATATTTTTTCCAGTGGTGTAGAAATTCCGGGGCTGAAAAGAAAACAGAACCCCCATAATAACGTCACTGGTCTTACCCTTCTATTAATATTAACCTATATAAAAATTGAGATAAAAATGTTCAATATTTTAGAATATATCTAATAAAATTAAGTTGTTTCTTAAGCTTAACGTCTTAAACAAGCTTAACATGTTGAATCTCGAAAATGAAGCATTTTAGGGAGCGTGCGATAACTTAGCGGGTTAGAACACCAGCCTACTAATCCGTTGGCCCTGTCACCGCATGGGTTCAAATCCCACTCGTGTCTTGGGTGTTGTTATCCTTTTTAAAACTCTTTTTATATTAAAAATGTCTGTGGCTGAATGAGCTAGTTCTCGACGCCAAAATTATCAGAGTGTATTAACTTTGTCTTACCTATACATCGGTTAATACCTGTTAAGTTTTCTTTTCACAAAAAAGCATTTTTTTAAAAAAGCACAAAAGTTAAAAAAATACAGCTATTTCTACCAGTATGATCATACAAACTGGAACACCCTGTATGTATAGCTGTCACTTAATTTTTTACATTTAGAAAATTTCCGGCATGTTGAAATTCGCAAAGTTTTTTATCTTTGACACATTTTTATGAAATGAAAAAAGAACACAAAACTGTTGAAAGTTTAAAAAATTTTGCAATAAGATACCTACATAATAGTGTCATAGTTCTGTTGTTTATAATCATTTAGTAGTTGAATAATTGAATAGAAAATTTTTATTTATACAGCCGTCAATTCATGTTGACATTATTTTTTTATCAAGATGCAAATGAAAAAAGGCACATTACTTCCGTCTACTCGGTAGAGTGTACAAATTATTTCGCGCACTAGAGCGAAAACAATTTCATTGACGGTAATGGGAATCACGGCAATATTTTCCTAGCAACAAAGAAACAAGTAATTTTCCAATTAATAAGAAATTTCCAAGCTCAATTTGTATGTGTAATCTCGTTTTTTTTTTAATTATTTAAATAAAGCTATCTGAAAAATGTTGTAAGCATCTCAAGCGCGAAATTATGGTTCTTTCGACTGAGTTTTGAATAGGAGAGAATGAGAAAAAATCTTTCATTCTCAAGCACCAAAGGTTGATTTCGCACATTAGATACATGAATAACTATTTAAATTTTAGGAAAACCTCCGGAAAAACAAAAAAAAAATCAAAATTTCAACATGCTGTTAATTTCCTTAACGTAAACATTTTTGTTTCCAACTGTCCCTGTATTGAAAAATATAATATTTACGCGATTGAAGCGCAAGAAGGCTTTGTTAACATTGTAAATAAGTTTAATCCTGAATATGTGGTATGAGGCGAGTTTTTTTCCAATCAAATTGCAATTCTTTCCGATTAAATCGCATTTTTTTTAAGTAAACTTTTAATAGCATGTTTTTTCCTTCACTTTACAAGGGTTTCATATTTTTAGAAGTATATCTTATATGGTCAAATATTTAATAATCATCCAATATCGCGTAATATGACTATAAAAACTGCAGCTTTTTCCACAAATTGAGAAAAGTTATGAGAAAAGTTTATCCAAAGACTGTCAATTTTTTGCTTCACACCCCACAGATTGCGATTATATTAATCTTATACTCACATGGACGAATAACTTTTCTAACGCGTTGAACATTGCTAACCAGAAAATGAAAACGAACTAGAATGTTGCTAGGGAAAACTGTCACGTTTCTTTACCGTTTCAATTTATCAAGTGAGTCTTTCATACTAAGTAGGTACCCATAAAAAATATTCCGGCTGTGTCATTAAGAATAATGGTCACCGGGAATATCTGAGAAACTAAGCATCGTACACCGTACAGCCTCAGGATTTTTCTTTTCTTTAAGGAAAGAAGTAGTAGCCCTAAAAATCGTTGGAAAATAACCTCGATTTATCTTGCAGTTTTCTCAATAACTACATAAATAAAGTGGCGGGGGAACGTCAAAAGTTTGTTTATTCAAATGTTAATTATTCCCGTTAACCTCAACAGAATTTAGCGAGATTAGAATTACAATAGAATTAAAATAGAATTAGAATTATTATACAATAACAAGCATATAACAATATGTTAGGTTTATAATTAAAACCCCGCCGTCTCAAAACAATACTACTTGATTAAAGTATGAAAGAAGATCAGCAGTAACCGTAACCGCAACAGTAACGTGTAGGTCGTCGCCTCTCCGAGCCAAGTGAGTCCCCCGTTCGCCCGCTTCTTCCACTGCTGTCGACCGGGCGAGTCGTGCACTGGGCCACAGGCGGCTTAAGTCGCCTTCAGTTTCGGCTAACGCTACTTTTTCCACGCCCTCGTGGACCAGCGTCAATCTGTACAATATGAAACACTGTATTAGTAAGGAAAAACTAGCTGACATAGTTATCTAGTGTGTTCAGGATGGCACCAAGCCTGCTCACGCAGTCACGCCAGTTTCTTTATTTGTTCTTTGCATGCTTCGTGTACGTTGCACTCGTGCTTTTGCACCTTCGCAGAGGACAGTTGACGGTGGCCACCTGTCAGATACAACGTTTCTACCTGATGAACTGCCCTTACGGGGAGCTGTCTACTTAGTGCAATTTCTGCTTGAGAAATGTAGAGAACTTACAGGCTACTTTAGCCTACAGCCAACGCATTACTGCCGTCAGTACCTTACTTACTGGCAACGCCATCAACTTTTGATGGTATATGGTGTAGGTATGGCCGCCTTACTTTCACTTTCAGCAATATTGCATTTTAAACTTCTCCACCCAGAGATTTTCGTGTTTCACTTCATTGCAGCACTTTGATGGATGAGGTCTCCAATCTTCGCGACACTTTGCCGTATCGTAACAGCACTTTTTTTGTGTCTAGCACTCTTGGCAGACCAACGTTGCTGTCAGCACGTAGCAGACCTCCGTTGGTTTATGTACTTTCCAGACCAACCTTATGATGGTTTATGCACTTTGCAGACTAAGCTTATGATGATTTTATGCACTTTGCAGACCAACCTTATGATGGTTTATGCACTTTGCAGATCAACCTTACTGTACCTGACTTGGCTGACTTTCAACGTCGCATGTGCATTGCTACTTTGGCTAGTTTCTTGCACTTCGTAGAGCTTCATTTTATCTACGGAACAAATACCTTTATACTACTTCTTTTGTGATCTTACTGACCCAGGCAAGTCCTCAATCAAGTACCTGTCGTGGGGAAGAACTTTGGTGATGACAGAAGGGCCGTTGTACTTGGGAGGGAGCTTTCTACTTCTCCCTTCGTTGTCAGAAATCATGCGTTTATCATCACGTGATCACCGAGCTTATATTCTTTGGCTTTCAATCTTTTCAAATCGTTTCAAATCGTAGCAGTTCATGAGGCGTCTTGCCGGTAGTTTTGTTGACACTACTATTCAAGACCCAGCGTAATGATGCAACTTTGTCATCCCGCAGTGTTCTTCATCTTCCGCAGTTGTAAGAAGAGCAGAGAGTAGTCCTGTTGTATCGTTCTACCTGACCGTTTGAAGACTACCTTCATACCTATTCGTCTGCAACATTCAGAGAACTTCTTGCTCGTGTAGCAAGTTCTTCTATCACAAACTATTCTATTGGGGACCCCGAAAGTTTCGATTATCGCTTCCATGAAATTAATAACGGGCCCAACTTTACAGTACTTATGGCATTCGTTGACAGTTGACCGTGGCCTAGTGGGCAAGTTTTTAGACTCTTTTTCGAAGGACCCAGGTTCAAACCCCGATAGAGTTGAAAACAAATTATTTTTCTTCCATACAAAATATTTCCAAATAATAAAATTAATTGTGACATTTAGTAATAGAGTGCCAAGGAATCTAGCCATTGCCATAGCAACATATGAGCAAGCAGAATTATCGATAAATTTATCCACTTGCATTCTTTCTTCCTTCATCGATACAAAATATCCGATAGCAAACAGCGATATTTAAGAAATCAAATTGGTGTGATAACGTATGAGTGGAATTGTCGTAGATAAAGTATAGTATTCTAGCGCATAATAGCTATAGTATTCACTTTAGACGTTGCAGCACTCGCCAGAGGCTTTTCTTCTTCGTGGATAGTTACCATTAAGCGCTTGTTGAATAATACATGTACTATTATTCCGAATAGGTATCTTATAAAACTGTTTTCGCCTCTTAAAAGCATAATTTTGCCACATTTATAAAAAATATGCCCTGATTACAAGTAAGTTATATTTTGTCGCCTGACAAACATTTTATTCTTGCTCGAGAGGACTTCCCACCCACCTGCTATGATTCTGGTTGAAAATATTTACATCTAACTTTCAGCTCAGTTATATTTTAATTTAAAATGAAATAGCTTGAATGCATATTATAAAAGTAACTTACCTACAGCCAGTTGCACCTGTTCAGAAAACTGAAACACAATTTAATATCTATAAAACGTCAAACAATGTACGCGATTTATAATCTTCGGTCGAGAAGATTTTAAATCTTATTATCGCTCGAATTTTAACAGATTTTAATATATTCTGAACAAAAGCAGCTGGTTGTAAAATTTTAATTTACCTAACCGGTCATGATAGTATTGAAATACCCCGCCAATTAGAAAAATTTATTCCTTTCCTCTTTATTCACATATTCACGTACACTGTTACAAGTTCATGTTGGTACCGAATTTTTCAACTTAACATATATTTATTCCCGACAACTTTCTTCCCTCGATTTATTCCAGCTAGATGATAGGTACCTACCTAGGTCTATATTGAATGAGTATACAAAAAAAAAATAATAACGACAGCCATCACTTCTGTAACGTATGTAACTGCTATTACCTTCACAAATTGAACTAACTGAATTCAAAAAGTGCGTCTTTCGACAGGGCTCATTTGAAGCAAGAAAAATCTGCGGAGCATTCTGTAGTCGATAAAACAATAAACTTTGGTCGGTGATCATAGTAAATTTAATAAGAAATTATAAATAAACCGGCTGCATGGGATTTTCCTTCCACTAAACACATGATCTTTATATAGGGTGGGCCATCGAAACGGTAACAAGGCTAATAATTCGGAAAGTGAAGATGTATGTGAAAAACGCCGAAACAGGTCGATTTTGTTATCGGGGGGGACATACTTTTGTGACAAATGTAACTACCCAAGTTCACCCCCTTGGCATGGGTAGCTACCCCTTTGCTTATCATCATAGGGAACAGCTATCGAGTGATACATCGTTTGAAAGCTACTTAAATTTTCTTTACAACGATATCCAACATTTTGGATTTCGCTTACATACCTGTATGTAAAGGCCCAACGAAAACCTAACTCGCCTTAATAACTTGTAAACTGAAAATGTACGCGAAAAACGCCGAAACAGGTGGATTTTGTTATCGAAGTAGGCATATTTTCGTGACAAATTTAACTACCCAAGTTCATCCCCTTGGCAGGGGTAGCTACCCCTTTGCTTATCATCATAGGGAACAGATATCGAGTGATACATTATTTGAAAGCTACTTGAATTCCCTTTACAACGATATCCAACATTTTGGGTTTCGCTTACATACAGGGTGGCCTACATACACGTGATTAAGGCGAGTTACGTTTTCGTTGGGCCACCCTGTATGTAAGCGAACCCCAAAATGTTGGATATCGTTGTAAAGAGAATTCAAATAGCTTTCAAATGATGTATCACTCGATAGCTGTTCCCTATGATGATAAGCAAAGGGGTAGCTAGCTACCCCTGCCAAGGGGGTGAACTTGGGTAGTTAAATTTGTCACAAAAATATGTCCCCCCCCCCCGATAACAAAATCGACCTGTTTCGGCGTTTTTCGCATACATCTTCACTTTCCAAACTATTAGGCTTGTTACCTTTTCGATGGCCCACCCTGTATAGTAGTTCTTCAACAAATTGTAGGTTTTTCAAAAATAGTTGGTTCGACGTGAAGTAAAAAACATCATTGTTAGTACTAAAAATTAGTGTGGCCATACAAGTGGTAATGCACCCTCTGTCAAGGGCGGGCTTTGTTGAGTAAGACTGTGGAATTAATTTAAATCATTTAAATATTTATTAAAAAAAAAAACAAAAAAACATAATAGTCTCTCAAGGAGGGATTGGTAAGCTGGAAGTTGACTTGGAGCACGATTAGTTTGAAGATCGGACTAGCTTTTTCCCTCCTGCTGGCTTTGAAGGAAAAAGGTACGTTTCTTTCAAAAGTTTCAAAGCTGACAAGATTCCATGAGACGGTCTGTGAAGCTGGACACGTTGCCTGAGGGTGTAATTAGAAGTTGAAACTATGTATAGGATCGCGTGCTCTTATAAAAGGTATAAATGAAAAAGTGCGAAAAAATCTTGGGAGTGATTCCTTGTCGACAATTAAGGAAGTTTTATAAATGAAAAAAATCATTTAAAAAATCTCTTCTGTTGAAATATGATCCCGATAGCGGTGCCAAGAGGGTATAGTTTTTAATTTTTAGCCTAATTACTTGAATAATTCCAAAATAATCACAATATGTGGGTATATGTTATTACTAAATATTGACAATAACTAATATTTTGGAAAACCAAACAAGAATAAAAAAATATTAACTATCTAAGGCCACCGCTAGGTATAAGATAAATTTTAGTTCGATTAAATTTCTGCCCTATGCAACTCATGATATACAATAATTATTATTATTGAATGTTCATTATTTTTTCCTTTTTCGTACAAATATCATCCAAATCAGGCTATAAAAATGTATTGTAGAATAGTGGTATAATAAATTTTAGTTCGATTAAATTTCTGCCCTATGCAACTCATGATATACAATAATTATTATTATTGAATGTTCATTATTTTTTCCTTTTTCGTACAAATATCATCCAAATCAGGCTATAAAAATGTATTGTAGAATAGTGGTATAATAGCTGATAGAAAAAATTTACTTGGGAAGCTAGTTATCAGCCAACTTTTTGTACGCCTTAAGACCAGTGTAAAAATTAATAAATTGTCCACTGTATGAATGTCTCCTCAGTATCAACATCTACTAGTCCAGTCATTATACAGGCTGTCCCAAAACTCAACGTCATCCCTTGAAGGGCTCATAGGCCAACTCACGACTGACCAGAATATCATAAGATGATCTCAGTAAAAAATTATTGTTTATTTTCGAGATAATGGGACTTTTATGAATTTTTTATGAAAAAAAATAATTTTCAAGCGGGCAAAAAAATTAATAATTTTCCTGAAAGGTACAGCACCAGAATATTTCTTCGGCATGCACTTAATCATTAATGGGGGTGGGTATTCAGCATTGTGTAACAAAATTATAAGAATGTGAGAATATGAAATTTTGTAACTGTGACACTCGAAAAACAGATCTAAGGTATCGATTTTCACAAAATTCATAAAAGTTCCATTATTATCTCGAAAATAAACAAGTTTTTAGTGAGATTATCTAATGATATTCTAGTCAGTCATGAGTTGGCCTATCAACCCTTCAAGGGATGATGTTGAGTTTTGAGACACTCTGTATACATTTGGAAATGCAGATGAACCTATAGAAAGCTGATTTTTGAATATTGTGTGAGGGGAGATTAGAAAAGCTTAACTTCAAATTGTCGACCAAGATTTCCGATGTTCGTCATCTTGAAAAAAGTGTTAATTTTTTTTTTTTTTACAATACCTCGGCTCTCCGTCGAGATACCAAAATTGCGAGGCATACTTTTTTGCTGACTTTTTTTACCCTCTACGATTTAGATCATATACATTTTTCACCTACTGCTCATCTTTTACGTAATAAAGGACCCCACAAAATCCTCATGGGAATTGACTCCCGGTCAAATTTGGTATAATTTTAGGGATCGATAGTATTCGATAATTATCTCTATGGACATAACGTCCCAACAACTCCTTTTCTTGAGATATTCACCTCTAAAAATGATTTTTTTTTCTGTCATGACAGTCACGCATATAGTTTTAAACTCGGTTTTAAATATTGACCATCCTACTTGTTTTGGAGAAAAATATTAGGTAGTTTATTTTTTAAGCTTGAAAAGCTACTTCTGTCGCTGTAGTTACATTTTAAGTCTGTTGAGCCATTTTCCAGAAAATCTGAAAGAAATATTTAATTTGTAGTGTCATTCTTGTAATAGCCTTGGCTGTGACTTGCAAATTGGATATTTTTTTATTTGTTGACATTTTTATTTGTTGTAATTTTTATTGTTAAAGGTAATGTGATTATGAGATGATAACACAAAATTAAAACCTTTTTTTTGTTTTCTCGAAGATGGCTCAACTTTCTAGACGTTGAATATTCAATTGTTTATGGAATATCTCAAAATAAAAAATCTGTTATTTAAGAACAAACTAACTGACATTCAAAAGAAAATGCAATTTTACGTAAAAAATTAATATTAAGTTGTTTTTCTAAAATGAAAACTGTAATCTGCAGAATTTTTTTCTGACGCCTGAAAATCAGAAACGGGACAAAGCTCCAGTGGCGCGCGGCCACGAGCGCGCTGTACTAAATTCGTTTTAACTTTTGATCTAAATGACCAAATTGAGCTCGCAAAAATTTATACGAGAGAACAATCTTGCAGTTAACAAGATTTTATATTTCCAAATGAGAAAAAAAATCACAAGAATAATACTTACAAAGAGTACATCTTTTAACAAAATCAATTACATATCTGCCATTTTTTTAAATTCTTATAGAATAAACATCTGAAACTTTCAAGTTCACTCCTGAAATGAAATTTGAACAGGTGAGTGATATGAAAAAAAATTTTAGTTCGCGATGTATAGGCCCAAAATATTTAAAACTTAAAGAAAGTAACAAATTTGATTTTTCAGTGTTTGAAAAACCAATGACTTTAGTCAACAATGTGATAATGAAACTTTACAGATGCAGTTTTTTAAACTTAAAATTTTAACTTTATGATGGTGTATTAAACTGTATTAAACTGTATTGAAAAAAAAAATGAATCAGTAATAATTTATTCCTTTAAACAAAAATATAATTTCTTTTAGTAGGAATTACGTGACATTTATTGTTAAATGAAATAAATAAATCTTATATAACTTTAAGAAGAAATAGTTTTGCTTTGCCTTACAAATATATGTTCATGATAGGACCTTAAAAAGTATATTCAGTAAAAATTATATTTCTTTTGGTTGTTGTAATAATTATTGTAATATAAATAAAATACGAAAACATTACGTTTTCTAGGTAAATCTACGGAATACACAGGGTGATCATTAACTCGCGCACTCGGAGCATGATGCCATAAATTTCACTTTTTAAGAGTGGTAAATTTTCTTACTGCAATGTTGTAAGTTTTTTTTCTTCCAAAGATATGACCATTTTTGTAAAAAAAAAGGTGGCAACACTCCACTGAACATGTGAATAAGTTCGGGTTAGATGGTATTGTTATTATTTGCATTTCCATAGCAACGAAAGCATTTGAATATTTTATATTCTAAGTTGAGTTTGGGCGGTTGCCAAACTTCAAATTTCGTTCAGTTTTAGGTATTTCATTAATTTCCAACATTCTCAATTCCTCTGCAGAGAGGTTTTGTGGGGAAAAATATGATGAATTATAAGGTATCCGTTCCAGACATTACAGTAAACTAATTTTTTCATCAATCTTTA
Organism: Malachius bipustulatus; assembly: GCA_910589415.1. Lineage (NCBI taxonomy): Eukaryota > Metazoa > Arthropoda > Insecta > Coleoptera > Melyridae > Malachius > Malachius bipustulatus. Next base: position 5,521,559 of record OU342631.1, on the reverse strand, counting down.
TCACAGTTATTGAAAAAATTACCTTTAAACTCGGACGAGGGAAACTCTATAACTTGAAAACCAACCGTTGGATTAAATTTTTTTTGCAGAATATCCTTAATTTTAACGGGCTCAATATCGTCCTCTATTCGGAGTACGCGAGTTACTGATCACCCTGTACATTTCTAAAATATATTTTCAAGCCGAAATTATGAAAATCAGTTTACTTATTGGTGCAGTTTATATTCATGAGTTGATACCTGCTTGGAAAGTATTGCGCTCACCTGGGTTGTGTCTGGAATACGTAATAAAAAAGTAAGAGGACAGGGAAAATTTTATGTCGAGATATTGTAAAATAATTTCTTTTTGTATTTTTGCAGATCATTATAAGCCGTATTAATAAATAAGTTTTTTTTTATATAAATTACCTAATAAAATCGGCCATATCAACTTGATTAGTCATTCTGAAATTCTTATTGTTTAACATTTTATTTTTGAGCAGCTATCTCAAAAACACATACACACTGGAAACTGGTAGGTAAGTGGATCATAATAGTGTTTTAACATGTAAATTCATTTTTGTGCGAATATTATTTTCAAGTTTAGATTTAGAGAACATTATAGAGGAAATAATTACAATGACCGATTTCTATTTAATGAGCCTATTTTCAGTTAAAACGCTTCAATAATAATGAAGAAATATCCAAAAGAAAAATCTAATTAATCAAATTTGGCACTTATTTGTCGGTTTTATTGACATTATTGTGAATTTTTGTCAGTCTTGGATTATGTAATAATGACATTTCAGTCAAACCGGGAAGTTAAATTTAAATTACTTTCAAGATTTTGTTGATAAATTAGGTGTATTTGAAAAAGAATTGATTTTTTATTTTATTTTTCTGCATTAGTATTAACCTATTCAAAATTAAAAGTAACCGATTAAGTACATTTTAGCCATTGTCAAAGAAGTTATTTCAATAACATTTTATTCTAAAGATTTGCACAAAACTGAATTTACATGGTGAATTCGTATGACCCACTTACAAATATCTACCCTGTATAAAAACTGTTTAGTTAGAATGCTATTATATTCGTAATTTAAAAAATTAAATTTCTGAAAAAACATGGTCATAATTATTAGATCCGCCATTTCGAAATTATTATTTTTTACATTCCTGTTCAGATCTTGTGTTCAGAATCTTGTGTTGAAATTTATTGATTTATTTCAAATAATTCAAAAAAATCTTCCTTTCTATTGTTTAAAAAATTAAAAAACAATTAGCAGCAACTTATGAGTACCTATATAATTTTTTTCCATAAGGCATTTCAAAGTAATTTCAAAAGTTTTTCAAAAATCTATCCTTACGCTGATAATTATTTTGAAATAGGCCATTTTTTATGCTAACTTTGGTCCACTAAAGAGCTTTTCATGAACTGTATATTTCATCACGCTATAAACAAAATAATAATAATGTTCATCGTTCAATTACATGCACACAAAAATTATTAGTATGTCTTAAAAAATTCGTATATCTCATTGTTCATCATTGTTGTCACTTGTCCCAGGAGAATGACTTCATCTACAACATCCTCTAGCAACGCCTAATTAATCCGTGGAAGAAGACGATTCCCACCAAATAGGCCTTAAAAGCGAATATGAGAACACTTCTCAACTTACGAACACTTTCTAGACTATGGTCTGTCATTAGCTTTCCAACCATCCGTTTGTGTACAAAAGCTTTGAAACGTCTGACAAATCGTCGATTGCATTGAATAAATCCACCGATGTCGTCTTGATTTAAATCTTCTCTTTAAAAAGTGAAACTATTAGATAAACAGGATGACTAATTATTAATGGTCTAAGTCTCTTGTTCCAGTTATTGTTCCATAACAAGTTCTGTTTCAAGCTCAAGAGAATCACATTCTTAAACTAAAAACAGCCAAAAGGACGCATGCAGTATAATAGTTCTAACTCTGGAAAAAATATTTACTTTAGGTAAGAAACTTTCTTAAAAATCTATGAAGCTATTAAAAACAAAGTGTTAAAATGTAATTTAGAAAGCGTCACACATGAATTTTACAAAAATAAAAAAAATAATTGGTTATTTCACATCGGCGATGCGAGATTGAGGAAATCATCATGATACAATGTTGGTTATATGATACAACTTTAAAGAATGTGATATTGCGCAGATTTTCCCTCTATGCGTTACGTTTTATGACGTCATCAGGGTCACAACTGTCACTTTCCCATTCGATTTGTCTGAATAGCACCGAATTTAAGAAATGTCAAATACCTAGCTTAAGACATTTGGTAGTGGAGTGTTTTAATAATAATTAGTTTATTTGGCGTCAATATTCGATATACAATAATTTTTTTTTGTTTTCCAAATTATCCAATGTTATCAACGAGATGACCATTTTATTAAAGTAAGTGATTATGTTCGTAATCTCCAACATGAGCTGTTAGGATATACAGTGAAGGAAAAGTGTAGAAATCATGTTGAACAAAATACTAAATATCTATGTTACGTATTGAACCTAAAATAAAAAATATCTCAACGAAAATTATATTAGATAAAAAGTATTCACATTTCAGTACTTACCTATTCTGCTCTCATTGCAATAATACTTTATAATAATAATTGTAATAATACTTATACAAACTCGCTCACTAAATGAGCACATGTAGGTAAAATTTAATAAATACTTGAATAATGAAACCTTCAAAAGCGGGTCAATACAAATTCAAATTTCGCGCTCTTATGAGAAATTTCGCGCTTACTTTTGACGTCATTGCATCGACTTGGCGAAAATAAGACCGCCTAGTATTCTCTAGACGGTCTAGACATGTCTCTGTATGTCGTAGTACCATGGGAAACAAATCATCTTTGAGATAGTTTTGCGTCTACAGATCACCTAGGAAAATATTAACATATCTGTGAATGGGCCATCTTCATTTTTTTTTGTTCTAATTTACGCAGAGATGTTTTCACTAAGACTAGATGACGAACTTTCTACTCTGCACTCATGACTAAAGTGAGGACAGTGCCTTTAGTGGCGGCCATTTTTAAAAGGCTCAAATCCTTTGGAAAATTATGTTCTATATTATTTGACGGATAGCCGCTCGTCTTATAAATATATTTTTTTCGAAAAACTATTCCATAAAATTTGTACGTCTATGCTTGTTTCCTCCGATTATAATTTGAGGAGATTACCATCTGTTATTTAAGAAGGAAATTTAATTGCATGAATTAGGTACTCACGTTTTCCTTTAGAAGTCCCGGTTCTCCCGTAGTTGCTCTTGTTCCTGCACTCTGGTAATGAGGGGGAAGGGGAGAAGAAGGAAGAACTAGGATAAGTGCAATTGCTACAACCACCCAAAAAAACGGCCACCGCCTCGAAGGACCAACCCGCCGGTCACAACTAGGATTATTCTATATAAAACAATAATTTAAACCGCCTTTATGCTCGTCACGAATTGATTGCACCTTTTCCCGACGTATTCGAGAAGTTTTCAAAATGCAATCCGCTTATCAATCTCGCTTTCTTCCGCCGGGTGCCTACCACGGAGATGCCTTGTTGCCGCGTTCATTCTCAATAATAATTAAATCAAAACTGCCCAAACATACCCCCGACCCTGAAAAACTGTTTTATTTTCAGCTTACATGGCCAATAATAACTATAACATGTATCCCTTGAAATATCAATAACCCGGGATACAACAAACCCCTAAGTACTCTCTAATCCTAACTCTACCCATATCCAACATAACCCAAAAAGAAAACAAAATTATTCTAACCCGAATAAACAACATTACCCCTACTGAGTGGGTAAAGGGCACAGTTTTACCACTGGACGGGTGAATGTGCCCTTCGCCGTTTTTAGGGTGACATTCCGAACAACTCCATCCTTCCCGGCATGTACGTCTGTCACCACCCCCAACGGCCAATGTAACGGAGGAGAATTATCCATGTTCAAAATGACCAGCGTGCCAACAGACACATTTGTCGACACTTTATTCCATTTTTGACGGATTTGTAAGCTCGTCAAATATTCTAACTTCCATCTCTTCCAAAAATCTTGGACCATCCGGTCGATTAACTGAAACCTATCGAGTCGACCTATCGACAAGTTACTAACATCCTCCGAGGGAAAACCTCGTAAGGGGGTCAAAGTCAAAAAATGTGACGGGGTCAACGCCTCCGGGGCCGTTGCATCTGAAGACAATTGACACAACGGTCTAGAATTCAATAAGGCTTCAACCTGCGTCAACAAAGTACTTAACTCCTCAAACGTGAGTAATTGATCCCCAATAACACGATAAATGTGATTTTTCACCGATTTCACATTACTTTCCCACAATCCACCTTGATGAGGTGCCCTAGGAGTATTGAACCGCCATTCTATCCCATTTGTTCCGAGTTCCACTTCCATCGCCTTCACATAATCCGACGAATTTAAAAACTCGTTGATTTCTTTGAGAACTGTCTTAGCTCCCACAAAGGTGGTGCCTTGATCCGAATGCAGAGTTTTGATAGGTCCCCTCCTTGAGATAAATCTCTTGAACGCTTGTAGAAAATGTGCCGTGGACAAAGAACTCACAAGTTCCAAATGAATGGCTTTGACAGCCATACAAATAAATAAGCTCACATACGCCTTATGCACTGGAGCGTTTTTCCGCTTTCCCAAGGTGATTTTAAGAGGTCCAAAATAATCCACCTCGGTATTCTCGAATGCCCGTGCTTCTTGAACTCTCACCGCCGGTAGGTCTGCCATCAAGGGCTGTAAAGTTCTGGGTTTTAATCGAAAACAACGGTTACATTTGTGGACTCTGCTTCTTATCATCGTTCGCCCACCCAAAATCCAATATTTCCGCCGCAATAATGCCTCCAATAAGTGAGGACCGGTATGTAAATTAATCTTATGATGATAATCAATCAGCCGCTCCGTAAGATTATCCTTGGCCGGTAATATTATGGGATGCCTACTCGAGAATCCCAAATTCGCATTGCCTATTCTTCCCCCGACCCTAAGCAAACCCTCCTTCATAAAGGGATGCAGCTTTCGTAATTTCGCGCTACAATTTTTGTGCGCTTCTAACAACAACATTTCGGTCCTGAAATGTTTAAGTTGAACCAATTTGATTAAACTCCTCTCCGCCTGTTGGAGATCCTTTGCGGAGATAATTCTACCCCTCGGAATTACCTTTCTCCAACGCAAAATATATACCGTTATGCGTAGTATCCTATACCATGACGAAGTCCGTTCAATCAACTCTAACAAAGGATGTGAAAAAATATCACATTCCTCCTTCGCCACAAAAACTTGTTTAATGTCAAGTTTTAAACTATGTTCATCATTGCCCGAGTCTGCATGAACTATTGGCCACTCACTTTCCTCCAATTTAATCCACGGAGGACCGCCAAGCCATATGGGATGATTCAGCAATTGTTTAGGGGTAAGTCCGCGCGATAAACAGTCCGCTGGATTTCCTTTGCCATCTATATGATGCCAAAACGAGTCAGGCAAGTTATCCTTGATTGTCGCGATGCGATTGGCCACAAATATTTCTTTTATATAAGGTGCCCCCAACCAGCTGATCACCGTTGATGAATCCGAAAATGCTAGAACTTTCGAAATTAATATCCGCTCGCCATAGGCTTCTATAACATGCTTGACTAACTTTGATAAAAGCACTGCTGCCAAGAGTTCCAAACGTGGAACTGTCAAGGATTTAATTGAACTAACCTTGGACTTCGCGCAAACTAGTTGCACTTTAATTCCTCTATTTTCCTGTGAACTTAACGTTCTCAAATAGACGACCGCTCCGTATCCCGTGATACTGGCGTCCGCAAATGCCAATATCATAACTGGCTGTTGTTCCGTCGCTCCGATATGTCGAGGAACCTTAAAGTTTACCAGATCTCCCCATTCCGATCGTAACGTCTGCCAAGTGTTTAGAACCTTTCCCGAAGGTTCTTCATCCCAATCTAATCCTAACAACCAAAGCTCTTTGATTAAACCTTTCAAGAGCAAGATAAAAGGAGCTAATAATCCCATGGGATCATAGCACTGCGCCACCGCAGATAAAATTGTTCTTTTCGTGCATTTCGCTTCGGGAATCTTTACCCTGAAACTTAGAAAATCGTTTCCTGGATCCCACTGAATACCTAAAATTTTCGTATGATCTGATTCAAAAACTACCGTTTCTGACAATCGATTCTCCGTCGGAATATTCTTGAGCACTCGATCCGAATTAGAGGCCCATTTTACAAGATCAAAACAACCCGCTTTAAATAAATTCACCGATTCATCATATAGCCGAATACTCTCATTTTCTGTATTCAAGCTACAACAGTAATCATCCATGTAGAGATCCCGGGAGGCAAACTTCGCCGCCATTGGGTAGTTATTCTTTTCCTCCGCAATTAATTGTTTAACCGTGCGTAGAGCTAAATATGGGGATGATTTTAGCCCGAACGCAACCACCCGTATCTCGTAAGTCTGAATTTCTTCCCGTGGATCAAACCGCCATAGCAACCTCTGAAACCGCCAATTTTCGGTTGCAACCTTAATTTGTCTATACATTTGTTTAATATCCGCCGTCATTGCTACCCTAAATAACCTAAAGTTCAACAGTAGTGTAATCATATCCGTTTGCAATTTTGGACCGCCGTGCAGTATATCGTTTAAGGCTACGTCATTATCAGAAGGTGCGCTTGCATCCAGAACAACCCGTACCGGCGTAGTCTGGCTGCTTAATTTAACAACCGGATGATGGGCAAGGTAATATGACATATCGTTCTTGCAAAAATCTTTCACTAGTCCCATATGCCCCTGATCTAGAAAATCTTTCATAACTTTATTATATTCTTTCCGTAAATTCAGATCTTTGGCCAATCTCCTTTCTAGCGAAAGCAACCGGCACTGGGCGCTGCCCCTAGAGTCACCCAAACTCTTTGGCGTGCTTCTAAATGGCAAAGCCACCGTAAATCGACCTTCTTTGTCTCTTGTATAAGTGTCGAGATAAATTTTCTCGCACTCTACCTCTGCCGGATTTACCAGCGATTTATTTGGCACCTGTTCTACTTCCCAAAATTGCTTTATAAGCTGTTCGATGGACAGCTCTTCCCGTGAAAATAATACCGATGGTGAGAACAAAAGGCCCGGCGCCTTTCCCATCACCACATATCCAAAGGCAGTCTCCACCGCTACCGGAGAATACAACCCTCCGCCTATGCGATTTTTCCCGAGAATCATCGCAAAAATTTCGACACCGATTATACCATGAACTTCCCCCGGTTTATCGAAATTATCATCCGCTAAAGTGACCCCCGATAGGCCCGAAATTGCGCGCACGTCTATCTGCGCCCTTGGTAACTTGTCTGTTATTCTATCTACCAAAAATGCGTCAATCTGGAAAACTTTGCTTGTATCATGACGTGAGGCGATCGAGAATGTGGTCATCCCACGCACCGCTTGCTGAATACCACCTAACCCTTTTATCGACGAGTAATTCCTCCTAATTTTTAATCCCAATTTCCTACAACATTCCACCGTCAACAAATTCGCCTGACTGCCGGAATCCAAGATAAACCGCGCTGTACTACCCGGAACCTGACTATTGACAACAGTTACCACCACCGTAGAAAGTAAGGAAATTCCAACTGACATCTGCCTGTCTACATTTGTGCGAGTGGAACATAAATAGGTCTCCAGAGTGCTTTGCCTCTGTGTATCACCTTCCTCGTTTGTCGAATTTTTGTTAACCTCACCTTTGGTCTCACCTCCGAAATCCGAACCCTGTCTCTTCCCCGCATGCAAGAGAACGTGATGTTTTTTGGCACAAACCGAACATCCCTTATCTGAAGGACAAAATCTAACCCCATGATTGGCGGACAAACAGTTATAACACCAGTTCGAATTTTTGACAGCCTCATATCGTTTAAAGGGGGACAAATTTTTGAATCTGTCACATCTACCCACATAGTGTCCTTCTCTCTGACAAAACACACATTTATTATATTTGTAACCGCTTCCTTCCCTAACAATGAGACTCCGTAGCCCTTTGCTAGCCGAAGAGTTAGGAGGTTTATTAACATGCAAAATTCTGGACTGACTTTTTAGAAATGTTATTAAATCCGAATAAGCAGGGATCTCCGTGGCCCTATGATCAGCTTCAAATGCCCTCATTGTATCGTTATCCAACTTTGTTAACCCTATGTATAAGAAAATAAAATCTGATAAATCTGGAATAGCCATATTTTTCAGAGCCGACACCGCGACATCGAACCTTTCCAAAAACTGGTTTAAATTTTTCTCTGATTCATTATTGAACGGCCTAAAATCCATAATTTGTTGCAAATAACTATTTGCTAGATATCGTTTGTTCTCATATTTATCTAGAAGAGCCTTATAAACAATTTCATAATTTTCGCCCGTCAACGAAATGCCTGCACAAACTCCCAAAGCCGCTCCTTTAAGACACCCTATTAAATAATGCATCTTATCCAGATCCGTCAAAGACCTATTATTATGAATGAGACTTTTGTATAGCGAATGAAAGGTTTCCCATTGCCGTATTTCTCCCGAAAATTCCGGCAGATCAATTTTTGGCAAAGGTGGTAACCTACTAAGGTCACCGCCTCTCGTGCTTGTATCCGTTTTTACCTCCTCCTTTGGAGTTACTTCCAACTCCCGTGCCGCCCGTTCAATATAACAACTCATCTCACTAATAGTCCTCAGTAATTTATAATCCGGCTTATAGTTTTCTTTCAAATCGAACCCTAGTCTATTAATTGCGTCTAAGACTGTATGAAGCGACTCTTTAGTAGACTCTAAACTCAAATATAACGTCCGAAACTGCGTTCGAACCTGTTCTTTCTGCAAATCCTTTGACATTTCATAAAGATCCTGTAAGATCCCAAACAACGATTCTTTCTTTGCCGTGAGCATTTTAAACTCCCTCTCCGCCGATGTCATTTTTAAGCTGCATAAACCTGCTCTAATCTACCTATACACAACCAATTCTATACTGAGGATAAAAAATGCTCTATCAAAAGATTAACTATTGCTGTATCCCAACTTATTAATTAAATCCCTTAAAAACAATCAATATTGCATATACAAACAGTTTTCCAAAATCCCTTTGGAGGCATGTAACTAATTAATAATTAATAAATCCGCTTGCAACAAGTACCATCTCCGCTTTATGATAAATCAACCGTAATTTACCAATTTATTTTTAAATACCACCGCGACGACGAATTGATTACCGCTCATTAATCCGAATAAATCAAATATCCCCTAGTTGTGACAAATTGAAAAAAATTATACACTTAAAAAATAACTACAAATCCCGATGATTTGTAGCATCCGACAACACCGCTGATACCGCTATACTCCGAAAATTAAATTTAAACCGAATTCAGGTGATGCGTTTTTTTTCCCCTCGCACTATCGCAATTATTATTATCGCCGTTAAACGCCCGATGTAGCAAATATTAATTTCCAAATCCGAAAATACAGCATCAATAAACAACAAATGTAATCACTCAAATCTATTTACAATACATAATAGAGACTAGGTCGCTAGAAATCCGGCTCGAAGGACCAAATGTTTCCTCCGATTATAATTTGAGGAGATTACCATCTGTTATTTAAGAAGGAAATTTAATTGCATGAATTAGGTACTCACGTTTTCCTTTAGAAGTCCCGGTTCTCCCGTAGTTGCTCTTGTTCCTGCACTCTGGTAATGAGGGGGAAGGGGAGAAGAAGGAAGAACTAGGATAAGTGCAATTGCTACAACCACCCAAAAAAACGGCCACCGCCTCGAAGGACCAACCCGCCGGTCACAACTAGGATTATTCTATATAAAACAATAATTTAAACCGCCTTTATGCTCGTCACGAATTGATTGCACCTTTTCCCGACGTATTCGAGAAGTTTTCAAAATGCAATCCGCTTATCAATCTCGCTTTCTTCCGCCGGGTGCCTACCACGGAGATGCCTTGTTGCCGCGTTCATTCTCAATAATAATTAAATCAAAACTGCCCAAACAATGCTTCTTTTAAATAACTGTGCCAACAGAATCTCGCCGCGTTGCACTTTTACCGAGAAATTCTCTGATAGGAGGTACGGTGTAAAAAAACAAATAAGGCCCTGAACGAGGGCTTTAAAAAACTCAGATTTAGCCCATTTTTAATAGGTCTAATTTGAAAGTTCCCAGGTACCACCTTTGGAATCTCAACCGGATCGGTTCAACTTTCAGATACATCAGAGTGTTTCCTAGGCTATTCCCGAAAAAATAACACTTTCTGGGAACGGTTGCCGCTCTTTTTCAATAGGATTTGTGGGACCGGAAACACTCGAGAATCTTCATTTTCCATCGTGGGAAGTTTAAATTTGGTTCAATCGAAACGGCGAACGGTCCCACGCTGCCTTTTAAAAATAAATGAGATCCGTTACAGGTAAGTGTTAATTTTTGGAGTCTGAAAGTGTCTGAAAGTTGCACTAATAGGATTGGAAATTCGCAGAAGCTTACCTCGGCACACCCAAATACTACATTATATTGAAAATGGGTAGTATCAGATAATTTTAAGGCCCCGGCCGTATTTGATTTTTGTACCATTGCACCTATCTAGACTTTTCTCATAATCATAGTATAAACATATCTGACTTTACCCAGTTGTCAAAAATGCTTGGCTCCATTCGTGGTTTCGGCTTGCACACTACTGGGCGCTTTCTGCTTTTTCACTCGAAATACGTTGGGGTACAAGCAGGGGAGACAAAAGAAATGAGTCTGACATTGGCTTTAGACAGAGTCGCGGAAAAGGTGAAACTCCCCACACTCGGGCTAGCGTGGTGGTGTTCCTGGAGTAAACAATATGGTGAACATGCGTAATACAAATTTTCTGTTAATTTGTTAACCTCATCAAAGGAATCTTGTGTTGCTGTGCAGCATAATAATTGCTACTAAAGGGTTTACAATAGTAATTACTGCATTAAGATAATAATGGATAATATACTGTCACGACTTAGATAGCGGCTGGTTATATGGCGATTACGATCGGCCACATGATAACGTCTAACCACAGAATAATAATTCTGTGGTCTAACTCCGCTCTCTGAAATGTGGTCGATGATATCCGACAGGCTCTCTAAGTGACCTACATATAGCTCTGCTTACTGCTACTCTCCTGGCTTCGATGCGACATTTAATTGGAAAAGTCTCGGTCAGAAAAAGGGGAAGCTCTATTAGGGAGAGTTTGTCAGGATGTGTTGAAGCTACTCCTGTCAAGAATGTTCCAGGAATATAACATTCGGAACTCCAGAAAGGAGTTCAGGAAGCAGCGTATAGTTTTCGAGGCCGTTCCAGAAGAGCACAAGGGTTTATTTACTGTTATACGGTATTCTCTCACAATTAATATTTAAATTAAGCTTGTATTGATTTGATTTCAAAAAAACTTCTCCAATAACAAAAAAAAACTCTAACTTATTTTATAGTGGCCACTATTTCTCTCAGGTGGGTTCAGAACAATGTATATGCATTAATTTTTAAATTGGACCAAAAGTACTCAATGTAGACTTTGCTGGCACGTGACTGTACTCCTCGGCCTGTATATTCATTCTCATTCTCACCCGGAGTTTGGCAACTGAACTCATCTCCTAAAGGAAAATATGTTGATTGATCTATAAGGAGTAGTTCAAATATGGTTAACGTGTTTCTTTCTTCTGTGATTAAAACATTGTCAAATCTGTCGTCTCTGAAATAGAAACGGCACAAGCGGATTTCATATTTGAATACAGGAGCTCGCAGAGATAATTAAAGAATGTTAATAGTTTGAAACTCAGTTAGATCTGAAACATTATACAGAATGTAGTCAAATAAAAAATTGTAATTTTCAAACTGAGCAATTATTCAAATAGGCAGTTGGCCTTAGGTAGGTATATCATAAAAGATTAATGTTTGAGGTTCACTTTTCCGGTTTCACAAGTTTCCCTAAGCCGTTTTTCAAATGAAATTGATCAGATTTTAGTCTATTTCATGGTATAAATAATTCTGTGGTGTGCAGGAAAAAGGGGATAAGTCTACATATCCTCGCATTGGCTTTATTGATGATTTAAGCTCAGAAATCATCTGTGCATATACTGGCAAAAGGGAATAACTCTGTTGTTATTCTAAAGTACAATTATTTAGTCATTAACTTCGGGACAATGGAAAATTTAGCAGTTTCAAAAGATATTATTTTGAATGATATTCATCCGGACTAGGGATTTCATGAATGAACTAAAAAGAAAACTAACTTTTTTTACCCACTAAAGCTGCGTTCCATCTAACTTACAAGCATAAGCGCATGCGCACGTGGATAAAAATAAAAAGCGCTTATAGCTAATACAAATAATAAAAAGTGAGTATGCTGTAACAAACCCGAACGAACACAATCAAGCATCAATGGTCGCCAGGGTGGTGTGGGTACATCAAGATAATAATTATACCGGTCGCGTAAATTCGTGGCATGCGGAGCATGATGCTTCATATTCTACCCGTTTCACCGTGTACCTACTAGGATACTTTAATCCAAATGAAAATTTTATAATACTTTCGCCACGTCTATAATGGTAAGATATTCCCTGTTTAAAAGATCATTTTAGCCATAACAACTTTATGTATCTGTTCTATATAAGTATTATTATTCTTGATGTGTGTAGGCTTTCAAGACCAGTTTCTATTGAAATCGTGATCGACTCCGGGCTGTTGTACCGTGGTACATAGAGATTTGCTCCGAACGTTTCGTCTACAGCTCGGTAGACATCATCAGGGATTACGTGTCCGAAAACAATGCTTCCGCTCCTTGTTTCTATATGGTATTTACACAAAAAACTTCAACCATAATCCAGGCCAAAAACGAGCAGTAAAAAAACCCTGGCGAATCGTGCATCCCGATGCCAAACACAACACCTCCAAGAAGAGCTAGCTCACCTAAATAATTTCCTACAGGCGAATGGCTACACCGCTCAAGAAATCAGGAGAGCCCTATGACCCAGAACCCAACATCTCACGACACCCACCGAACAAGCACCAAGAGTTTTGGGAGCTGCATTTCTCCCTTACAATCAGTCCCTTACATTAAGAACATCACTGATCGAAGCGGTAAACTCCTGCAGCGCCACAAAGTCAAAATCATCTTTAAACCTACACAACAAATTGGCAATATTTTCCGTTCAGCTAAGGACCCCATCGATCCGCTTTCTTCCGGTGGAGTTTATAAAATACCTTGCTCCTGTGGTGTTGTATACATCGGAACCACTAAAAGCAGCGTCAACACCCGCGTGACCGAACACACGATAAACTGCCGCCTGAGCGAGACAGAGAAGTCAGCTGTCGCGGAGCACACCAGCTTCAGAACGATCACGCCATATGCTTTGAAAAGACGAAAGTCATGCCCACTACTTCACACTATTACACCTGATTACATCATGAAGCAATTGACATGGAATGAAACTGCGGAGGATTAGATATCCGGAATCACGTCAGACATGAATGAGTCATCGGCGTCTGACTCAGAAGGGGGTATGACGTCACTAGACTATCACCCTATAAATAGGAGCGCTCTTCCGCTAGGGCAGTTAGTTATCAGAGAACATGTAACCGTTGATAATGTCTATCCCAGCTGTAGACTAAACGTTCGGAGCAAATTTCTATCTCAAATTATAGTATTAATCCACTCGGTGATTTTGCACAAAAAGTATAGTAATGCGAAGAAGATGCTTCAAAGTTACGAGAAGAATGATGATTTTCTAAAAAATATTTCTTATGTTTATTGCTTATTATATGTATACCTACATATTTCTTAGAATTGATACAGGATCATCAATATGCATAACAGTATTGGCAAATCAAGAACCCATCTGCACGGTTTACATGCATGTAAACGTCGGACTAGATAGATTGATTCATCTTCCCGTAATACTGTTTGTGTTTCTAGCAATTCTTAAATACAGGGTGACCCAACGAAAACGAAATAGGCAACTGAAGATGTGCGCGAAAAACGCTAAGACAGTAACTTCGGAAATGTGCGGAGATAATAATTTTTAATAAAATATCGCACTTCACTGGTTACTATCATGGTAGCTAGTGAAGAGTGACGTTGTACCTATTAAAAAATTCGGTTTTCTTATTTACAAAAAAAAAGTAATTATGAAGTGGGCTTTTTTATCGATTCGCCCTATAACATTCAGACGAAACCTAAAAAGTGAGACATCGTTGTAAAGAGAATTCAAGTAGATTTCAAAATAATGTAGGTATCGCTCGATGTGTATCCACTATGATGATAAGCACATGGGTAGCTACCTCTGTCAAAGGGATGAACTTGGTAGTTTAATTTGTCACTAGAATATGTCCCTCTCGATAACAAAATTGACTTGTTTCGGGATTTTTCGCGCACATTTCATCAATTCCAAACATTGGGCCTAGTGGGTTTTTGTTGGGCCATCCTGTATTTCACTATAATAGACACGCATTTGAAGCATTAGAATGTGATCAGCCGGACTTTAAGTTAGGTAGTGATTTTTTACTTAAAATCGTAACAACTAAAAATCAATTGTTGCCCATTTTCTGTAATTGAGTTGGGACATCTGTAAAACATTGTAGGTATCGTGTGATCCACAAAATTTTTCATCAACTAGTGCTTTGGAAGAGAGAGAGAGATAGCTATTGCAGTCTTGTCTGAGCTCATTGCACCTGAGCACACCTACCAATAGTTTGCATTTTATCTGACAGACTAGCAGACATGCTTCATTTTTTCCAAGGCACTAGTTGATGAAAAATTTTGTGGATCACCCGATACATTTTAAAGATTTATAACTACACAGTACCTAAGTGTAAGAATCTTAAAAATGCGAAGGCGAATGTTATCCAGCGAGATACGTTTTGCATAAAAGGAAAAGAAGCTTACTAGACATTTTTTACAAGAACTGGAACAAGACAGAATATCAAACTCTCACGCTCAGAGAAATATTTTAAAATTCAAGTTTACAGCAACTGATTAAAATTTTATGACATTATTTAAAATTCACATACCTATTTCCTGAGCGATTCAATACTTAGGGACTATTTTGATTTTTTTGAAGCATTCCAGTGAATAAAAATTGAGTTCTTCCATAGTAATATTGGTACCTATAAAGTATTGCAGATCTCTCGATAAAGTTACGTCAACATAACAGTCATAACACTCACTAGATGTTTGTTATAAACATTGCAGTTTATTAAGGCTGTACATACCTATATTCTTTAATACATTAATACAATAATTTAATACAATGTAATTGTCATGCGTGGCTAAATTAATATTGCTATAACAAAAATTATTGTTGGTGAATTCGTTCTACAAAAATAAATTAGAAAACAATGTTGAAAAATTTTACAGGGGTACTATGTACCTAAGTGACGAGATAGGTGGTCTTAAAGTACACCACTAATAAGTGATCAGCCTATATAATTATTACATTTAGTGTATATAGGCACTAAAACTGATCGAGTTGCCAAGCAGTATCGATCGTTCAAGAAACTTCACTAATGAAGATAGTTTTGGTGTTCTGTCATCGAGACATGCACGGTAATAATTTTGAAGTACATAAATTGGTTAAATAGGTACCAACGTTTGTGTACACTCCCATTTCTATAAGCATCGCGGTTTCTTTCATCTCCGTGTAGTTTTTTAGTTAGGTTTGTAGATTTAAGATATAAAGGTTAATAAGACCCGCCTATAAGGTAAATTAATTAAAATTTAGGAAAGTATGCGGTTTCTTACAACTTTATGACTACATACAAGAATATACAGACATATATGTTAACTTATATTTAAAAATGAGTTAAAATAAAATTATTGTACTATGAATACATGAACACAAAACAAAAACAATTCAAGACATAGGTATCAACGAAAATTCTTTGGTAAAAAATAAAATCATTGAAAAAATGATTTTTTCTTGTAGACAGTCAGCCTTGAGGTGTGCATTATGGATCAATCCTATACAAAATTTCGTTCAATTATCTACACTCTACACTATTTCGAAAAATAAGAAAAATATTTAAAATTTCTTTTTTTTTTTTTAACATTGCTGTATAAACAAATAAGTTTTTCTATACACGTTTTTAAATATTTTGAGGTCTCCATAAATATCCACTAAAAGGGGTTTCAGACAATAAAATTTTAATTTTTTTTAATATATCTGCTCTTAAACATATATTTTAACAATCCATATATTTTCTGATTTTATTCCTCCTCACTTTTACTTCCACGAGTCCAGACTTGCGTGAAAATTGGAAATGGTTAGTATGTACAAAACATGATTGTGATGAGGCGTTGAAATTTCTTTAACAAAAGTCTCGTCTCATCAGGAAATTGAACTAGGAGTTTCCGGCTCACATGCCGTTGTTATCCCCAAAGAGCCGATTTGAGCTAAAAAAGTTCAAGTGATGTCCACTATCAAAAATATGCTCATATTATCATAAATATGCCATTAGGAATAATTTTTCTATAGGTTTTACAAAAATAAAATAATTTATTTGAAGTATGAAAACAATAAATTCAATACCTACATAGTTTGTCGTCATGGTTAAGTAAAAATTTTCTTATTATTGGCCTTCTTTTAAGGTTGAAACCCCGGACAGTAGATTTTAGTTTCCTATATTCTATTATTTTTAAAAAAGTTCAAATGATAGTAAAAGCTTCCACATTAAATTTTTCTATGTTTCAAATGAGGAATTTTTTCTTTTTTCGCTTTTTATCATAATATTAATATAGACCACAATAGCCACAATAGACCTTTTGTCGCAGTGGAGGTGTCGCAATAATGTGACAAAAACTCATGACAAAATACAAATTTAATAATTTAAATCTATACTACATAACATCATAACAATCAAAAATTTCGAATGGTGTTCGTTTTTATAATAACACCCAAGTTCTAATAGACATAGACAAATTGTGGACGGAATTCCTAAAAAATAACCCTTAATTCGCCGTTGGACGGAATTTCAGTACCAAATGTTAGTTGTCCGCCGCCAGGCGGCGGCAAAGCACATATTATGTGTATCATTCCGCCGCGCTTGCGTAAATTATAACATTTTCGGCGGATTTCTGGATTATTATTATGAACTTCCGCCGCAAGGCGGAACTCTAAGTTTAAATGCACAATTCCGCCGGCGGAACTCTAGCCACACCGTATATTAAAATCTATATTATTCCATGTAAGTAGTTGAATATTTTATTGTCGTGAATTGCTTTGGTTACGGAGCTAAAGATACATTAAAACTGTTGACAGAAACCTCCTAGATTTTCTTAGCAAAATCTTTGAAATCCTTTCTTCGTGTGCTAAATAGTCTTCGATTTTTCTCGGATAACCTGCAGTGAATTGTCTCAATTATGGTGAAACCTCATTTATCAGGATGATTTGGCTGACATTTTTCACTGGGTTCAAACTAAATCGAGTGGAACCCAATTCCTCTTTAAAAACTTTGGGATCCTTTTTGGAGTAAAATCAATTTTGCAATAATTGATTAAGATACAAGGCATAGTATTTGTCTGGTAAGCATGGGAGTTTCTTACTAACCCACATTTCTTTTCCTGATTTTTAATTAGAATCTACGATGACGTAAGGTCGAGTGTCGCTGGCCTCCAACTATTTAATATTGACTCAGATGATTATTATTATTTATTATTTGGAAGCAGACGAAGGCAGAAAAATACATTTCAGACAACAAATTCGAGGATATTTCAGGGACTTATTGACCTATCTTGTTTTAATTATTGATGCCATGTTATCCTTTTGAGTTTGCTTATTTGTGGACTGTTTAAGATTTCATTGGAACGCTATTCTAAAAGAAAGAAAAAAAATCATTTTTTTTTTCTAGGGGCGAGAAATGGGTGCGAAATTGGATTATTGATGAGTTGAATGACTAAGTTCTTGGAACGTAATCTGTGATTCTTTTATTATAGCAGAATTACCTAAATCCCAATAGAAATAATCCTGAAATAGGTAGAAAAAACCATCACATGGATATAAAATATTTATAACTAGCCCGATTGCCTGCAAGTGATAGACGCGATTCCTTGTATGAGGTAATAAATAATGTACCAGGTGTCCCAACACTAGTGTCCACCCCCTAAATCGAGCTTAATTTTAAAGATAAAAAATTGAAACTTTGAGGATTTGTGGACTTGATATAGGACCACGGAATGGCATAATTAGTTTTCTTAAAAAACATTTTTAATATCTTTTTAATAATCACCTTTTTCATGAGTCCATACTACGACACTGTCCAGTGCAGGTTCAGTGTGCCGGCTAGCCCAGCAAGAGCCGTCCTTCTATTTATTTGGACCTTATTTACTTTGTCATAAAACTGATTGCACCTACCGTTTTCAGATTATATTGATTATATTGTTCAGATTATTGTCTACCTGTCATTGCTATATAATTTTATTTTATTTAATTAAAGCCTTATAATTAGTTTTTTCACATTTCTTTCAAGCGATTTTGATTTTATAAATCGATTTCTACGTATGTATTGAAAAAAAATCAATTTTTTTTTCGACAATTTACTACCATCTTACAGTTTTTTATCGCTGGCGCCCGAACTAAATATTTTTTAATGAAACTGATTATGCCATTCCGTGGTCCTATATCAAGTACACAAATCCTCAAAGTTTCAATTTTTTATCTTTAAAATTAAGCTCTATTTAGGGGGTGGACACTAGTGTTGGGACACCCGGTACAAGCAAACGTATTAGGTATATTCGAAGATAATGTTTTCTACTTATTTAACTTCTAACCTGTATGATGATTTTATATATCAACAAAACTTTACAATATCATATACCTCAGAATATGTAAATATAATAAATGAAAATTCCCACGACGGCTTGGGGTGTAGTTAATCTGATAATAATTATATTATCGATGTTAAGAAAAACACGTTTATGTGCACGCGTTTATAGTTTCATGCCACAGCATACGTTCTGGATTTTCCATCACTTCTGTCGAAACTGATTATTTATTTTAATAATCCAATTATAAATTATTTTGATTCTTTAAATAGAAAGCAGTAATAACATCTATGACATCTGAAATTTTATTTTATCTGGCTTATTGTGAAATTTGTATGCTTTTTAGGATTATTCTCATAATAATGAGTGAAAAATAATTCATAAATATCCCTTGTAAGCAAGGGATTTGCGTGTTAATTAGTGTATCATATCAAGGTATAGAAGTTAATTATTCAACTCTATTCATCCATCCACTTGATCAGGAACCCGGATTTGACTAAAAGATTACATGGTCTTGAACATCTGAGAAAAATAGTTGACCCGAGCCTGTTTTACACGGGTTTTATTATGCGAAGTGTTCAAAAGATGTGGCCCGTTTGATCCCACCTATAGGATGAGGTCAGGCAGAAATACAAGTCGAACCGCAACGAGGTTCAACTCGTTACACGTACCCTATTTCAGACTTCTTTCATGTATAGAACCGCATCGCTTTGGAATAGCATTGCCAAGGGGTGTGTTTCCTGGGGAATACAACCAGAATGCAATGATTCAAAGTCAACGTGAATCGATATCTGCGCATGCACACCTCCCAGAGAATACAAGGGATTTCCCTGCAGTACATGTGCATTTTTTTATAAAAAAAAAATGATAGTAGACAGTAAGATTTATCGACCGTAGGAGATACTTTTTGGGGTCAAATAGGTACATCGTCTAGCATGTGTAATAATAATAATATTTATTAGTTTCCAACAGGGAATAATACACACCCAATTACAAGGTACTTATTAATACCTAAAGAAATGATAAACAATAAATCCATTCAGAGACAAAAGAAAAGTACAAAAAATAACTGAGATTCACAGTTCAAAATAATCCAAAAAAATCCAAAATACACCTACAAAACTACATAATCCCTTGATGACAAAATTTAAATATTGTTTATTATTCATATTAAAGTAAATTTAAATTAAAAATGGTAATTCAAGGTAAAAAAACAAATTTAAAAGATTTAAGTAAAACAAATCCAATAAAGATTCTCAACTATGCTCCTCCGAGACAATGATAACCACCATGTTTAAGTTGTCAAAGTGAAGATCACAAAACTGTGAGATACTGTTGGCAAATTTTAATATAAGAAAAACTGGAGACTTCCCTAAAACATTAGAGTTATAGTGAAAACGGTAGAATAATGAGCAACTTCTGGAGTTAATTCGAGGGATCAAAAACGAGAGTTTTCCCAACAAATATGGACAATTTATAAAATTATCCAGGAGGTTGAATAAAAACGCAACAACAATAACAACTCGTCTAAATTCCAACGAACGCACCCCAAACCTGGATAGAAGAATTTCATGTTCAAAACCTCTATAGGAGGGTAAACGATGACACCATCCAACAACGAATGCCGCTTCTGCCTCGAAGACGAAGAAATGACGAAGCACGTTGTGTGCCATTGCGAAAGGACTAGCTAGGTCCCGGTTCCTGTGCTTATAGGCGCTGAAAGACCTACGCCAGAGAGCCACATAGGTCTCCCAACAGTCTCTGGAAGTTGGTAAAACAACTAGAGCTGGAAGAGGAGCCAAACCATAGGGATGGCACAATAGATCTCAACAGGTCGCAGTGCACACCTACAGAAGGTCTCCCACTACAATCTACAAGGTAGCTTAATGAAGAAACGAAAATATGTCATAAGTCAATTGAAATAAGTTACTATTAAAACGTTGGCACGTGAATCGGTTTTCTTTGGACATCTCCCCCGTAAACTGACACTTTGACTGAGCCAAGTGGTAGGCAGCACGAAATTTCCAATTAACGTCAATTAAATATACCTAAACTACTCACAACAAAAAATTTTAATTAATTTGATCAAATGGGTGATTAAATAATCACCCAATGGCAAAAATTCATCGAATAAGGAAAAAACTACAAATATTTATTTAAATAACTTAAAAACAATTTAATTAGATAAATAATTTTTAATAATTATTCAGTTCACAATTTACTAAAAAATTAATCATGCGGCCTAAAAATAGTGGTCAGAGTTAGTTAAGGAGGTGTGTAACTTTGTAAGTCACGTGAGATTCAGAGGCTGATTGAAATGCTTGAATGTAGAGTCCTCTTAATAATTAGTACACCAATATATCTGGCGGTCAAGGGTGGTAAATATTAACACCAAGCAATTTAAAAATTATACTAACAAATCAATAAATATACACTATGGATCTATAAATAATGTTATAGGAATAAAGAAATTGACAATTTGTCTTAAGTTTCTTTTTTTAATCAATTCAAACTAAAATACAGTCTTTTGCTTTTGGTTTTCCTCTTTTGTCAATTGCTTTTCCTTATTTGTCAAATGAGTTTCTCATTTTTCTATCTATTAATGATTATAGTCATTGATTTATCAATCAATTTCCTTATATGTCAAATCAGTTTCACTTTATGTCAATTGCTTTTCCTATTTAAGTGCAATGACAGTATCATAATATTGGAAAAGCATTTGATAAATGGGAAAACCATTTGACAAATCAGGAAAAGCAATTGACAAAAGACGAAAACCAAAAGAAAAAGACTCTAAGTTGTATTATTCTATGCCACGGTAAGTATTTATCCGAGTTGCGGCGATGTATCCGAGTTGCGGCGATGTATCCGAGTTGCGGCGATGTTAAATACGCGAGTTTAGGGCTGTTGGAGTTGATTCTGAATTGAAATCTAATATTGAACATTACGGATGTGCACTGTACAGTGTGTCCTAATTTGCTTGATTTTGGCTGTTTCGGCCATTTTCAGGCCAGATAGAGAAAAAGTAACCTAAGTGTCTTAAGTTACTTTTAAGTCTTACTTAAGTAACTTAAGCTCGATTTTCGTGAAACGCGAAAATGTGAAAACAGCATCGAGATATCTCTAACCGTTTCCGAGATATCGGCCAATTTTGACATTTGACAGATTTTGAAAAAGTGCCATAACTTTTTTATTCGTGATTATTTTTTCATGCAATAAAAACTTTCTACAGGCAGTTTTAAAATCAGAATGCAATGCATTAATCAAAAATTTTTTATCCCCCTTGTATTTTGAGATAATACGACATACTTTCTTATTTTAAATATAAATCATAATTGGCTTTGACTTCAAAAAATCACAAAAAAATCAAGCTTCATAAAAAATATACGGTCGGGGTACTTTATCACATCATCTGAGAAAAAAATCAATAATGATATTATCATTAACAATAACACTAATAATAATTACCTTTTTTTATTGAAAATGCACATGCACTGCAGGGAAATCCCTATGACGCTCTGGGAGCGGTGCATGAGCGGAGATATCGATTCACGTTGGCCTTGAATGTAGGTTGTATACTTCGGGAAACACGCCCTTTGGAATGCTATTCCAAAGTGATGCGGTTCTTTACATAAAAGAAGTCTGAAATAGGGTGGTACGAGGTATAACGAGCTGAACCTGATACGGATGAGCGTCTGCGGCTCGGCGTGTATTTCTGCCCGGTCTTGATCTTGGTGGGATTAAGCGGGCCACGTCTTTTGAACACCTTCCATCAAAATATCTGTAAAACAGACTCAGGTCAGCTACTCTTCTTCGATGTTCGAGAGTGTCTAAATTTTTTGTCAAATCTGGGTTCCCAATCAAGCGGATGGCTCTTTTCTGAATAAGAGTCGAGTAGTCTCAGCGTATGTTTGGGAGCTGAACTCCAGACATGTGAGCAGTACTCCATCAAGGATGGTCGGATTTGAGCCTTGTATAAGAGGAGAAGCTGTTGTGGTGTATAAAATTTCTTCGTACGGAAGAGTGTTCCAAATTTTTGAGAAGCACTCTTCGCTAGACCTGCAACACGATCATGCCAAGACATGTTCGCTCCGAGGCTCACCCCAAGTAAACGAAGAGATGACGCTGGGGTAAGAGAGTGTCCCGCCATCATCATATCTGGCTCCAAAACGTTGGTCTTTTTGGAGAAGATGGCTGCTTGGGTTTTTCCAGCATTAAATTGGACTTGGTTTCTATCGCCTCAAGTTAGAATGTCTCGCAAGTCATTGTTAAGTATGGCAACTTCTTTCTCCCTGCGAGTCTGTGCGTCGATGGCAGATGTTCGTGCATCTAACGCATTTATTTATCATCATCATACATCTTATAAACCAACTTAGCAATTCACCTTAAAAACTCACCTTAAAAATTTCCCTTATTACGCAGGACTATTTATCGAGACAGGAGAAGTAGATATCGAAATGCCGTTTTCACTGTTGTCATAAAGAAGCTCAGAAGGAGCGATAAAAGAAAAGTTTTTTTAAGTTTCCAATGCCTTTAAGTAGGTAAAGTCCAACTTAATAAAAAGGTTAACTTATAAATTCATCAATGATTCCAAATAAAATCGTATAATAACATGACCTTTCAATTATTAAACGAAATTCTATATCTCAACTTGGTAAGTTTGACTAAATTTTAATAACTCCATAAAAAAATTTCGTTAAAAAAACAAATACTGCCTAACCATTCATGTTAACTAATAAAAAATTCATCTAAAGCCAGCGAGGAGGGCAGTGGTATGGCGAGCCATATGTTTTAGGACGTATTTTAGTCCAATAAGCTAATTACTTGTTAATGGAATTAAACTTTGGCATTTCAATAATTAACAGGTTTTAATCTATTCTTTTTTCCAAATTTGTCCCTCAAAATTATCTAAGCAAAGCACACCTACGAGTATGTAGACCTTGTGAACGGAAAAAACTCTCTTAATGGCATATTAGTTAAAGGTTGATTATAAAGACTTACTATTTGTATGTATACCTGCGGAGATGACTCGTTCAAAGTTCTGACTGCTGCTAGGTAACTCGGTAGCCTCTTCTTTATTTCACAAAATCGCCCACTCCATTTAACACTTTTATAAACTTATGCCTCCGTAAAGCGTTGTATCCCGTCCCGTCCTTTTCTCTATAACCTCGGAACACCACTGAATTTTGTTCTCTTAACTTTACTTCTAAATCAACTCTTTTTGGGAGTTTCTTGGAGTTCTGTAGTCAGCAATGTCAGCGTACATTCATTGAAATACACCAACATTCATTAACCTGCTACGAAAAAAAACCGCGAAGCTGGCTCTTCCCAATAGCCTGTATAGGTCGATTTCCTGTTGTTTAATAAACGTCCGTTACTTGTTTAATGCTTATAAATCAAGATCAAATTAAAATACTGACACATGATACTAATCGGAGACCGTTTCATAACATTAGTTTTACAAGATGGAGTATACAAGACAATACTCTGTCTTGAATTAAGACGGGGAATAACAAAATACAATTGGTTCAATAGCATCCCACAATCAACGCCATTGTTAACTAAATTATACAAAAATCGAATGGCCGCGACCACACGTCTTGTTTCCAGTGGTGTAGATTTGAAATTTTGCAACAATGTAAAGTGATCGAATCCTCTTTCCGGAAAAATACCATATTTGATCCAATATAAGAACTTTAGAAATTGTCTCTGTACAGACTCTAGGTTAGAAATATGTGTTTTATAAATAGGAAACCATACTAGAGAAGCATATTCAAGTCTAGACCTCACAAGGGTGTTAAACAAACCAATTAATGCATTAATACTGCTAAAACTTCTGCAGTTTCTGTAAATAAATCCGTACATTCTGTACGACTTGCTAACTACTTCCGAGATGTGGTTGGAGAAGGTAAGTTGTTTGTCAAACAGCACGCCCAAATCTCTTATGATGCCTGTTTTATTTAAGATGCTTTTATGTATGGCATAGTCGAAATTTATATTTGTGTTCCTTTTAGAGAATGAAACAACACTGCATTTAGATGTGTTCAACTCTAGGTGGTGATCTTTACACCAAGAGGTCAAATTATCAATATTCTGCTGAAGAAGCATGCAGTCGTTTTGAGAAGTGATGTTCATATAGATTTTAAGATCATCCGCATACATTAATGAATTGCATGTAAAGATTTGAGGCAGATCATTAATAAAAAGTATGAACAGAAGAGGACCTAAGTTAGAGCCTTGCGGTATACCTGAGGAGCCAGAAAAAGCAGGAGACACGAAGTTTCTATACCTTACATACTGTTTCCTATCAATAAGATATGACTCATTCAATGATTTCAGAGAAGGAGCCAAACCATATGATTCCAGTTTCTGCAACAAGATACAATGATCAATTCTATCAAATGCCTTCTGAAAGTCAGTATAAATTACGTCTACTTGGCCTCTGCCGTCAATAACTTCAGATAAAAACTGACAGAATGTAGTCAAGTTGGTTACGGTTGACCTCCTCTCGACAAATCAATGCTGCGATGGTGATATATAACTTTTGATATGACCGTAGATGCGCCTATATATAATTGATTCAAAACATTTGGAAAAGTTGCACAATAAAGAAATGGGTCGATAGTTGATCTCTGCAGCATCTCCCTTCTTTAAGACAGGAGTTACATAAGCTCTCTTCCATAAATCAGGAAAAATGTGGGTTTCAACTATAAGATTAAACAAAACTACAAGAGGCTTTGAAAAGATAACTGCGCAGTCCCTAATTAAAAATGCTGGCAGGCCATCTGGTCCTACAATAAATGAATCTTTAGTCTGTTTCAAATGGCGAAGAATTTCGTCCTCAGATATTTTAGTAATAAAAAGGGGTAGGTCGCATAGGTTGTTGAGGTTGGTGTTAAGTGAAGTGAAGGAAATCAGAAAGTTGATGGCAAAGTTGCCGGTATAGCCGGAAATGGTGAGGGGTTGTAAATATTTTAGTCCAGCTTGTCAAAATCGAAATTACACACATACAAATTTTTAGACTTCTACTCCCAGGACTTCTCCATATAAAAATGCCCTAAGCTTCTCGCGCCTCACCCTGTATATCGGTCAGAGAGTTTAGGTCACAAAAATTAGAGATCCGATTAAAGCAGGTTGACATAACGTACGTAGGCGATTTTAGAAGTACATTATTTGACCTTGTTATGCTCAAGGGAAACGTTTTTATATTTCTAGAATTTGAGCGAGGGATATGACAATTAAAAAGTGGAAGCAGTGATGAGCAATCGATACGGTTGTGAAAGAGACAGTATAAAAATTTAATAGCGACAAGTTTCTGCCTCTTCCCCAGTGACATAAAGTCGAATTGATTCAGCAGCAAGTCGTGATCAAAGCTTCTAGTGGGATATTCATTATACACCCTATAACTTAGCAGTCTTAAAAAACTTCTTAGGTTAAAACCTCCTCTGAAAATGCTCGACATGATAAATGTGATATGAGTAGTAGGGCGACCACACAATACTGAAGTAGCCTAATTTAGGTCTAACATGGGAGTAAAATTAATCTTTAATGAATTAATATTTATAAAATCTCTGCAGTTCCTACTTATGAATCGCAGCATTCTCGTGGCAGATTGGGATACACATGAAATATGGGATCAGTAAAGGGAAGACCATGCATGCACTATCGAAAATGACCTCACGATCCCTTATGGAGTTCGCATGGATAAAGTTGGTAGAGTTAAGTATAACTGAATACAAGAAGGTTGTTTTTCTTGATAAAAGTGACCGCTCGACATTATTTGTCCACGTTTATCTAGAGATTAGTGTCAACACACTACCGCTCCAAACCATCAACGCAATTTTGCAACGCTTGGAAATCACTGAGCTTATTAATTACTGAAAAATAGGATAAATAAGAATAGTAGGGGCTGCAAATTAGAGCCCTGGGGTACCCCAGACGTGGAGTGTACTGCTCTGAGACATGACCACTACATAATACATATTGATGCCATAAATGATAGGTAAGAACTGAAGAATGACACTAATCGGGAAGAAAAACCAAAGCAATCCAGTTTTGGTAATAAAATATATGGTCAATTCGACCAAAGGCCTTCGAGAATAGACAAATACTGAATTAAAGTTGCGACTCACTGAAGCTTTCGTAAAAGAAGGTGAAGACGTATCTTCTTATTTATTTGATGTGCCCTATTATACTGGCTTGATGATCGATAAAATAATGGAATAACAAACCACCTTTCTCGATCAGAAAATGATGGAAAATTCAACATCGCTAAAGCAGAGCCTCGAAGATAAATTTACCTTTCTTGAGCAGATAATGCTAGAAATTACCACAACGCTAGAACAGAAAACAATGTAAAATTACTCAGGGTTAGAGTAGAACATGATAGAAAATCCCTCAAGGCTAAAAAGGACGATGCTGAAAAATTAAATAGCACTAGAAATCAAAATCGGGGAAAGTACCAATGTGTGGAGCAAAATTTGCCCAAAATGAATAAAAGTTTTTCATAATATTGATGAGGTGTACTTGTTTGAATAGCATTTTTAACGAATACTGAGACTTTATACTTATAATAATTATTAGACATCGAATATAAATAATACTAATTTTGACGTATATTTCTTCGTCACATCTATTCTCATCGAAGTATTGGAAGTGAATTTGAAAATTGGAAATCCAAGTTTCGCTTATTGCTCTTTTTGTTTGGTTACTTTGTTTTTGTTTCACTTTCATCTTTTAAATTTTAAAGGTTATGTGGAGTGGAATTATGGGCAAGTCAAACGTCATTATCATCAATAGTGTCAATAGTGTGACATTTACCAAAATTTACCGAGATTCTGCACCCGGTAAATTTCTGTGAAATTTACCACGTTCCGTTTTATAATTTGACAGTGGTAAATTTTAAAATTGTGTCATTAATGATTATTCTGGAACACATTCCGGTAAATTTTGTAAAATTTACCTCAAATCGGAACACGCTAAAAGATATTGACATGTGAGATGTAAAATATCAAAGTCACATACGTGCCATCCTTTAGCAATAGGGGATGTGCGTCTGACCGAAGACAGCTAATGTGTAGATAATGAGTGATGTTTACTTTTCATTGAGATCTCTTGTTTCATAAAATGTGGTCCATCTCGCTATCGCTTCAGTACCTACTCATTCTGCCTACATTTTTATATAAAATCCAGCAAAGATTTTGTTTTTCATAAGCTTAGACTGTAGCTTTCAAGTATTTATTTTATAACGCCCTTTGGATCTTCATTTCATCTTTTTATTATTTACAGAAATAAAAAAGTACTAATTGGCTTGTTTATGGAAATAAATATCTGAACTCAAACATTATCCTGAAGCCAGATAATAAATAACTCCTCATCCATACCTCGGGCAACTTTACTTTCTATTTCGAGAAATGCTAAGTCTGTGTTATTTCATTGAAATAAATTTAACTTCAATTTAAATATCTGCTTATTGTTTGTGGGTACAGTCAAGAAAAATTATTACAACTGAATAAAAGCCACTTGTCTGAAATATATTTTATCCTTAGAATTTTTTTTAGAATCATCCTTAGAATGATAATTTTTTCATGAGAAATATTTTCATTACGAAAAGTATCAAGTTTATATTTTTTCAGCATATAAATAATCCAATTGAATAATAATTTATTATATGTAGGTATTAATGAACCTACTAGTTAAAGAGTCCTGTGTTAACTTGAGATAAGTACCTACCTGATAATAAGTTGAAACTACTTACTTTAACCCTACATTGGCGATTAAACTAATTTCACTAGAAATTTAGGATTAAAACTCAGCCATCACTACTTGCTCTCTCATTAGTTTTTTTTTGTTTTGTTATAATTATTTTTCTTTTAACTAAAGTTGCTGTGAACGACAAGCTTTCTAATTGACAACGTTAAGTAATAGGTACTTACTACATAAATGGTAAATGGAATCTCTCTCTACTCTCTTCACTCCTACCACCCTGTACTCTCAATCACGAATTTTACTGGCAACAAGGAAGTGGTTTCCGTGGGAAGTCTTGCTGTCAATATCTTTATCAACATATAGATGAAGAAATCGTACCTACACAAGATTGTTAATAATTCGATGCTCATCATTGGGATCGGAAACGTTAAGAGATACGAGGTTGGTATTAGAGAAAGGTTGTACTATTTTATATTTATTAAGAATAAGGAACAAATTTTAAGAAAAAAAATTTTCTTTTTTGAAATAAGAAGACTAAATTAAAAAAAAATTAATATGTACTGAATGACATGAAAAATATGAAAATTATGGAAATACCAAATAATTAAAATAATTAATTTATTTCCAATAATAAAAACAGCGCCGGATTAGAGGTTTGCAGCGCCCTAGGCTAATTAAATAACAGCGCCCCTTTTTATTTGAATTTTAGTAATTGTCGCCCTCTCTCCCCTCTTATGGAAAAATCTCTATCTAAGGAATGGCAAAGAGCAATTTTTTGTATGTAAAATTAGACATTAATAGAAAGAAATGTGTAGGTATTTCATTAGATAAATTCTGCTGCGCTGTTTGTGAGTGAATTATGTCAAAGATATGGTAGCATTATAGAGTCCAACCGGGGGGTCTGGGGGGTACGGAGTACCCCCCAGGAATTAGGGGGGTTCGAGAAAATTTTTGAAAAAACAAGTGCGAAAATGTTAATCACACTATAAGGAATAACTGCATTTATATACTGTTAGCTATACATTTTCGCATTACGTTCAAGCATTGGAAAGGTCTGCCGGATAATATATAGAGTTGGATAGAAGTTGGGTTAGAGCCACCATCTGGTTTTAATATGGCCAAAGCCTTCGTTGTTCGATATCGTCAATTCAAGAACCAAGACATGAATATTTGTATCACGAATTTTTCAAGAAAAGGAAAATAGTATAGAACTCTAGGTACCTAATTTTATTATAGAAGAACATGAATCAGGTTCGGCGTTCCGCGGGTAGTCTGTACAGGCCAGAGCCGTTCTAAGATATTTGGGGCCTATGGGCCACTGAAAGTATGCGCCCTTTTCTCAGATGAAATGCGTAAATAGGATAGCTAACGCTGGGAATAAGCCAATGACGACTGATGGATTACAAATAAGTTAGTGCAGTATGAATTCTAAATAATTTAACACTAGTTATGTATGTCCAGCTCCAAAGAAAATGCGCAGCAAGCGAAATTATTTTCAATGTTAAAAGTTACGCAATTTCCCACTACTTAGTTAAACATGTAGGTACTGAGATGTGAAAACTATAATAACTAAATGACTAATAAATAATCACAAAAAATATTATACTTCAATAAAAACATCCGCCACCAAAAGGCTTGCGCCCCTTGCCTATAGCCCTATTAATTCTGTGGTTAGAAAGGCCCTGATTATGTAATATTGTGAAAAGTTGCCCAGGATCCTGCACGCGCCCCCCGCCTCCTTGGCTATACTACCCACCCAGTAATTAATTTTATCATATTTTGATAATTTTTGTTATTGTTATGAATTAAGATGTTTTTTTCTCCCGTCCGCCGCCCCTATGAACTTGTCGCCTGCGTGCGGGCAGTAGGTAGGTATTATATTATCCTAACTCGGAAATGTATATTTCATTATTTTTAGTACCTAAGTATTTATGCATTTACACATTTACAAGTTTTAAGGGCGCCTCCGGCGCCCCACCAAGCTTTGCGCCCCTAGGCTACAGCCTAGGTAGCCTTGTGGGTAATCCGGCGCTGAATAAAAACGACATGGCTAAAATAGGAAAAATAGATTTTTGAGTTTTTTCAGGTTATTTCAACAACACCTGAAGTTTTCCTAAAGTTTTATTTCAAATTCTTTAGAATTAAAAGGTTAAAAGGAGGTTAAAATATTGCAACTTTTCTCTTTTTTTTTGCCGACCTCGTTTCTGCGACCGTTTCTGCGATCCCAATGGTGAGCGCCGAATTATTGTTGACCATCCTGTATAGGGAGATTCATCAAAAAGAACAGATTTGGTCTGACATTTATAGGCAATTAAAAGAAAACTGTTTGAACCCATTTCAAAGGGAGACATTTTATAGAAGTGGTTGTTTCCTCATTGTTACCCAAAAGAGGGGGGGGGGCTATTTTTATTTCAGAATTTTTTAAAATTTAAATATGAAATTTTAACTTTTTCTAAAAATTAATAATTCATAAACATGACAATAATTTTGCAAAAAAACCTTTTTATGAAAAAAAAATAAGAAATTTAAATCAAAAAATTATAATAATAGATAAGGAAAAATCAACGAAAATAATATGAGAATTTTATAAAACACATTACCAACATATATTTTAATGTGATAAATGGTAAAATAATAAATAAAACAATTTTATTTTATTTATTTATATTAACGTGTCTCGACTACTTTGGTCATTGACACAGGTACAACGGGTTGAACATAAATATTGTAATTATACATGAATTGTGCAGTATATACACGGTGCAGTACATTTTGGTTGGTAGTCTGTATCTAGATTTGTGTACAGTTGTGATTGCAGAAAGCTAATCACTGCTTCATACTGATCTGAAGACCCGAGGATCTCCTTTGGACTTCTTCCCAAGCCAAATTTTAGGCGCGTGTCTTGGTATTTTGTGCATTCTAGGAGAATGTGTTCCACCGAGAGAGTGGCTTGATTACAATGTTGACAGGTGGGGGTGGTACTGGATGCCACTAGATGACCGTGTGTTAGACAGGTATGACCGATTCTTAATCTTCGTATAATAATCTTATCTCTTCTGGTCATCTGTCCTAGTTTCGGAGGGTAAATTGTTGGTTGAATTGCCTTTAGCTTGGTGTTGGACCTATCCCATTCGGTTTGCCATTTGGATGTGGTCTCTTTCCTGATTTCGCCAGGTCTTTGGGGAGCTGGATGTTGCTAACTGGTAGATCTGTTGATGTTGCCTCTTTGGCGGCTTGGTCAGCTAGTTCGTTGCCCGGTATTCCTGTATGCGATGGAACTCAGATTATGACAAAGGAGATTCGTTTGATAGAAAGTAAGTGGATTTTCTCGTGTATTCTTTGAACTATTGGGTGGTTATTATACAGGGTGTTGATTTTCAAAGCGGGCCATAGGGGATTAGCATTGCGAAAGTGGTTTTTGAGGATTCCTGCTCGCCGTTTAAACTGAAAGAAATGGTTTTGGTATCAAAATGAAGCTAAAATTATTGCGCATAACGCTTGACATCAGAAATTAATTTAATTTCACGTTGTTTTCTAAAATTCTTCAGTAAAAATTCAAGTAATTGTTAATGTTTAATCACAAAATAGCATGCCTTGCTCAAACAATAATGACGTTTCTACGTTTTGACAATCCAATAATAAAACATTGGTCTATTAAAAAAATTCACGGCAAATAAATCGCGAACCCTAACTGGCTACACTGTAGTAGGTTTTCACCATAAAGACTCTTTCTTAGTTTGTATAACCCATTTTTAAATAGAACCAGACTTTATTATTACCTACTGACTTATAAAGTTTTATTATTGGATTGTCGAAACGTAGAAACGTCATTATTGTTTATGCAAGGCATGCTATTTTGTGATTAAATATTAACAATTACTTGAATTTTTACTGAAGAATTTTAGAAAACAACGTGAAATTAAATTAATTTCTGATGTCAAGCGTTATGCGCAATAATTTTAGCTTCATTTTGATACCAAAACCGTTTCTGTCAGTTTAAACGGCGAGCAGGAATCCTCAAAAACCACTTTCGCAATGCTAATCCCCTATGGCCCGCTTTGAAAATCAACACCCTGTATATATATGATTTATTGACTGTACTGCGTTTAGTGAGTCGTACGCTGCTTTCTGCGTTTGAACTTTGAAGTTTGAACTTCCTCAGGGTTTCTTGCGAGGTGGTGACGCGGAGAAGCCAATTGAATCTGGGGTTTTTGAAGCGTCTGCATAGTAAACTGTATCGAACTGACTGGTGTTTATCATCAGGTTGAGAAATTGTTGTTTATATGTTGACGTGGAAGCTTCTGATTTCTTGAGTTGGTTGAGCGATGTGTCAATCCTTGGTAGAGTTCTTGTCCAGGGTGGGGTTTCAGGGGAACATTACTAGTTCCTAGAGTAAAGTGACTTAGAGCGAGTGCGGACGTTCAAAGAGATGCTATTTCGATATTTCGATTTTTTTTTTGTCAGTCGTCAAATAATGTTGAAATTTTTTCATCAATAACCAAATGAAAAATGGCACATTATTGTTGGCTACTATATTTCCATTTTTGTATGAATTTCTATTCTTGCATTCACAAAATAAATGTGTTGATTTTTTTCCAAAATCTTACGGCACTTTCGCGCTGTCTGCCAGTACTTTATCCACTAGCAGATTGTCTGACAACAATTTTCCGTGTTTTCTAATGAAAGATAAAAGCTAGTTTCATAATAAATTATTTTTCACGTATCTTATAAAATTTCTTTTATCGAAATATCACCTTTTTGAACGTCCGCCCCCGCTTTAAGCAGACAATGTGCTATAGTGGCTAAAGTTATGGCAGATAGCACGAAAGTTGTCTATGGTTTTAAAAAAAAATAACACATACATCAATAATTTTAAGAATTCCTGTTGATTGAATGTCAATGTCATACCGGGTGTCTTTTTTAAAACTACCAACCCTGAATAATTCCTTTGGTTTAGTTTTGTTTCGAAGAAGATTCTGAGACAGGTCAATTTTTGTTTCTCGGAGGACACCTTTTGACACCAAATTTAAACTTGACGAACAAACTCGTAGCTCGAGCAGACCCGTCTAAAGTATTTTAAATGAAAAAAGTGGTCAAGTGACCCACTGGCCCCTCGTTTGAAAGGTAATCTGATTCTCAATGCGACTATATAATTGTTTTTAGGTTTGTGTTTTTAAATTAGGATTCTACTTGACCCCCCCTTTGTTTAAAATTCTTGAAAAAGAGACTGCTGGGGCTGGGGGTTTGTTGTATCAAGGGTAAATTTGGTGTCACACGCTGTCGCCCGAGAAACAAACATTGACTGTTATCAGAATTTTCCTTAAAACAAAACACCAACTCCTAACTCCTTATGGGATATCAAAAATTAATTATTTGGTACTAAAAAAACAACAAAAAAACAAAATTGACACAAACCTATTGACACACCTTCAGGGTGTCCCGGAAATGACTTTACAGCTCACTACCAAATGTTCCTCGGGCGAAACTAAGTGGATTTAAGTCAACTTAGTCCAAAGTTGCTTAGTTTGGCCTCTCATTTCAGTCAATCCAGGGACATCCTATATAGTCGTATAGAAAATCAAATTACCTTTTAAATGAGGGGCCTCTTCCCTTTCGATTTAAAATTCCCGAGACGGGGTCTGTTGGGGCTAGATGTTTGTTGCGTCATGGTTACATTTAGGGTAAAAGGTGTCCCCCGAGAAACAAAAATTGACTTGTATCAGACTTTTTCTCACAACAAAACGGAGTTACCTATTCATTGCATTTCAAATTGGAGCACTGTTTACATATTTGAAGCTCAGCTTCTAATCATACTCTGAGATTCCATCCAGAAAAGAGCCATCTACTTGATCGGGTACCTATCCGATTTTAACTAAAAATTTAGATATACTCGATCATCGAAGAAAAGTAGCTGATCTGAGCCTATTTGCAACGATTCAAAGCGAACGTGAATCGATATCTCCGCTCATGCACCGCTACCAGAATGCCGCAGGGATTTCCCTGCAATGAATGTGCCTTTAAAAAAATCAGAGTGGATATAGTTTTCAAAAAGACGCCCGGTTTTTATACATTCAACAAGTCATACCTATACGAAATCACAGGCAAAAAAGCCGTGTCTAAAACCTCGGCAGACAGTGTTGCTCTATTGTTATGTGTTAGTTATTTTTTAAATCCCAAGGGCTGCATTATAATATTAATAATGCTTTTTTGCATGATAAAATATTTACGAACATTTTATAATATTCTATTATAGAACTTTTTTGTATAAGTTTACCTTTGAATAAATTTTCTATTATGAGCAATTTAGGTATATTTAAGTGTGAAGAATATTAATGTTTTCCTTTTTCATCGCGTAGCTTCTGAACAAACTTTGGTTTGGAAAAGCCCTGCGTATAATGACAGTTTGATCTATTGCACGGTATAATAAAACGAAATGGGATTCAGTAACTTTGGAAATATATGACGTAGTACTTTCCAAGCATCTTATGCTTATTAGGTTAAAAGCTTCATAAAAAAGAAAGTGCGGAAGTTAGTATATGCATTACAATTTGAAAAGTGATTTTATTATAAAAATTGACGTAAATAATCTATTAGATTAATTCTCTCGTTTCGCTGTGTACTCTGAAATCAAATTTAAGGGATAAGAGAGAATCAACTTTCTAACTTTTACTTTCTGAGTTTTATGCTTCTTAAGAAGTACAAAACATCAAGTAATAAAGTTGATGATTTTTTCAGTGTTTTAGTTGAATCGATCGAACTTAATTGATCATTTTATATCATCATTTAAAAGAGCTCAACGTTTATTTAGATGCGAATAAGCTTAATGAAATTTAAAGCTTTCGGAAGCTTTTAGACGTCTTCTTTTGTAATTTAGAATAATTAAAATTGTTACAAATTACACTAATTATGCTATCTCTGAAATAACTCTCCGCAAATTGGTTCTTTTACCCTTTTGTAATGGTTGTCCTCGCACACTTCACTATATTGCAACTGTCCCGTATAATCAAAAAAGTCAAGTTAACTTAATTAATGGAGAGAAGAACAAATATCAAGGGTGAAGGACGCCTGAATGGTTAGCACCTAAAGGAACTCTTGTAATGAATGATTAATAACTATAATATGAATGAACGAATTGATACGTGACCCATTAGTTAACAATTGAATGGTCTCATGTTTGACACTTAAGTATCTGTAATTTTCATTAAGCATTGAGACGTAGATAATTAACTGTTTATAAAAGATCAAACTGTTTATAAAATTATTTTTTTAATACATACTTGTATTAATGTTCTAATTGTGTTTAGGTATCGATCTGCAGACAATTAATTTTTTTTATAACACAGATTAGTTCATAATAATTAGTGTTTTTTCTCAATCTTATGTAATATTGAGATCAAATTCTAGCATAGTAATTGAATACGGAATACCTAATTATTAATATTGATTGTAGAATTTTATTCTTCACGACTACTTCAGAATAGTATCATTCTTGTACAGTTTTGAATTATGTAATAAGTAAATTCTGTAACGTCTGTATCAGAATATTGACTTTACCAGCCTCAAGGAGGTAAAATATAGATAATTAGATAGGAAGGACCAAATTTACTACCAACCATTTGTCAACAACATTTTGATATAAATGGCGAGCTGAAAATACAGGGTGTTTTGCATAAGAACCGACACAGAGCAGGGGCGTGTAGGAAATACAAATTATGGTGATTTACCGCAACTTATCGCTATACTAAGTTGCACCCCTGACAAGTAATATGCTTTGAAATGGGGATTTCAAATTTCGAATAAAATCAATTTCTCAGTTATAGGTACTTGAACTTGAAAAAAAAAATTGTAAAACTTGTGAGTATATCTAGCAAGAGCATTCATTGACAATGAGTAGAGTTAAATTGTAGCATTTTAAAGGGTTGATAAGGGATGATGCGCCCTTAAAATCTTCCAGAATTTTTTAACCCGTTGGCCGATTCAAGAAATTTCTACGTTTTTTATGAGGAATTTAATTTTTAGTGTTGTTTTTCTTAAAAAAAACTTTGTCGTTTTCAACAGAAACCTGAATAACTAAGAAAATGTATTGATGTATTGCAATTATTGTGTTATTTTTTTAAAATCATGCATCGAAAACCAAAAGTTGACTTTTAAATTAAATTAATGTCAAACTTAATGATCAGACATAAACTTGAAAAGAAGAAAACTTTTAAAAAAATTCAGCTCTGTGTGGGTTCTTATGCGAAACAGCCTGCATATTTTCAATTTAAATTAAAACTTCCATATTAAGAAAGCAAAAAAGACACTAATAAATTGACCGAACCTTTTGCGTATAAAACACCGAATTATTGACAACGTAGGTACAATACAGAGAATTGAAATTCAATCATTTCACATTATTTCATTATATTCATTCTTTTCCAAAAATATTACGTGGCTCGTTTTCTTGCACCTGAGTGTAAAAGATTCCAAACAAAATGATTATTTTTGATCAAAAAGTTAGTCTAAATTGAAAGAAATACTTGCAAATAAATTAAATAACAATCATCATTGTTTTTATCATTATTCTATACCTATACGTAAAATTTTACATTTTAGAAAATATTTCTTAAACGCGGCCTGAGTTTGAGAAATGTTATTTTCTCTTTTATGCTTAAAATTGGATCTTATACATATGACTGTAGATTTTGGGTTCCCAGTTACTAAAAAAACACATTTTCACAACAGCCTTAGTTTTACATTTTTTGAAATATTTCCTAAATTAATAGTATCGGGTACATTAATTATCTGGATTCTCCAATTAAAGCGAAAAAAATCATGAGGTGATTTTAGCAGCGAGGTTCGCTAAGAATGTAGCGTGAGTTCAAGAAATAATAAATGGTGTGGCTGAGGAAGATCCTCACACGCCTTAACTGTGTTATTCCCTAAATTCAATCAGCAACAGATAAAAAAAAATGAATTTAGCTAAAAAAAAAAAGTTGGTGATGCTACTAAACGTTGAACTGAAACTTTCTAAACCTCCTGTTGTAGAACTAAATATCGTTGTTCTTTTTTATATTTTCAAATAATTTCAGACTTTTTGCCCAGTTACCCATTGTTTATTTCTCACGGTTTCCGAGATTCCCATGCTGTTCGGTTTAATTCTAGGCACACTGTATTGTAACGTGAATACGTTAATGTTACTCATCCTTACAAAGTTTCTTTCGTTTTAAAGAGAATTGTAAAATTACAGTTCCCTACAACTCCCTATAATATAGATCGCATCTTTGAACTGGCTAGCCACACCGTATTCCGGCGCTGGTACTGTCCGGATAATTCGCTACTAGATGGCGTTGCACGTTTCGTTTCAGTTCGATTTTGAGTTCCTTTCAGGAACCAAATAAGTTGTCAACTGTCAATCAGATTTCAGTATCTGCCCGTGACACTTCTCCTTTCACCAACCGAAGGCGGACTTCCTCTCAAGTTCACGGAACTGAATTCACTTCCTTTTTATCTGTCCATCAAGAAAGTCGATTCTCTTGATCGTTCCCATCGAAGCCTGTTGTTCAGGGTAAGTCGCCATTACAGATATTTTTGAAGATAGGTTTTAATTCGATTATTACTTATTTTTAGCTTCTGGGATTTCCTTCAATCTTTGGGGATTTTATCTCAACTTTACCTTATACCTTTATCTCAAGTAAATACCTTGCCTTCTCCGGTATTTACTAATTATCTGAGTTAATTGCCTATTGCGACCGAGGAAGCCATCTTGAACTAGGAGACAAAGGGAGCGTGGCCCATTTTTATTCTCCAACTATCTAATTCATCCTTCCACCGTTTTCATTCATCCAAGGTGAAATAAATCAACATTTCGAAGATCTCCAATAACAACAGAACATTTTCCCGGTGCTAGTGCTGTTTACGACCTTTCAACCCCAGGAGCCTCGTCAGGGCGCGGTCCCTACACCTGCTGGTTTTCTTCTGGAGATTTCAATGCTCGATTAGACATCACCCGCATCAAAGCAGGCAGCCTAAGTTAGAAAGTCCAGGAGTTATTAATATCCTTTTTACTGTCAAAATAAAGACAGTTTTTACCTCAATCAGCTTCATCCCGGAAACTGTAAGTGTTGCCTTTTATTTTATTTCACCGATCATGACGAGGAAGGACTAGAAGATCAGTGCTAATTTAGTAAATTAATTAATTACCATTCATGAACTTTATCTTTCCCGATATAAATGATATCGGAAGTATTTTATTCTTTTGTACACAGCTGTGCAAGGTAAAGGATCCTTTATTTTTAAACAAACTGATTGTTTAAACATATATCAATTTTAAAGCTTTTAAAATAAGACAGGATAATTATTGATTTAATTAAACAGGAAATGTAAACCATAATTTGCTCATTAAACATCTGTACATTTTAACTTATTCTTTGAAAATCACATTAACATCTTTATAACCCTAAATCTACTTTTTATTAGTTCTTCATAGAGTTTAGGTAGCACAATAAAAATAAGAACTCGAGCAAATCGAGTTAATAAGAACTGAAGAACTCTTTGGCATCCCTAACCTACCTTAGATACCTATATATAGGGTGTACCTTTTTAATAATTAAAGCAGCAGAATAACTAGCACTCTGATAGTATTTGATTCAGTTTTCAAGTTATTCAACATCATTATCTTCAGAGAAATTTGTCGTGAGGGTTTCTTTTGCAGTATTACCGTTTTGCCGAAACAACATTTTGTCCTTCGCTTGCACTGCAAGCTCTCGTTACTGCTACTTTCGACATTCCCTGATTTTATAATTTTATTTTGCTCACGCAGCTAAACTTTTATTTGCTGGCGCTGAGATCAAAACGTCGAATTAGCTGCAGTATAATCCCATAAAACAACGAACAGTGAATATAATAGTAACGTACCTATATCGTTTTCCTCAAAGACACAAGTTTGGTAAAAGTAATTATGCTTAACGATCCCACGATTAGGTGCCTCACAAAATATTGACAACTAGCTTTTGATCATGGGAACACAGCAGCGATCTTGCGATCTTTGAGAGAACTTAGATTGCTCCACAGGTTTGGAGATTTCAGAATTATTAATAATGAATGTCGACGTAAGTTTAGAAATTTTGGAAAGCAGAGACTCAGAGGCAGAGTCTGCTAGATGTATATTTATAAAGTTTTATTACCTTATTATCGAACTGAAAAATTGGTAATTTGAGATTATTTTTTAAAGATTCGAGTTTAACGAGCAAATTATTATGATAGAAGGAGGCTATAGAGAGAGAGAAGAATAACTAAGCTACTATAACCAAAAACGTAATTTAGTTACAAATTACATGCTTCAAAAGAAAATAGTAATAAGCGTTATCAGTGAAATGTTTATGTAGCTTCATTATAATATGCATAGAATTTAAATAGATATTTAAATTTGGTAAATTTAGACAAAAGCAGAACATCATGCCATTTATTTTAACAGGCTGAAGTTGATCTATTTGCATATTCCCAATTTCAGCAATTGTTTCAAATGGACGAGTAGCGTTAAATAAACTTATGCGTTTACAAGATTATGTTCCCCATCAATAAATAGCAAAGTAAAATAGTGGATTCGATTCAATAAATATAGAAAAAAATGCACTTAATCTTTTTCAGCTCGTACGTATTTCTACTGGTCCGTATACCACTGGTGCGAAAATCTAGAGTGCTCATAAAGAAAATGACAAGGTAGATAGAATATGTATGAAAAGTTTATCCAAAACCAATGACTACTATCGTACTAGTTTGCCCTAGGACACAGTTATACAAAATTTTTCTTATAGAGTAAACAAATTATTCAAATCAAATTAACTATTACAAAAGTTATT
This sequence comes from Malachius bipustulatus, assembly GCA_910589415.1. Classification (NCBI taxonomy): domain Eukaryota; kingdom Metazoa; phylum Arthropoda; class Insecta; order Coleoptera; family Melyridae; genus Malachius; species Malachius bipustulatus. The sequence continues at coordinate 5,481,199 of OU342631.1, read as the reverse complement.
TTTGTTTTTGTTTAAAACCAAAAAGTCGAATTTTTTAGAATTTTTCAATTACAATTTCAATATTCAAAGATTTTTTTTAATCCAGATTTTTTACGGAATTCAACATTATTGGGAAAAAAATAGGAGCCAATGTTTTGGTAAGAAAAAAACAAAAAATTTCACATCAACGTGTTTCAAAAAAAGATAATTTTTCCAGTTTCCGGTAGATATCTCGAGAACCGTTTGAGATACAGAACACAGCTTTTGTACATGTCTGATCATTGATGTTATCTATTTTTTTTATACGCCAGTGCTTGAGATTTTAGGATTGCGCGAGGTTTTTTGTTCCTAATTTAAACGCCACTGGAATAAAAGAACCCCTTTAGAACGCCCGTGTTTTCTGCACCAAAAAGTTACTTTAGGTTACCAGCTCTAAAGTTAACAGTTTCCGAGAAAAACATTTTCCGAGGCCACTTACGATGAAAAACTCGCTCTGAATGTCTCAAAACATATACAGTGTGTCTACGTAAGTTGGAGTCACATGGAAAACTTTTTTACTATCCATTTTGGGAAAAAAAGTTATTGTCCACAAAAAGTTGTTCTTGGTCTGAAACTCGGTCTGAAACCTGAAATGAAATAGTCAAACATCAAAATTTTGCAGTTATATACGAGGTTTGTCAAAAAACAATATTTTTGCCAAAAATTTCCTTAATTTTTGACAATACCAGTAATTGTTTTTGAAAAAATTTGATTAGAATTGCAAAAAAATCGACCCATCAATCACATTTTAATTTTTAGCTTGTTTTTTTTATTTAGTCAATAGGTTATAACCGCATATTTGAATGTTGTTTTCAAATCTGATCAACTTTTATCAATAACAATTTGATATTGTCAAAATACTTTTTTAACTATGATATAGGGTGTTGAAGTGTCATTTACAAAACCGGTTTTTCAAGACCCTGTATATTTCGGTTAAAAAACATTAACGGAAAATTTTTTTCCGTGTTTTCTCAATATTTTAGCTTTATCTGGAAGTCCTTCAATGTATGGTACTAATTATGATGGTTCTAACTAACTAAGGTACTAATTATGTTGCCAGTATTATAATAAAGGCTCATTAAGTTAACGGGCAGATTTCTGGGACCATTTCTAGAAAAGATATAGTTAGGTGGAAAATATATCATTTTAATGATTCTTGACATGAAAGTGATTACGAAAATGTTAAGAAAAATAATTTGACGTCGATAGTAGCTTTTAAAATGGTACCTGAAATCTGCCCGTTAGTTTAATGGACCTTTATAATACTGACAGTTAGACTATTAAATGAAAATAATAAAAATAAAAAAATGTTAAAAACGCTGCATTTGAATTTTTCTCGAAAATGGTTGCGAGTCCTATCGAAATTTTACAAGTATGGCTTTTTTATAGAAATTTAATCTGGCATTCAGAGAAAACAGAAAAGTAAAAAAAAAGAATTATGAATTTTTTTACTACGCCACTGAGTGCTTCGGTTGTACCCAAATTTTTTTCAAATGCGGGTTAAATAGAAAATCTATATACAAAAATCCAGAATTATCTGTTTACTCTGTAGAAAGATACAATAAATTTACTGTTTCATATATTGACACTCTTTTCGACACTATTTGTTTCGTATTTCGGCTGAAAAGCATGTCGGGAAAATTTTTATTTGAATTTTTATTATTTTAGCTGTATCTAAAAGCTCCGCAATTTATGGAACTTATCACTGAATAAAGTAATGTTTATAAACAATATTTTCGGATTTTGGTTTATTATTGCGAATTAGGTTCCATTTAGAAAAAATCAAAACACACGATTAATTTAACGTTTCGGCCCCGATCGGAGCCTTGTTCACACTTCCTTTCCAAACTTTCAACCTACAACATCCGAATAATAAAATCATTACAAATACAAAATACAAAAATTAAAATCTGAACAATATAACTTCAAACAGATTTTAAACCTACAAATCCATTATTAGATAATAATTTAGAAAAACAAAATGAAACAAAAATAAAAATATTTTGGAATGGAATGTTCAGCTTTAAATAAAATTTATTTTGAACGATCGGGGTCGAAACGTTAAATGAAACGTGTGTTTGTGAATGTTTTCTAAAGGGAATCTAATTCCCAATAATACACCAAAATCCGAAAATATATGAGAAAATAGTTCAATAAACAAATAAATAAAATTGAACTATGTTCGAAATATCGAAAGACAGTTCATTATTTAACAGTATTACTTAAGCTAATATCAAGCAAAATTTTTAACTTGGTACCTAATTAAATTTTCTTATCAAAATATTATTTCTTCCTGTCACACATTTGTTTCCATATCCAATCTCTAAAACCTAAAAAAATTATCTTGACTGAGAACCGACTCCCTACTATTACAAATTTCTCTTCGTAAGACGAGGTATAAAAAACTTAAAAACACCCCTTAAAACTTATTAATGTATTTTTAATTAAAAACACGCTATTTAGGACAGCACCACTTTACCCAAATCCAAAGAAAATCACCCAAATCCATCAAAGATCCACCGATTCTAACTCGCAAATCACAAAAAAAAGTTTTGTTTTAGATATCTGTAGGGAATGTCTTCTTACTCAATTTTTTACACTTGTATACCTAATGGCAATGATCAGCAAGTTTACTAATCATTTTTTCGTAAATCGGGTTACCCCTAAACCTCTTTAGGTAAATGCTCAAGTCTCATTAATTAAAGATAAATTATTAATATTAGCTATGGAGATATCCTGTGAGTCTAACGGGCTGAAATCATAAGCTTGAAAGATCATAAATTGAAAAGTAGCTATCAATATTATTGTAATTGGAGAGGAATTACAATATTGATACCTACTCTTCAATTTATAAATTTTCTTTTATTTTCCAATTATTTTCTTAGTCACAGATCGATCCATCACTGTCTGTTGTCGGTGTAACCTGATGTTATTTTGTCATTATGGCTAAGCTTAGGATAACAGAGTATATCAATAAGGTGTGGTAATTTATGATTTAAGTTACTTGAACTTTCCTACTCATTTTTTTAAGGCTACTGACTTCTTGCCTCTTGCCAATTTCTTAAAAAGGCATTTTTGATTATACAAACTTGTTTTTTCATAAGATATTTCCATGCCAATATTTATTGTTAAAGTCAAAGAAATAATGAAAAAAGGTTTCAAATTGAATCCGTTTCCCGAATTTTCTCGAATATCTTAGTGTACTTACTCGCTTAACAAACTTAAAATGCAATTATACCAACAAAAGACTTTTTCTAAACTCAACAAATAATTACTAGATTTTATATTTATTTGGCTTTAGGTTTTAGTTTAACTTGCCACTGTTGTTTGAAGAACAAATTAGAAATCTTTCGAACAGCATATGAGATGACGACTAAGGAAATGGCCGGTATCGTTTCGTCCTTATTATGGACTCATCAGTAGGTATGTCACATCAGTCACAGTAAATTCCCGGAATTACCTCATGTAAAATATCTAGAAGCCCATGGAGATTTTCAAAAAAACAAAAGCTGTTTCGAATTAAGCTCATGAAACTGAAGAAAGCTTTTGATTTTCTTTCTGATCGGCACACTCTCTGGTGGTGGTGATGTGACAGACTGATGAGATGGAAATGACCATTGAAACATCGATGTCTCTGTCTTCATCATACTATTAGAGTAAGTGTGTCGTTAGGAAAGCATTATTGTTTTTCCTTAACCTTTAATTATTGGATTGAGATTTTATCTTGCCTTATATTACACAGTTTTCAAAATACAAAATAACTCAAAAGTTCAATAGGTAGCTCGAAGAGTATGAGTCTGTGGTAGCTTTCAGATGTTGATTTTCAAGAATTTCACGATTTTTTAGAATTAACGTCAAATTTTTGATGACGTTTGACGTTTGTTTTCATTCTTTTTCCAGTGATTGTCACGTTCCTGCGCGAAAATTTACCTTTAATTTCTCGGTAAACCTCCTAAAATGGGGAAAGTTTCGCGGATACATTTCGCAAATCACGTACAATTTTTGGTCGCAATAATGCGTCAAATAATAATGACAGTTCCTCGTTTAATTAAAAATGTGAGACAAAAGTCACGCCGATGGATGAGAAGACCACTGTTGGTCGCCGTTCTGGTCGGTCCCTGGAAAACATAACCGCAGTGAAAAAACCGCAGTGGCCGAAAGCCCAGACACACATTTCTATTGTTCATCACAACCACAACTTCAAGATCTTCATGAATTAAAGGTGAAATACATCACACTAACCTAATGACATTTATACATATCACTCTCGTGTGATATTTTACGTTCAATTCTAGGGTGATATTTGTCATTTTCGCAGGTGGTAGTAGGAAAATATCTTTTATTTTACGTGCCAAAAAGCAATATTATATGTTCGACTAAGCATATACCATTTATTACTTTCACATCACCGAATCTTAATATTATATCGAATTATACAACCTTCTTGCCCACCAATCGCATCAATCGCATTAGTACTGTATTTTTATGCTTTGGTTCAATTATGAATATTCTCACCATTTTTTAAATTAACTTTCTGAATTTTTGCTTGATCATATTATATTAGCGTAGTTGTTTACTGTGAAAATTCCATTCCAATTCGTTTAAAAACATGGCATAAAATGGATAGAAATGAAATGCAATTTTTTTCATGCAAGTTCAAAGTTTTTTTCTATCTGGCATAATATTATATCTACGGTAAATTTTATACCTACGGTAAAAAAAAATTTGATTTTGGAGTGGATATAGGCCCGTTAAAGGGCCATTTTAAAATTATATTCATAGTGTGCAGAGTGTCCCAAAAATATGAAGCATTTCAAATTTACGGTTTTTTAAATAGCTTGTTCCTTATTGCATTGTCTGAGATTGTCTGAGAAGAAAAAATAAGATTGGCTACTAGAGCTGGTGTTTGAATTGAGAGGTTTCTGGTTTAGGTATAATAAACAAGTGGAATTTGAATTATTCAAAGTTCAATAAGTTCATGGCAGTGTACCAGGTGTCCCAACACTAGTGTCCACCCCCTAAATAGAGCTTAATTTTAAAGATAAAAAATTGAAACTTTGAGGATTTGTGTACTTGATATAGGACCACGGAATGGCATAATCAGTTTCATTAAAAAAAATTTGTTCGGGCGCCAGCGATAAAAAACTGTAAGATGGTGGTAAATTGTCGAAAAAAAAATTGATTTTTTTTTCAATACATACGTAGAAATCGATTAATAAAATCAATATCACTTGAAAGAAATGTGAAAAAACTAATTATAAGGCTTTAATTAAATAAAATATAATTATATAGCAATGACAGGTAGACAATATAATCTGAACAATATAATCAATATAATCTGAAAACGGTAGGTGGGATAAGTTTTATGACAAAGTAAATAAGGCCCAAATAAATAGAAGGACAGCTCTTGCTGGGCTAGCCGGCACACTGAACCTGCACTGGACAGTGTCGTAGTATGGACTCATGAAAAAGGTGATTATTTAAAAGATATTAAAAATGTTTTTTAATGAAACTAATTATGCCATTCCGTGGTCCTATATCAAGTACACAAATCCTCAAAGTTTCAATTTTTTATCTTTAAAATTAAGCTCGATTTAGGGGGTGGACACTAGTGTTGGGACACCCGGTACAACGGAAACGGCTCTAACAGCTCTAGATGTCCCTATTTTAACATTTTATGTACAATAGTATGATGCAGAACAAAATGTTTATATAGGGTAATAAAAAAAACTGAAAAAAAAACTGAGAATCTCAGCGCGTGGTTAGATAAAAAAAAACGAAAATAGTACAAATGTTTCTATACCATGGTATTATACTACCTACATAAAAAATTTAAATAGGGACATTTAAGTTAGCCGTTTTCCTCTACCTGAGCTGTTTCCATTAACTTATTTATAATGAAACTTATTATTTATTACTAAAAAACTAATCAATCTAAACTCCAACTCCGAAAACCTGTCCTACTTTTTCTTCTCAGACAATCTAAAAATGCAATAACATAGGATCATTATTCAATTAAAAAAAAACAAAAGTTTCAAATGTTTAATATTTTTGGGACACTGTACATTGTGAATATAATTTTAAACTGTCCCTTAAACGGTTTTCTGTCCACTCCAAAGATATAATTTTCTTAATATCAAGGGACATAGCTATAGTCTTCTGTCGCGTATACCGTGAAAACCCTGTGTAGGGCTTAAAAAATACCAATTTTTACGAAAATTCAAATGGTCGCAATTTTGGAACGCCTTGACCGATGTAGCAGGAAGTATTTAGATGATCGGAATCTGAAATAAATAAAATTTTATTTAATTACGAATCATAACGTTAAGTCAAAATTATTTTATTTGTTGTTTTAATATGATTTATGCTCTGAATTATTATAAAATCAAAATTAATATTTCATTTTTGCAATTTAGCTTACCAATTGTGATATATCAACTCGTATATCGTGTAATATACCTATAAACTCGCAATTTATTCGTAAATACATTTCCGTGATTTTCATTAGAAATACTCATTAAAGCGCAACATGTCATTGTGAAACATTAAAGTCTGTCGACGGCAAACAACGGAAATGTGCAAATTGCGCTCGTATATACGTATCCCACTTCTGACACCATTGTTAATATTCCTTGCTGGAGCGGGAAATAATCAAATTCATTAATCAAATTAAGTTCAAGCACTACTTGTTAATTTACGCCTGTTCATCCAAGCGTTAAATACTTCAGACTACGTAAAAACCGCCAACTAGCTAATAATTCTGCAAAACAAAGTCAATGTTCAAATCCTCAGCGAAGAGATAAGAAAGCAAGAGAACGAAGACGAGATAAATATAACTATGAACTTGCACAATATTGGTACGCTAATCAGAGGAAAAAAGTTGTTCGTCAAGTTATGAATGATTCAAAATCTAATCATTGCCAAATAGAAATTTCAAAATTGGAATTACATTTTAAAGAATGCTTTGAATCACAAAATGACTACACACTTGAAGACTATCCAATTCCTTCATTGATTCATGACGATATTTTTGTCACGGCTGAAGACGTAAAAAATGAAGTCAAAAATCTTAAATATGACACAGCTAATACTGGTCCTGACCGTATACTAAGTCGCACTTTAAAAGAAATACACATTGATGAAACTGTTGCCGTTTATATAAATATTCTGCTTCATACTGGTTATGTGCCTAAACAACTTCGAGAAGGAAGAACCATTTTAATTGACAAAGGTGATAATGTTTCACATCTTAGTAACTGGAGACCAATTACAATTTATTCGATAGTCAGACGAGTTATTGAACGGGTACTTGACAAAAAGATTCGAATTCAAATTGATCTAAATTGTAATCAACGTGGTTTTGTTAATGGCATTTCTGGATGTCATGTTAACACAAAATTGATAGATGCTTGTCTTCGCGATGCGAAAACTAAAAAAAAAAGTTGTGCGGTTGTATTTTTAGATATATCAAAAGCATTTGATAAAATTGGACATACTCATATTCATAAAACATTGAATTCGATGGGAGTATCTGAAAATCTAACTCGACTGGTTTTAGCTTTATTAACAAACAACAACATTAAAATTGAAGCTTCAAAGAAGATTAATAATGAAATTAAAATCATGTGCGGTGTACCTCAAGGTGGACCTTTGTCTCCTATATTGTTCAACATTGCTATAAATTTTATTTATAATGAAATTTGTGATTCAAATATTGCCAATGAATACGGTTATCAACTTTTTCCAGATATGGATGCTATCTGTTTATCAGGTTTTGCTGATGATCAGGCCATCACTGCAAAATCTCCAATTGCAGCTTCACGTATCACGAAACTTACTCAAAATTTGTTTGGTTTAATTGGTCTGCAAACAAATCCAAAAAAAAGTTGTGGAATTAACATTGAAAATGGTAAATTAACACCTGGAAAAATCTTTATTTCAGATGACAAATTTATTCAGTGTATAAACGAGACTGATCGTATTCATTATTTAGGTTGTAACTTTAATTCGGAAATAATATTCGACAGGAACATTATTGAACATTTCAATTGCAATCTAGAAAAACTGACTTATCAGAATTATTGAAACCATATCAAAAATTGAACATCATGAACCAATATATTTTTCCATTATTAACATTCCCTCTTCAAGCAGCTCCTTTATCTAAAATACCAAATCTTATAACCAACAGTTTAGATATCATCATCCGCCGTTCTGTTAAATCTATCATTGGTCTTCCTGCTTCTACTTGTAATAATATGTTATACTCACCAAGGAAATTCAGGGGCTTAGGTCTTGTTTGTATGAAATGGGAAGTACATTTACAGCATTTTTCAATCGCAAAAAAATTACTTTCTTACAATGACGAACTATTTCACCGCGCTTTCAATTGCATTGAAGAAATAGATAACTGTTGTAAAACCCTAGCTACAAACGGTACAACTTCAAGACAAATTCGACAGAATCTTAGGGAAACTGAATTTCAAAAATGGTGTAGCTTATCCTGGCAAGGTATTTGTGTTTGTCATTTTACAGTCTTTTGCTTTTGGTTTTCCTCTTTTGTCAATTGCTTTTCCTTATTTGTCAAATGAGTTTCTTATTTTTCTTTCTATCAATGATTATAGTCATTGATTTATCAATCAATTTCCTTATTATGTCAAATCAGTTTCACTTTATGTCAATTGCTTTTCCCATTTACGTACAGTGACAGTAATATAAACATTGGAAAAGCATTTTTTGATAAAAAAGTAATCTCATTTGACAAAAGAGGAATGTCAATTGAAAAATCACGCACTGACGTTTGATAAATGGGAAAAGCATTTAACAAATCAGGAAAAGCAATTGACAAAAGACGAAAACCAAAAGAAAAATACTATAAAACTTATAAGCCGGTCAACAACTTTGTAAGTAGTCAACATTCGCTTTCTTCCTCTGAATGGACAGCAGCGATTAAACTTAATTGTAATTATGCTAACGTGAATGGACTCCTTGGAAACAATTGCAGATCCGACCGTTGCCGTAAATGTGGTAACGAGAAAGAGACACCCGCTCATATTATAGGTAGCTGCAATAGTAACACACTTCTTATCACCTGAAGACATCATAAAGTGAAACACCATATTTCTCGATTGTTTCAAGAAAAAAATTTCGATTGCTACGAAGAGGTTTTTGCAATAGATGAAGCAGGAAGGAAGCGTTTCAGTGACATAGTTGCATTTGATAAAAAATTTAATAACGCCTACATAATTGATCCAACTATACGTTTTGAAACTAATAATCCAAATCAAGATTCTGATGTTCAATTGGAGAAACAAAATATTTATGATGGTTGTGTCGAATATTATAAAAAAAAATATTTTGAAAATTTTGGTAATCGAAATTGGCATACTGTAGGTTTGTGGTTTGGGGCTAGAGGATCAATTAGTAATAGTGTTTTAAATTTTTTCGAAAAATTCAAATTAAATAAAATGAATTAATGATAATTTCGAAAAATATACTAATTGATTCTCTACACATCATTCATCACCATATTTATGGTTGATTTTATAATATTTGTATTTATTAATTTTATTATTATTATCTTCTAAGACTGATTTGTATACTGTGTATATGTTATAGGTAATGTGTATAGTGCAGGGATTCTATACAATACCTAGGCGATGTATACAATACCGGGATCGTTCAGGCAATGTATGAAATGATTTTAATTTCTTAAACAATTTCATACTTTACCTAGGTAATGTATACAATGCCTAGGCATTGTATAGAATGCCCGTTGAACCATTGGCAATGTATGAAATAGAGTTTTTAAACAATTAAGTAGGTATACATATGTTTTACTAATTGGTCAGGTCAGGTCAGGTCAGGTCATTTACCTTGACTGTCCCTTTAGATAATGATATCAACAATCAGGAAAGCGTTATTCACGTACCTAACTGCATAGGTAATGGAAGTACCTATACCTGTTGTAATAACTGGTGCCTACCTACTTATTTAACAAAAAAAAAAAATAAACTTGACTACCTTATACCTATACGAATATATGAATTCTTGGAGGGCAAATTAAGTTTAGCCCTTAGTAGTAGGGTGTACGTTTCGCTGCCCGTTGTCGTTCATTATACACATTGCCTGATGCGCTTCTGGTATTCTATACAATACCTAGGCAATCTATGAAATAAATCGTATTTCACACATTGCCTGGACGTTTTAGGCAATGTATACAATGACTAGGTATTATATACAATACCGGATTATATACATTGCCTATAACATATACATATATTGCAACCTACTAAATGTAGGCAGTAAATAAATTCTAAAATTCTAATTCTACATAACAAGTTTATTTGTTTAACACCCAAACTAAACTACCTATATATGTGTATATCCCAACTTAGTCCTCAATACTATTTTACACATTACTAACTGTTAACTTTATACACATTCTAGAATAGTAAACGTGCACACTATGTTTTAATGGAAAACATCAGTTGTCTGTCTTGTACTAGCGGTATATTATGATAGGTTTCACTGGTTTACTTACTATGCAGGGTGATTTAGTGGTAAGTACCAGAGGCTTACTTGTAAGTATGGCTTGTAAGTAAAGAAAGCAAAAATATTAAAAAAAATTTAATAAATTTTTTAATTAATAATTTAATAAGAAATTTTTTCTTAAAATGTTTTTAATCCGAGATACAGGGTGTTTAAATATCAATGTGCGACACTGTTTTATTATTTTATCTTTGTAGATACAGAGTGAACTATTGATTCTGAATTTTTGTATACAGGCTATCTAATTAAAAATACCAAGTGATGCGGTTCTACCGGGTGGTGCGTTGACAAACGCAGCATAGGGATTTCAAAGGGAAATTCAAAAATTTCAATTATTTGCTTCCATATATATTTTAGAGAGAAATGTTAAATTATTACTTTGTTAAGATTGTAAATCTGCTTCTGTTCCTGTATTTTAGGTATGTTGAGTAATTTTCGAGAAAAACGGGAACAAGTTTACATTATGTGACGTCATTTTCATACGTCATTTCACTGTGACGTAATTTTTGTCATTTGCGTTATTTATAATGATTATTGTTCAAGCCAAGGCAATTATGAGCACAACGTAACAAATGGAAATCTTTTTCTCCATTTTCTAACAAACGGGCTTAAAAACGGGCTTTCCTAATACAGGCTTAAAATGCAACTATAGCAAGTAGCAACAGAACAGAAGCAGCTTTACAGTCTTAACAAAGTATTAACTTAACATACAGGCTCAGGCCACCTACTTTGCTTCAATGTTCGAGTCGAGAGTATCTAAATTTTTTGTCAAATCCGGGTCCCCAATCAAATACTGCCTGAGTTTCTCAGCATTTAATTGAACTTGATTTCCATCGCGACAATCTTTAATCTCTTGTAGATCTTTGTTAAGTATTGAAACTTCTTGTTCTCTGCTGAGAATGTAGAATGTGCGTCAATGGCAGTTGTTCGCGCATGTAGGGTATAAGAAGACATAAGTTTTATTTATATAATGTAATATTCAAGCACTTAAATTATGTAATATAATATTTGACAATAATTCTTGGGATTTAGGTTCCAATTTGCCACTATGGGTTCGTTGCAGAACGAATTAGAAAACTTTCGCACAGCATGTGAAGTGAAACTGAAGACATGGACGGTATCGTTTCGTTCTTATTACGGACTCATTAGCATGTCATATCAGTCAGGCAAGCAGCTGCACATACCTTACGAAAGTTCGGAACTAATATTCAGTCACAACTGATGTCTGGTGGCTGTAGTAACTTGTAATTTTTAATGATTGAGAGCAACGAGAGAAACAGTGCTTTGAATGTTCCTTGTATTATCTAGAGACACAGCTTCATTTTGAAATAACAATAAATTACAATAACCAATTACAACTCGTTCTGTAAAGAACCTATAGTGGCAAATTAAATTGGAACCCAAACCCCAAGAATTCTCAAATAATACAGAAGATATAATAATTGTAGGTACTGTCATCGGCAAAACTTTATATTTTTTTGTTGTTATTAAGCAAATCGTTGATAAAATATGAGAAAGAGAGTCGGAGATAAAATGGATCTCTGAGGTAAGCCGCCATTTTTTATTTTGTTTTGTTGAAAAAGCACATGCACTGCAATGAAATTCCTATGGCGCTCTGGGAGTGATGCATTGACGGAGATATCGATTAACTTTTACTTTGAATCGTTGCAGGTTGTATTCATCAGGAAACATTTCGCTTGGAATGCTATTACAAAAAAATATGTCTGAAATTAAGTGGTGCGATGTGTAACGAGCTGAACCTGACAGGGATAAGCTACTGCGGCTCGACGTGTATTTCTTCCCGGCCTTATTGTAGGTGGGATCAAACCGTCCATTTCGTTTGAACACTCTCCATTAAAATGTCTGTAAAACAGGCTCAGGTCAGCAACTTTTCGTCGATGTTCAAGACTACCTAAATTTTTTGTCAAAGTCGGGTCCCCGATCAAGTTAATGGCTGTTTTATGAATGAAGTCAAGTAATTTTAGAGTATGTGTGAGAGCTGAGGTCAAAATATGTGAACATTAGTTCAAGGATTATGGTTGGATTTTAGCCTTATATTTATAAGAGAAGCTGTTGAGGCGGAAAAAATTTCTTTGTGCAGAGCAGTGTTTTTGAGAAACACTCTTCACCAAACCCACAACACGATCATGCCAAGACATGTTTGCTCCCGACTCACGCCAAGCAAACAAATAGATGACGATGAAAGTAGAGAGTGTCCCGCCATTACCATATCTGGCTTCACAACGTAGACTTTTTTGGAGAAAATGGCCGACTGTGTTTTCCTAGCATTAAACTGCACCTGATTTCTATCGCCCGAAACTTAAATCTTTGTTAAATATTAAGACTTTCTGCTCTCTGCGAAAGTGTGCGTCGATGGCCTGGATGGCCGAAGGTCGCACATTAAGGTATAGGAAGATATAAGTGTACTGTCATCAGAAAAACGGCTTATGGGTTTTATTGTTGTTTCCAGCAGTTCGTTAATATAAATAGGAAAAACAGTAGGAGATAAAATGGATCCCTGAGGTACGCCGGCATTGTTAGAAAAGGTCTCAGAAAGAACTCCATCGACGGCCACCTGTAAGAAGCGATCTCCGAGGTAACTCTCAATCCACAAGGAGAACTTCTCGGGCATGCCACAAGCCTGCAGTTTGGCGAACAATCCAGTACGCTAGGTACGGTCGAAAGACCTAGAAATATAAAGCGCAACCCCTCGAAACTCCCCATGGTGCTCAAAGGCGCTATTTCACAGCTGGGTGAGGAGTTCATATGTTGACCTCTATTTGAGGAATCCGTATTGGTAGTCGCTGATTATATTAGCTCTTCCAAGTAGGTACCTACCTTGAAAATTGTTGGTTAATAGCTTTCTCCATATTCTTGGATTTTACTGAAAGCCTATTTTACTGGTCTATAGTTATTTGGTATGGTCTCATTGCCTTTCTTGGATATATAGTCTGGACACGTTCCACTACGACGGAAATATTCTTCAGCACTGCACGTGGTTGATATTTACAATAAGGTGTCGTTGCAGCTTCTAACGTTTAATCGTTCATAGCCAGGAGCAATATATGAGAACCCTCCTGTTATATGTTGGAAAGTTTCAGCTTTCTGATAGCATTTCCTACACGTATCATCTACTGCGGTCGAGTCTTCCGAATACCTACACAGTGACTGGATTTATACAGTGGGGACAACAGAGTGTCCATTTTTTGATTGGACAGCTGCCATCTTGCGTCTCGGCCAATAGACATGAAGGAAAACGTTTGAATATGTGGCCGCCAGGATACGACAATATGTGGTTGCTAGAATAGGTCAAGTAAAATAGAAACTTCAATTTATAATTTGTCATAATAATTTAACAAGAAATAATATGGCGGGGGAGAGGGGGGATGGTAGCTTATGTTTTATTGTCCATACTGTCATAAATTCAGTCACTGTGAGAGTTGTCGTCGGTGACAGACAAAATACCGCCTCCAGTCAGAACCAGAACGAGAAACTTTTTCTCTTGCTTCACCTTGAGTTTTGAAAAGACAGCTGGCAATTGTAGATACAATAATGTGGGAAATTTAGAAAATCACAATTAGCCAAAAATAACTAAATAACATAATGATTACGAGTTTGATTGCAGTTATGGAATATTTCGTTATGATTATACGTTTAAGTTTGTATTTAATTGTGACTAGGTATTTGTGGTTTTGCTTATTTTGGTTAAATTTTATGCTTCCTATTCTTGCTTAAAATTCCACATTTGTCACAAAGGAGTCGTGGGTAGTTTCTAATATTTAATTATGCTTCATATAGTGAGGACGTTTATAGTCCCCCCCAGAGACAACATACTGGTTGTCTATGGTCTATATTCTATATTCTCTATGGTCCCCCGTCCATTTAAATTATGAGCGGAATGATCGAACATGGCCCCAAAACTAAATTGAATACCTAGCCACAGAATAGAATAAATTAGAAGCTAAACTCGCCGGCGGCGCCTTTGATCTTTTAGAGACAAGCCACACCTCTAGCGGCCATTGCTTCAGAGTAGAAACGCAGGCCCGCCACAGAATAGGTACAATTTAATTCTGTGGGTCCGCATTCAAAACTAATGAAAGCTCATCTCAAATCATGGCGGATCTCTATGCGCCGAGTAGATGCGCGAACTCGGTATTTTTATTGAAGTTTATATTCTGGTTGTACCTATTCTGTGACCTAGCTTAAATTTTATTATTTTTTAACGTAAAACTGATGTGCTGAATGTCAAAGATGATTTTGCAGAAGCTACTATAAAGTCTTATTGGAACACCCGTTAGAGATGCGAATCCTTCAGATCTAGTTCTGAAGTTTAAAGTTTACATCTGCATCTCTTCGTTTCCAAGATACTTTTCCATTGAGATATAAACGAATCACAAACATGATAAAGATCAGTGAATTTCTTAAGAAGTTTATAATTCCTAAGTAGCAATTTATGAAATCATGGAATCGAATTAAAGACCTCCCAAACTTAAATTGCTTTAATGGTTAAGCTTTGTAGGCAAATAAGTTGCCGAGAATTCCCGCCCTCATATTTCTCCGTGTTTAATTAATTTATTTTGTTAATCTCTAACCTTTAAATGAAATATCAATAATCATAATAATGTCAATGTCTTTACTGATAATTTTATGTAATTGGTTATGAAGAAATAGTATATTATTAATCGCGAATGTAATACTATGCTTTTTCGATTTTTTTATATATAAAAAAAACAAATTACAATCTAAATATTCTTTTCATTCTACCCTTTACGAAAGTGTAACTTTCTGTCTTGATAAGACAACCAAAAGCGAAAGTAAAACATTCTAGGTGATAGGTTGCTAGGTGGTTGCTAGCTATGAAAAACTTTCGTGGCCTGGACAAAAAAGTAGAAATGTCAGTTTGATTAACGTTTATTTAGATGGGAAATTAAATGTAAAACTACAATAAAAATTCCAGTAAATCTTTCTGGAACATACAAATAATTATTATTGTATGTTCCAGAAAGATTTACTGGAATTTGCAGCTTCTTGAATGAAATTCATTTTGAACTAAACTACGATCAAAGATTCTAAAATTATAGCGGTACAGAGATTTAGACTTGACAGTGTCATAAATTAATAATTTAAAACTATCGTTACTATGGTAATGTTAAAAACATGGCACCTTATAATAATTCCATTGTTATCACTGAATCGTATTATTTTACTCATTTCTTCTTAATCCGTGGTTCAATATTGAAATGAATTATTAGGCAGATAGACACGTTGGGCGCCACTTGAAACGAACCATTATTACCCTTAGAGGGGAACAATAGTCGTTGAGAGCATGAGACGGTAAAAGATAACAAGGG
Source organism: Malachius bipustulatus (assembly GCA_910589415.1). NCBI lineage: Eukaryota > Metazoa > Arthropoda > Insecta > Coleoptera > Melyridae > Malachius > Malachius bipustulatus. The sequence continues at coordinate 5,465,279 of OU342631.1, read as the reverse complement.
TCGTAGGTTAAGTCGCTAGTCTAAGAGGGTCAACAATAACAAGCGGGTCAGCAGAACAACAGGTACTCTTTATTAAAATATAAAATATATCACAGTGATTAATATTACACTCTTGAGCACGGTTAACAGATAATAAAAAAACAAGAGCGTGCGGTGCTAGTCGAATGAATGGATCGGTTGCTAAGAGTTTGCAAGGCACTTATCTTCGTATGGCTTGGCTCCAGTAACTTGCTTTGAAAGGGTGACTTGGTATCCAAGAAAATCTGCCTTGGTACGTGGAGTTCTTACTTGGTATCCAAGAAAATCTGCCTTGGTACGTGGAGTTCTTCTCGGTACGAATAAGATGACCTCCAGGGAAAAAAAGTTGCCTCCAAGAAAAAGATTGCCTCCAGGGAAAAGAGTGAACTCCAGGGAAAAGATGACCTCCAGGGAAAGAGTTTCCTCCAGGGAAAAATTCGCCTCCAGGGAAAAAGCAATCCGTAGGGAAAAGCTGTAATTTCATGGATATCAGAAACACTCCTGCATTAATGAACGGTCCGATCGAGTCTGCTTGTCAAGGGTACATAGAATTATGTCCCGTCCTCAAGATAGGTTGAGATCAAAAAATGTGACTGATAAATTTTACAGGCGAAGCGAAACTCGATCGGGTTTAAAAGCCGTAATTAAAATTAGCATACGGTATTATGAAAATATGATCTGTATAATTCTAACGCAATTAAGAAAATCATTTTACGACACTCACCAAGCCAAAAACGTAGTTGATTCTTATAATAATTAACGTGAAAGTTCACGACGCCATTTCAGGAAACTTAAGGTGTTTGCGGACCCTTCATCCGCGAATTTCCAGGAGAGAAAGAGAATGAAAACGCAGGTATAATGATGAAACGCACCTGATTGCAACTTGACAGTCGATGTTACGAAACTCGAGGCCGCCAGCTTGCGTCGCACTAAAACCCACCATCACTCACTCACTGCGCGCGCCCGCCGTTGTCTCCGCGTCGCCGGCATTTAGCCGGTACGTACAAAATGTACGTTACAATATGGCAAGGGGAGAATGAAAAGTTTAATACATTACACGCTACGAAAGCTCTTTCAGGTGCTCGGAGTTTTTAAATACACCTCACATCTAAAAGTGAACTTTCGTAGCTTGTAATGTAAATAACTATTCATTTATTTTACTGCTTGGAACTACTTTTAGTACGGAGTACTGACTGCGCACACGTGGATTTTAAGAAATGTCGGTTATCGTTCCTATTCACAGCTTTGCTCTGTTTATCAAATATACAGCTTTTGATTGGTCTCCGAGCAGGTATTATGAATTGCTCGCATCTATGAGATTGGACAAGAGCCGAGTATTATGAACTATAATTCAATATCTACGATTAATAACCTTCATAATTCATCCAAAAAGCTCTAATAATTGGAATATTATTCAATAATAGTAGAAAAATATATTATTTGCAGTAATAAAATTAGTTCTCACTAACTTTGTCGATTAATTATTTACGTCACTTGCTAACGTAAATTGATTATAATAATTTAGAGCTCCAGTGGCATTATGGCATTCAATCAGCTTAAATTTAAATTAATGAGTGTAATTTCAAAATGAACGATAATATTAACGCCATGACTTTAAATCTGAGTTCATACTTGCATCTAGAACTAATTCCTAAGAAATTTGGAATCAATAGCAACCGCCTAGCGTATACCGAAGTAGTTTCTGAAGTATTCAAGATTCCCCGTCCAGATCGCTCTGGTTCTGACAATGCCCTCGAAGTTTTAGCCCTTCGTAAGCCTTTTACTTGTAGGAGTGGACAGAAGCCTTCATCACGTTGTATTGCAGGACATCTGAGTGATATCCATGGATGGCGCGATGCAGTAGTGTTGTTTGGCTCAGTCACAGCTTTAAAAATTATTTTAATGAAACTTATGTGCATTTGAAGCAATAATGGAACCTATTCGTATTGTATGTGTTATCTCCTCCAAATTCAAAATAATTTTAGCTGATTCTGTATTTCTGCTAAACATGAGATAGCTTGTGAATTGAATGAGTTGCTTTAGAATGCAATGTTATAACTATTTCGTTGCTCTCCACAGAGATATCGGAAATCGTAAAAGTTATAGATACATGGTCGGTTAAATAAGCAAAAAATTATTCTCGTCTCAATATGTTGGTAAAAACAGATCTGAAATATCGCTCATAGTTCATGAAATAACCGCAAAAAAATGTCGAGTTTTTGTTTTTGGTCATAAATCTTTTGTGTATGGGGATATTTTATTGAAATTTGGGTGCGGTGTATGTATAAGAGAACTAAGTAGCTTCCCTACATAGGCCCATCTGTTTTCATTTACTTTGTTTCATTTTTGAGATCCGACTGTCATTTTTTATTCTAGATATTTTGTATTTCATTTTCATTTTAAAAATGCAAAAAAAAACATAAATCCAGTGGTCTAAATAATAATATCATCAACGGTTTACGATATACAGGGTGTCCCAGCTTATTCGAAGCGGTCTCTGTAGGCCAAACGATGGATTTTTTCCAAAAAATTTTTGCACATTCAAGTACAGGATCACAATGGCCAAAATTTAAAATTAATTTGGGGTATACAGAGTGTCCCATATGACAGTGGCATATCAAAGTTATGTTTTTTTCAATGAAATGCTCCTATGTTATTGCATTTTTAGATTGTCTGAGAAGAGAAAATAAGATTGGCTTTTACAGTTGGTGTTTAAACTCAGAAGTTTTTGAGTTATAAACAAGTGAAAATCGTCATTTTTCAAGTTCAAGGCCCTGTATAACGAAAACGGCTTAAGATAGAGAAAAACGGTTTACATGTCCCTATTTTAACTTTTCATGTACTATCCAATGATGTAGATGAAATGTTTATACAGGGTGATAAAAAATTTGAAAAATTCTGAGATTTCTCCACGCGTCGCCAAATAAAAAAATCAAAGAAAGTACAAATGTTTCTATACCATAGGATAGTACATGAAAAGTTAAAATAGGGACATGTAAGCCGTTTTTCTCTATCTTTAGCCGTTTTCGTTGTACAGGGCCTTGAACTTGAAAAATGACGATTTTCACTTGTTTATAACTCAAAAACTTCTGAATTTAAACACCAACTGTAAAAGTCAATCTTATTTTCTCTTCTCAGACAATCTAAAAATGCAATAACATAGGAGCATTCCATTTAAAAAAACATAACTTTGATATGCCACTCTCATATGGGACACTCTGTATACTCCAAAATAATTTTAAATTATGGCCATTGTGATTCTGTACTTGAATTTTCAAAATTTTTTTTGAAAAAGTCCATCGTTTTGCCTACAGAGACCGCTTCGAATAAGCTGAGACACCCTCTGTATAAAGGGCGCCATTTCTCTTTTAATAGTGGGGGTTTAACTTAGGGGATGTTGAGGTGGCGGTTGTTTTCATGCTGTCATGTTATATGTATAAGTTGTCCCTTATTTCAGAGCTAACCTTGGGTATCTCCTAAACTCTAGGAGATAGTGGGTTGATTAAATCAGAGAAAATATGGTCCATTTTGTGGTCATTTCGCATCCGTCAAGATATACAAGATAGCAGTGACTGTTCCTGAAATATCCCATATCTTTCGCATTATTAACAATTAATAAATAACTTTTTTTTGGCTTAGGTACATAATCTGTTAAGAGCTATCCATCTGGCGTTTTCAAAGCCAACTAGATCCCAGAGTTTTCATAGTCAAATTTGGCAACTTTTAATTTTCTTATGGCCGTCATTACGTATGTATTTTCATGGCATTCTGTAATAAAAGAATTGAGGAAACCAAAAATCTATCACATTCAAATAAATTTCTTCAAAATTTTCTTCTTCTTTTTTGAAAAAAAGTCTTATCACCGAATGACGTCGCCGTGTGACCTCGCAATATGACATGACGTTGTTTGACTTATGGTTATTTATGACATTCGATTGAAGAAAGGTAATTTTTTTCGAATAAATAAGAATAAAACTTTGAAGAATTTTTTTTAAATGTGATAGATTCTTAGTTTCCTCATTCTCTTAATACAGAATAGCATCAAAAATAATATGGCGGCCATGAGAAAAGCAAAAGTTCACTATGATGGATAGCTCTTTACGGCTTATGTAAGCTTAAAAAAAATATTTATTAATTTCAAATAATAAGAAAGATGTGGCAAAAATAAGAAATCTCGATTTTAAGTTTTCTCAGGATATTTCAGGAACGGTCACAAATATCTTGTATGGCTTGACGGATTCGAGCAACTTTTCTCTAATTTAACCGACCCTGTATCTCTTTTATGAGATACCCGTAGTGAACTCTGAAATAAGGGACACCCGGTACAGAGCTTTGAAAATTATAATAAGTAATGCCCCTTTTATTCGGGTCGATTATCTCTACTCGTACTTGTCTATGAAATATGGCATGGTCAATTATAAGTCTAGGATACCCTATACTAACTGGACAGCTATGGTAACTGGACAGCCGTCATGTATAAAAGCATGTATAAAAGCATAAAAAGCGTATTTGAAGCATAAAAGAGAGAATAACTCAACTCGTTTCAAGATGAAACCTCATTTGGTAAATATCCCCAAAAATGTTAAACTATGGCCACAATAAAGATATGTGTTATTCAGTAACCGAACAGCAATTTTGAAAATATTTCCTAAACGAAGCCTGATTTTGAAAAAGTTACTCCCTCTTTTATGCTTAAAATACGATTTTATACATGACGTGTAATTTTGGTTGTCCATTTACCAAACACTATGTATATCGTTACAGAAACCTGCAAAATAGGATAGTATAATCAGCCCGCATCACTTTAATCTTTTATTCCCCTGAAATAAATTATTCAATAAATGCAAGTCTCCCGCATCGTGCCGCATACTTTCATGTTTTGTAACAGCCCTTAGTCATTACCAACTATTTTTGCAACGACCTTGTCGGGTACCTAATTAGAGAAGAGAAAAATCGTGATGAAGAATTTATTAAAGATTAAATTGTTTCAACTTTATAAAAGTCTACCCAACTCTATTCGGAACTAGTTGGCTATGGATTATGAGAACAGATAGTAAATTGTAATGTAAATTGAGAAAATTGAATTGTTCTGTCGATTTGGCTTAAGAATACTCTTTTTAGTTCGTGTTGAGCTTTCGAGAACATTATTCATTTCTTTTTTCAAGACTAATAACTATTGTACGAATTAATAATCGGGTTTTTAAGAAATTTACACATTTATTGACAGTACTTGCCAACAATTAGGTATTACTTCATAGATACTTACCCCAAATACCGGGTGTAACATAAAAGTATTGGGAAAGATTTCAGGTTGTGATTCCTGAGATCATTTTAAGACAAAAGTTCATATGAACATGGGTCCGAAAATGCTTACCCGCTGCGTTATAGCCCCTTTAAGTAGTTGGGACCCTGAGGAAGGTTTTTATTTAATATCTCCGAAACCGTTCAACATGAGATTACGAAATTGACCACATCCACCAAGAGTGGGTTAAATCTGGGGGGTGTGGGGTAAAAATTACCCAAACTTTTTTGTATCAATTAGTTTTTTCAATTTTGATGTGAAATTATGGAATATTGAAGCTTTCTGCGTAAAAAAGTCACCGTTTTCGAGAAAAACCCATTTCAAAATTTCATTGCATTGCTCTAAAATGTAAGTATTGCAGAACGCCAATTTCTGCCCCCATGCATTGAAAGCAAATTCATTTTCGGTTCAAGATAAGCAAAATAAACAATTTTGAAATGGACGTCTTATCGAAGTTGAACAAGAGTGACTTTTTTATGCAGAAAGCTTCAATATTCCATAATTTCACATCAAAAAATTGAAAAAACTATTAATACAAAATAATTGGGGTAATTATTACCCCACACCCCCCCAGATTTAACCCACCCTTGGTGAAAATTTCAAAGTGATCTACAATCTATCTTATTAGGCATAAAAACATTGGTGGACGTGGTAAGTTTCGTAATCTTATGCTGAACGGTTTCGGAGATAATAAATAAAAACCTTCGTCAGGGTCCCAACTTTAAAGGGCTATAACTCAGCGGGTAAGCATTTTTGGACCTATGTTCATCTGAACTATTTTTCTTAAAATGATCTCAGGTGCCACCCCCTAAAATATTTCGCAGTACTTATGTTACACCCGGTATATCTCTTGCAGTTATGAAATTATTGCTACATGACTACATGGCGAAGAGTTTCTCTCACCATTTTCATGTCTAACCGCGGTCCGCGTAGTTGGATTAGACCGTATTCTAGAACCTCTTATATTGTATCATAGTCTGTTCTTTGATATCATAGTGTGTATTCAACTTAGCTAACTAAATTAATTATACTATGAGAATAAATGCAAAAAAATAAGAATTTTTAATAAAACATCGCCCATTATTCTAGGGAGCAGGAGCTAGTAGCGTTTTTTTAGTTTACTTACAAAGCGTATACTACCCTACATTGTATAATATCGGGTGTTCAATAATTAACAGGTCCCGAGTTGATTATAAAGATCTAAACGTATGTCATAACTTCATTTTCTACTAATATGGAATAGTAGACTTATTAGTAGACTAGTCTATTCGACTTTCTATGATTGTGATCCGCTGTCACGGTAACCAACTGTAACTGTTATTTGTTTCGAGTTGTTTCAAAATAACTGTTGTCTACAAACGTTGGTTATAGTGGACTGTATTTGATTTAATTTGAAAAATTGTAAAATTGTGTTAAATTATGCTGTATACCTAAAAACGAACGCACATTGAAGAGGCACTCACCTTTTGCCGTTGTTGGTCCCGTCGTTGAGAGCTCTCAAAGGTTGTTCGATTGTTTTCGGGAAGCAGGATCACTAATCTCACAAATTTTCGAGAAAAGCACTTTAATTAAACAACTTGTTCAGAATGGAGCCTGAATGGGCCGTATCACCGGTTTCTTGGTCGTCGCTTCACTCTTCCGCGTATCTTCTTGGATTGCTTGACCACGGAGTGGGGCGGGTTTGTGCACACAGCAATATGCGTTTTTCCGCGAAAATAATTAAATTTAAAATAAAAGATATCCAGTCCCCAACATTCCACCCACCAAAAACGCCTTGGTTTTTCCCAACTATACACATATTATGCACGTGAGATGCATGAAAAAATTAACAAAAAAAATTCGAAAATTACCTAAAATTAAAATTACAAAAAAAAAAGAAATTATTGTCCCGGCAGTGGACAAATTTTTACCACAGGACGTTGTAAAATCCCTTTTTGGGTTTTTAATGAGACGACGCGCACTACCCCGTCTTCTCCTGAATGCAACTTGACCACACGTCCGAGAGCCCACTCGAGTGGAGGCTTTTGCTCATCTTTGATGAGGACAAGCATATCAAGTTTGATATTGGGATAGGGCGTGGTCCACTTGACCCGCTGTTGCAGGGTGTGCAAGTATTCTTGACTCCAACGCTTCCAAAAACTGGCGTGCATTCGCTGCAAAAGCTGCCAGCGGCTTAGCCTATTTAGGGTTAAATGTTCAAGATTAGGTTCTGGGAAACTGGTAAGTGGTTCTAGGGTAAGGAAATGTCCTGGTGTTAAAGGACTTAGATCGTTAGGATCTTCACTGATGGAAGAAAGAGGACGTGAGTTTAAAAGAGACTCAATTTGCGTAAGCAAAGTATAAAATTCTTCATAGGTCATGAGTTGTTGACCGACGACGCGATAAAGATGGGTCTTGACAGACTTCACTCCAGCTTCGCTCAAACCATTGAAATGTGGCGCCCCTGGCGGGTTGAAGTGCCAATTGATTCCCAGATCAACAGCTGCAGCATTAGAAAAAATTTGAAGTTGATTGTAAGCGCCTTTGAAGTTAGTGCCTTGATCAGAATAAATATCAGAAACTCTGCCTCGACGAGAGATGAACCGACGAAAACTCGCGAGAAATGCGTCGGAGGTCAGATCCGATGATAATTCTAGATGGAGGGCTTTCGTAGCACAGCATACGAAAAGACAAATATAGGATTTCGACGTCTTCGCACCTCGATGTTTTCCCATTGTGATTGTGAATGGCCCAGCATAATCTAGGGACACTTGTGAAAATGCCTTGACTTGATTGATTCTGAATCTAGGTAGGTCAGCCATAACGGGGAAATACGATTGAGGTCGACATTTAAAACACTTATGGCATTTAGAAAGACAACTGTAAATCGAGCTACGTGGGGAAATTATCCAAAAGTTTTGCAAGATCAAGTTGTGTAGAGATTTAAGACCAGGATGAAAGTTTTCCTTGTGGACTTGTTCTATGATAAGAAACGTGAATTTATGCTTTTTTGGTAATAAAACGGGATGTTTAGCATCCAATGAAAGGGATGAGTGTCTTAACCTTCCACCCACCCTGAGAATACCTGCTTCGTCAATGAAAGGTGCTAATTTTCTGAAAGGTTTAGGAAGCGAACTCTTTTTCTGACAGGAATCCACAATATCTGAGAAGCACTCTGCTTGTACCTGCCTTATAATTAGCTGTAAAGCTCGATGATTTTCGGCGTAGGTCGGAGCAGGAGTATCGGGCTTCTTCCGTCTGCGGAGGCGCGGGCAAAGACGTAAGACATAAGCTAGAATTCGCTGAATTTTCCGTAGGGATGAGAATTTGGCGAGTAAATTCGGAATAACTCCTGAAGAGATTTCCACTGCAGCGTGCAAAGCTAAAGGTTTTTCTTCTTGCGAAGCTTCAGGGAATTTTTCCAATAGAATCGATGGCTGCTCCGGCCAGTCTGTAGGTTGCTTATAAAGGAAATCTGGACCTTGCCACCAGAGTTTGTGTTCTATCAAAGATCTAGGACTGAGACCTCTCGAAACACAGTCAGCAGGGTTGTCTTTTGTGGGAACATACTTCCATGACAATGGAGAAACTATTTCCTGAATATGAGCGACTCGGTTAGCTATGAACGTTTTCCAGCGGTGTGGAGAGGCTGAGAGCCAAGCTAAAGTTACTTGTGAGTCGGACCACGCATAGACAGTATCGAATGTAAATTTTTGAGAATAGGCTTTTTTGACAAAAGTAATTAAGTCCGACAGAAGATAGGCAGCACAAAGTTCTAGTCGAGGTAAGGATATAACCTTAAGAGGAGCGACTCGAGATTTTCCCGTGATCAGGATCAATTTGATTTGTCCGCTAGACGTAATCACACGGAAGTAGATCACGGCCCCATAACCCTTGGTACTGGCGTCACAGAACCCGTGAATCTCTAAACGCGAGATCAACTCTGAAACTATCAGCCTTGGTAGTTGAACTTTGGCTACTTCTGGAAGTTCCTGTCTGAAACGATTCCATTCCTGTACAATAATATCTGGAGGTGGGTCATCCCAACCAGTCTTTGAACGCCAAAGCTGTTGTAACATGTGCTTTGCAAGAAAAATCATGGGAGCTAAGAAGCCTAAGCGATCGAAGATCCGTGCTATTTGAGATAGCACGCTACGTTTCGTGCAGTCCGATTCAATGGGAGTGACAGAATACGAGAAAGTATCCGAGTTAGGATTCCATTGAAGTCCAAGAACTTTTATAAAACTAGGGAGTTCTGTGTCAAAACTTAGAGGCATTTGAGAGTATTCGGAAGGGACTGCGGAGAGAATCGCGGGATGATTGCTCGCCCATTTCCGTAACTCGAAACCGCCTTTTTTCAAGAGAGCGATTAATTCTGACTGAAGATGAAGTGCTGCCCCTACAGAATCTGCCCCGGTTACACAATCATCCATATAGACTGAATTTTGTAAAACCTCTGAAGCTAAAGGGTGATTATCCTGTTCGACAACTGCTAGTTCTTTGAGAGTTCTGAGGGCAAGATAAGGAGCGGAAGAGACTCCAAAAGTCACAGTCTTAAGTTCATATTCTTTAACTTCCTCCGTGGTAGAGAAACGCCAAAGAAATCTCTGATATTTACGGTGTTCAGGTTTAATTAGTATTTGACAGTACATTTGTCTTATGTCGCATATAAATACAATAGGAAAAGTTCGGAATTGTAATAGAATGGTAGGCAAATCATGTTGAAGTTTGGGCCCTGAAAAGAGCGTATCGTTGAGGCTTAGGCCCTTCGATCCCCTTGCACCGGCGTTAAAAACGACTCGAATTTTGGTGGAGACGCTGTCAGGCTTTAAGACACAGTGGTGAGGGAGATAAAAGGCCGATGAAGCTCTATACTCGGAACGTGGAACTTCGGAAATGTAATTCTTTTGCAAATATTCTTTAAAGAAATCTGAATAAGCGATGTGCAGATCAGGATTTTTGTAAAGACGAGCTTCAAGGGATAGTAATCGCCGTAGGGCTTTGTTGTACGAATCTCCGAAATCAGGTTCATTTTGCCTGAAAGGAAGTGGAACCACAAATCTTCCAGATATATCCCGAGAGACTGAGTCTTTGTATAATGTTTCACATTTAATATCATCTTGAGATAAGATCGCATTCGTTGTAGGCGGGTGTTCAATTTCCCAAAATTTTTGAAGAGTAATATCTATTTGAGGCTCCAGTACAGTGGCACAACTAAGAAGCGAGGTAGTTTGCGATGAGCATTCCGTGCGGCCCTGAAGAATCCAACCGAAAACGGTTTCTATGGCTGCCGGTTCCCCAACTTTACCAAAAATGCGTCCTGAACCCAGCATGAAAGGAACTAATTCCGCACTGAGCAAAATATCTACTGGACCAGGAGTCTGAAATTTGTCATCAGCTAAGGGTAAGTTTTCAATGTGAGACCAATTTTGTGAATTAAGGTAGACTCTTGGCTGATCTGAACAAATCCTAGGCAAAATGATTGCTTCAAAGGTAAAAGTAGGATCTGTTTTACCACGCGGTTTAATGAAACATTGAGTACTGCCACGGTTAGAAGTGGAGATCAAATTATTTATCCCTTCAATCGGTATTGAAGAATGTCGACGAGGCAAACCTAAACGATTCACGCAGCGTTCGGAAATGAAATTCGCCATGCTGGCGGTGTCGAAAAGAACACGTACTTTTTGGAACCTTCCCCATACATCCCGAATTTCAACTTCTGCTGTTGATAGCAGAACCGTCGAATGTTTCCTGAAAGTAGGGCTAGAAGAAGTAGAAAGCAGAGATGAGGCTGGATCATCATTGGAATTAGGTAGAGGATTTGGTAGAGGCGTGCTGCTTGCCGTATTTAATTGTAGTGCCGTATTTGTCTGAAGAGAATTGGAAGCGTGTGGAGCGAACTCCCTTTTATTTAAATTCAAATGTAATAAAGTGTGATGCGAATATTGACAAATTCTACATGTTGTAGAAGATGGACACTGGCGCACTGAATGTGACGAACGCAAACAATTGCCACATAAAGAGTGCTGTCTTACAAAAGCTAGTCTGTCTTGTGGAGTTTTTGCTAAAAAGATTTGACATCTGTGAAGTGCATGTGAAGACGGACAAAGTAAACATTTTGAATTAAAATTCTGATGACGGTTATTTGACGTTGAGGGTTGTTGATTGTCAACCGAATTTAGAAATGCTGAAGGCATGGCTCGTTGCTTATTATTCGAAAACGTCCGGTTTTCTAAGTTTTCTGAAAAACCAGAACGCTTAATTTTGTTGATTGGTGAGCTCGGCATCATGCACTGGACAGATTCTAAGGCCTTGCATTTGTTGCTCAAAAATGTGGTAAGTATTTTATACGTAGGCATCTCTGTGGTGCTATTTTCAATCTCAAACTCGGTGCGAGTTTTGTGATCTAACTTCTGCAATAACATATTAAAAACTAAAAAATCCCACGACTCTGTATTGAATTTCAAGACTTTTAGAGCGGCCAGATTTTCTGAAAATATGTCCAATAAATGACGAAGATCTTTCGATGAAGATCTTTGAAGAGGTGGAGCAGTGTATATCTCGTTAAAATAAGTAGTGGCTAAAAAACGCTTGTTTTGATATCTAGTCACTAGTGCGTCATATGCAATTTTATAATTATCTTCCGTCATAGGAATGGCTTTTATCAAATTAAAAGGATCGTCTTTTAAGGACGTCATAAGGTAATGAAATTTTTGTACATTTGCTAGGCTTTTGTTTTCATGAATAAGGCTGTTGTACAAGTCGAAAAATGCTGGCCATAGTTTTATGTTACCGTCGAATATTGGTACGTTAATTTTTGGAAGTTTAACTCCAGAAACGGACGACCTATTAGAATCATTCACAGTTCCCGTCGATACTACTGTATCCAATGACATTTCATATTTTTTAGATTTTATAGCGTAAACATATTTATCGGCAGCGGCCCTAGCTTTGTCTTGATTTGTAAATTCGAGATCATTTTCGACTAAAGAAATAATTTCGTTATGAAGGGCTTGAAATTCATCATAAATTACGTCGACAAAACCAGCTCTAGCTAAAAAATTATGTTTGTAAAATTCATCAGCTGTTTGATTTACACTGTATTCGTAAATTTCTTTTAATCTAGTTAATGGTATCTTGCGTTTAAGCGCAAGCTTGGCAATTGTCTCCTCATTAGGATTAGGCATATTCGTACCTGCTAAATGATTTTTGAGAGAGATAAAAATTAAAGGAATAAAATGTTATAATAACTGTAATAAATAAATTAATTAGGTACCTACTATAACTTGCTTATCGTTTCGTATAGCTACCTGTTCAAGGCTTTAAAAATGATAAAGATTCGAGAAATAAACACTGTAAAGTAGTAGGTAGGTAGGTATACCTAAATGTACCTAAACAAGATTCTTATTATTTTAGAAATATTATTTAGTTAATAAACTGTGATAATTGAATGCGCTAGCAGACGAGCGGTCAAGCAGTTGATTTTGAATAATTTCAGATTTTACACTGTCCTGGTGATCCCCCCCACGGGCATACGTCTATGTTGGGTGGTGGTAGGAGATTATTGCGCACTGGATCGTTCTCCACTACAAGACTGACTGATAAGTCGAAGACAGACTAATTGATAATATTTTGAATTTTCTTTAATTTGTAAAAATTGATTTAATATGAAAATGCTAGTGCCGATCCGGCTCGAAGGACCAAAAATGTTGTCTACAAACGTTGGTTATAGTGGACTGTATTTGATTTAATTTGAAAAATTGTAAAATTGTGTTAAATTATGCTGTATACCTAAAAACGAACGCACATTGAAGAGGCACTCACCTTTTGCCGTTGTTGGTCCCGTCGTTGAGAGCTCTCAAAGGTTGTTCGATTGTTTTCGGGAAGCAGGATCACTAATCTCACAAATTTTCGAGAAAAGCACTTTAATTAAACAACTTGTTCAGAATGGAGCCTGAATGGGCCGTATCACCGGTTTCTTGGTCGTCGCTTCACTCTTCCGCGTATCTTCTTGGATTGCTTGACCACGGAGTGGGGCGGGTTTGTGCACACAGCAATATGCGTTTTTCCGCGAAAATAATTAAATTTAAAATAAAAGATATCCAGTCCCCAACAATAACTGTAATCGGTATTTCATCCATAACTCTAAATCCTTCAGTAGATATGCGTCAAATAGTCGTAAACAGTGTTTCTTGCACATGGATATCCCAAGCAACGGGGACATAGGAGCTGTCACTGCTACCTATAGTAGGATTAACTTTAAAAAGTCAGATGTGACGTCACACTAACCGTCCGAATTAATATTTTTAATTTCACCAGAAAATGTCAAACAGTTAATTGTCAAGTTGTGAACGAGCGTAAATTATTGAAGGAATCATTCAAACAATGAATTGAACCGCTTACGTCAGTTTGAGAGCCACTGACAACTACATAAAATTTATTCACGTAATGACATTCTATCCTCTGTGTTGTGCATTTAATTCTCATTCAAAACCAATGTTGACGTATACTTATTTACGCGGGATGGAGTGTTTAGACAAACTGGACGGTTACCACGTATATGAAACAAAATAAATCGAACTATCAAATGGAGGTGTATTCTTAATCGATACGTATGACTTTTTAGACTTTATTGGACTATAATTAGGTTCAACCTAACTCTAGTCCAAGCGCAATAAAATGGATGTAATATGATGTTATTGACGTTTCTGACATTTTAGCATCATTTATTTACTGAAGGCCGTTCTTGTTTGACAGGAAAGGTTAATTGATAAAAATAAATTGCCAAATAAATACCTGAAGTTTGGTTATTTATTTATTATGTCAAATTAATTAGAAGTGCTCACGTAAGAGCGAAAACCTGCAATAGTTGAAAGTTATTTTCGCAATGGGATTAAACTTCATGTTGTTCCCTTTAGATCTGTCTGGAATAATTATCATGTGGTGCGGAATCCAAGAATTACTTCTAGTTCCCATCAAACTCACTGCTTTGATATATCATTTTTAAATTCGATTATTCTTTCACGAGACACGTCAGCTTTCGATTCTTCAAAATGTAAAATGCAACGTAAAATTTTTATCCTTAAGTTTACCCATATTTGTTTATTCAATAGAACCACATAAACTAACAAATCTGCAAAAGGTTGGTTATGGAGATAGAACTCGATCAAAAGTCGAAGTTCCTCGCCTATTTCAAAGAGAGTTTTCTGATTTGCCGCCTATGACTATATCCCAAGGTAGTATTGATTATTAGATAGTAAGATTGAAAAGCAGTTTCTGTAACATGGATATTTCGTCGGTTAATAAAAGATTCTTCCAATAAAAAGACTGACCCTGCCAAAGTGGATGTAGGTAGTACTGCTTGAATTTGAAGGAAACCCACATTACTTCAAGTCGACAGGCAATTTTAGAATTATTGGATGTTAGCCCTCCCTGGGTTCCGTGCGTATTAAAATAAAATAAAATTCATATAAACCGACATCAACTCAGCTGCAGTTCAGAGATGATAATATTGAAAGAATTTTTTTTTTTCATACGACCAACTACACAAATTACGACTTTTGCGCATCGTGATTTGTATGCGCAAACTATAGGTTTCTCAGGTTGATAAAAGTGTGCGGGAAAGTGGCATAAGGCATACGGAAAGTTCATTACCTTCGAATTTTGCAGTTATGTACAATGACGTTGATAAATGAAAGTAGCGATCAATAGTCCTAAACACAGAAGTACTATGTAAGATTATTTATAAAATAGACAACATTCGATGACAACAATAGTGATGGGTAAATAATCGTTTTTAAAACAGTATTTACTTTTACTATGAAATCGCATACTATACATTATTATCCTGAGTTAGGTATGTATAATTGCTGATTATTTACTAGCTCACTCAAAAAATTTAGTTTAACCAAAGTGGGAGGGGAAGTATTATGAAATTCTAAAATCAGTTCAATCGTTTATTGATAAAATAACAAACAGGGAAAAGAGTATCGCGTAACTCCATTATATCATATAACACATATTATCTGTCAATTATCACGCACTTGCAATCAGCTGGACCAGTCGATTTAATTGTATTGTAATACTCGATCTGTCGATCATGGTATGCTTATTGTTTATGTAGGATTATTTTACGTAATAATCATATAATTAATACATAATATGAATCTTGTTACGGGTTAACTTTAAATATAAGGTACATAATTATGTAAAAGATTAACTTGTTTATAGGATATGATCGGTGTATGGTTTATGATGCAATTGAGGTAAAGCGATGCTATAACTGCAGCGGTTTGAATCATATGTCTAAGGGTTGCCGACACTCACCCGTGTGTCCAAAGTGTGGTGGTGATCACTCCGTTAACAAATGTAAGTCTGATTATTTAAAATGTGCTAACTGCGTTAAATACTTTGAAAAATTTGGTGGACAAGGTGATGTCAGTCATGCTGCCTGGGATAATAGTTGTCCATGCTATACTCCCATTCTCTCTTCGATTCGGTCTGATGTATTTGGTATAAAATAGCAATTAAATATTGATGACGTTTCTATTAATGGTGGCTACAGTGGGGTTGATAATGGCGGTAGTAATGGTTATTGTTCGGTGGGACGCGGTTCGAAAACTACCACGGTTTATAACAAATCTCTATATAGCGAATATGATATCTTTGCCCTCATTGAAACATGGCTGAATTCTTCTGTTTTGAACCAGAAACTGTTTTCACGGAGGTACAGCGCGTTTACCGATCTGATAGGAATTTTATAGTGACCGGAACTTCGCGGGGTGGAGGTGTACTTTTGGCTGTTGATAATAAATACTGCGTCTCAAATCTGGTTTTTGAGGCTTCGATTAATGTTGCTCCCAATATTGATGTTGTTGGTGTAAAAATTAATATGAATGGTCGACATGTAGGAATAATAAATGTCTATATTCCTCCAAATACCACTGCATGTGAGTATGAAGCATTCTTTGAATATTTGTCTGTTTTTATATTGATAATAGTGATAATGTGGTGTTATTGGGGGATTTTAACATCACAGACTATGCAGAGTCGCTGGATGATCCATCTTTGGTTGCTGGTGGCAAAGTAGGGCAGCTTGACAATTTTATAGGTGTTAATAGTTTTCGTCAATTTAATTTTGTTTACAATGAGAATAATAGACTTTTAGATTTGGTTTTCAGCGGGTGCAATTGTTTGGTTGAAAGATCCGATGATCCACTTGTGGGCGAGGATAATCATCACCCTGCCCTGAATCTATTCATTAGTTTACAATCTTCTGTTAGTTTTAAGGGCGGTTTACCTTTTGGTATGACTGTCAGGTATAATTTTCGTCAGGCTGATTTTATCGGACTCTAGTATAACAGATTGTTGCACACTGATTGGAGCTTTCTTGATTCATTTGAGGAAATCAATGCAGCTTGTTCTAGCTTTTATCAAGCGTTGTATGGAATACTGGATTCCCATGTTCCTAAAACGTCACCAGTCAGGAGTGGGAAATATCCTGTGTGGTTTAGACCTTCAATAATACGTGATATTAAGCATAAAGCTACATTGTGGCGTTTATATAGAACTACTAAAAGTCCTGAAAGATACAGAGAATTTTCTGTATTGAGAAAGAAGATCAAGCTTAGTATTAACGAATCTTATAAAAGATATGTTTCTGCCGCCGAAAGATCCTGCCGAGATTGTCCATCAAAATTTTGGGCTTTCATTAAAAATAAAAAAGCCGTGTCATCCGTGGGGAACAATGTGCATTACAACAGTGAGCAGATGGCTCGTCCCTCGGAGATTCTGGATGCATTTTCCAGGTTCTTCAGTGGGGCCTTTTCTGTCCCATCTCATTCGTCTTATTATGACAACAATGCACGTAATGCGGGCAACAAATTTGGTGTTCAGCCATTCTCTGAAGACGAGGTATTGGAGGGTCTAAAGAGACTCAAAAATAAAATGACAGTTGGTCCAGACGAAATTCCAGCTTTTTTCTTAAAGGATTGTGCGAACTGTTTTGCGCGACCATTGGCAATCTTGTTTAACCTGAACTTACGTACACAGACAGTTCCTGACATCTACTGGAAGAGATCCAAAATTAGCCCCGTTCATAAGTAGGGTGACAGGACAGATGTAACTAATTTTAGACCCATTAGTGTTATCTGCAATTTCAGCAAAGTCTTTGAGATACTATTATATAATAGCTTGTATTCTGAGGTTCATGGGATGTTGTCCGTGTCGCAGCATGGCTTTGTCAAGGGGAGATCTGTTGTGACCAATCTGGCATGTATGACCCAATATTTGGCCAAGGCTGTTGATGGAGGTCTGCAGGTGGATGTTATATACACCGACCTGTCTAAGGCCTTTGACAGGCTGGACCATGGCGTTTTGTTGCGTAAGTTGACATTTCTTGGTTTTTCCGATTCTGTTGTATTATTTATTTATTTATTTATTTATTTATTTATTTATTACTCCCATCAACAAGCCAATAGCTTATATCGGATGGGGAAAAGTACACAAATTAATATAAACTTACAACAATATGAAATGAAAAACGTAATTAAGAGTTTACAATATTTAAAAAAAAAACAGAAAGACTACTTGTGACTACTCAAACACCAGCTGGTGAGGCAGGCTATATCAGGTCAATGTGTTAAGTTAAAAAAAGAAACAACAAAAAAAAAAAAAATAATAAATGAAAGTAAAGGCAAACTAAGGACTAGAAGAACTAGACGCCGCCAGTAAAAATCGTCTAAGTTGAAGTTCGCTACACGAAAACAGATCAAGGTTCCCATCAACCTTATTAGCAATGTCACACATGCGATTTAAAGGAGAAAACAAAAGAGTATTTGTCCTTGCGGTTTTAACTCGCAGAAGATGTTGTTGCCTCAGTGTAACTTGGGGAGCATGGAAAGAAATCTGGGAAAGGATATCAGGAGAGTCAATGCGTCCATTCAACAAACCCCAAAGGAAACGCACAGAGGTGTACGTACGTCTCGCTTCAAGACTGTTGAAGTCAAACTCAGCAAGAAGATCAGAGTGCGGGAAGCCTACAGGAGGATAAGTACCTGTGAATTTAAAATGAAGAAACTTCAGGAAACGTCGGTGTACTCTCTCCAGATCACTAACTTGACATCTATATACAGGCGACCAGATAATCGAACCGTATTCGAGCTTGGGTAGAATGAAGGCATGAAATAAAGTTACGAGGGTAGTGACCTTTCTAAAATCCCAAGTATTACGAATAATGTAACCTAGTGCCCTAAACGCAGAGGAGCAAGTATTTTCAATATGTCTATTGAAAGAGAGTTTGGGAGTAAATATTGATGCGGTCATATCTGACTGACCGTATGCAATATGTGGAACTGAATGGTTTCAGGTCTATCGAGTACGGGGTGCCGTCTGGTGTTCCTCAGGGATCCGTGTTGGGACCCTTACTGTTTATAATATATATGAATGATATTGTTGAATGTCTCACGGTTGAATGCTTGATGTATGCAGACGACATTAAGATTTTCAGCATCGTTAGAGATGTAAGAGACTGCCAGAGATTGCAGGAGAATCTTCACAAAATCTCATCCTGGTGTATGAGGAATAATATGCCGTTAAACGTTGGAAAATCCAGCATGCTTACTTTTACTTTGAAGCAGTCACCAGTTATATTTGACTATCAAATTTTAGATTTTTTTTAGAATTTTGCATCGGTCAAACACATTTCAAGATCTCGGAGTTGTTTTCGACAGCAAGCTCACGTTTTCGAGACACATCGAAACTATTGTTGGCGAATCACTTAGGACCTATGGACTTGTACTTAGAAGCAGCAGAGATATCGTTAGTGAAGACGTTCTCAAAGTACTTTTTAATGCTTTTGTAAGATCAAAATTAGAGTATGCGTCGCCTATTTGGTCTCCGTCATATGCTTCTCACATGAACTTATTAGAATCTGTTCAGCGGCGGTTTTTGAAACTTCTTTTGAAACATACAGGGTGAGTGGCGTTTATCCCGAAACAGGAATACCGAATGCTGTGCTCTGGGAGCGATTTTCGATGTCGGCTCTTGAGAAGAGGCGACACTATCAGTCTCTTATATTTTTACATAAACTGGTAAATGGTGTCATAAATTGTCCTGCTTTATATGACATGCTAAATTTTAATGTACCTAGGGACGGTTCTCGACAGGGACACGCATTTTATCTGCCTACGCCGAGAACTAATGTTTTAAAGTTTTCAATCATTTATAGAATATGCGATTTGTACAATAATATGTGTAAACACAAAGATCCAAGGTTCTGCAGCCCCAGCTATTTTAAGTCCGTAGTTTGGCATAGCACGAACGTTTGAAATAATCATTGTTGTTCAAGTTATCTTGTTTTCTGTCGTTGCTGTCATTGCTGCGGTTATTATTGTTGTTATTATGTATGGCCTATATGTTAATTTGTGGATTTACCTATTATATTTTTATATCGTTAAACTTTCTGTAATTTCCTGCTCTGTAGTTGGGTATATACCTGTAGTGCAGTGTAACTATAAATAAATAAAAAAAAAAGAAATATTAGTGGTGGAGAATTTAATGTTCAAGTGATGTGAATGATTTCAGTTACTTGGAGTGATGGATACTATTGAGACTGAGAGTCATTCCGATTCTGATGTAGACACCACCGTTTAATTGAATAAAAAATTGGCTTGTTATGCTCGTAGGAAAAGTATAGTGTGAACATGTGCACAAAAACAATTTCCCACTCATGTGAAATGCGATACTCGACTTCGTCTTGTATCGCAACACTTTCACACTCGTAAGAAATATACTAAGTATATTGGATAACATTGTTATCCAATTAGAAAATATTTCGTTTTTTCTACATACTTACTCTCAAGGCTATGTTGATCGCCAGAAGTGTTGCTACTGAGCTAATGAAAATCCTCATTAGATGAAGCAAAACCTAGGAAATGATACTGCTAGGGCAAGGATAATAATTGAAAACTTATCATTAGTTCCTTTTCGTTGATGTAAAGTTAAATGCAAATAATAATGATTATTTGGCACTTATTCAAAATAGTTCCAGCTAAGATGATATAGTTCCCCCAGGTACCATCCTATTACCAAATCAATGTCCAGTAGTTCCTATAGAATTCTAAAGGGTTCTAAATCGGTGAATAGGGAGGTGTCATCGCTTGAATGGCAAGCACCTTCATCCTGATCTTACGCTTTTGCTCTGCTTCTTATGTGAACAGAAGGATATGCCCCCACTTCCAGTAATACATACAATTCAACTGTTATTCGAAGTAAGTTGAATTTAGGATTGAAATCACGCTATAGGAAATCATTTCAGAAAATAAAAATTACTTGTCTCGAGTAGTCCAGTCAAATAGACGAAAAAAGGACCGAAATTGCTTTTATGGGAAATCTGACGAAATTTTAATGGTAGTAGGAGCTATAATTAGAACAATCCAGTCAAATTTTGCCCCTTAAAGTTTTCCGCAAGAGTAGGCCTTCTTGAATTTAAGGGATGAAATCATGAATCTCGGTATTTTTTTATGAATTGCTTGTACGCGGAAACTTATTATTACAAAAATTGTTAAGGAACATGTATTGCAACTTCTATCTTTTGTAACTTTTTTTGGAAATTTCTTATTGTTCAAAAGCTACAAATTTCAAAAATTACACTCTTGAAGTGTAAAAAATTGTCAATCGGAGGTGAAAATAGGTTTTGACAAAAGTTGTAGCTTTTTAGTTTGCCTGCAATCTAGAAGAGGGCTCCAAAAATCGACCAGTGCCGATATTTTTCAAGATTTTTGAATTGTGCACATAACTTATTAGTAATTAATTCAAAACAGACAATTTATTAATTCATTTGGGACATACTGGACTATACCATTTCAGGTATAACCGGAAGTGCCAGAATTCATTTTAGAAACATGGAGCAGAGTCCATTATTCAAGTGACCAAATTTTCAGAAAAATCCCATGTCTCGTTTTCTGCAAACGTCTAAGGTACAATCGACTGTGAATCATCCCGTGTGCAACAGCGGCGGTATGAATTATTTTAGTTTATACATTGCATGATCGACTATTCCAATTAATTAGGGGCATTACTAACTACTCCTGTGAAGCGAAGTTCGTGTCACTGATGTGTGAACCGAGAGGACAGCAATTACAAATCACTAATCGGTTAGTCAGAGCAGCGTTCGTGTCGGGACTTAATAACTCATACCACAGACGTGAATAAACGCAGTAGTTGATCATAAAGTTACAGGTAGAATCAAGTAACGTAAGTACAATTCTACAATTGCTAGCTGAACTTCTTTACATTATGCTACAACCGACGACTTAATGAAATAAAAAATAAAAATCAAAGCATAATTATCTTTTGACACACAGAATATTACAAGTAGATATAACTAACCTACTTACCTCCAGTAATATCGTATGACACATCACTGGAAACTTTCAGTTCAAGCCTGCATCTCGAAGTTGAGTTTAAACTTATGCAATTGCACCACCTATTAATAGTTCTGCACATAGTGATGTAGGTACATTTACTTACTACATAGTAACGAGTAATTCTATCTTTCCCCACCGCTCATCTGAACCTTCAAAGGTTCAATTGACGCCGAAAGCGTCAAGAGTTGAGAGAGTTTCCAATAGCATTAAGGGCTTCATCACACAAAGCAGTCAACATAATGCAGAGAAATCCTAATCATTTCCCTGAAATGAATGAACAGATAAAATCGAATTAAGCCAAACGGGAGTATTTTTACATTATGTACCTACTTATTCTGCGGCATCCTTAAAAATTTCCTTTCATATAAATAATTAGAAAGGAACGAATAACACTTAATTATAATAATATATTCACAAATTCCAACAAACCGAGGCCTACTCGGTAGGTCTTTCGAATTCAAATCATTCAATGTATTCTTTCTTTCTTTGTATGTATTTCTTCAAATGATCAGGAAAATAATAAAAGGTCTGCAAGGCGAAAATTCAATAATATTACTTAAGTTCGCTTGAAATGATTTTAAATCATGAAACTTTTGATACAAACAATAATACATACTCGTATAATATACCTACATATTGTATAATAATATAATAAACTGACCTAATATTTCATTATAACACTGACAACGGGTCCGTTATTATGATCTGGTGAAGGAAGTTTCACCTGCCAGGAAGAAGTGTGCTGAACAGTTGGTGCTTTAAAGCACTAATGACATACAAGAGATTCTAGCTTGGGGCGATAGGAACCAAGTTCAATTTAATGCTGGAAACCCCCAAGCAGTCATCTTCTCCAAAAAGGCCAACGTTTTGGAGCCAGATATGGTGATGGAGGGACACTCTCTTACTCCATCGTCATCTCTTCGTTTACTTGGAGTGAGCCTCGGAGCGAACATGTCTTGGCATGATCATGTTGCGGGTCTGGCGAAGAGTGCTTCTCAAAAACTTGGAACACTCTTCCGCACGAAGAAATTTTATACACCACAACAGCTTCTTCTCTTATATACAGGGCTCAAATCCGACCATCTTTGGAGTACTGCTCACATGTTTGGAGCTCAGCTCTAAAACATACGCTGAGATTACTCGACTCCATTCAGAAAAGAGCCGTTCACTTGATTGGGGACCCAGATTTGACAAAAAAAATTAGACACTCTCGAACATCGAAGAAAAGTAGCTGACCTTAGTCTGTTTTTTTCAGATATTTTTATGGAAAATGCTCAAAAGACGTGGTCCGCTTGATCTCACTTGGAACGAGGCTGGGCAGAAATACACGTCGAGCCGCAGACGCTCATCCGTATCAGGTTCAGCTCGTTACACCTCGTTCAACCCTATATCAGACTTTTTTTATTTGGTAACTTTGGAATAGCATTCCAAAGGACGTGTTTCCTGACAAATATAACCTGCAACGATTCAAAGCCAACGTGAATCGACATACATATCGCTCGTGCAGTTAAGTTTTTAAAATCAAATAACGATTTTTAAATTGACACTTTCACATCTCGTAGTGGCTAAACCAGGCAACTTTGCACAAAGATAAGTTGGCTTAAATCGACTTACTTTCATCCGAGGAACACGTGGTGGAACGTTGTAAAGACCTTTTAGAGACACCTGTATATCCTGTATATTGAAATTTTGTAGTTATAAATTTAATTCGCTCTTTTATGGTTACTATGACATATTGTCGTATAATTGGATATTAATAAATCTGTTGGGAATTAAATACATATTATTATTATGAATATTATACAGGGTGATTCATGAGTGACCTTACATAGACCAATGGTGATAAGCGGACTTCAAGGCGGGTCGAAAACCACAAAAGAAATTTTTTTTGTGTGATTGGTTAAGAAGTTACAGGGTGTTTTATGTCTCAGGTACAAAACTTTGATAGGCGATATTTCTGAAACGACTGGAGATATTTTGTAGAAATTTACTAGGAATGGTGCATTCCGGAAACTCATCAAAACCGCATTCTGAGTTAATTAAAAATCCA
The DNA here is from genome assembly GCA_910589415.1 of Malachius bipustulatus. Classification (NCBI taxonomy): domain Eukaryota; kingdom Metazoa; phylum Arthropoda; class Insecta; order Coleoptera; family Melyridae; genus Malachius; species Malachius bipustulatus. The sequence continues at coordinate 5,441,503 of OU342631.1, read as the reverse complement.
GGACCGGACTTGAAAATTTTTGCCTCCATGGTCTTTGTTGAAAAAGTTTATTTTCTGACCGTGCTACTGAAAAACTGTCATCGAATTTGAACAGATAAGAAAAAACTCTATAGAAATCATTCCTCAATTTGAACGGCACACCCAAACCGTCTCGAAAAAAAAATGTCAAAGTAAAACTTCTCAGTAAATTATCGTTTTCGAGCAGACATATTTTACTCAATGTTCGTCTGAATTCCTTCAAATTTATTTTTTGACTTGTTTCTGTGGGAAAAATGTTGGACAGAAGGCCAAGCTTTATTACTGGAAAATCAGGTGTCAACTACAAAATTTTCAGATTTCACTAATAATCACAAATCATTTCACTAATAACGAATACCAGACAGTATGTTTGTGTATGGTTTCTGCAATGGAAATTCAAGAGCAGCTGCGAGAGAATACCATAGAAGATCACAATCGAAGAACACCGGCCTATGTAACGTTTCGCGTCTGTTTTCCAATTTTCTCGAAACCACGGCATATTTCCCTGAGTTCAAAGGAATGCTGAACCTCAATTGGAAAATCTGAACCATCAAAACATCGTGGAGATGGTGGCAGTAAATCCAAGTACAACTACGCGAAGAATTGGGCAAGCACTGGGCATTTCTCAATCAAGAGTATCGGGAACCTTGAAAAAAAAGAAGAGCGCGGATGCATCCCTGTCACGTACAAAGCGTACAGAGGCTTCAACCATTCAATGAAGTTCCATTGAATGGACTGCGTAGAACTTTGTGTACTGATCGAAGCTCAGTTCACGCGGGATGGTGTAACGAATAAAAAAAACTCCCACCTATGGGCATATGAAAATCCGCGCTCTGTTGTTCAGAAGAACTCGCAACAGATTTTCTATAAATGTGCAGTGTGGCATTGCAAATGATACCCCAATAGGACCCCATTTTTTGCTGGGCGGCTCACGGGGGAAATTTATTTACTTTTCCTACAAGTCATTTTGCCCGGCTTGCTTGCAGAGGCGAACGTGAACAGGCGTGCTCTTTCCTTCCAGCAAGATGGGGCACCACCGCATTTTTCTCGACAAGTCAGAGAACATCTCCACAATGAGTACCCCAATCGTTGGTTCGGGCGCGGCGGCCCTCATTCCTGGCCACCTAGGTCCCCCAACCTCACTGTTTTAGACTATTCCCCATGGGGCCATATGAAACAGGAAGTCTAAGAAACGGAAGTAAGTACCAGAGAGGAGCTCAGGACGCGAATACTGGTAGTTGCTGATGAAATTAGAAACAACAGGCAAATAATTCAAAAAGCAAACCAAAATTTATGGAAACGCTGCAGGAAATGTATTGAAGTTGGTAAAGGACATTTTGAGAACCGTTTATAACATTAATATTGATAAAATTTAATTTACACTGACATTTTTCCCACAGAAACAAGTCAAAAAATAAATTTGAAGGAATTCAGACGAACATTAAGTAAAATATGTCTGCTCGAAAACGATAATTTATTGAGAAGTTTTACTTTGACATTTTTTTTTCGAGACGGTTTGGGTGTGCCGTTCAAATTGAGGAATGATTTCTATAGAGTTTTTTCTTATCTTTTCAAATTCGATGACAGTTTTTCAGTAACACGGTCAGAAAATAAACTTTTTCAACAAAGACCATGGGGGCAAAAATTTTCAAGTCCGGTCCTGGATTTTTAATTAACTCAGAATGCGGTTTTGATGAGTTTCCGGAATGCACCATTCCTAGTAAATTTCTACAAAATATCTCCAGCCGTTTCAGAAATATCGCCTATCAAAGTTTTGTACCTGAGACATAAAACACCCTGTAACTTCTTAACCAATCACACAAAAAAAATTTCTTTTGTGGTTTTCGACCCGCCTTGAAGTCCGCTTATCACCATTGGTCTATGTAAGGTCACTCATGAATCACCCTGTATATACTATTATTAGAGAGGTAGGTGATAAAGTTATGAATATTCTTCCTGTATCCATTGACAATTATTATTCATGTATCTTAATTTTTTTTCTTTAGATGATATTATAAGTGCTTCAGTATTAATAATTAAATATTCTAGAAATATAATAATAATAATAATAATAATAATAATAAAGAGCCTTTATTTGTTTGTGTACTGTACCTACATTTTACAATACAAAATTAAACTGGGAGGCGAAGTCTAGCCTAGGCTACTCTACTTAACCTCCAGCCAATGAAATTAACAACATATTTACTTAAACCAACAAAACAATAACTTCACAACCGCTGCTGAATTTCCAGTAAATAAACTTTATAATGTTTTTTCAAAAAATTTAGGGTACGTGTTCTCATAAAGCTAGGTATAGCATTAAATATTTTAACCGCATTGTACGTGAAACATCTCTGAGACCCAGCAAGACGGAATTTGGGTAGCATTAATGTATCTGTATATCTAATAAGGCGATGATGCATGTCACCTCTTAGCAACAATTTCTCTTTGAGGTATGGAGGTGTCGATGTATATAAGATTTTGTACACTAACGAGCTCATATGATATTTGAAAAGGTTTTCCATTCTCAACCATTCCAGCTCATTTATTTTAGCTGATACTCTGTCATATTTTCGGAGACCAAATACAAATCTGCAACACGCATTTTGCACTTTTTGAAGGCGATATTTAGTTGATTGGTACAGACATGGAAAATAAAGAACCAGACCATAATTTAGAATAGAAAGCACCAGACTCTCGCATAATACCTTTCTCAACCGAAAGCCAAGCAAGTGTCTGTTTCTGTACAACTGCCTCAAAACTAAGTAAGACTTCTTAAGCAGAATGGAGACCTGCTCATTGAACCGCAGTCTACAATCAAAAATTATACCGAGATTTTTTTGACACCTTACACTCCTCAATGGCTGGTTCCCAACAATCAGCTGTAAGTCCTCCACATCCGGGCTCGAACCAAATGTCATAACGCTACATTTTTCGGGATTTAGCCTGAGCCCGTGGGCATCAGAAAAGGCTACCAAAGATGCAATATCACTATTCATGCGATTTGAAGCAAACTCCACCATCTGGGGGCCATACGAGAAATAGAGCTGGGTGTCATCCGCAAATGACTGGATACTAACATGTTGTATTGTTCTTGGACTATCTGCTACATAGATCAGGTAAAGGACCGGTCCCAAGACAGAGCCTTGGGGAACTCCAGATGTAACCGGAGCAAAATCAGAGGAAGAAGTATCATCGAAAATAACCTTCTGGAAGCGATCTTCCAGATAATGACTGAAAAAACCACATGAGATGTCATCGAAGCCAAAGTACCGTAGTTTTGCACATAAAAGTCTATGGTCAAGGGTATCAAAGGCCTTTGAATAGTCCAACTGAACCACTGATGTGGCAAGCCCGAGGTCCAGCGACCTAATGATGTGATCTGTCAGGTTCAACATCGAGGTTGTTGTGCTGTAGCCCTTACGGAATCCCGACTGACTAGTTGGAATTAATTCGGAGTCGACCACGAATTGATAAATTTGTTTAGACACTACCTTTTCAAGTACTTTAGACAACGAAGGAAGAATACTAACTGGGCGCAGGTCGGAAAAACTCTCAGGATTAGAAACTTTGGGCAGGGGTTTAATCAGGGAATATTTCCACTGTTGCGGGAAATATCCGGATTCCAAGCAGCAGTTGATGATATGAGTCAGATAAGGAGCGATCACATGTAAGGATAGCTTTAACATTCTGGAGGAGATATCATCAGATCCGATTGCATTTGATCTAAGACCTGTCACTATGTCTTTTATTTCTTCAATTGTCGATAAGCGAATCGAGAAACTCTGGTCTGTGTTATATCTATTTGTTAAGTAATAGGCTGTTGTATCAGGACAGTTATTTTTCGGTGTGAATACCGATAAGAAATACTCATTCAATTCACAAGGCCTTTTCAGATTAGCAGGAAGCTCCACTGATCGCTTACCCTTTATATTTAATGACTTCAATGCATTCCAAAGTTGTCTGCTATCATCACCCTTAGAACGACTCGAGAGATAAGCAACCTTTTCTCGCCTTATTGCACTAACAACTGTATTCCTTAATTGTTGAAAATATTTGTAATCTAAAATGTTTTTAGTTCGCTTGTATCTAGATAAGGCATTGTCTCGGGACCTCATGATGCAACGAATATTGTAAGTCAACCACGGCGCGAAAGGCTTGGTCACCCTAGACGTGATCAATGGAGCATGTACGTCGAATAACCTCAAAAGTTGATCTGTCAAATACTTAACTTTGTGATCAATATTTTCGAAATATAGTAAACGATCCCACTGGATCTCTGACAAGTCTTTATTAAATTTGTCAACGTCGAATGCACGAAAATCTCTGTAGGTAATAAGTTTAGGTTTAGGACGAGAATGCTTTAGATTAAGAGTACAAAAAATCGCCCGATGATCAGAGATCTGATGAACCAATACACCTGCCTCAAGGACCAAATCACTTTTGTTCGTAAAAATCACATCCAGGAGTGTCTGAGAGTTTCCCCGTATACGAGTAGGTTCATCAATTAGCTGTGTAAAATCATAAGAGGCCACGCATTGCATAATGGACCGATCAGTAAACTGATCTTGATTGATATCACCCATAATGACGATGTTATCATATTGTGGAACAATAAACGAAAGTAAGTTATCCAGGTATTCGATAAAATTAATTAAATTACATGCAGCAGTACGGTAAATAACTCCAACTATCTTGATTGACATAATATAATTAACTGGGGAGTTAGAAGATCATGCAATGGGAACTAGTTTCTTCCACAGGGTTCATGAACTAAACCCTCAGAGATAAAAAAATCAAACTTTTGTCTTCAGAAATTTAAGAGCATACTAATGAATAATGTTTATTAATAACAGACTTGCAACTTATCAATACCTCCACACAGGGAAACCTTATCTCCAAGAATTATCACCAATAATTTTAAAGGTCTCATATCCATATCTAAATAATGTAAAAGCGGCTCCCTATTAATATATTTTAAGAATATAGTGAATATTCAAATTCCGTGTCCGAAATCTCTCTTGTACCTAACTGTTAGAATATTCAGAACGTTGAATAATGGAATCAACAGAAAAAAACATTATCTGGGATTCTTTAGAGGGTCTATATTAATCTGGAAAATAAGGTGCTACCTAATTTATAATACGAATAAAGTTGAACGCATAATATTTTACTGTAAATCTCTGGTACCTTCCAACTTCGGTGGAATAAATGAAGCCAGGCCGGAGACAATAAGCTATTTAAATCTCAGGATTCCGCTTGAGTTAAAGTGCAAAGTCAGAATGGGGTTAAGTGCCGGTGATTGAAGGGAAGGCAGGGCGACTAATTATAATAGAATTAGTTATCACCATATCACTCTGAATATTTGAGGAGTTTCAACTGATCATTACGTTGTATGTAAACTGGTGGAATTTAGAAACGCGGCGACTAGAAATTAAAGTTACATATAGGTAAGTATAAGAGGAAGGGAGAACTTACTCACGAGTAACACGAGTGAAATAAAAACTTAGCGTGGGCGATAAGGCAAATGAAAATATTTATTTTTATTTATATTCATTTAAATATTAAACGGAAATACCGGACGTTGACACATACATACTTCGTTATTTTATTGGAAACATCCTGTGCTTTATTATAATTTTTAATTGTATGAGAAAAAAAATACAGGTGGTTCAACAGTTGGCGTTTAAATTGAGAAAGCTATAAGTTATAAATAAGTGAAAATCGCAATTTTTCATTTTCAAAACAGTGTAACCCGATAACGGCTGAAAATATCGGAAAACGGCTTACATGCCCCTATCTTAAAACTTTTCATGTATATTAGGTAGTTTTTTATACAGGGTGATGGAAAATCTAATAATTTTCACCACCTTGTATAAAAATTTAACCCACATAGTTGAATACCATGTGAAAATTTAAGATAGGGTCATCTAAGCCGTTTTGCCATATCTTGAGCTGATTTCGATATATACCGGCCGTTTTAAAAATGAAAAATTGCGATTTTCATTTGTTCAGACTCATTACCTACTCAATTTGAACACCAACTGTTGAACCACCTGGATTCGTTTTTCTCAGGGTAACATAATCTAAAACTGGGTAAAAACCTACACACATTTTTCTTTCTATGGAGTGCAGGTTTCACTTTTTTCACAAAATTGGTCATATTTTCTTCAGTAGGCCATGCTAGAGAAAAATGTTAATGAATTTCAATCCCTAATCAATAAGAAATGCTGTGGTGCTATGGGTGTCCGCCATTTCGGGATCACCTGTATAGAGAGAATAAACTTCACAGGAACGTCACTAAAATAGTCACAAATTAAAAAATTGAATACTATTCTGTTAATAGTTTTATGGGTTAAGGATGATAATAGAATAATAACGTCCGAAAGATAACGATAAGTGCAACCAGAGGGTATACAGTGTGTGTCACAGGCATGGTACACCCCCTTTTTTTTTCTTTATTTTTGGAGATAATTTTTTCGAAATTTGGTACGTCGCATATTCTCAATAGAGCGCACTTTTTAGCAGAAAATTGAATTTTTTCCCACATCCGGTTTTTCCGGAAATGTAACCAACTTTTTATTTTTAAAAAGGACACCCTATATATTATTATATTTTTGCATTCTATACATTTGTACGAATCCAACAATACCACATAAGTATCATTTTAAATATCAAATTTGTTTTTATTTAATTTTTTATTTTTCAATTATAGTGTGCCATGACTTCAGTTGTGTTCGTCACAGATGCAAAATGGGTACACCAAAATGTCCCTTATTGGAAGTAGTAGTAGATGGTACCTCGGTACCAATATGGTACCATTTGAAAAAAATGAATTCAGCTCAAAAAATCATTCCGGTGCGCATTATTTATCCATAAATTACTTAATTTAGTACTTTGAACAAAAATTCGATTTTTCTAGCATTAGATGATCCAATTGGAGTAAAACGAAATAGTCATGGCACACTATAATTGAGAAATAAAAAATTAAATAAAAACAAATTTGACATTTAAAATGGTACTTATGTGGTATTGTTGGATTCGTACAAATGTATAAAATCCAAAAATATAATAATATATAGGATGTCCCACTTAAAAATAAAAAGTTGGTTACATTTCCGGAAAAACCGGATGTGGGAAAAAATTCAATTTTCTGCTAAAAAGTTCGCTCTATCGAGAATATGCGACGTACCAAATTTCAAAAAATTATCTCAAAAAATAAAGAAAAAAAAGGGGGTGTACCATGCCTGTGACACACACTGTATTTATTCTGAGGGATGGGTGTCTCCTGATGGCATTGTCTAATGCTTCAGATCTGCTTGCTTAACTCAGTAAGCATAGCTTCGGATGCTAATCAACGTGCACGAGCACAGACAGAAAAAGGAAATAAAAATGGTGCTAAAACTATCCAGGGTGTCCCAAATTTTCTTTTTCAGGGTATTTCCGCGTTATTTCAAAACAGACACAAATTAAATTTGGGAAATATACCCCTAAGAGCTTTGCGGCTGCACTCTCAATATAACTTTATGCCTTTCAACCCTCAAGTAATCATCCTTTACTTGTTCTTTTTATTAATTACACCGCTTTTTTTCTAGGCAGTTTTTATTTAAATTATTATGCTCTCGCTATGATTCCATTTCCATAGTTACACTTGACGACAATAAAATATGGTAACGGATGGTAAACAATTACCAAGAAGACATGCCACGTTTGAGGTTCAAAAGATTAATCGCGGTATAATTTGATAGAAGTTTTTCAAAATTACGCACTTGTTTTGATCCGACATGTTGTTTTTAAAAATTTCAACGTACCTTTTCATATTAAATGAGCACCCTGTAATTTCATATAATTTTCCAAATAGAGCAGAGTATAACTTTGAAAAGAACTTAAGGTGGGTTCTTTTTTACCCATTGGCAAACATAGACCCTTATATTCTCTTTCTTATGAAATATTACAATAATGTTATTTTACTGACTTCTCTATGGTACTTCATGTAATAATACATAAAGAAATGTAAGGTTAGTAGGAGCTCATTTATAAGAGCTCTATAATAAGCAAGCAGACAGAATCATTCCACCCGAAGACACGGATGAGCGTTTCGCCCTCTAGGGCTCATCAGCGTGCAATCTCGGACGTCGTTGAGACCGTCTGCTACTACTTGTTGGATGTTCTTACACACAGAGATAGCGTAAAGTTCGCCAAATCACTAGGCATCAATCAATTAATTTCCCATTCAACAACAGCAGACCGTCTCAACGGCGTCCTAGACGGACCGCTGGCAAGCCCTAGAGGGCGAAACGCCAAACCGTATCTTCGTGTCGAATGATTTTGTCTGCTTGCTTATTTTGGAGCTTTGATAAATTAGTTCATTCTACCAACCTTACACATTTCCTTATTATTACTGTACGAACCTAGAACTTCAAAAAAATGTAAATATTTAATTACTACTGTAACAATGGTTCAATAAAATTTCCTTTACTTAAATGCAATATTACAGAATTACAGAGACAACAGAATAACAGTAATGTAACTTTTCATTCGGATTCGGCTCTTAAAGAAGCAGTTCGATTTGGAGGATGCCAAAAATTCATTCTAATAAACAATTTTTTTATAAAATTCTTCTAATTCGAACATAATTTTAGTCGATTATTTCGTCCCACTTCTCGTGAGCTCCCTCAGCCGTGAATATGATCATCTAATAAAAATTATCCCATACGGTTAGATAAAAAATGTATCATAGTCTAATAAGTTTTCTTTTAATAACGAGTAAATCCCAGAAAGTTGAAATTAAACAACTGGTATCTCATGACCTTTCATCTTGTAGCTGTGAAAACCCATAACCAGATGACATTTACATACATTCCCATAGCATTCCCGTCTGTAAAACGTTCGTAGCATCCGAAATGACGACAGTTAAAAAATAAATCAATCATCGCCTTTAGGGTTTGCGTTTTCACATTGGATGTGAAACTCATCATTATTTGAATTAGGTAATGTAAATTACGTTCCTTTATTTGAAATTGTTGTTTCAGGCGTCGTCTTCAAAAATGAATCAAACGTTTTGCTACGATCAATACAAGGACTATAATGAGAGTAAGTTTTTTATATATTTTTATTAATGTAGGTATAGTCGCCCAAGAGATATAACGAAATGATCTAATTGTTAAACTGCCATATTTTATGCTTCAACAATATTTCAATAATCCAAAAATTGATTAAATGACAGAAGTCGTTTCTTGTTTATCGTTTCTACAGCTGGAAATCTTGATTAAAAGCTGTAGGAGGCAGCATTTTCGAGAAAAATGACATTTTATTATCACAAACGTAAAAAATTTAATATGACAAAAAAAAAGTTATTTTCAAAATAATTAAGTAATTGATAAAAACTCAAACAAACCAATCATCCTTACAAAATTAAATAATTTACTGCGACGTAATGAATCGCGCAATCGTTGGAAGACACCATGCATATTACGAATAGTGTTACATCATGCAGTGATTTGTTTTTTTCAAGTGACCACACGAAGAAGAAAAAATCTAAAGGGTTTTTTGGCCTCGGCGTATTCAGCGGTTTTGATATTCTTTATTTAGAAATTCTCTTGCAGTAGGCTAGAGCTACACGCTACAGGTGCGATTAGGGACGAAAAAAGTGCGATAAAGGTGTTAAATGACTTGTCGTTATCGCACTTTTGAATTTTTAGTTCTGCATTTCTTTTTTCAGTCAGTCGAAATTAATAAATGTTTCGTAAACGAATACCAAATTTTTACCGAAGCCAATAATAAATTTTTATTATAATAATAGGCCAGGCGACAGATTGGGCCTCAATAAGGAAATAATTGGTGTAAAGCTTTAATTATTGTTTTAATCGCTTTATTTAAAGCCAGATATTACTCTTACAAATTTTCCCCCTTGAGCGAAGTCGGCGTTGGCCCTTCTGGCTCTGAGAAGGTACCATTTTTCGTTGTTTTTTTTTGCAAATGTCTCCCAAACCATCAACTTTATCAACAAAATACTTATTATAAAAAATAATCTAGAATAAATTTGGTACAAAAAGTTCATAACCGTTTGTCTCTAATGTGAACCATTACGATACTACGACCATGCAAATGGAGTCCTTTTTGATTCCTGCGGAAAAGTTATGGAAGTCATATGCCATATCAAAGTTTTTAGATGTTATAAATATTTGTCAGCATTCCAGGTGCACAAGCTGTTAACTTGTTACAAGTATAAAAGTGGATGCGATACAACGTCTACGTTTTATAGGCAGGGCAAAATGAAATTCGTAACACTGCTGAAAAGTAATTAGGAACTGCAGAAAGCTGTTAGGGTTTTCCGAGAAGTGAAGGCAGACCGCGATGAGATAATTGACAAAGCGGGCCAGTTGGTTGTGGTTATGCTTATGACAACAAAACCCTGAATAAGTTACCCTGAATGAGTTGTGGTTCCACCTGTTTGCAAAATCTCTAAGCAAACATGGGTTCGATCTCACAAGCTTACCTCCCACCGAATCAGCGGCACGTGAGCACTCTTTAAGAACATACCATCAAGTCCAAACATGGTATGAAAATGATGCAAATACACTGGATTGGGGCTGGAAAAATTCTCAATATGGTTTAACTCCCACACCTACGAAGAGGGATCCGGAAACACAATGTCTAAACCACAGTTTCTAAACACAGTGTCCTGCAAATGTTCGAAAGTATGTAACGCAATATGATAGGCCGATTAGGTCCACAAACTTGGTCCCCTCGGTCTCCGGGTTTAAACACTTTATAGATTATTTATTCTGATTTCACTTTAAAAGTTTGGTGTACACCTCTCCACAGTAGAAACTGTTGACACATACCTACAAAACCGAATTGTTGCTTGTAGGCAGGCGCATACTATTCGCATCGGACGGAACGGACGCAACAGATTTTATTTGGCTGGGTCGCATACTATCCGCAGAATTTAGAAACGGAACGGATTTATTTCATTATCGGACGTACCGTTCACATAGTCGGGATAGGTAAATAATATTTAAAAAATGAGCTCTGATGATGAAGAAACTATTTTAATCGCAGCTTTGTTGCTGGCAGAAGAAGAAAGAGAAGAAAAGCGACGAAAACGCAAAAGACGTTTTTCTATTCACCCTATAAATATGGGGAGACAGTTACGTGGAGAATTTCAAACCTTATTTTATTAACTTAAAATAAAATATACAAAATCCATAAATACTAGGTACAAATATCTTCAACCCAATAAACACATTAATAAACTAAATACACATCCACTTATTCTTCACTCCTATTGTTCCTTCTATTTCTATTTCATGTGTGCAAATTCTGCCCATTCCCTCTTATTCTCTGCCATTTTGCACGCTTCTCTCCAAGTTTTTCCCTTCTTTAATAATATCTCTCCTATAACTCCATTCCACTTTAATTTAGGTCTTCCTCTCTTCTGTTTTCCTAAAGTCTTCGCTTCCCACACTCTTTTCACTGGTCTTCCTTTGTTCATTCTCCTCAGATGACCCCACCAGCTCAGCTGTCTCTTTTCTATAAATTCAATGGTTGATACTATCTCCAGTTCTTCTCTTATTCTTGTGTTCTTCATCTTGTCTAATTTCGTTACTGCTCTGACTCTTCTTAGGTATTTCATTTCAACTGCTTGTATCTTGCTCTTCTGTCTTGTATTCAGCACCCATGACTCGCATCCGAACGTCAAAATTGGTCTGTATATCGTCTTGAAAACCTTCATTTTTGTCTTTCTGTCTATTTCTCTTTTGCCAATAAATGCTTTGTTCATTGTGTAATACAGTCTCATTGTTTTCTCTTTTCTTTCATTCAGTTCTGCTTCTTGTCCTCCATTATCTTCTATATTCACCCCCAAGTATTTATAACATTTCACCTGCTCAATCTGTACTCCTCCAATTTCTATTTTTATCTGTTCGTCATTTTTCCCTATAATCATTACTTTGGTTTTATTCTTATTGATCGTCATACCTAGTTCTTCCATTGTTGTGTTCCATATCTCCAAACTCTTTTGTAGTTCTTTTTCTGTTTCTGCCATTATTACCACATCATCGGCAAATGCTGCTTCTGGTATTTTTATGCCTTGTAGGTTCCTATATCCCACTTGTACTTTCTTTACCTTTCTCGTACATTTCTTTATTATTTATTTTCATCCATGAATATTGTGAACAATGTGGGACTCATATTTTATTTATTTGTAAGAATGAAATGTATTTATGTTACGCACGACACCATGTAATGGTAATTGTGTTATTGATTATATATACAGGGTGTTGATTTTCAAAGCGGGCCATAGGGGATTAGCATTGCGAAAGTGGTTTTTGAGGATTCCTGCTCGCCGTTTAAACTGACAGAAATGGTTTTGGTATCAAAATGAAGCTAAAATTATTGCGCATAACGCTGGACATCAGAAATTAATTTAATTTCACGTTGTTTTCTAAAATTCTTCAGTAAAAATTCAAGTAATTGTTAATGTTTAATCACAAAATAGCATGCCTTGCCTAAACAATAATGACGTTTCTACGTTTTGACAATCCAATAATAGAACCAGACTTTATTCTTACCTACTGACTTATAAATTTTTATTATTGGATTGTCGAAACGTAGAAACGTCATTATTGTTTAGGCAAGGCATGCTATTTTGTGATTAAAAACATTAACAATTACTTGAATTTTTACTGAAGAATTTTAGAAAACAACGTGAAATTAAATTAATTTCTGATGGCAAGCGTTATGCGCAATAATTTTAGCTTCATTTTGATACCAAAACCATTTCTGTCAGTTTAAACGGCGAGCAGGAATCCTCAAAAACCACTTTCGCAATGCTAATCCCCTATGGCCCGCTTTGAAAATCAACACCCTGTATATATACAGGGTGTTCTACAAGCTCTATGACAAACTTTGACAGATGGTAGGTTGCTTGATTTTAAACATATTTTTTTTAATAAACATGGGTCCGATTCGTTTTTGTTTAGAGGTTACAAGCATTTAAAAAATCGTAATTTTTCAAGTTCAAGGCCCTGTAAAAGGAAAAGGATTCAAGATAGAGAAAAACGGCTTACATGTCCCTATTTTAACTTTTTATGGACTATCCTATGGTATAGAAACATTTGTACTTTCTTTGATTTTTTTAAATGTGGAGAAATCTCAGATTTTTTCAAATTTTTTATCACCCTGTATAAACATTTCATCTACATCATTGGATAGTACATGAAAAGTTAAAATAGGGACATGTAAGCCGTTTTTCTCTATCTTGAACCGTTTTCAATGTACAGGGCCTTGAACTTGAAAAATTACGATTTTTTAAATGCTTGTAACTTCTAAACAAAAACGAATCGGACCCATGTTTATTAAAAAAAATATGTTTAAAATCAAGCAACCTACCATCTGTCAAAGTTTGTCATAGAGCTTGTAGAACACCCTGTATATATATATGAAGAAGACAGAAGGCATAGTATGCGCCTGCCTTGTTGCAACACTATTTAGTCATACTCATAGTGTTTTCGAACGACTGCGCGACTCATTACGTCGCAGACTGTAAGCCTGCATTAACGCCCAAGGCGGTAATTTTCAACATTTTTTGTAATGAATTGTATGAAATTATTAAATTTTATAAGGATGATTGATTGGTTTTTCAAGTTTTTATCAGTGACTTAATTTTGAAAATTTCTATTGTTCATATTGAATTTTGTACGTTTTTGATAATAAAAGGCCGTTTTCTCGAAAACAGTGTCTCCTACAGCTGTTGACCAAGAGTTGCATTGTTTCTGTAATAAACGATGAAATTTTTGAATGACGTAAAAGTTTTGGGAGTAAATCTTTTACGCAAACCTAAAATCTCCCCCAGTGACATATCCCAGAACATTTGTTTAGAGTCTTAAAAGTACCTATTAATAATGTCAAAATTTGTACAAAAGCTAGAGCCTTCAACTTTAACGGTTCTTGAGATATCGCAAAAAAAACATTTTTTTGAACATGGTATCTCGAAAACTGTATCTTATTCTTGAAATGAAATAAGTCGTTGAATCACCTCATTTATTTTTTACAACATGTTGGTAGTTATCACCCTATATAAAATAATATTCAATGGCACGTGACTCCCAGTTGAAATGGAAATAACTTCACTTTTTATATGAAACGGTATCTTTTTAACAACCTGCTGCAAACTGAAAAGTTACTTATACTGTCACTTCTTATAAGAAAAGCATATCCTAGTCTATAAAAATTTCTGTGTAAAAATGTTTAAGACATCCCAACTTTTGGGATATTCAACAAAAAAATTATATAATATATTCATCCAGTTATTACTTAAATAAATTGTTGTATTGAAAAACTTCTCGAAAGTTGAATTGTGAAGATTCTCAGACAATGATGAAAGCTCTAGTAAGAATTTGGGTTTGATCAATTGAACATAAAATATTAATAAGTTTATAATATGCAATGCTTTTGTTCGGCAAAATCCAGCAGAACTCAGGTTATACTTAGAATTTTAAATTGCTTGATCATAAACTTCAACTGAAATGTAAAGTTCGGATAATTCATTATTACGGGCACGCGTCTTTTCTCTTTTTTCAATTTAATTTCATGGCACATCAAGAGACTTTGGAAACTCATTTCCGTGCTGGAAGTTGTCGAATTTGGAGAATCTAGTACCTAATCGAGATTCCTGCAGTAATAAAATATGAGTATGATTTAGTGCAAGTGCCCTCTCATAACTTCAAAACGGTAAACTAGCTTATTTTCTACTTGAGTGCAACATTTGACGCTTCAATTAAGCTTTGCAATTGAAAAATTGAGCTTCTCAATAATTCTCCACGTTAAAGTGTACTTTCAGAATTATCTAGGGACGTTTTTCATCTAGGATGCTAGTACTTTTAGTTTCGGAAATAGAATAGATTATCAATTTTTCCAAGCATGCCAAAAATGATGCTAGAAAAGAGAGATAATTAAAGATCAACAGGAACTAGTAAGTAAATCACTATCCACTAGAGCGATATAGGTAAAAGATGATGTTGTTTAACAACATCCAGAAGTCCAGGATTTCTATATGGACTATTATATCATTTAACGCACATAAATCTGCTACACAATAATTATTTCATATTTTGTGTATGTTCTTCAACCAATCGTATCTAGTTAATTAAAAGTTCTTCTGCAGCTTCTCATTCTTTTAACCTAATAATTTAGTCTCTCCCAATTGAGTCTCTCACTCTTCTATACTTTCCCGATGTATAATACAGACTGTCCGTTTTTCGCGTGCCACTATGGGGATCTCGCTTATCTTAAGAGATACGAAGTTGGTTAAATTAGGGCAAAGTAGCGTATTTTTGCGCTGATTGATAATCTGAAAAGAAATTATAGCTGTCATTATTAGTTGTCAAAATATTTCAAAAAAACTGAAATTTTCAATTTTTGTTTTTATTTTTTTATTCAAAAACCAATCAAGCAAGCCATTTTTAACTGAAACATTGTTAAGACACTCTTCAACAAGGAACCCAAAAATAATTTTACAATAGCTCTAGCACTTGAGATAGAAGTAAATCGATGGTCAGCTTTGTTTTTTCTTATGGGCGCCATATTGGATTTTTCCATTTTTAGATTAAGTTAATTTTTCTCTTTACAACGATGTATCACACATGTTATTTCATTATTGAATGTTTGGCGAAAATAAAATTTCTCATCTTGTGTCCAGAGTGCTTTGAAGAAATGTCAAGTGTCTTTTGTTTTCAACAAAACTTTGACGATTCGACCAGTCGTCTGCGTCGACATTGAATTATTAATCGAGGAAAAAGCCACTTCTCAAATAAAATTATTAATTAAACAATGGTTAACAAAGACGAATAAATTAACAACTGGTAATGTGTTCACAGCATGTGTGTTCAAAAAACTCCCCTTAACTAATTGCAAGCACAATTACAATTATTGCAACCTTTTCCTAAGATTCGCTACAGCTCTCAACACGTCTCTCCTTCTAATCTAATGCCGTGCGTGAGTGTCGTAACAATTCGTTGTCGAAGTTCATCGACGTCGGCTGGCAATATTTTATAAATCTTATTTTTCATTGGCCCCCACAAAAAATAGTCCAATAATGGGGACAAGTCAGGTGACCGTGCTGGCCAGCGTTCGTCGCCATTATTTGCAATTACTTGGTTGGGAAACATTTCTGACAAGAATTCTCTCATCCTACCAGCATTATGAGGCGGCGTCCCATCCTGCTTTATTTGAAAACCTTCTTGCGCATCAATCGCAGAAATAGTGTATTTTTATGCGATTCAATTATGAATATTTTCACCGCTTTTTAAATTATTGGCTTTCTGAAATTTTCCACAGTCATGTCATGTTAGCGTAGTGCTTTAATGTGAAAAATTTTCTGTGATAATTTCATTTCATTTCGTTTCAACACGTGCCTTAGATCGGATTTTTAAATTTAAAAATCAAAAAAATTGGCAAAATTTCACAATTTTGTCCCTTTTCCTATGCCCGCCACTGGCTAACTTTACTTGAAAAATACTATTTTTTACACTACCTTTAATAAATTCGGAAAAAACTGAAAGGAGAGTTTTGAAAACCGAAAGTTTGAAATTTTAGAGGAATAAACATCATTTAAAAATATTCGAATATATCTCCGCCATTTTTATATTTGCTTCTTGAAATTTTTGAAGGTTAAATGCTATTAGTGTAGTTGTCTACTATCAAAATTTCCGTTCTATTCCTTCAAAAATAAGCTCATGAATGTTTATAGAAATGTAGACATTTTTACCCTTTTCCTACCCACGCCTCTGGCTTATTAATAGAAATGATGCAAATTGTATTGCATTAGCTCAAATTTCAAATAAGTTTATTCCAATCTTGTTAATTTTGTTTAAAAGTTTTTGATCTTGCCTATTTAGGGGTTCAAAATCTAGCCATTTTCCAAAAATTGAAAAGGCCGCCATTTTGGAATGTCTTTACCTATTTTATTCAAATACAGTACCAGACGACTACTTGAGGGTATCTTACTACCAAAAAAATTTCAGCGCTCTAGATTGAAAACTTCGACCAGAAACCGTGCCTCACGGACGGTTTTTTTTCTGAAATTCGGAGGGACATCCTGTAGAAGTAACACAACTCTAGGAAAATGTTTTTTACGAAAATCAAACGTCAGCCCTAAGGTTTATAAGAGTAAAAAATTTCGTTCATTAATCTTGAAAGATGAAGCTACAGGAGCGTTTTTAAAAATTTAGAGAAATTAATTTAAAAAAAACATCATGTAAAAAAAAATCGAATATCTCCGCCATTTTTCTTATTTACTTTTTGAAATTCTCAAGGGTTGAAGTCTATTAGTATAGTTGTCTACTGTAAAAATTTCAGTTTAATTACTTCAAAAATGTGCTCATAAATTGTTGGAGAAATTTAGCCATTTTTACCCTTTTCCTACCCACGCCACTGGCTTATTAATAGGAAAAATGCAAATTTTGTTGCATGAAATTAAATTTCAAGTCATTTACTTCCAATATTGTGAATTTGATATAAAACTCTTTTTCTATCTAGCTTATACAGGGGTTCAAAAAATAGTCCTTTTTCCAAAAATTAAAATGGCCGCCATTTTGAAACGGCTCGGCCGATTTTGCTGAAGTGCAATACCAGACCACTCCTTGTGGATATCTTACTCCCACAAAAATTTCAGCCTCCTAGATTCAAAACTGCGACCTGAAATGAGATGACAAAAACCGGATACCTGGAATTTTGAAGGGACACCCTGTAGAAGTGATGGGACTTTTGGAAAGTTTTTCAACGAAAATCCAGCGTCATTCCCAAATTTTACAAGGACCCAAAATTTCGTTCACTAATCTTAAAAGATAAAGCCACAGGAGCGTTTTTAAAATCGAAATTTCGCGATTTTGGAGAAATATATATATATATAAATATATATATAAATATATATATATATAAATATATATATAAATATATATATATATAAATATATATATAAATATATATATATATATCGTGGGCAGGTGAATTTTGGAAAACCACTTTTTCGTAATCTGGGGGTCATGATCGGTGGACATTTGATGAGTTTGGGTGATTTTCGAAAAGTGATGTCGTCCTCAATAGTGTATTTTTTTGTTAAAAAATACACTAAAAGTGGCTTTTTCCTCGATTAATAATTCAATGTCGACGCAGACGTCAGACGACTGATGGTCGAATCGTCAAAGTTTTGTTGAAAACAAAAGACCCTTGACATTTCTTCAAAGCACTCTGGACACAAGATAAGAAATTTTATTTTCGCCAAACATTCAATAATGAAATAACATGTGTGATACATCGTTGTAAAGAGAAAAATTAACTTAATCTAAAAATGGAAAAATCCAATATGGCGCCCATAAGAAAAAACAAAGCTGACCATCGATTTACTTCTATCTCAAGTGCTAGAGCTATTGTAAAATTATTTTTGGGTTCCTTGTTGAAGAGTGTCTTAACAATGTTTCAGTTAAAAATGGCTTGCTTGATTGGTTTTTGAATAAAAAAATAAAAACAAAAATTGAAAATTTCAGTTTTTTTGAAATATTTTGACAACTAATAATGACAGCTCAAATTTCTTTTCAGATTATCAATCAGCGCAAAAATACGCTACTTTGCCCTAATTTAACCAACTTCGTATCTCTTAAGATAAGCGAGATCCCCATAGTGGCACGCGAAAAACGGACAGTCTGTATAAGGAATGTTCAGAAAAGAAACCATTTGAAGTAGGACATGACATCAAAGAGGTTTGTCAATTAGTCATAACTTAATTAATTTTTTAATCTGACAGTTCCAGATTTTGTTAGGTTAGATCACAGTCACAGTTGTCAAAAGATCCAAGGAAATTTGTTTGTTTGCTGTAACTAAATACGGAAGACGGTTTTGTGATTCTGATACTGCATACATATAGGCTTATTATGGCCTTTTCCTGTCCTTAGCTAGTCGAACAGTTTGGTGCCTTTTCCTGTTGGCAGGTCTTTATGGCTAGTTTGCCATATGACTAAATGCTTAGTTCGTGTGAGTTCCGTAAGCTCTACGTCCACCGAAATAACCTAAACAAGTCAACTAAGTAGTCGTAATAGTTAGAGAGATGGTGACAAAAATGCCTTGTATCTCCCAAAGTGAAGAAAAGCATGTTTTTATATAGTTAGAGTTAACTTCTCAAAATCCGTCTTGTCAAATAGGGGTCTAGAGCGTTGCGGTGAAGTGCTATGACCTTTTGCCCAGATTTACACGAATGATTTCAAAAAGTATCTACCATTTGAAAAAAAAATTACTGGGGGACATGTAGGCAATCCGCCTAATTGAGGGAAAAACATTTTGCGTTAACCTCCTGTACCGGGTGAGTCATTAATATGGTCTTACCGGGAATATTTCCGAAACTAAGCGTCGTTCAGCCTCGAGAAAAAAAATCCAAGGAAAGTGATCCTAAAAAATTCATTGGAAAATTGTTTTGAGCTTCTAAAATGACCGCGAGGGGGCGTAACATAATAAAAAGGATATAAAAAAGGACTAAATAAAAAATTTGAATTTTTTCATCATTTTTCAGAATTAGGTTATATTCAAAATATCATCGGTGGATGCTTAAATAACTTCAACTTTTTTTATCATGCAGTTTTTTTTTTAATAACTCCATAAATAAAGTGGTGGGGGAAAGTCAAAACTGTGTTTATTCAAAATTCGATTATTTCGGTTAACCTTAACGGAATTTAACAAGATTAGTCTCATCACAAAGAGTTTTCCATCGATTGCGTTTTACGAATTTTTTATTCTATTGACACTGCAAAACAATTTTTTCCTAAATGACCCTTAACTTTACAGTAACTATCTACAAGTTTTAAATCTTTGTGAACAATCCTTCGCAAAATGACTATTTGGCGCACCGCAACAATAACATCGGAAATTGGAATAATTGTACTACTACATATCAGATCAGCTTCTATTGCTCGTACCTCCAAACTTGCTAACTGGCTTCGCTGAAGATGACTGTTTGTGTTTGAAATTTCCAGACCAAAACCAAGGGCCTGTAACATTAGTGCTAGCTGAATCCCGACGATGTCCTCTAATATTTGATCTGCTATTTTCACTCCGCATGAGACTTGTTGCATTGTTTCTCTGCCAACAAAGTTTACTTCACATTCTGGATCCCTTCTGCGATTGATTGATAATTCTTCAACCTTGGTTGGATTCTTCACTGCTAACTCCTGACACTCGGTAATCTCTTGAACTCTCTTGAAAGTCAATTCTTTCTTGGCAAAAAGTTTCAAACGCGTTTCTCTGTATCGAATACCACAAACTGATCTTGAAGATGTGTATCCAAATCAGAAAATCCACAGTTCACCTACAGACGTTTTATTCTGGTTACAAAGTCGTAAATAGATTCATCTATGCCATGTCTAACTGGAAAAAATTTGTCTTTCGATTTGTTCGTGTGTTTCTGGGAACTCTGAGAACTAACAACAATTGCAGAAGAATTTTTATCACCATCTGTCGACTTCAATGTTAGTGCCTTGGTAGCCTAAGACGTCGTGATGATAACAGCGGTTGCTTGCTCCTTCGGCGATCGCTCCCTGCTTTTTACGGGGGTTCTTGGCCTCGCCGAGAACTGACGATTCCGTTTTCCGGAATCCGTGATGCCCCGCTGGACACCGAAATTATTAGATTTTATAACATCGACTACTGGTGTACTCGCAGATTCAATTTCACCTTGCAACATTAACACAAAAATTATTTTTAATTCGTCTACTGTCTGACTTTCTTTCACTTCTTGGCCAAAATTACTTCTTCAATTTCCATAACATTGATACTACCACCGGAACCATAAACACCATTCCTTTATTCGCTTGCAATAGGGATTACCGATTTACTATCAACCTTCAAAATCCTCATCGCCAAATGTACCGGGTGGTCCATGACTTATGTCCACCGCCAAAATAGAGGTTAATTTTAAAGATAAAAAATTGAAACTTCGAGGATTGGTGTAATTAATATAGGACCACATAATGGCTTAATCAGTTTATTATTATTTTTTTTTTAGTTGAGCCATCAGCGATAAAAAACTGTAATGTTGTGTTAATGCGACCAAAATAAATTCGATTTTTCTTCAATACATCGATAGAAATCGATTAATAAAATCGAAATCGATGAAAATAAATATCAAAAACCTAATTACAAGTCTTTAATTAAATAAAATACTTAAAATATGGAAATGACAGCTAGAATGATTGATTTATGGAAGCAATAAAACTACCAGGATTTTGAAGGGCTGGTATAGCACAAATGTTAAGAAAACATCCTAACCTAAGTAAACATTCATAAAAGAAGCCCCATTCAAGTTCAATGGCACATTCTTCTGACTGCTTTGAAGATTATTTATGGTAGGTACCTACCCTCATTAGATTTGTCAGTTTTATTACTCTACCATATATCAATCATCTTACCTGTCATTTCCATATTTTAAGTATTTTATTTAATTAAAGGCTTGTAATTAGGTTTTTGATATTCATTTTCATTGATTTTGAGTTTATTAATCGATTTCTATCGGTGTATTAAAGAAAAATCGAATTTATTTTGGTCACACATTACCACCAAATTACAGTTTTTTATCGCTGATGGCTCAACTAAAAAAAAATTAAACTGATTATGCCATTATGTGGTCCTATTATATTAATTACACAAATCCTCAAAGTTTCAATTAACTTTCAATTAAAATCTTTAAAATTAACCTCTATTTCGGGGGTGGATATAAGTGATGGACCATGCACCCTGGTGGAACTATTCTAGTAATAACCATAATCAACTTAACACTTCATTTAATAATTATTATGAGCACCGATCAACAAAATCTACAAAGCACAATAGCCATTTTTATATTATCAATTTCTCTAATTTTTACAATCTCTGCACATACCTTCACCTGGTTGTCAAATTGATCCAAAAAAAAATCATAACAATAATTAAAATAAAATTTATGTTTTCAACCCTTACTTTATCTCTGAATACTGATGGTTGATAAATAGAACACTAATGTTTAAAAAAATTCTACTGTATATTGATGGATAAATAAACGTTTCTCTTCTCACTGGCCTGCAGCCAGTGTTTTATTTGTCATCCCCATAATTAAAATAAAATTTTTGATAACTGAAAATAATATAAGATGGCTCTTAACATCTGGTAGGTACATGAATATATTATATTGGAGAGATGAAAACGTTGCTGTAATACTTACTAATGAAAAGGTCTCATGGATCAGTATCATTGAAAAGAACGTAAGTAAAGGGTTTATATTTTATGAAGTGTAATCGGGAACACTTTCTTATAAGCTTATACTATTCATAATTACATAAATGAGAAGCTTGCTGCAGACCGGCAGTGTTAAGGGGAAACTAAAATTTCCCCAATTAAATGTTTCTGCTCTTTTGAAGCCTTCATTAGAGTTTTAGTATAAAAGGAAGGATTAGGGTTGCTTCAATATCAACTACTCGGCTTGACCCTAATTCGAAACTTTATTACGGAAAATTATTATGTGTGTATTAAAGTTATTAACCCATGACTTATGATCAATACCTAAACCGGATTCATAATATATGATACTTTTGTTAGAGACTTTGTAATATGAGCTTTTTGCCACATTCTCCACTCAATTATGAGGATAATATTAGACCACGTGCATACATATACATAGGTAGATATCTATAAATAGTCTATATTGCAAAGGAATTATAAATTTTCTTCATTTTTCCGAACAGCTGTTTTACCAACAGCGAAAGCAGTTAGACAAAAATATAGAAATCGCAATTTCTCTAATATTTAACCGATTGATGATGAGACTTCCAAATTAGCTTAATCTAAAAAATCGATTTCTCGAAACCAAGGAAGTAAGGAGTAAAATCAAAATCGATTTTTTTAGTTATTGACATTTTTTCCTGTGACGGGCAAAAAGTATGAAATTTTATCCCCTTTGGCGGATATAAAAACGCTTCTTTATATGAGTTATTTTCATCGAGGAAAAAAGTAAATTAGCAGGGAAAAAAATAGTGATTTTTTCCCAAATAGGACCGCTTAGTTATAGTTGCTGTTATTACTAGGATATCATCAAATTTATATCCAATACGGACACGTACCTAAGTTACACGTTATTATCCTTAATGTGTAAATGACAATGATTATTACGGGAATTTTCATATAATCGCTATCCATATTATTAAAATCGCTCATCGAAAACTTGCAAAAATATTTTCAAAACTTTCTTCAATTTTAATTAAATTATGACATTTATCGAATTAAATCGTTTCATTACCAGGCAACGTCGATTACTACAAAAGTAGAGACCACTTTGAAAATTCAAATTCAACAAAGATGAACGTTCCGACAGTATTTTCAGTTATCTTCTTACAGAAAAAATTGTACATTACACAAAAGAAAAAAGTGCGATTTTAGCACTTGATGTATTTGTCCCCTCCACTAACGCGTTGGGGACGAAATCACATCTTGCGCCAAAATCTATCATTTTTTCCCTTGTATAATAGATAACTATTATTAGTATATCAAAAATAATTATTACAATTCTATTGTAAAATTTTCTAAAATAATATTGTTAGATATTTATGTACCACGGGCGTTCTTAGATGATATAATGCCCCAAGGTCGACGTAATAAATCCTTAGGGCCTTTGGCCCGAGAGAAGGACAATGAGAGAGTTGCATTTTTTCCAAAATCTAATAAAATAGCACCAGAAAAAAATAGAAACGAATTTCATGAAAACTACATTTAAAAACTTCGCGTAAAATATGTCTTTTCCCCTAAAACGCATTACTTAATTATGCAAGGTATTTTCTGAAAAGTCCAAAATGCACCCAAAATTGCTTTAGTTAATTAAAGTTTCACCACTCAGCCGGTGTATTCATGATATTCTTTATTCTTTAATTCAGGAATACATCAAAGTTACTCTTCTAGTGCATGGAAAAATTTGGGAATTTTTGTGTCTTTTATTGACAAAATCCAAGACGTAATAATAATTGTGTCATTTGTAATATGTATGTAATAAGAAAAGTTGACCATCTTACCTATCTCTAAACCAAACGAATAGATAAATAAACAAACATACATGAAAACCTCCAAACTGATAAAGGTGGTTTCACTAAATGTAAATTATTGAGTAGATATGTAGGTAGAGTAGTATTTCAGGCCACACTTAATATTATGTTTATTAAGTATTAATAAGTATGTAATATTGTAACATTATGTCAGCAACATGTTTCATGTGTCAATGTTCCGTAATCATGCATGAACTTGAAAATTGCTATTTTAATACACCGACAAACATTGAATACTTCTTGTTTACAATCTGTAGATATTTTTCAAGTTTTGTTTATTGTTCTCCATTCACTCTAATCAAGCTAATTTTAAATCTAGTAGGTACATGTAAGTAATTGAAATAACTCTTCAAGGCGCAATAATTTATACTTAAATATAATGCCCCGAAGTAGCTCTTCAAAAAATCATAATGCTAGAAAATCTACCTAAATATAGAAACCTACGAATGATAGTCCGAATTTCTGGAGGGCATCGTCCTGAATTTACAGCATGTTCTTTCGAACATTGACGTTTATACTCCCCATGTATGTAAGTAATACTACGTAAACATCCTTCCATCCCTGAAAACCTGAAATAAGTGCCTCATGGTTGAACTGTTCCAGCCTCAGAGTAAACAGTGGCGAAAAATCTCAAATATTCCAGTAATCAAGAACACGTTTGAGTTAGAACATCAGAAAAAACTACTAAAACTTGCAGGTTAGTCAGTCGTTTATTTCTCTTCCAGGATGCTATCGAACTAAGAAGGAAATAAACGAATGCCGCCTTAGAAGTAGAGAAAGCACTCTGTGTCTAATCATCTGTATGATTTTAACAATGAGACGTTCTTTCGGAAGCAAATTGAATATCAAAAACAGTGTTTCCGTATTTTTTTTCAATATCTTTTATTTCTCAGAAAATTTAACTTTCTAATTAGGGATTGTACTTCTGAGTTTTTCCAAAGTCTTATAAAAATGCTTTCAATAATAATAATTAATATTATATACAGGGTTATTCACGGTATACGCCACGGAAGTTTATGGCCGTGTCTCTGGATTTTTGGATTTTTTTATTTTTGGAGTGGATAGAGACCCGGCAGAGGTACGTTTTAAAATTATATTCATAATGTACAGGTGTCCCAAAAGCATGAAACATATCAAAGTTATGTTTTTTTTTTAATGGAATGCTCCTATGTTATTGCATTTTTAGATTGCCTGGGAAGAAAAAAGAAGATTGGTTTTTACAGTTGGTGTTTAAATTCAGAAGTTTGTGAGTTATAAACAAGTGAAAATCGTCATTTTTCAAGTTCAAGGCCCTGTACAAGCAAAACGGCTCAAGATAGAGAAAAACGGTTTACATGTCCCTATTTTAACTTTTCATGTACTATCCAATGATGTAGATGAAATGTTTATACAGGGTGATAAAAAATTTGGAAAATTCTTAGATTTCTCCACGCGTCGACAAATGAAAAAATCAAAGAAAGTACAAATGTTTCTATACCATAGGATAGTACATTAAAAGTTAAAATAGGGACATGTAAGCCGTTTTTCTCTATCTTGAGCCGTTTTCCTTGTACAGGGCTTTGAACTTCAAAACTGACGATTTTCACTTGTTTATAACTCACAAACTTTTGAATTTAAACACCAACTGTAAAAGCCAATCTTATTTTTTCTTCTCAGACAATCTAAAAATGCAATAACATAGGAGCATTCCATTTAAAAAAAACATAACTTTGATATGTTTCATGCTTTTGGGACACCCTGTACATTATGAATATAATTTTAAAACGTACCTCTGCCGAGTCTCTATCCACTCCAAAAATAAAAAAATCCTAAAATCGAGAGACACGGCCATAATCTTCCGTGGCGTATACCGTGAATAACCCTGTATAGCGTCGGCTTAATCGGCAAATGACGTAAGTCCATTATTTTCAAAAAATGAGGCTTTAGCGCAATCTCTTTTAGAAAACCGACTAAAGCTATCTGTGTAGAAAATATCGTTTGTCCAGTTTAATACAGAAACACATGATTCTGTGTTGAAAGTTTTAGTTTTAGAACATTACATAAAGAACTTTAGTTTATTTTAAGTTTTATGTGTCTCCTGTAAAATTTTGCATTTTAGACTTTACATCATTTGCTGATTAAGCCGACGCATAATTATTTTCAACATTGCTTATTATTGATCTAAATTAAATGATAGACTTCTTAATGATATCCCGTAATTCCAAGGACGCATCCCGGAACCAAATTCAAGTAGAAAAATTCATATATACATAAAGAGTATGGTTTTCGAGATACAGAATATAGATGCAGACAGTTCACTGATAGGTACATTTCATTTCCCATTCCATTTAGTTTGCAAATTCAGAAATCGATAGAATGCATCAAAGTACATTATATTCGAACTCTAAAATAGGTTCAAAGCATATTTTACTATCGTTTCTGAAACAGAGGAGAGGAGCATTGAATTCTCATATTAGGACTTCATATTATTATAAGCGCTGTCCTAATAACCTGGATAGTGGATATTAAAACTGAAGCTGACGCAAAAATTATTTAGCAATGAAACTATTTATGAAACTTGAAATACGTTGTTTATTCTTTTAACTTTATTTTTGTTGAGTTGGAATCCTGAATTTTTCACTGCAAAAACTGTCGAAATTTACTGAATTTCAACTGAAAATAATTATCAAACTCAACTGAAAATTATAGTGTATTTTTAATAAAAACAGAGAGAATAGTCAACTTTTTATCCTTCTGATGATGAACCGGTTAAATAGTTTTTCATAAAAATATTTTGACTACAAACGCGTTTGTCTCATAAAATAAGACTAAAATGCTGCTAACCAAAATAAATTATAAATTATTATTCCGTGTTCTTTTTTTATGAACTGTTAGCTTATTTTTATACTGGGTGATTTACAACCTATGAATCAACCTTCAAGTAATCATGCAGCCCCAAAAAATTGATCTCATGTAAACAGGATGGTGTGTCTAGGTTTTTCATGGGATATTCCCCTACACTATATCCTACAAAGCAAATGGTTCACCGTGATTTCAACATCGCATCATTATGTCCTGCAGATCGTCATTTCTCCATGGTCGACGAAAACAATGATATATGTAATAATATATAAACTAAACAACCTGTCAAACAATGAATATGCAATTTGTAATTTCAAACTAATAATTTAAATAATATATAACTTGAATTATTACTGATTTGGAGAAGATCACGAACACCATAGGTTCCCAGACGATCATTTGTTGAGAAGAGGTTCAACGAAATCGCTTTCGGAGTATACAATTTTTCTTTTTATATTAATTATACATAATTCAAGAGGAGATAATAAACTTTTATTTTACAAGATTTATAAGATTTTCGAAGATTTTACAAAATCTTCGCAGAAAAAATTATTTTACGTTTACGTGTTTATTAATGTCAGCCTTTCTATAATGCTTACCTATCCATTGTTTTTGTGTAACAGAGGTCTTCAGATTTCATATAATTTTCCTCTTGTATATTTTTTTCTAATATTTTTGTGCTTAAATTGGCACATGATGTATTATATTTTTTGCAGTCTTATCCTAATATAACTAATTTTATTCTAATCAATGTATAGCTAAATTATTCCTCTCGTAGAATTTACATTTGTCAAGGTTGAGAATAATACATTTCCCGAAACACTCATCCACCAGGGAACGCCAAATAGGATTATTTAAATCACCATACGATGCGAGAAGACATCTGAAATGAAACTGATGCTACATATCCAAGCTTAGAGTCGTTGATTCCTGCTTTATTACCATGTCTAAAATGAAAAAAAAATCAAAACTTGCCATTTATACTATAAGCTGACTGGTAGCATGCCTGTCTATCTAATGGGTTAATGCAGTGACACTGTAATGTATCTAAAAATTTGATATTAGTTAATTGCTCCTATTCCAGTTCATTCTTGGATGATTATAGCTTCAAGCCAGTAGATAATATTCCTTTTACATACCTCTTTTAAATTTAGACACACCGGGGTAGTAATAGTGATTGTCTGGCTATATTTCAAGTATGTACTGTTAGTAGACGAGAATATCATAGTTCCGATTTCAGCATATTTTCGAACAATGATTATTTTACTTGTAGAAACAGTATGCGCAGTTTATTCAAGTAATTTACATTGTGTTCCCAGATAGGTGAAATGACTTTTAAATAAATTCTCGATTTGGAATTTTAATTTTTAGGAATTCAAGCTCTGCTTTCTTATCCAAACTATGAAAATTCAAATCGAGATTTTTTTTCTTTTTACGAGAATCGTTTCACCTCTCTGGGGGGGGGGGGGGGTGTATTTATACAAGTATACAGGATGGGATATTTTTGTTCACTTAGCAAGTGTTTATATTATTTTAGTGTAAGTATGCTGGAACTTCCTATTTAAATAAATAAGTATCTACGACATAAGTAATTGTACATGAATAATTTATTGTTATTTCAATAAGCTTCTTGAAAAATTACATTTATTCCATAAAAATGAAAGAGAAATTTACTAAACAGAAACACGAACAATTTATAATGTTTAATTCCACCCCTCAGCAAATTTAGGGGAGGTGAAGAACGCTATTTAGCAGCCAGTTAGCTCAAAAATAAAATCAAGTTATTTATTATTTTGGCCACACATCAGGAAAATGACTGGCCAAAGAATACATTGAAATTCACATGGTGGCCAATTATAGATTTCAATGTCTAATAATAGTTATTTATGTATCAAGGGAGTTATGAGAATGTTAATTACAGAGGGCAACATTTAGTCCCGAGGGATTGTTAAGTTGCCCGAGGTTATTAACATCCAATAACTCACGTGATACATAATTTATTTTATTTCCTACAAAATGAAATATAAAAACCAAATCTGTTGGTTTTTAAAATCAAACGAATGTTTTTAATAATAATTGAGTAAGCATGATTACCATGGATATATCAACTGAAAAGTTTATAGAAAATGACATATGAAATCCAAATATTCAACCAACAATGCAATAACAAAACCAACATCCAATGGTTACCAGAATTAAACAAATAGTAACAATAGAGGGAGTTATGAATATGTTTATATAGTTACGGTAACCAAGCGTTTATCTAGTTATAATGTATTAGTATGAAATAAAATTATTTACAGTCGTGTGGGGGGCGATATTAAAATTAATAACTATGATTTACTGAAAGGAAGAAAAAATACAGAAACCATTGCAAGGATTGAAAAATGGTTAAATGTGGAGATTAGGTACGAATGGTATGAAAGTGAAAAAGTAAATTTTAACAATGAATAGTGAAAATCAAACAGTTAAATGAATTATAAGCAGCAATTCTAGTCACTTAACTTATGGAAACAGGTGGTGGTGGTCCTTCTTGGGATTTCTTTCGAGAAATCCGTACAATGCAACCCCATGTGAATCAACCCGAATATTTTGATGCGAATCATGATTGTGCTGGTGCTGATGTTCTACATGCATAGGGACCGTAACGACGTCTCGTCTAACGTCTGACGAAACGGGCTCGAGCTCGAGCTGACTGCGTCATCTTCTTTGGCCGCTTCTTCATGGCGGATGAAGGAAAATTTCAATTTAAAGCATCCAGAAAGGGCGAGCTCGTCTGAAACATATTATCATGTTTCAGAATCGGCCCGATTCAGAGTTCAGACAGAACGATGAACGATGCATTATACACACGGTGACTCTCGAAAGTGCATGATGTTCTGTCGGTAATCAAAGCGTAATCATTAAAAAGAAAATTATTACTTACCTCGCTGAATGAGTGGCGAAGTGCTTAGCTGCTTTACTTTGTGATATTAATAAAATAAAATGGAAAGAACTGGTATTTGGTTTTTGAGTTCTAAACGAGGGTCTGATTTCATCCATGATGCCCACCTCTCTTAATGCTTCGTAGTTCGTATATTACACAGAATAGATCTGTGGAATAGATAGATACAATCAGAAGCTAAACTCGCCGGCGGCGCCTTCGTTCTTTTAGAGACAAGCCACACCTCTAGCGACCATTGCTTCAGAGTAGAAATGCAGGCCCGCCACAGAATAGGTACAATTATTCTATTATGTGGGCCCGCATTCAAAACTAAATAAATGAAAGCTCATCTCAAATCATGGCGGATCTCTATGCGCCGAGTAGATGCGCGAACTCGGTATTTTTATTGAAGTTTATATTCTGATTGTACCTATTCTGTGCTGCCTAGCTAATTTTTATTTTAATTTTTATATTTTTTTAAACAATGATATCAATCAAAAATTTGTAATTATTATACTATTTCTAATTGTTCCTAGTCTAATACCGTTATGTAATAATTATTATTATAAATTTTCACTGACATAACATCTGTCAAAGAAAATAGTTGACGAAATTTAAAAAAATATTTTAATTCATTTAAATTACCAAAATATGTTCCCAGACCTATTTAATTGGTCAAATTGTTGTAAGTTGATGTCTTGAAAATGTAACTGATATATCGTTAACTGTTTGCTTTTTAGAATCGCGAAGATGACCCAAATTGTTGGTCGAAACGTTGATTTAATAATAAAGACCATACTTTAAGAAGAAATATTTTGCCTATAGCCCTTAACAATTTTCAATTAATTATAATTTTGGGCAATTACTTCTGTTATAATAATTATGAAAATATTATGTATAGTTGGCATGTATATATTTTTTTTTTCATTTTACGTTGCCAAATCTTCAATGATAGGTGCACCAAAAGCATGCAGTTACGCCAAAAAGAGATGCTATATAGTTTTACTTCTCGACTCACATATACTTTTGAAAATATTCCTAGTAAAATTTCAAACCGAGATTGTCAAATATCTACGGCGAAATCAAATGCAGTCATTAATTTAACAGATAAAGTTATATGAAATTAGTATAATTTAACTCAGATGGATATACAGAAATATCCATTAAGATTAAAATCAAAATGACAAACAAATGTAAGATTGCGCAGAAGACGCTGAGACGAAGACGAAGACGAAAAAAAAACAAAATTCTTCCTCTTGCGAAAATAATAGAAAGTTTTTCTGCTTCCTCTGCTTCCTACCAAATAATATTTTAAGATCTCATAATTACCTACTCCCTTTTACGTAAGAAATAATTAAAAATAAATTTTTGTTAATATTACTTAAAAAAATTTATGTTTCAAACCCTACTTTGTAGAATCTACTGTATATCCATATACACTACAATTTTTTTAAACATTATTGTTTTGTTATCATCAATTAATATTACTTTATTTAAGTATCTGAAACTAGTTATGTAAGTAAATAATTTCCGATGTAAGAATGTTCTATTTTCCGGACGAATATCTAAGAATATTGGCAATATGAGTTGTGATTAACAGTACCTCAGTACCTGAATGATACAAAGAAATTAAATCTATTTTATGTCTCCAATTCCTTTTACTATACTATGAAATTATATTATTTTAGGTTGGTGTGGCCCAATTTTCGACAACTGGCACTGCTGGCCTCCCACACCTCCTGGGAAAAACATCTCGATGAATTGCCCAGCTATGGAAGGAAGCATCGCTAATAGTAAGTGCTATTTTTTCAATTTCTCATAGTAACAAATCGCACGCTCAGTAATAAATAAAGTGACATAAAACTAAAAATTAAAATAAAAAAGCTGTCGACAAATCTCAAAAAAAGCCTGAATATGCTCCTATCGTTCATGTTTCATTGCTATTAAAGAACAGTTAAACAGTTATTTAGTTAGGTTATCTTAAAGTTAGATATAGGGTAGCTTTATTGAAAGAAGGTAATTTTGAGGAAAAAACTTTTATCCAATGTTAAAAAAATCTAGGGAAATTTTTTGCACCACTTTGTGCCACTTTTACTACCAAAAATAAATTTTTCTTGTGACATAAAACTAAAATTTGTCATTTTATTTTTCAAAATAACTTGTGCTTTTAAGTACCTTTTTCCAAATCAAAAGGGTCAATTTATTAATAGAAACACTTCAAAATTTTGTTGATAACTCAAATAAGTTCACTTTTTTATAAAAAGTATATCTGATTCTGAGGGTTAAGTTCAAATACAAGAAAAAGCTTTTAATTTTTTAAGAATTTTGATTTATTATAAACTTAGGAGATATTTCTCAACTATTTGCTAAAACAAATTTGTACGTTCTTATCATTTTGTAACACAGCACATAATTAACTGTAACTATAAAGTAATAGTAAATTATTCTTAAATTAAGCAATAATAACCACTAAAAACTAAAAGAAAAACAATCATTGTACTTGCGTACTTGCACAGAAATACAAACGAGATCATTTTTAATCATAAAAGTTTAGCGCAAACAAAGAGTGATAGCTTTCAATTAGGTCATTCGATAACAGTTTTATACAAGTCAGCATAAAAATTTGTTATTAACTGTTTGAGTATTAACTGTTTTAGGTATTTTTTTTATTATTCGCACTAAGTTTTTGCTTACTTGTATACGCTTTAGATAATGTTTAGATAACCTCTTTAGATTCTTTTTCTTTGTAAGACTTAAAAAAAATTGCTAGCTATGAAAAACTTTCGTGGCCTGGACAAAAAAGTAGAAATTTCAGTTTGATTAACGTTTATTTAGATGGAAAATTAAATGTAAAACTACAATAAAAATTCCAGTAAATCTTTCTGGAACATACAAATAATTATTATTGTATGTTCCAGAAAGATTTACTGGAATTTGCAGCTTCTTGAATGAAATTCATTTTGAACTAAACTACGATCAAAGATTCTAAAATTATAGCGGTACAGAGTTTTAAACTTGACAGTGTCATAAATTAATAATTTAAAACTCTCGTTACTATGGTAATGTTAAAAACATGGCACCTTATAATAATTCCATTGTTATCACTGAATCGTATTATTTTACTCATTTTCTCTTAATTCGTGGTTCAATATGGCAAGGGGAGAATGAAAAGTTTAATACATTACACGCTACGAAAGCTCTTTCAGGTGCTCGGAGTTATTAAATATCCTCGGCTACGCTACGCTTCGCCTCGGGTATTTAAATACACCTCACACCTAAAAGTGAACTTTCGTAGCTTGTAATGTAAATAACTATTTATTCTGACTACAACAGTTTGTTATCAGAATGAAAAGTGACACCACATCCTTCATTGTTCTTTGAAAGTTCTTCTAAATATTTAAGTGACCATCAACCAATCTCCATGCACAGCTCCTCTTTTTGCATCTGTTCGTTCCAGTAAAAGCAATATACCTACCTACTTGGTCTTAACCACGAGTTTTGTCTTTAGGTACTTTCTGAGACAATTCTGCTAGGGTAAAATTCCCCTAACCTGGTTGTCGTGTCGTGACTAAAGGTCTGCACTAGGGGAAACGGCGCCAGAGATGTCCGACTGTGGACTATCTGATATACCGTATCATCTGTTGTCGTGGTCACGTTCCGCGCACAGAGAGATGCGGGGGTCTCGGCTTAATCGCCGGAACCAAGAGGAGACAACCTCACTTAAAAAACCTAAATCCTAAGGCGGGGGTCCAGGCTGATGGGATGCGTGACTGGATAGAAGACCAGCCCTACTGGATTCAACCTTGGGGCACCAGGGGGCACCCCACTGTATCAATCCCCTCACCTTTGCATGCGGGGCTCTGCATAGGTGGAACACCCTTCCCTAGCTACTCGTGGGATCAACCATGGTAAGAAATAAAAAACCAAGAAATCGCGGGACATCACCGCAAAACAGACTGCTGACCGAGCGGGGCTTGTCACCCGTCAAGACAGTCGGCAATCTAAACAATCCTTGTGCTCGAGACCACCTCGAGCGCAAGAAGAATGCCCACTCATTGGCAAGAAAAGGAGCATCGACACCCTTCGTAGGACCAGAACCATTCTGTGGCTTCGAAGATACTTTCTTCAAGCAGAATTCCAAAAGGAAGAAGAAAACTGAGAGAAACTCATTGGAGGAACCTCTCGGGGTTGAGACATTCCAAAGAATTTCTCGGGAATTTTAACCGAGAGAATTAACAGAACACTGACGGGATTCCTAACGAGACATTGCAAGCTCAAGGAACACCTGAGGAAGCTAGGCATAGAAAAGAATGGCGTCTGCAGATTCTGCGGGAAAGGAGACGAGACACCACGTCACCTGCTGCTCAACTGCGATGCGATAGAACTCAAAAGAAGTAATGTTCTGGGCCATCACCAGCTAGAGGCAGGGAACTTACCCGACCTTGATCCTCTCAAAATCCTGAAGTTTCTCAAGGAAACGGACTTGGAGAGGGTGCTTCACTAAAGGGATTCCACACCAGACGAAGCACAGTAGAGGGGATACAATAGATCTTTTAGGTCGCAGTAACTTAATCACCCTCAAAAAGAGAAATACAATAAAGAAATACAAATAGGGTAAAATTGTAACTATTGAGTTTTGTTTTGTAATAAAATACAGAAATATCTCAACGCGGACATTGAAGAACTGCTTGCAATTCATAGACCATGACTTTTTGCTTTTCGAAAGCGTATTTTAGTAGGAACCTTTGAATCCATAATATCAACACGGAACTTTTGGCAATAATGTTAATAATGTGAAGATCCTTCAGACGTAGGATGGTAATTTTCCGCATCAGGCATTTGTAATGATTCTTTGGGGTTTTCTGCATTCAAGGTCGATATATTGGCAAGCAGTTCAGTTTGTGTCATGGGCTAAGGAAGAACTTATTCAAGTGTTACCTGACTTAATAGGATCCATAGTAGACTGCTTAATTATGAACATAGGTCCTGATGAACATAGAACCCCTTCAGTTAGCTGACTGAATGCAGATTCAGCTGTTGGTTGTTCAACCATAGATTTTTCTGGAACTTGTTTCGGTGTTTCCGAATGTAGCTTAGCCATAGCTGATTGTTTAGGTTCAGCAGTTGTAAGTTCTGTTAAAGCCTCTTCAACTGTTGTCTGATTTACTGAAATTTTTTGGGCGGACTCTTGATTCCCTCTTCAGGTTCCGCTTCTATACATCTTTAAGTGTCTGTGTTTCGTTTATTTACAAATTTTTGCTGCAAGAAACTTGC
This sequence comes from Malachius bipustulatus, assembly GCA_910589415.1. NCBI lineage: Eukaryota > Metazoa > Arthropoda > Insecta > Coleoptera > Melyridae > Malachius > Malachius bipustulatus. The sequence continues at coordinate 5,406,337 of OU342631.1, read as the reverse complement.
GTCAGTCTCAAATATTATAGAAGATCCATATTTTTTAAACGATTCGGTAACCTAAAAAACAGAATTAATTTTTTATATTTAATAATTCCAATAATTTAATGTATATTTAGTGATTTGAAAATAAAATTTTACCAAAAAATTATAACGTTAGATTATGTATATTTGAAACACCTCTTAAGTAGTATATAGACCACCACATAGCAATCGTATAGACCACCAAAAAAATGCTCTACATTTAAAAAACTACAGTAATTAGTAAAATAAAAAAAAAGCATTGCACTTTTTGATATTCTGATATGTCGACAACATTGCACATAATATTATCAAAACTAAAACCTTCATATTCTAAAACAGCTTAATGTTTTGTTTATTTCCCAGAAATGTAGACCATCCCAAAAAATTATAAAATCTGGATATTTAAAGTTAAAAAATACTATCGACCCTAGACGCCGACCGATTTTGATTTGCTGCTTTAACGTTGGCAAAACTTAGCTCTGCTTTGAGGGTGGTAAGATTGCAGGAAACCTTAAATCTTTTCCATCCTCTCTAAGTTAAGGGTGTTGTCCAAAGTTAGCTGCCACCAATATGAGCACGTTCTAAATAGTCCGCGCATAACCTCAAGGCAAAGGGCTTGCTCAAACCCCGATCAGAGTCGCAGGATGTTGTAACGGGTCTAGAACTGGTCCCACAAACCTAAAAACAAGGGATCTGTTCGGGCGTCGAATGTAACGGCTCAAATTCCGGTGACGTATTATTTGATGATCTACAGGGTGTTCTATTACTTGTAATAATCCTCGGCGCCCACTTTATTTTTTCTGTACCTACAGGTGACGAGGTCAGTTCCACGCATTAGACATTATGCTTTTGCCCGCGATAACTCAGAGTTTCCAATCCAGGAATTCAGTGTTGTGTTTATTAATTCGTAGTTATAGTTGGGAAGTAGGCTTTAATTACCTCCAAACTAGTGCTGTAGAAAGCGCTTGATTTTTAAAGGTGGTAGCATAACTTTATAATTCATTAGACAACGACAAAACATTTATTTTAATTATATGAATAACGATTTAGTTCTCATTCTGAGTACATTTACAAACTGAACATGTGAATGATTAAGGAAAATTACACGATCATGGAGCACTGCATACTATAAGCAAAAAACATTTAAATACAAACGTGCCACACTGAACGTTTATCCTATCTACCGAGATATGACCTAAAATGGAACGATATTGAAATGAAAACTATTATTATTAATATTGACATGTATTCTTATTAATTTATGGCTTAATTCTTCCGAAACAATAATTATCTATGCTCATGCAATATTTTCTATAAACTAAACGAGTGGCGAGTTAGATGAAATGAGCTTAAAGGTTCCCTGTGAAATTCCTATGCAAGCAAGATAGCAGCTAATAACAACAGATAAGAGAGTAAGCAATGATTAATATCGAAAACATCAAACAAGCAAGTCCCATTATTAATTAATAAAAATAATTCCTTTTGGGTGTAGCCGAGAGGTATTTAATTAATTAATGACGGGGTTCCTTCACCAGGTCTACTTCCGCCACGCGATTATCACCTCGGGAACGAACTCCGCCAGGTGGTGGTTGCAAGACGACGAGAAACTAAATGAATGTGGTCGTGTTCACTATACCTTCGCCCCCTTCGGTCCTTTTACTTCACTCTCCATGCACCGATCTCCTTTATTTCAAACAATAGCACTCACAATATAGGAAAACGAGACCCAACGTGTGAGGTATCGGTCTGGGGACGGGGAGTTAATGATCATGCATCTTTTTCTGTGGCCGGATGATGAACTAGCCCCACATTATAGGGAGAGTACGCCTGAACCTAACTTACTCTCTGAAGCCAGAAGACTACTGTCGTGATGTGGCGGATGAGCAAGGATAGTTGCGGTATTTTTGGAACAATTACTTAATTTTGAAAAGAAGAATATAATTAAATTACATTTTTCATAATCGATGCGAGAAACTATTAATTCCTGAAGAAAATGATATATCACAATAAGCTGGAGTCAAGAAAATTGACACATTAAGTACTTTGCGCAAATAATCTTTGAGCAATTTTTGTTTTATGCAATTTAGTTTTTGAAAGAAAAGCAAACAACTTAACTACCGAAGAAGCATCTACCGCAGCGAAATTTGTTACGCTAGCTGAATTTTTCACTATAACGCTGACTGTAGAAAGTTTAGCATACTCAGATGAATCACATGGTTGCTATTGTCATGTTAGAAGGTATCTAGCTTTTATTTACCTATACGTAGAGTAACTATATATGACCGGTAAATAAAAGTTCAAGCGACAACACTCCAGTTAAAAGTTCGATTTCGAAATCCGAAAAAGAGTAGTTGATTTCAAAAGAAAGTTAAAAAACCAAAAAAAGTCAGTGGTGTTTCGGGGAACGAAGAGAACGGTCAGAAGAGCACGAAGAGAACGGTGCCTAGCAGCAGCAGTCAGGGATACAGAGGCGCAAATACAAGGGCTACTTCCAAGTAGCAAGTCCATAAGACTAACACCTATAATAGCTTCACTGTTTTTCCGTTCGTCAGTTTTGTCAGTTTCCGTTCGTCACCTGCATGTGAAACTAGATCAATCAATCAGATCAGGCACCGCTACAGCACTACTCCGCAACCAAATCAGGTAACTAATTAATTAGTGAGTCAGATTGTACCCAACTAATAAGATAGCGTGGTTCACGAAAAGGTTAAATTTGTTTCTTTTTCTCATTGTTTTTTATTTAGGATCAAAATTTGAGTTAAACTTTATAATCGGTAGTTAGTAAATTAGTTAGATCATGAAATTTGATCATGAAAGTTGATGATTATTCTTTATATCTCAGTAGTGTATTTTCCTAAATACAGGGTGTCCCATAATATGTGGGCAATCTCCCGGATTTGGGTAAATTTCGTAAAAATAAATGAAAAAATATCCATAAAATTAATTCCTCAGAGACACCCCTACAAAGATATTAGCTGTTGAAGTTGAGGGTTGAAAATAAATTTTTTGCAATAACTTTTTTATTTCTTGACCGATTTTGATAATTTTTGGTTTTGTTTTGTATTATTTTGGACTGTTTAGAATAGTGTTTCATAATCTTTGATAGCACATACATTAGACCTCGGGATGGCATAACCCCCTCATTCACTTGAAAGAAAACAATAAAAATAATACTTTTACAGTTTTTTAAGGTTAATTTTCTTTTAATTTGACATTTTTTACATAAAAAATGTCTCTTTATTTATTTCGATAGAGCGAACCGTTATCGAGATAAACGTCCTTTTCTAATAGTTGATGCGTCGCATGAACTTTCTAAATTTCAAGTAAATTTTAACAAGATGGCTGATCTATGACAGTAAATTGAGCAGGAAGCAAAACAATAACTTAATTAAATACACGTCAGTGTCCAAAATTTCATTTCATGCCGATTCAATCCTAACTGATTTTCAGCGTTTGTGTAACTCATTTTAAAATCAGTTAGAATTGAATCTGCATGAAATTAAATCTTTGACACTATTTGACGTGTATGTAATTAAGTTGTTGTTTTGTTTCCTGCTCAATTTACTGTCAAAGGTCAGCCATCTTGTTAAAATTTACTTGAAATTTGGAAAGTTCCTGCGGCGCATCACCTATTAGAAGGACATTTATCTCGATAACGGTTCGCTCTATCGAAATAAATAAAGAGACATTTTTTATGTAAAAAATGTCAAATAAAAAGAAAATTAACCTTTAAAAACTGTAAAATTATTATTTTTATAGTTTTCTTTCAAGTGAATGAGGGGGTTATGCCATCCCGAGGTCTATGTATGTGCTATCACAGATTATGAAACACTATTCTAAACAGTCCAAAATAATACAAAATAAAACCAAAAATTATCAAAATCGGTCAAGAAATAAAATAGTTATTGCAAAAAATTAATTTTCAACCCTCAACTTCAACAGCTAATATCTTTGTAGGGGTGTCTCTGAGGAATTAATTTTATGGATATTTTTTCATTTATTTTTACGAAATTTACCCAAATCCGGGAGATTGCCCATATATTATGGGACACCCTGTATTTATTTTATTAAATAATTTTTATTCTTAAACTTTGGTGTTCATATTTATCACCCTTGACCACATTAAACATTGATTTCCCAACCAAGAGTGCTCTACCCATAGCAGCCCCCGAATATACGTGCCTCACACCTCTCTGTCCACTATCATTGGCAAACCGCTCGGCCCACTTGATAGCGTTCCTCCGCTTGACAGCGAGAAGGAATGTGAGTTTACAAAAACTGGTGTCAAGTGGGTAGGTAGGTACTAGGCACCCGCCCCAGTTGAAATTTACTGTGAGCGAGCTTATAGTTCCTGTGATGCGCGGGGTGACTCGTGTGTTGGCACCCCGCGCATGATACAAATAAACAAGGTATGTCAGCAGTTCAGCACGTAGCCTGTGACGCTAATCAGGTGATATCTACATGCAATTCGGCAGTAGTAATGACGAAAAGTCGCGATTTAGTAGCTTATTTCGACGTTTGTAGATGTTGCACTAACTTCAATTACTTTGACTTCAGTACCTGACTGTCTTATAGCAAAAAATGGTTTATTGTGCTGTTAGTTCGGATGTGAGAATCACGCAAGAAAAACGAAAGGCAAAGAGGTATTTTTTTAGTTAGCTAGCATAAGCAAAGGCAATTTTATGTATAAATGATTTGTATCGTATCACAGTAGTAAGCACCAGCACTTTGCATTTTTAATTACACCCCAGAAATGTTGACTTCCACCTTTAAATATTTCCAATTCTTCCTTTAGCGCTTGGATTACATCACCATAGTGACGTCAAGCGCAGCGCGGATGAGTTTTCAGTCTCAAGCTGTTTAAAAGCTTATGATACCTTGTGTAGTTGTATCATAGGTTGTACAACTCGCTTGTCCTGCTGCCGTTATCGCTCTCTGGATAAACATCGATTATCCTTGCGCTAGTTTACATGAATTTATTTTAATTTGTGTTATTACTAGATATTTATCACTTCAAATGTAATTTTAAAATTTTAAAATATATCCCATTGCTTATTTTCTTGCTACTTAGGTTCATTCTCTTCCTTAATTAATAATCTATCTACTGGTAGCGTTTTTATCTTCCTATTTTCAAACTTAATCTCGATGGCGCTCGAAACAACATGCATTTTAAAAGCATGTTTACCTTTTATAGATGCTGTGTTATTTCCTTGAATCTAATAATTTATTTACAATTGAAGCTATAGTTTATATCCCTTAATTATGCTGCTAAGTCTCAAAAGGATCATTATTCTATTCCCTATCTAATAAGATTACTTGCGTTCCTTTTTCCAGAGGCAGATTTACAAATTAATGTGCCGCCAATACATATAGGCCGAATCAAATCGTCACCTAAGTTATTATTATACCTATTATTTTTTGCGAAACCATACTTACGACAATTTGCGAACCCCGTCTTGCGAGCTTCAAAAAGAACATGATTTCAAAGGCGAAGGGGAATTCGGGAGGATTCACCTTCCCAATAAAGCGCCGCAGGCATTTTTTTTTTCAATATTCAAGGTCACGCAATTTTCCATGATTGTAAAATATTTTTAGTCTTCGAAAATATGCCGCCTACAAAAAATTTGCCGCCGTAGGCTATAACCTATAGCCTACTTAGCCTAATTGGAAATCCTCCGCTGCCTTTATCTATTCATTTTATCTTTATACCGCTTGATATATACTTAAATATTTGCTTTATTTACGGATTCTTATATAAGTTAATTTTTTATATCTTTATTCAATGGTAATTAACTACTTAGTAGATTATTCTTTATAACAAGACACTTCGTTGTAGTCTTAAGGAAGGTCCTCAATTTTTGCGAGCAGAGTATACAAAATCCTCCATAAACGAGAGATCGGAATCAATGTACATACCTACTTATCAAGCGTGCAACTCAACGACAAGTGGATCATGTATAGATACGACACAATCCCCATCGTATGCAACGATGGGACGGGTCTTGTCCAGGACGAAAGTTCTTCTCAACGTTCATCCTCGACCACTGATTGGGACTGATCAACCGCTAAAGTTACTATCATGTAGGTATTTTCCTAAGTTACCTATGTAACTTGTAGGAGCAAAATCAACTTGTACCTACAAATCCTATATGCAAGTCATGAGCGAGTAACGCAACAGGCGATACCTCGTAGATCGGACAAGGCTTTGTTGCCATTCTTTTGCTTAGTTCTTAGGTTATTAACAGATCAAACCTCACCTGTATGTTGCAAGATGGCCACCCTTAATAAAAAAAACTTCCGTGGATATCTGATCTGGTTTTGGCGTTAACTTGGTATCGAATGGGTGTTCTCTCTCACGGAAAAGGCTGCCTGAAGGAAGTTCAAAACAAACCAAACTTGTTTTGCTTATACCCCGAAGACCTAGTATGAGATGAACATCATCCCTCTATGTATTGTTCTCCAGCCTGCAGTTATAACTGCTACTGAAGACAGTGATAGGACAGTGATAGCAAAACTCCCCGTCGTTGTCATTGTGAACAAGGATTCAACCTCGGACCCTCTTTCTCAAAATATATTGTACCAAAAAAAGTGAACTAGGCTGCCAGCCCAAATCTGGTGCCGAATTAAAACTACTTTTTCACAGGCCTTACCACCCATCTTCAGACCCAGAGGTCTTGTTATCTCACTGCGTACCCGGCGATTTTCAAGATGAAATACTAGTAGGCCGGTCAACCAGATAGAAACTCCAGCTGACAATAAGCGGCGGTCTTGGAGGCTTATGAAAGAAGAATGTCAATAGTGTAGCATTTCGCTCTTTTAGCTTAAGTTCCCTAGACTTTTTTTGGATCTACGTCTAGAGCTTTCTGCTTTGATATATTCAGATTGAGCAAGAAAAGCTCTTTCCCTGTGGTGTGTCCCAATTCTTCTTTTGCATGGTTTCCAGTTCCTTGATTAATTGTGCTGACTTGTTGACAGATTCTGGTCTAACCCCTAACCTAGGAGGTCTAACGACAGATATTACGAGCAAAGCAGGCGCTACTTAGTCGAGGTCAGATAGATTCGTTTGGCAGCTATTCTAGAATTACAGTTATTTAGCCCTTTTCGCGCAGTATTACCTGACTTCCAGTGAAGTGCTTACAGCTCCCATCCACGAAAAATAATATACACCTAACGTTGAACGCCGAGAGAGAAGTCTCGTTTAGTTGGGGAAGTGAGGGAGAAAGAGGATAATACAACTGCAACTATTATTATTCCGATTTATTAACCCTAATTTTATGTGCTTTTATCATTTAAGAAAATATTTCATGCTAATAAATAGTCAGAAACTAGTAAACGGGATTTTACTTATAATTATATGCATTAATTTAAAATTTTATCACTGATCAAGATAGATAGGTACTTCTCAAAGTGACCTATCGAAAGATTTGATAAAACACTTTTAAATTTGGCTAAAACAGTCTTCCCAACAACATCGAAATAATACCGATATTGTTATAGCCTCTTCTACACCCTGAAAGAAATAAGGCATTAACCTTCATTCTGTGTAGTTCAGCCTTAACAAAAATAGAAACGGTGGATGCAAAATGCCAGCTAACACGCCTAACTATGATTTCAGTCACCTGTCCATTAGATGTTAAATCTTTTTAAAGTCAAGTTTACGTTAAGGGATAAAGTATAGTCGTTATTATCAAACTGTCAATATAAGGAACTCTGGAAGTCGGCACACAGCTAATAATAATTGTCGAACGTTGTGATGTTCCATTGATCTTAAATTCCTGAAAGGAGTCAAAGATATAATACTCGTATAATTTAAAAATTCTTAGAAACTCCAAGAAATTTTCTTTACTTACTTTACTTTACAAGTATATTATTTAAAATGTCCAAACGAGAAGAGTCAACCTATAAGTCAATAATCGATAGTTGAAATTGGTGACAAACAAGCGGGAAATAAAAGTGAATAATTCAAATAATAATAAGTGATTCCATTTATTATTGGAATACATGATGACCGAAAATTCAAATTACTTCCTCCACCCGTCTGAACTTTTAAGCAATCACTCGTCAGAGTAGGATTATTTGCCAGTAAAATAAATTCATGCTATTTCCCTTATGACTTGGTAGATTAAATTAAATTATAATAACAGAGTAAGTAGCTATTACAAATACGCTAAAATATTAATACCGGACAATTGTCGTAAATACGAGCGACAATTTTTACAGCGCCCTCATGCAGGACTTGGTGTCACTAAGCTGTTTTCAAATTCAAAGTTAGGTAACTTTTCACGGCTTCAGTCAATCATAATAATTATTATTAATTTGTCATCAGTAATTGTGAACGTTTTAGTTTAAGTACAATTTTAATTTCAAGTTACTCTCAAAGCACTATCGGCGGATAATTTTGTTGTTTACAGTTAAATAGGCATTTATAATATACTCACCGCTGTATTAAAGTGAACATGTCTCTGGAACAATGTATTGTGTGCTGTGTGCGGTTGCTCTAACTATGGATTGGTAAGCATGTCCAGAACTTTCCACAGTTTTCCAAGCAGGAAATAAGAATTTTATGTATGAAGTTAACTTTAGAAGCCGCTAAATATGTGAATTATTATTTTATAATTATACGGATGAAAATATGATTAAGAAACGGGTTATAATAATCTCGATGAGTGACGAATTTTTTGAAAATTGTGGAGCGTTGAAGCCGAATTCTCACCATATTTGTTCTGATCATCTCAAAGAGGAAAATTTTGTTAATCCAGCAAATTATAGACCTTTAAAACTGCAAGAAAGCACATTATTTAAATGGCGGAACATTAAAAGTTTACACTTATGTATTTAGCGATTTAAACATATCGAAAACTTTGTTTGTTTATTGTTGTATTATAATAATATTTGAGTGAAGTCATGCTTGGCGCCGCTGCTAAAGCTGTCGCACCTAGGGAACCTGTATTACCGACACTGACGCTTACTAGGGTAGCGATTGTTTCTTTAATCTGTGGTAGCGCTTTCTCATTCTCCCAAAAAGTTGGGGAAAAAGTTGGGAATGTCAAATTTAGCTTCAAAAACGTCAGATTTTCCATGAACGTACAACTGTCTAAAAATGCACATAATTTGTTATTAAGTCAGCGTATTTTTAAAAAAATTGAAAACTTTTGCTGAGTTAGAGGATGTTTTAACAATAAAAAGAAAGCTCTCCACTTGTTTTCATTGCCTTAAGGTAACTTTCTTATTAATATTTTAAACTAATTATGATCCTCTATCAATACTTACCTGTTACTGGGATTTTCTGGACAAAAAATGCACCCAGCCCCAGTAGACAGTTATGATTGCAGAAAATACAGGTGATCAGTAACTCGCGCACTCGGAGCATACTTTTTTCTGCAAAAGATATGACCATTTTTGTAAAAAAAAAGGTGGCAACTAACACACTACACTGAACATATTATGAATAAGTTCGGGTTAGATGGTATTGTTATTATTTTCATTTCATAGCGACGAAGACATTTGAATATTTTATATTTTCAGTTGAGTTTAGGCGGTTGCCAAACTTCAAATTTCGTTCAGATTTATGTATTTCATCAATTTCCAACATTCTCAATTCCTCTGTAAAGAGGTTTTGTGGAAAAAAAATTGATGAATTATATGATATATAATCCGTTCCAGACATTACAGTAAACTGAATTTTTCATTAATCTTTATCACGGTTATTGAAAAAATTACTTTTAAACTCGGATGAGGGAAACTCTGTTACTCTGTATCTTGAAAACAAACCATTGGATTCAATTTTTTTTTGCAGAATATCCTTAATTTTAATGGGCTCTATATCGCCCTGTATTCGGAGTGCGCGAGTTACTGATCACCCTGTATACGGTACTCAGAATTTCCGTATATCTGGAAGTTTGTCAGGTAGGTTTTATTACATCCATCTTGATGAATCTTATTTTTAGGGATCAGTATAGGAGGGTCTTATAGGGGTATTAAGATCACACTGTCATTCGTGTGGCTACTAAGATGCTTTTTCTCAGTAACTACGTTAGATATCGAGTTGAAAATTATTCCAAATACTAAAGTCTACAAATTCGTAGACCCTTATTATAGATCCGTAATATGTTTTTAATACCCATTGAAAGAGGATTTTTCCGTTTCTATTCGTGTTATTATTTTGTTTCATTTTTCAAACCTCGCCTTTTTTCACTTGATACCTACGTCTGTGACCAAATGTGCCAAAAATATGACATCCAGCTGTTCAAACATAACCGTGTTAACTAAACGTCAACGAGTGAATACGCTACCCTAGTAAACATTAGTGTCGGTAATACAGGTTCCCTAGTCGCACCTTGACGCAATACAGTAGGTATAGAAGTGTCCGGTATTAATATTTTAGCGTATTTGGTTATTATTTTTAAAATTTAAGTCTTTATGTTTTGAAGTTTTAAGGATATTGTTTATCATATTGTTGTTTTAAACTTTTTAAGCCGTTGTATTATTTGTATATGATATTTTTTAGTTCGAGTGTCGGGTGCAACAATTTTTATGATGAGAAGGTAGGAGAATTAAAAATTTTTATGTTTTGTCTTATGCATGTTTGTGAAATTTTTCAAACTGTCAGTGGACTTATACTTATCAACTTTAGCTTGAATTTACGTGAATCTCAATTTTCCATTGTAGCACATCACAATCATCAATCATCCACATTCACAATGTCCGAATCTGAAGCACAAGATGCAAAAAATGAAGAACTACCAAAATCAGTTCAGGATAGAATTGAAAGAAACCAAAAAAGAGCTGTAACTATAAGACAAAGTAAATTAGTATCTCATCCTTATGCTATAAATGATGTGGTTACGATTGATAAAAAGACCTTCAAAATTGGTGCCATAAAGTATAAAGATACCGGTGGTGGATTTTTATTGGAAGAGAAATCTCGAGAGGATGAAGTTGCGGATGAAGTTTCAGTAAAACAAACAGAACCACCTATATTTGAACCAGACAGGCCTGATTGCATGAAATGTACGAAACCGTTTGCTACTTCTTGGCTCTTTGATAACTTTACCTACAAATGCTGCGACGATTGCAGAGACGAAGAAGAACATAAGCTAATCACTAAAACAGACGCAGTTAATACGTATTTGCTGAAAGATTGCGATCTGGAAAAACGGGAACCACCTTTGCTTTTTCTCAGACGAAAGAATCCATATAATGTCAGGTGGCGTGAAATGAAACTTTATCTGCTGCCACAAGTAGAAGAGCGCGCTTTAGAAGTATGGGGTACTCCAGAGGCAATTGAAGAAGAGAGAGAACAACGTGAACAGAAAAGAGTTCTGACCAAGACTCGCAAATATAATAAACAGTTGAAAGAGTTGCGAATGAATATGCGTAGCAGCCTCTACGATCGTACCTCATCGGTATCGCACGAACATAAATTTGGACCGGAAAATTACAACGAAGAAGAAGACAATTATTCTAGAAAGTGCTTGACTTGTCCCTATGAAGAAAATTTTGAGAAAATGTGATTGATGTAGACGTAAGGAATTTCAACTTTGATCGATGTTTTGAATGTTTTGTGGTTTGTGGGGGTTGTTTCTAATTTTTGATTTTATAATAAGAATATAAAAACTCCATAATCTGTGATTAGCTATAGTTTCTTTCCTTCAGGAGCCCCTTTCATAAAACATTTACGCATGAGTGACAATCCATTTTATCGAATTGTCACTTGTAAACGTTTTATGAAACGGACGCTAGTCAAGTCAAAAATTGAGCTGTGTTAAAAATTGAATTCAGATTAGGAATTAATCTGTGATTTGGCAGTTAATTTCTGATTAAGCAAAAAATTGCGTTGTTCAAAGCACGTTGAATGCAGTTAAGTACCCACTTAAATCTAATTACTAATTCGAATGACCATTTGACATTTGTCATAATTTATTTTTTATACAGCAGTCAATTAATGTTGACATTTTTCATCAACATAAATCAATAAAAGAAATATAAAAAAATGGCACATTTTTTCTGTTTACTCGACAACGTGCGCAAAGTATGTCATTTCGTGCATGGTGCTATGAATCATTGTATTTTTCCCCTAGACAACAAAGAAACAATCATCTTTGCATTGAATTAAAAATTTCTTTGCGTGATTTTTATGATTTTTATTGCGTTTTTTTTCTACTATTTCAATAAAGCTATTAAAAAAATGTTGTAAGCATCTCGTGCGCAGTGCGCACAATTATGGTGCTTTCGAATGACTTTTTGTCTTGGCTCTCACCTCGACAAAAAAGCGTCATTCTCATTCTCAGAGTTCAATTTGACGCACTAGATACACAAACATCTATTTTATAGAGCCGTAAAAAAAATTTTGCATTTTTTTATTAATATATGTGAATGAAAAAGAGCTTATTACATAGACATAATGATATTAATAATTAATCATTCGGATCTGGTCGATTTGCAATATTATCAAGTAGTGACGTACGGCGATAATCTCGAACTAGCTAAGCGCAACATTTGCATCATTTGAACAACGCACAAAAAATGAAAACCTGATAAACTTAGCTCCATTTTGAATTTTGGATCCAGAATTCTCAACGTAATTATTATATTATTATCGCGTGAAAATATACCTAATGAACTGCTTTCACTTTTCTTTTATACAGGGTGTCCAGGTATGAGTGTAAAAGCTACACGTGGCGACCTTCCTTGGACTATTTTGAGTAAAAAATCTTAATACAATAATGCTCTAAACCTCTTCACGGTGCCACAGGAGGTCATCAAAGTTAGAAATTCTGGGTCACAAATATGCATATTATTGAACTTCTATTTCCTTTTGTAGTTACGGTTAACATTTTCAAAGACTTTTGCAAAGTCTTATTTCATTTAATTTTCGTAACAGTGCAATTTAACTTTTTTAAAATTTCTTAAAGTGCTTTTTTTATTTTTACATTTGTCAACACTGCCAAATTTACGATTGCCAAAAAACATGTGGTTACATGATACCTGTGTGATTCAGTGTTGCCAGATGTAAATTTCTTCTAGTGGCTCCTGATGGTCTCTGAAGCATGGTAGAGCATTATTGTACTAAGATTTTTTACTCAAAATAGTCCAAGGAAGGTCGCCACGTGTAGCTTTTACACTCATACCTGGACACCCTGTATACATTTGTTTAGATGTAAGATATTCGTTTCCCAATGGGTTTGTTTAATATTTGGTTTGAAATCCGAAACTTTTGTTAATATTATAATAAAAGCTTCGGTTTGTATCTTCTGATAGATGTACTGAAAAAATAACAATATATCCTCTTTTGTGCTCTAAAAATAGATCTAAGTAAAACCTAAATATATAAATTAATCAATAAAGAAAACAATAAATAAATAAAACAACTAAAAATACTATTAACCCTTAAGCGCCTGGATTATTTTTTTTCTTGAAACTATCAAGTAAGTTGCACTTGTTTCTTCTTTTAAATCAGCTTAACGCATAAAAACATGAAAAAACAAAAAAATATTGACAGTTTAAAAAAAAAGACCTGTTACCATATGGTAACGCTAGGCGCATGTGGTATAAAAATGAAAACAATAATAAATAAATGAACAATTATTTTATTTTCATAATAACTTCTTTTGAAAACAAAAGTGGTATTTAATGTAATAATTATTATTATTTGGTATGGAAAATTTTAAAGCAATCGATGCACAACCCTACTTCACATGTGCTGCACATAGTGCGTATACTAGAGTCACAACCTTCGCCAGCGCAACACTTTCTTTTTTTTCCTTCCGTGAATATAACTAGATGGTCGCGTCCACTATATCGTAAGTCATCAGGCACCCTATTGCAGGACAAACTTGTTTTTGATGTTGAGGTTCTTCCAGGGCCCTTCGGAGGGGAACCATAAGATTTCAAATACATCGTGGCAATCTCCCTCCTAAAATCAAGTTGCGGCATTTTCCCCCCAGACTTCTTATGCAATTGCCAAGCATTATGAATGCAAACATCAAGCAACCAAGAAAATAAGCACCACCACCACTTTTTACCCCTCATACTTATTCTATATCTTGCCACGTTCTCGTCCATAAGATCCGTACCACCCATATAAGAATTATATTGGCCAATTAGATCTGGTCTTGGCACAAGCAGAAATTTTTTATCTTTTTGGGAGTACCTTTTCACGTTCGAAAGTGGATTGACTCCATGGCACGTGGAGGCCGCAGTTACCATTCCATTATCGAGCCACCGAACGAACAGGATCCCATTATTTTTGTCCAGAATCGATTCATATGTCCCACGGACCTTCTTTTTAAACAATTTCTTCTCTGTGAGTGGACAAGCTTTAGGAACCCTGTTTTCCCTCACTGTTCCCGTCCCGTGGTATCCGTTTTCTTTAAGTCTTACAAGCAAATCTACACCAGTAAACAAGTTATCAAAATAAAACTTGTATGGAAGTTCTTTTTTATCAAGGGGTAAATCGTTCAACATTGAGACGAATGGAGCTGTGGCCTTTCCAAAACGTTTCTCATTGACAAGAGAACGGCGTGGGTTATTTCCCTGGTACATTTCGAAGTTTACTAAATAACCAGATTTGGCATTGAGGCACCACATTTTGTATCCAAAACGAATAGGCTTGCCCTTGATGAACTGCTTGCAGCTATGTCGGCCAAAGTATTTTACCATACTTTCGTCATAATTCAAGTGCTCCTCGGGTTGATAATGCTCCAAAAATTTTGCCTTTATCATATCCATCAATGGACGCATTTTCCAAATTTTATCTGTTAGATCGGGATTATTGTTGTCTGCACAATGAATGAAGCTGCAAATCTGAAGGAAACGATCGCGCCTCATTGAATTATACACTAATTCGTTCCTCATATCTCCATTGCAATTCCAATAATATCTTTTTCCAGGAAGTACACAATAGCCACTTATAATCAAAATGGCTATGCAACATTTCATTTCATTGGAAGAAATCTTTGGGTCTGTAGAATTTTTAAACAGGGCATAGCGCGTAGCTTCTTCACATAGAAATAAAATTATGTCATCTCCAAAAAATAATTCAAATAGATTTATGGGAGATAAATCCTTGTATTCGTCATAATTAGGGACGGGAAATTCCCTTGGAGGCATTTTCAAATCACCCACTATGTATTCAACTTGTTTTTTTTTCATAAAATTCTTTTTCGCATACTTCTTTGCTGTCTTTGCAGTTTTCTTCGCATTTTTTGAAATCTTCACCTTCCTATTCGCAGTCTTACTTTTTTCTATTGCTGGTTTCGTTGATGTTGACGCCTGTGCCTCATTATCTTGGATAGTTTCCGCTGATAATTCTTTATTATATTCTGGTTCGATGTCTTCAATATCTCCTTGATTGTCTTCTTCTACAACATCATCAGTATAGTCTTCAGCAATTTCACCAATTCTTCGATTATCTGATAATTGAATTTCTGCTTGAGCACGAAGTATAGATCCTGGCAGATTGTCAATCATACCTCCACCATCCTCATCCCCGGAATCTTCATCGGTAAGAACACTGGGCTCAGGAGGCTCTATGAAAATTCTCTCGGCATCCTCAATGTAGCCAATTTCTAGCGCTTCTTGCAATGTCAAGCCGTCTCTAAACCAGAAATAGTAATTTTGTAATTTTAATTCATAGTAGTAGTATATGCGCCTAGCGTTACCATATGGTAACACAGGTAAATATACACCTTTTTCACTAAATTTCTAACCTTAAGAATAATTTCCATCAAACTAGGTTCAACCTTTACCTTTTTACAACACAGTAAGTTCTTGCTTAATTGATTTATCAAGACAACATGGAAATTGTGCTTACCTGAAATTGATATCCATTACTTTTTTTGCTTCTTTAGAATTGTTAAAAATTTAAAATATTTCACACACATATAAATGCAAAATCCAACCTAAAATACACTCAACTACAAAGAGTAACTCTTATAGAAGCGAATGATCACTCCATCTGTGTTATCCATCTCGAACTAAATTATTTGGAGTCATTTCCAAAGAACACTGTTTGTGTTACCATATGGTAACACTAGGCGCTTAAGGGTTTTAATAAGAGTGCATTCTGCTTTATTAAATTCCAAGTCACAAACAAAATACTATTTTTCTATTGAATATCTTTTGATTTCTCTCAAATCTATTTCCGTTACTAAAATAAATACCTACACTGAAAACATATTTTATTACTAAACTTCTAAACTTTTAACACTCTTATAAAAGTTTCGTATCTTTCATGGTTTTCTCGTAATTCATTTTTGATGGTGAACTTATTACTGAAAACGTATAGGTATATTTCTGCGAGAGTCTCTGTTAAATGTAATTTTTATTTCATAAAAACGACTTTATTTTTATTGTTTATTTATTTATTGTTAATACTTATTAATTGCGTTTAATATTATTTTTTAATTATTTATTAAATGTATTCTCATTAATTAATTACATTAATAAACATGGCTTTGAATGTGAATTAAAACATCTATCGCAACTAAAATACGCATTACCAGCTGCATGAGTTCATAGAAGTCAGAGAAACTATGTGCGTTGGAATTATTGATAATTTAATTATTGTTGGTACGGTTCTACTGTCAAACCGACAAACTGGCGGTTTGGACCAATACATTACTCGATCTGCAAAAGCTAGGCTACATGATGGACCCTTAGAACTTCGCTGGAAAAAGTGTGGTTCACCCGCACATTTCACTTTCGTTCGAAATCATTTAGATGAATAATATTCCAATACATTTTGATTAAATTGGCCATTCTCTTCGGACCTGATCCCTCTTATATGATTTTTTTTAGAACTTTTTAAAAACTGTGATCTATTCCAGACCCGTAAATAAAAAATATTATCTGTGGAGATAAATTCTAGACGAAGCAGTAACTCACATCGATCTTCAGTAGTAATTTTGAACACCTATTGAAAGACATGAACAATTAAACTATGTAAATGTATTACCTATCTACTTCATGTATTTCCTCAAATTGCAAATAAGTACGTTACACGTACTTATTTGCAATTTGTCAATGAAATGAATTTGTCAATGAAATACATATGCAGACTAATTTATGAATTGACTTCAACTAAAAATGGAATATTTGATGCCAAAAATCGTAGGTTGGAAAGGATTTGCAAGACATCCGTTTTATACAGAAATAACTTGAATGAGCTTTTTTCCCTCTGATCAGGGAATTTGTTTTAGGACTGACAATAGTCGTAAATTTTCAGTAAGTATTCACTACATTTTTCTTTGAAGCACTCGAAGATCATAAATAAGATAGAAAGTATTGAGCTTAGCAGGGCAGTGAATCACTCTATGCTAGCATACCTATTGCAATATACATTTTACCATTCTGCAACTGCGGCTTCTATTTCTTTTGTGATAATTGTCAATACTTTCATATTATAATGAAAATTTCTGTTGAAATTTTTATAGTTAAAATTGACAGATACGGTATTATCAAGATCCGTCGAATATGAAAGGGTTTCTACTTCAAAGACGGCCATCTAGAACGAAAAAATATTAGTAGGTATTGTAAAGACATATCGGCGCGTGTAATTAAAAAAGAAAAACCAGCCTGTCAATTCCCATTCCCTGATCAAATTTGCATTTCTAATTAAGGAAATCACAAACATAATATTATTTGAAATCATGAAATCATAACAGATTTCGCTGTTGACTGCTATTAGTTGATGGTCACTGGAGGACTTCTTCACTGAAAGCCGCTTGCTTAGGACATTTTCATTTTATTTAGTCCTATATTCAGTCCGTAGTCAGCTGCGATGGCAAATCTATCAAAAAAAGTTTATATTTTTACGGATTGCTACACAGACTCTCACAGGAGTTGACTGTGACTCACTAACTGTGCTGGCTGGAAAGTTTTATAAGAAGTATTAAAAAGAAAACTAGTTTTGAGTGTGCATGCGACGACGTGTTACATTAGACGATCATCCCTTGTTGCATCCAATTGGATTCACTTTTCCTGTGCAGTTTTCACGACATCAGTTCTCGAAGGATATCGTAAAAGCTTATTTTTGAAGCGCCAGCTTCATACCTGCGAAATGGTCCCATTGATGCTTCTGGTTGTTTTCCACCGAAATATGAATTCTTATGATGCTCAAGCATTAATCCAAGATTCTGAAGTCCTCCAAAGAGGTCATACTTGATTCTCTCCTAATGTAACGTGGGAATACACCTAAGAAGACCTAACGAAACACGGGTTTTCTTTGTCGCAATCCGGCGTTTGGTGATGAATGTGAATCTTTTCAGTTTTGGATAGGGAGATGAAGTCTTCGATTGTTGATGTTTCCACGAGTTTGCTAGACACCTCGCTGATTCACGGTGGCGGGAGCCTTTTGTGATTGCGACGTCTTGTGAGGTTTGCAGAAGTTTTTCCTCCCTATAAAATACACATCTAGTAAATTTGATATAGGTGACTGTAAATATAAAAAATAAACAAGTATTTTTCGACCTAATATGTAGATTTGATAACATATATGTTTATTGCAATTTGTTAACTCGAATAAAATGAGGATTAACATTTCGAAATGCTTATACTAATGTCAAACACTAACTAGATTTTCTTTTCTACAGGAGTTGGATACAGAACGTGTGGTTTAGATGGACGATGGGTTACTTTTCATAAATCCAGAGAAGGTAGTAATGGCTCAACCACTTACAAGGACTGTTTTTTGTCACAACTTAAAGATCTCGCCGAAATGTGTGACAATTTTGGCGAACATGTCTGCAACAAGGTAAAATATTAATTTATCGTATCTTGCTCTTTCTGTAATAGATATCTTCATTTATGTAGAAAAGAAATCTGGGTATACCTTACATAACTTCCTAAAGATAAAATATTTTAACCAAAACACCAAAGGTAATAAAATATTATAATAATATGAATTACACAGTGTTGGGACAGCCAAATGGTATACATCCAATATCTGAATAATTATTGTGCATATTCATAAAACATCCCTAGACATCTGGATGTTGTATTCTGAAATGACATTCTGGATCGTACAATTTTCATCCCTAATAGGTTCAGCCGATTCGCCTTCGAGTCGCGGTTGCAACCCCAAAATTTCTAACAGGTGCTTGCGATACCTCATTTGAAAGGTCATTTAATTTCCTGTAAAAGAATTAATATGGTCTTAACATTTATTATAAAAACAAAAGAAATTGGTTATGTAGTCAGAAATTTCAATATAGTTTCCCTGAACGTCTTAGCGTCATTTTAATCGTTAATCAAAATGTCTTCTAGCATCTCCTCACATCTGAGACGTGACAAGTTAGTTATATCGCACATAAATTATTTTTTAGCGCGTCGCCTCTGAAAGACGATTTTTCAGTAGCTCAGTAGCCGGCGGAATGACGCATATTGCAGCCTGCATGCAACAGCAGCTCGCTTCCAAGCGTAGAAAATTTTCCAGCCCGCAACGAACGTTTTTTCTGGCCCTAGAGCGGACAGATTTAGGAGTTACTATAGCAACTACTGATAGTGTTATCAGTTAGTGATTACGCGGCAGGTGAGAGCGAAATTGAAGCACACAGCTGACAACTAAACCGAGACCACTATACCTACGCGCATATTTCAATCAAGTCTAAACGAGCTGGAAATATAATAATAACAGCAAATACGCTAGACTATAATACGTCCAACTTCGACTGAAAACCGGCAGCGAGGCGACGCTAGCGAACCTGGCGGCTTGAGGACCGCTACAGTTGTTCTACTGGGCCCGGAATAGAGATGGGAAATACTGTTAGTGGAGCGAAATTCGGTGTAAAAGTCGCTCCGTTATCGATTTTTTTTTTTGACGTATAACCAGGTCAGACCTAATAGGTTTTGTTCATTGCATAATTTTGCATTCAAAACGGCTATTTACGACATTTTTGGGTAGGTCACGACTTTGATATTTGAAAAAAACATAAAAATTTATGATTTAAAAAAATTGTACTTTTGAACATTTACATGACTATTGCCCGTATTCACAAACGATAATTTCCTAAATAATTACGTAATCAATTATCCCCATCTCATTCTATTGCAAATAAACTGCATATCTCCATCTCACTCATTTAATTAATTACGTAATTATTTAGGAAATTATCGTTTGTGAATACGGGCATATATCTTATATGACTATAGTCTAATGTATTTGGTATTTCTCTAAACGGTATTTCTTAGACGGTTCCAGCACAGAATAGACTTAATTCTGTGCCTCTACCATTCGTGCAAATCAGATTTTCAACAGCATCCCCGGTGGTCTCACCCAGTCCTAGTCGAGCATGAATTTAAAAATCGATGGCATGATAGTCCCGGATCATTACAGTAGGTAGGAGTTAGATTTATTTGTTAATAAAATGTTAAATTTTTTAAAGAGTAACGAGGCTAATTATTGTTTTTTTTTTTCTTTTTTTGTTTTCTAGCATACATATTTAGGTAGGTATTATACGTATACCTATATGTAGGTATCTTCATTGTTTTTTCTCACAAGACTGAAATAAATGAAAAAAAATTTTTTTTGCTTATTTCACATTCCATCTCAAGTATTTTTTCATTATATGTAATACAGTTACATATTTACATTTTTATTTGATAATATTGTGTTATTACTTATAATTTTTAAAGAGTCAAGTATACCTATTCTATAATTATTCCTTTTTTGTTTTCTGGCTTGAAATTTTTACTTTTTTAAATTTTCTTAGAGGACCGAAGTAGCCTTGCATAACTAGTCAGTAGGTACTCAACGATCCCATAGAGAAATATCGGGTCCGGGGTCTGGGTATAATGATTAAGTATCAAGCAAGCAAAAGTAATCAAGTAATCAACTCAACGTATCAGATACTTGTGACTAATGTATCAATATCTACTCGATACTGTTATCTGTTGCACATCACTATGGTGCAGTGTGTAAGTTGCAACTCGCGACACTCGATGGCGCTGCCACAGCGGCTGCCTTCGAAATGCATGTAAAATTGCCGGAGTTGGACGTATTATAGTCTAGTGTATTTGATAACAGGTAGGTACCTATCTAATTATAACGATTAACGGGGGTTACTAGTTTCTGAGGTTTCGTCAATAAAGAAACAAAATTAACGCTCGACAGGAAAATTACACTGACAGTGAATTAATTTGTACGCCACCACATATTCGCCAACAAGCTAACAAGGCAAAGTATTCAGTGTTCTTACGCGATGCGCTAAAAAATAGAGTCTATATCTCGGCCGGATCAGAAGTCCATTTCAGCTCGTATTCAATCGACCCTTGCTCCGCTACGCTCCGCTCCGCTCCGCTCGGCCCGATAACGTCATACTCGCTGAAATGAACTTCTTTCCGCCCTTGATATAGAATATACTATATTTTACTTTTAATTTTTGCAATAATTCTATCTATTAAGCCACTCAAAAGCGGTTGAATTTGAAGATGAAATTTGTACGTTGCAGGATATAACTTCAGAATCCAAAATCGACAAGACAAGTCTCGTATTTTTTTACAAATATATGCACAATAATCGAGGATTTACTGAATCGAGATACTCATATTTGGCCGCTCCACAATGTATGTACAGCATAATGTAAGTATATTACTTGTATTGTTACGATTTTCACCTGCCACGGAGAATAAAATTAACTTCATAGGTACTCAACAAACTATTTATTTACAATGAGGGAGCTGAGTTATTTTTAAACTCATTATTTACATCAATTAAGCATTGAATTGTTTATTTGAATTCGCGCAGTAATGAAACAGTATTTTCTGTATGGTTGCTAGTGTTATCGCATAACTAACGTACAAAACATAGGTATATGCAAGTAACATTATTTGAGAATTTTATGACACCCCAATTTAATGAAAGTAAGTAGCGCCATAAAATTTTCAAATAATGTTACTTGCGGCTATACCTACTCTGAATTTGTCACTGACGCTCCTGGCCTGAAACGACCTTGCCGGTACCACACCGGTACACTCCCCCGACGTTCTGCTGCCGGGTACTACATTTCTGGAGTCTCTTTAAAGCGCCCCTACTCCCAGAAATATTCGAGATGACCGCCACCTTTAAATCAATAACATTGTAATCGTTTGGTAGTTGAATAATAATGGAGAATGACAATATTAAAAGGTACTTACTTGTTATTGTCAAAACAGCACGAATGTTTCTAATTCCTATACTATTGTAGTATCAAGACAAACGAAGATTTTAGGAGGTTAAGAAAATTTCTTGAGTTTTTAAGAAAGCTTGATTCGTGTATAAACGAGATAATATGATTGCCCTTGTTGAGCAGCGGGTTAGCGTGTTTGCCACTAAGTCATCATAATGGATTCAAATCCCCAGTCATGTCATGGATGTTTCTGTTTGTCTATTAAATTATTGATACTACACATTATACTAAATGTGTCTATGACTACATTTGTGCTTCTATAGAAAATCCTATTGGCTTCGATCTGCAAAGTTCGTTTCTGTTTTGGGAAATGTCTCCCTAAACTAAAAAATGTAATTTTACAGGTGTTTACAAATGAAATTCGCGATTTTCATTTCTTTATAACTCATAAATTGCTCATTACAAACTTCAACTTTACAAACCATTCTTTTTGAATTTTCTCAAACAATATGCAAATGTAATAATATAGAGGTGTCCTATTTAAAATAATAAAGTTGTATGGTATACAGCGATATTGGGCCATCCTGTATATCTTAAAATAATTTTACAAACTGTACTTTACCCTCCCATTTACAGCACTTTTTGGTTCATTTCGATATCTTTAATGGTGTATAGGTGTTATCGAGCTTTCCATCTTAGGGGACTCACCCTGTACATGCTGATCAGTAACTCGCGCACTCCGAATACAGGGCCATATAGAGCCTATTAAAATGAAGGATATTCTGCAAAAACAATTTATCCAACGGTTGGTTTTCAAGTTACTGAGTTTCCCTCATCCGAGTTTAAAGGTAATTTTTTCAATAACCGTGATAAAAATTAATGAAAAATTCAGGTTACTGTGATGTCTGGAACGGATACCATATAACTCATCCATTTTTTTTCATCAAACCTCTTTACAAAGGAATTGAGAATGTAGAAAATTGATACCATACCTTAATCTGAACGAAATTTTCTAAATGCCTTCGTTTCTATGGAAATAAAAATAATAACAATACCATCTAACCCGAACTCATTCACATGTTCAGTGCAATGTTGTCACCTTTTTTTTTACAAAAATGGTCATATCTTTGGAAGAAAAGAACTTACAACACTGCAGTAAGAAAATTTACCACTCTTAAAAAGTGAAGTTTACCGCAGCATGCTCTGAGTGCGCGAGCTACTGATAATACACTGTGTACTGTTTAAGGGTATATTGTTTCCGAGAAAAACAGCGTATTATGATATAAAACATAAAAGTGGCAATATTTGCTGTGGACAAAAACATTAAGTAGTTTTTTTCTGCGACGGGCTAAAAGTTTGACCTTTTTTCCCCGTTGACAGATAGAAAAATGCCTCATTATATGAGCTGCATCTTATCGGGGAAAAAAATGAATTAGCAGGGAAATAAATGAGTACTTATTTCCCCGAAATGGCGGCTTAGGTATAGCTACTATTAACACTCAGATATCATTAAATTTATATCAAATATACGTAAAGGACAGTTACCTTATTATCCAAATGGCAATTATTAAGGGAATTTTCATAATAATCACTATCCATATTATTAAATTCACTCATCGAAAACTAACTTGCAATCTTTTCAAAACTGTCTTCAATTTTAATTACATTAATATGACGTTTATGTAATAATTGAATCGTTTCGTTACCCAGGCAACGTCAATTACGATAAAAGACAGTTTGAAAATCCAAGTTTAACATAAATCATTTTTCCGACATAATTTTCAGTTATCTAACTACGTTTTTCGACATTCTAACACTGATATTTCTTCTCGCAGAAAAAAATTGTATATTACACACGAGAAAAAAGTGCGATTTTAGCTCTCGATGTGTTTGTTTGTCTCGATGTTTATAAAATCTGTGTTCTGTATCTCAAACAGTTCCTGATAATGATGTCAAAAAATTGAAGAAAGAAAATTTGACACCTTGTATCTCGAAAAGGTAGGTACGTTTGCGGACCCATGTTAATAAGAACTTTTTTTCTTAGAACAAGGCAGGGAATGGCATCTTTCATTTACATCTTGAATGACATCTTTCCGATACATGTTTTGAAACACCCTGTATTTCTGCTAAGAAAATTTATAATCAGCAACCCATAAAACCCCCAAGATGAGATTTCTGAGGGAAATATTAATTTTTTGAATCACCGTCACTTCTTAGGGAGCTTTTAAGGAGTTGGAGCCACCCTCACTTGCTTTTGGACCTCGTATTCGCCTTCAGCGACCCCGAAAGCCCTCGGAAGACGATTTTTTAGTCGAAATTTTCAATTTTCGTAACTTTTTCATTACTGCTGTTACTATTTAGGCTGCTTTGGGAGGGAGGAAATGACCCCAGTTTTCTAATTTTTCAAGGTAATGCAGGAATTTGTGGTGATGAATGTTCTTGGAATCCAGGAAAATAAGACATGAAAAATTGGAGCTATTCCACCACTTTTCCAGATTGTACCTACCTACAGTATTTTTCGGCTTATTTGAGGCACTATTGTAACAGTGATATTTTCATTTTTAATATTCGAAAGTTGGGAAAAACAATCATAAAGAAATAAAAAGTTATCTGGCGAGAAATCTGCAATAATTGTTGTACAAGTTTTTGCGAGTAGAGTTTTTAAACCCTTTTATAGATATGATATTATGGTATAATACTAAATAATTACTTTGATTAGAAATATTTTAACTCTTATTAGTATAGTTAATAGATGTATTATGATGAATCGAAGATCTTTTTGTTTCAGTAAAACTCGTTTTTTGAAAGGGTTTTCCGGTTGTTTTTACACAATCTAGTCTTTTTGATCGCTCATCTGTTAAATCACCCTAATTATTTGATTCTCCTTCTCGCCATCCTTCCATACACAGGGAACTCGATTTCTTTTGGGATTTCTTATCAGTTACAAACGTATACGGTAGGTGTAAGTAATTTTAAGAGTCGTTTGCTTTGGTTTAATTTTTCGACGCACTGGAACTCTCATCTCTAATTAACCGCATTTCAACTGGAGATCGTTCTTTGCTCCAATGGGAGACTACGCGTCTTGAAAAGTTTCTCTTCAACAATTTTTGGCTGAATGTTCCTTATAATAGCAATTATAACCAGCACAGAAATAAAAATAATTTCTAGCATCAGTAATAATTTTTATTACCAAAATTTTATGGTCCAAAGAGTATTAAAATGACATGCGCAAGGCTCAGCATCATCTTTATGTCATTTATTCGGTTTGTTTATTTTACGTAACCCCTATTATGATTCAGCTATTTTTGTCAAAACTATGAATCTAAGTTTCACCCAATCTGCTTTTATTATTCGTAAAGAGTAAATTTCAGAGAAAAAATACTGTGAATGAATGTGTGAATCTGTGAAAAAAAAGAACTCCTATTAACATGTGTCCGCAAATCCGTCATTTTCGAGATACAGGGTGTCAAGAAAATATATTTTTTTAAGTTTTTTGACGATTTCTCAGGAACATCTTATCATTAATATTATTTATTTTTGAACTCTGATTAAATTTATTCATACGGCAGTGACGGGGATTTTGGGATGAATTGAATTTTTTTGCCCCTAATTTCTACGACACTGCAAAAATTTACATTGTGGAAGGACATTTTAAACTGTCAGTGTTTTCTACATAAAAAAGGTAATGTTGGTCTAATACCTACTCTAATGTGAACTGTTTTAGAGAAAAACAGCATTTTATGATGAAAAATATAAAAGTGACAAAATGTTTTGTTAGGTATGGACAAAAACATCACTTATTTTTGAGAATTTTTTTGATTTGTGTCACTGCCACATTTTTCTTTTTTTTGACCTCTTAACGTAGATAATATTAATGACAAGATGTGTACAATAGCTGGGTTCTGTATCTCAAACAGTTCCTGAGAACAGTATCTTCAAAAAATTGAAAATAATAAATTTATTTGGCCCATGTTAAACGGGATTTTTTTTTCATATTTTTGAACGAGCTATCAGCACATCCTTAGCACATACTATGAATCACCCTGTACATAACATGAATCTCCCGTTAAACGTAACTTTAATACTTGACGGCAGAAGAAAGTTGTTTCTACATAAATCATAAAAAATATGAAATAAACATGTGAATCAGTAGGTAGATATACTGAAAAAAAAAGATCCGATTACAAGACAGTTCTAGGCCACCAAGTTCTGAATTTTGTTTGTGCAGTGATTTGAAAAATTTAGGGCGCAAGAATAGATGTCTTCCCTTGGTTACAAGAACTGCAATACCATAAATATCCATTGACATCCAGAGTTTGAATCACAGCCAAGAATATGTGAATCTTAAAAATCTCCGCGAATAACAATATTTAAATCCAACAGTAACCGTCGTAAACAACAACATTCCCGTGGATTTTCGAGGCGAGAGGGATTTCTACTCCTGCTAAGCATTGAAACAAAGTAGTCTGCAAAAAGTGAAATAGCATCACAGACATGCGGTAACATTTCGATTATCCGTATGAAGTTGCATGCTGAGAATTATTTGTTTTCGCGTTCGGTAAATTATTTCTGTTAATTTCTTCAACTTGTCACAACGTAGAGGCCTTTACAGTTACATCACAATAAATATCATACATTATCGATGTATAATATATTAAATTGTTTCCGGTAATTGGGTGCCTTTATGCATCTGTTGGAAATAAATAGTTATTATTATTATTATTATTATTATCATAAATAAACATATAATCGGCTGGTAACAATGATAACTGTTGATACCAATCCTACAATTTCAAAGGTTCTATGATTTGCGCTTAAAATAATTTTTCGTCTATGTTATCATGTTGGCTGATGAGTGTTGCTCGGTTGCCATGGCATTCATAAATTATTTAAGGAAGTGATGTTTCAAAATTCAAGGCACTTACGTGTTTTTTTGTGCAAATTTGTGTTCAGAATGAAAATGCAGGAGTTGCAGAGGTAATATTGGAATAATCCTTAAAAGTAAACTCGAATCGTTTTGCTATAAAATGAGTAATTCGCAATATTTGATCCACTTCTAGTTAAGCTAGGATCTGGCACCATTGTATTTTCAATCCCTGCCACGTGCCTAACTGCATTTCGTCTACTTATTTGGAACAATAAACTTCAACTAGTTTTTCGTTATAATTCCTCCCAATACCATAACCACTACACAGGATGTTACTGAATAGGTGTTACAAACTTAAAGGGCATGTAGGAAATGCAAAAATAGGCGATAAATTTCCTGTAGACATGGCTCGTTGGCGCTTTAGTTTTTGAGATACAGGGTGTTGAGTTCTTCGAAAAATTTAATATTTTTTGAATATCTACAAATTGGCTGATCAGAATAACTCGAATTTTTTGACAGCTGTTGTACTAATTGAAGTTGATACTTGATGATTGATGATTTGATACTCCCAAAGAAAAATTATTGAATCCAGTGGCAGAGATCTGGGTGTGTTGTTACCTTTTTTATTAAACAATTTCTACGCCATGACTTTTATGCAAATTTGTTATTTTGGGTAGACACCTCGTTTTGTTAAGAGGAGAAATGTCATTTTATGTTTTTGTTGCAGGACGCACTTTTTTTAAGATACTTCGCAATGTAGGAACCCGTACGAGGTAAAATATCCTAAAAATCAATGCTATTGAGTTTTTCCAGAAATTGATCATTTTTGTGATCGTTATTGAACCGTATTGCATTACAAAAAGCTTGCATGAGTGCCTACATTGTGGAATATCTTGAAAACAGTGCGTCCTACAACAAAAACGTAAGATGACTTTTCTCCTCTAAACAAAACAAGGTATCTGCCATAAATAACAAATTTGCATAAAAGTCAGTGGCGTAGAAATTGTTTAATAAAAAAGGTAACAACACACCCATACAATACACCCAACAATAATTTTTCAATATGGGAGTATCAAATCATGTACTTCAATTAGTAAGACTCGCATGCCTTGGAATAACGGGGGCAATGAAAACTACTTCAACTGCAGCAATGGAAGTCCTCCTAGACCTCCCACCACTTCATCTAATGATAATGGGAGAGGCAAGACTGGCACGACTAAGGCTGCAAGAAGAACCAAGGGGCAAATATGCGGAACTTGGACACAATAGAATAAAAAACTATGTGGAAGTGGACCTGCTAGATGCAAACACAGACCACATGGCTCCAAAATTCAAATTCCACAAGAGCTTTGAGGTGAGCATCAAAGATCGAGAGGAATGGAATGAGCCCACAGACAGCAACAGGCTGGTCGGAACAACCTGGTACATTGACGGGTCAAAGACCGACCAAGGAACTGGAGCTGGCATATACAATGAGTTGGACAATACTCAACACACCATATCTCTCGGGCAGTGGGCAACTGTATTTCAATCGGAAATATACGCTATGCTACACTGCGCGAGCATAAACAATAAGAGGGCCTACAAAAATAGACGGATCAATATATTAACAGATAGTCAGGCGGTTCTGAGGGCTATAGAAAGCCCCAAGATAACGTCCAGACTACTGTGGGAATGCCGTGAGAATCTCGAAACCCTGGCAGAACGCAATAAGGTAACCTTGATGTGGGTGCCAGGACATAGAGGAATCACAGGCAATGAAAAAGCCGACGAGCTAGCAAGAAGAGGATCCTCGGCTAAATACATTGGCCCAGAACCTGCCCTGGGAGTACCAAAAAGTACAGCACGGGGTCAGGTTAATATATGGGTCAAAGAAAAACACAAAATATATTGGGACAAAAGGACCAAACACCAACACGGGAAAGCCTTTATCAAAGGACCCATAAAAAAGACAACTGAAGAACTACTATTACTTAGCAGGAATCAGTTACGCATTACAGTGGGATTACTAACGGGACATATTGCCCTAAAAGAACACTTAAATAAAATAGGACTGTTCAATGGAGACCTAAGTTGCCGAGAATGCAATAGGGCCCAGGAGACAGCAAAACATGTACTGTGTGAATGCGAGGCTCTGGATCGCAGAAGACAGGAGATATACGGACAACAAAAAATGCGTCCGGAAGAATATGAAACTCATTCAGTAACGGGGCTGCACAAGTTAGTTCAGGGAACCAGACTGATGGAATGGGTGTCATGAAGCAAAAGGGGGTGCACAATAAGCCCATGAGGCTGAGGTGCTTCCGGTGGAAAATGGATTTACCCTCCTTTTTCAAAAAAAAAAAAAAAAAAAAAAAAAAAACTTCAATTAGTACAACAGCTGTCAATTCGAGTTATTCTGATCAGCCAGTTTGTAGATATTCAAAAAATATCAAATTTTTCGAAGAACTTTAACACCCTGTATCTCGAATACTAAAGCTCCAACGACCCATGTCTACAGGAAATTTATCGCCTATTTTTGCATTTCCTACATGCCCTTTAAGTTTTTAACACCTATTCAGTAAAACCCTGTATAAACTAAATTACATAAAAACGCTATAATCAATAGTCAATACAAGTGATCGACATTTCATGGTATATTTTATATACCTATAGTAACGTCCACAGAGCCTCACATTGTGATTTTGATTTTCACAAAAAGATTAAAAATCTGGAATGAATTTAAAATGATCCCGCTTCGTCAAAACTGCCAAAATCCCGTAGGCGTCAAATGGAGGGCTGAAGGGGGTAAAATGTAAAATTTACCCCAAAAATGATTTTGTTCTAACATTTTGAACTACAAAAAAGACCCATATTTTGGCATAAATACGAGCTGTTTCAGGTTATAGAAGCACTTTTTTTTAATATTGAAAATTCCTTAAACCACTTAGTTGGGAGCACCATACGCTAAAAAGTGTGCTCCTGAAAAGTACTTTAATATTTCAGACTTGCGGTACATCTAACATACTGTAACTTTTTTGTATAACATCTAATAAAAAAATCATATAGATCTTACTGTCCCGATCATTGAGCATATTTCACTATTTTGGTGGGGTAATTTGCAAATTTCTTTATGGATGTTTCCGCAAGACGGTGCTCGAGGTCATTAATGATTAAAGGCGAGTTTCGATTTTGTTGGTTCAGATCGCACCGCGTTGCCAATAAAACCGCAAATTTAAAAGCATAAAAGCATTCATTGAATCACCTACAATGGTATCCATTTCAGGTAACTAAGCGACACAAAACACAAAATAATAATTGTACATAGATCTGCCGCTCTGCGAATAAACTATGACGTTTCTCTAGTAGGTGCATGGTGTCAACAAGCTTTAGGCAGCGGTCGGCGTCGGGCTATGTAGTTCAGCGTTCAGCGTCTTGTGAAGAACTCAGTACACTTGCGACCGCCCCGCTCATCAGAACTTGTACTGTACCTACTTCATTGGCCGGCTTGCAGTAACATGTCAGATTCAAGCGTTAAATAATGACCCGCAACGACACTTTATTTCACTCGTTTTTACTTTATGCATTCTTCATGATAATCATACATTTCATGAACTAACAAACGTGTAAAAAATTATATTTTATGAATCACTCGTAAATAAAATCGATATACTTTCCTCTACTCAAAAAGAAACTGATACGAGAATCCTTTTATAATACATCCTGGAACCGAAACGTTCACGATATTAGAGTTGTATAATTGACTGCAAAAATACGAACGCTCTTGTAGTACTTGCTCACTTCAAAGACTAACAGTCAATATTATAAAGGCCCATTAAGTTAACGGGCAGATTTCTGTGGCTATTTCTGAAGAAGATATCGAGTCTAAGTGGATTTTTTTTAAATTTATCTATTCTTGTCATGAAAGTAATTACAAAAATGTTAATAAAAGTCATTTGACGTCGATATAAGCTTTAAAAATGGTAACAGAAATCTGCCCGTTAGTCTAATGAGCCTTTATAATATTGGCTGTAACTTATCAATGAAATTTGTGTAAAAGTTGTAATACGTTCTATGTATAGCAGTACACGAAATACCAATTGCTGCAAATCTGCTGATAGGCACATTTACCTGTCATGTCCTTACTGGATAGCACGAAATTTTGCAGTCTTGAAGAATTTTGGGATAATATTTTAGTTGCACAAATTCCCAAATTTGTGCTTTTAATAGCAGCGCGATGCGATCTGAGCCAACGAAATCGAAATTCGCCTTTAATCATTAATCGCCTTCGAGCACCGTCTTGCGGAAAAATCCACAAAAAACTAACTAATTATCGTACAAGAAAAGTGAAATATATCCCATTTCAGACGTTTTTGAATTCAGAGTTGGCTATGGAAAATTCGAATTATGTTGGTACCTTTCCAAAAGCTGAGTTTTGAACTACCTTTGACAAGATAAATTTTTTAAGGTTATGGATGTTTCTAATCAAATTTGACTTTGTTTTAAATTTCACCTACGCTGCGTTGCCAAAACAGGAATATATTATCTAAAGTAGGTACTTATACTAATATTCGGGGAAATATTTATTTTTGTGTAAAATCAGACAAGGAGGATTTATTTCTTGATCGATTTTTTTAAACTATATGTGAAATTATTAACGATTCCTTTAAATATGTTTTCTGTATTTCAAAACTTTAATTTTTATCCAAAAAAATACGAAATATAAAAATTATCATAATTTATTGTTTGTTTTTAGTTTAGTAATAAAAGATAAAAATACAAGTTATGTTCATTGTCATTAAAATTTCTTGTTTAACGGTTTAAATAAGATTCATATATTATAAGGTAAGCTATATTTCTACACTTCTACAGTTCTACACACTTCTACAATGCTTTTATAGTTATTGAACAAGAAATATTCAACTAGAAAATTAAGAAATGTTATCCAGAGAAGTAATTTAAAGGCTAGCGGTTACAACATTATTTATAAAAATCTACAATTATTTCGGATTTTTTTGCTCGCGATACTTCTTGATTTTACTCTCAAATTTTATTGAGTTGGTTTAAATTCGAAGATAAAGATTATGCCCTGGAAATTTATAAAAGGCTATTTCAACAAATTTTTTCAACTGACTCCCTGACTTCAATTTTCCAATATCAAAGTTTTTTTTTAAGAGGGAGCATTGGTCTTAACCGTGTAGATAAGACCTAGTCATTCCAATCTAGTAATTTGGCTCTCAGAACTAGCTAATTTGGCCAGACACAAATTTTAAATTTATAAATACATAGTTAAATTACCGAGAAATAACCATGCCGAGCTGGGATTTGAACCCAGACGGTGGCAGCGTCAACGGCTCAATAATTATAGTCAGTGACCTAAACCGCCGCGCTCAAAATAAAAGTTATTTAATAATAATATAATAAAAAACTCAATCACATTTACATTTATGATCTTTGATTTGTTCTCTATTGTCTTAAATAACTTAAAGTGCTGGACTTCTCTCTCTCGCGTCATGTGGTGAAATTCAGGAACATATATCATTTATATCATGTCGCCGACTCTTGAAATACCTAATTTTCACGAGAACATTTGAAGAATAAGTAGGGGTA
Source organism: Malachius bipustulatus (assembly GCA_910589415.1). Classification (NCBI taxonomy): domain Eukaryota; kingdom Metazoa; phylum Arthropoda; class Insecta; order Coleoptera; family Melyridae; genus Malachius; species Malachius bipustulatus. The sequence goes on along the minus strand of OU342631.1, from coordinate 5,373,760 downwards.
GTCTTTATTCCCTTTTTCAACTAATTTAATTCAAATTTTGAAGAAAGCAGATGGAATGAGCCTCATGATCTTTGTAGGTTGCCAATAAGTTTTTCTTCATTTTCAATTTATTGTAGGGAGTTGGAGGATTTTTTTGCTAGTTGAGGAAAGTCTTGCTAACTCGGTTGAGGATGAGTTATGACAAATTCTTATCTCGTTATTGTCGTTTGATACTGAGGCTGCCTAAAATATATGAATAAAAATTATATTTGGATAGAACTATAAATTTTCTGAATCCAATCGGTTTAATTTAGGTATGATTATTGGGGTAAGCATTCATGCATGGTGTAGAGCTCATCTTCTTCGAGGTAGGACTGAGTCTCACAAATTCGGGAAGCACGATTTACCGGGGTTTGTACTTTGTATTACAGAGCTCGTTTTTGGGCTGGGTGTTGATTGGAGTTCTTGTGTAAATAACGATCTCTTTGTGTTGGTTTTCGGTAGACACTGTGCCACACATTTCAATTACTTTTGGCATTATAATATAATAATGTAGTATTCAAAGGTGATTTAAGTTATTTTCAATTTTAAAAGGATTGAAATAAGATGCTGAAAATCTGACAGAACTTTTTGAATGAAGTTACTGAACGTCTAATAATTAAATATTTTTTACTAAAAAATAACAACAATCGTATATTATTGAATTATTGTTTTCATACGTCAAACATATTTTTATTAGGTAAGAAATTAATCCTAATGGCATATGAGTAAAGTGGGAAGTCATTTGAACTTTTTTAGCTCAAATCGACTGTCCAGGGTATCCAACTTGAAGAAAAAATATCACAGCCAACTTGAATCCAAAAACGTCTGAAATGGGATATATGCTCCATAGGACATTCAGATCTATAATAAGAATTTTCAAAAAGTTTAAGATTTTTTGTCAGTTTTCTGTCAATTTTGTCAATCAAAGTCAATTTTCTGATTAGATGTAATGCAAAAAAGTTGCAGTAGGTTATAGATTTGTTAGATGGTTTACTTTTTACAAATTTATTTAAAATTGAATGTTTTATCATTTTATTAAGGCAATGGAAAATAAAATCAAGAGCTACGCGGATTCTGATTCTATTATTTACGTATACGTGGTCGAAGTATGTTTCCTGCGCTACTTGGCACGCTGCACAGTCCCATATTAAGGCCAGGCGCACATTGGAACGCAGGCGACATAGCGCAGGGCAGACTGCACAGCACAGAAAAAACTGCACGCAGGGGTGCGTTCATTACTGGGTTAGAAAATGTACTTCAAAAATGAAACATTCTACCATAATTTATGATAATCGCGACCCCTAATTTTTCGAGTGACGTAAGTCGTATCCAGTTTTAAATTATATTATGGAATTTCACCATTGGGATTTGATTACAGTCGAACTTTTAGTTTGATTGGACTATTATTAAAGTTAATCAGTCCTCGTATTTAGGTATTTATTTAATTTTAACATTTGGGAAATTAGTATTTAATTGAGCGAATAATTTTAGGACAATTTTATGTAGGTAGACCTTAATTAACAAAGTGCTGGATTCGTAAGTTACAAAGCCTCTGATATTCTGTGAAAAATAATTTTAAAAGTTCTACCTACAATTTGAAACTAAAGTATATTAAACCTACTAATCTTGAATACCGTATCGAAAATACAAACCATAGGAATAAATAATAAATCATCGAAGCTCTGAAAGTTTCTTCGCGTAGGCATCAATTTATATACTTATTGATTTTAATTTTACCCAATACTGGAAGGCATGTTTTTTTATTCGTCGAATGAAATTGAATTTTGTGGTCGATCCCCAAAAAGAGTTGTTTACATGACAAATTAAGCTTGAATGCCTTTTTTGAGAAGCCAATAACTTCATTGAATTAAATTTGTTATGACCTGCCATATTTTCGAAAGCAACCATTATAATTATCAAATATTTTTATTTTTCCTTGAGAGAAATAAGTTCATATCTTTTGAGGTAAATTTTTACCTTATTAGTTTTATGAAACCAGCAAAGCTTTGGTAGAACAATGAGTAAATGCATGAAATGTAAAAAGAGCGTCGTTCCTTAGGAACTTACTATGGACACACTAACTTAGGAACTTAGCTTTCATTATTTGATAGAAGCAAAGTCTTCGTCGAACATCTTGGATTATACAGCGGACATTTTGAAATAGGTATAAGGAGTATATTTTATCAATACATCGGCAATGTAAGAGCGCTATAAAATCCAAGAAGGCTGACAAATAGGTTAATTCCAATCTAAAATTGAAAGCTTGAAACTTGACTATCACCTTGAAAAAAATTGGTGCTTTTATGCAGCTTTTCCATATTTTCATGATAAGCTGTCAGATATAGAAATGAGAAATTTTAACAAATCAAGCAGGTAGTGTATTAGCCATTTCTTAGTAGATACAAGCAAAAATCTGTCAGATTTAAAAGACTTTAAGAATAAAAGAATAGAACAAATTGATGGTACGATAGTTCAGTTCTCCACGTTGACGCAGTTACCTTCTTGAATAGTAATATGATTTCCACGTGCCAACAAGCTACGGAGATTCCTTGTTCTTGTAGACGTTTGTTCATAAAGAGCTACTAATGCATCTTCCAGACTTTACTTACCTCCCATCCTCAACATCTCACCGGTAATGCTGTCCTCCCTTGGGGCTTCTCTGGTCTCCATTCTCTCCCACACATCCCTCACCTCGCTCCTGTCCATTTAGGGGATCTCCTCTGAGCCTGCGTTTGGGATTTCCTGTCTCGCATCTTCTCCCATATTATTATTAGCTGGTTTGGCAATAGACCTTGACAATTGAAGGTAAAAGTTTCAGTAGTAGAAGTAGCATCTAAATTTATCGAACAAAGGAAATTAAGACACACGTTTTTCGTCTTAACCCCAAATGAACATGATAACTTTGAATGACTTTACTTTTGAAACATCCTATGTAAACAAACTCTTATTAGAATGTACCTTCTGTTTGTAATTATATCCTTGTTTCAAATATTAAGTTTAGAAATTAGAGAAGCTGCTTGAGTTCTCTCGTTTCGCTGCACCTATATTTTTCGACTCGATTCAATATAGGTAATTCGATTTGCATTATTATTAATATTATTAAATAAAAATTTTCCATATCATAAAGAGTAAGTTAAAATTTTAAAAGGAGCTACATTGACATTTTTAATATGGTGCTTTTGGTAATTAACTATACGAATTTTATTAATAAATGCTTAGAATTTAAAAATGCCTACATTATACATTGATCGTCGGTATAAATGGGCATCAGATGTGGAAAATGTTAGCTACTGATTGAACAGAAAATTTTCATTTTTCGTTAATTTTTTGGACTTGCCTATAAATTTCTATTAACACTCTGTCAGGCAATACTTGAAAAGAAATACGCTTTTCTTGTATTCTATTCTTGGAAGACCATGTAGATGTGTTCATCCACCTTGGTTTAACAAAGTTATAATTGCTAACATCAGAACTAAGTCATTAGTACGTAAACAATGGATGCAGTCTGGGCGACATGATGGCCTTCTCAAATTTAAATCACTATACGCTCTCTTGTAAAAATCAATTTGTTGAATCATATAGAGTCTACCTATGTCAACGGTATGCAGGACTGTCCGTTGTCTGATCCTAGAAGGATATTCTCCTTTCTGCGCTTGAAGAGGGGCACTACAAGAATTCCAGGTAGGATGTGCACTGGCGAGAGTGTGAGGGATAATTCTCGGGATATAGTTAATGGTTTTGCTTATTTTTTCAAATCCACATTTCTTAATTGTTCTTCTGGTTCCACATGTATCAATGGTCCTATCTCTGGAATTAAGTATTTCTTCCCACTTCAATCGATGAGACTTATTTTTTTGATGCTTTAAAGATAATAAAATCCTTTGTGACTGCCGGACATGATCAGATTCCGGGATTCTTTGTGCGAGACTGCCGATCTGTGTTGTCGGAATCTTTGCTCTTGATTTTCAGTTTATGCTTGAGGACTGCCACATTTCCTTCTCTATGGAAGATTGCTGCTAGGGTTTGTCCTATTCATAAGAGCGGCGATCAGTCGGAAGTGTCAAACTATAGACCAATTTCAATTTTGGTGAACTTTTCAAAGATTCTCGAAATTATATTGCGTAGGTATTTTTTCAGTCATGTTAAATGCTCTATTTCGGAGAGTCAGTACGATTTTGCAGAGCGTAGATCTACAGTTACAAACCTGGGTCCATTTGTACAAATTACGAGCGAGGTGATGGATGGAAGAGACCAGACCGATGTAGTATAGACTGACTTTTCTAAATCATTTTATCGCATAGATCACAATGCCATAGTTAGTAGGTTGCGGAGCTTTGGATTTTCTAATGGGCTGATTACTTTAATGAGGTCTTATCTTTTTAATAGAGAGCTCTACGTGACCTGGTTATTGCTCTGACAGATACATTGCAGCCTCTGGGGTACCCCAGGGGTCGAATTTGGTCCATTGCTTTTTATTTTATTTATCAATGATTTACCGGATAGAATAGAAAGTAATATCTTAATCTTTGCTGACGACGTAAAGATCTTTCATCCAATCTATTCACCTGCTGACGCTGAGATTCTACAAAACGACTTACTAATTTTACATGACTGATGTGTTGGTAACAATTTGCAACTTAACATAGACAAATGCAAAGTGGATATTCGAGATCAAAAAACCCAGTATTTTATCCCTACAGTTTTTCTACTAGTTTACTGATGGTGAGATTTACGTCTGTTAGGGACTTGGGTATACATTATTACAGTGAGTTGTCATTCAAAGAACATGTTGAGGCTATTGTAGCCTCTTCGCTCAGAATGCTTGGCATCATAGTTCGGAATACCAGATCGTTCAGGGGGATTGAATGCCTGGTAGCTCTCTTCAATGCACTCGAGAAGTCACGTCTGGAATATGGTAGGCTTTTTTGGTTCCCAATATATGCGCGTCATACTTATTTGCTTGAATCTGTCCAAAGGAGATTCCTCAAACTATTATGGCTTAGAAGTCGTGGTGTATATTCTTGTCTTCGCTTTTCTCAGTCTGTTTTGTTAGAGACCTTTAATTTCCAGTCACTATCTCACTGGCACAGACAGTTTTGCTTGCTGTTTCTGTTTAAGATACTGAATGGGATGGTTGATTCGCCTTAGTTGTTGGCTAAGTTGTATTTTTGTATTTATCAGGTAAACATTAGATCGCCGAGACTGTTATCTATGCCAATACCGAGGACCAATTTATTAATGGGTTCACCGGTTTTTAGAATGTGTTTGTACTACGATGATAACTACTGTGACGTTTTCAATATGTCACTTAATGTATTCAAGAGGACTATTAATTCAGGTTAAAGAGCTAATGTTAAAGTTGTCGTTGATTTTATCAGTTTTTTTATTTTTTTTGTATACATCAGGGTGAGTCATTTCAATCTTCGGACCCGGATATCTCTGTTGGTAATCTCGTACAATGAAATTTTGCAGACAAAAGTTGTTCAAGACAATGAGGATCATCTGAATATACTTTTGAATTATTTAAATAAATTTTTCTTATTTTTTTTTCTTGAAACGTTTAGGAAACGATTGTATTAATGGATGTATAAGGCCCCCTTCTCGTCAGTCGAACAACTTTCGTTGCAATTTTTTTGATCCGATGCGTATTTTTTATATATTTCAATGTCTTAGATAATGTCAAGATAAAATCAGCACCCAGTATACAGTAAGAAGATCACGGTTCACCTAATCAAATATACAAGGAAAAAATGCAGCGCATTCACTCGACTATTACTGATTATACTGCAATAAGAATTGTATGAAAGGAATGTTGAACTTTATGTGAAAAATATAAATGGTATAAATCCGTGGAAATCCGAGAAAGTTCGGGCGCAATTTATGATTCCCTTACATTAAGGCGTTCTAGCGTGTTTAAAAACGATAACGCTGTATCGATTTTATTTCATCAAAGAACAAAGATTAGGACTGGATGATCAAATAAATTGGTTTCAAGTCGTTGGATGCTGGATGGCAAATTGGAAAGATAAAGATTTCCTCCAAGATATAGCTTAATTTACCGGAAACGTGTATACTTACTCTAGAGTCATCACCATAATACGAGTATAATATGAGTATAATAATATGAGTATTTATGACTCAAATAAAATAAAAAAACTAGTAGGAAATACTCATATAAGCACCTACCTAGTTACTCATTTTTATTTATTTTTATAAATTTAGGGATGTTTGTTTGGGAATATGTTCGTGTCCTATTTAGACAGCAGAATCAGCCAACTTAAGTAGACATAACCAGGTGGCAAAATTAATCTATCAACAGCTACCAATTAAATATAAACTTATTTATGAGTCACCAGCACCTTACTATAGATATAACCCTGTCCCGGTTTTGGAGTCTGCGAATGAGGTACTCTATTGGGATCGACCAATAGTAGGTAACTGATCGAACTGTCGATTACCACAGACCAGATATAGTACTCATCCATAAATCATTGAAACTTGGTGTAATTATAGATATGGCTGTGCCTCTCTGAAATAACATCAAAAATACTGAGACAATCTGGCTTATGAATTAAAGAACTCCTGGAAACTTCAGCGAGTTGAAATATATCCTCTGGTGGTGTCTGCTGAAGGATATTAAGCAGACATTTTACGGCGAATATCGGTCATCTAGGTCTACAAGCTGCCATTACCGACATTTGACAGCATGCTACTCATGTGCAGACCTGTCACACATAGTTCGTAAGTCTTTAAACTAACTAAGGAAGAACCGGATCTGGTGGCAAACGATCTGTGGGGTCTTTCGCCCATGCAGATAGATTTAAAACCCATCAGAAAACGGGATACGATGAATTTCATCCCCGTCTACCGAACCAAACCCAGATATCGTTCGCAAAGGGTCTGGAAATATTTTCTAGCTTCGGTTGAGAAAATATAACCTTAACTCAAATAATAATAAATGAAACAAGATTGTAGGTCAATGGGTATAAATTTATTTATAATAGTCTGTCAACTAGTTTCGGGCAAGGTCACCCATCTTCAGGACAGTTGTCAGCTTTACAGATCCCCAAAAAATTCCACTCTAGGGCGAGAATGATAATAAAATAGCAAAAATTTTTCCCACTAAGTAAGGTTACAACACGTGGGGAAGATATAATGTGGACAAAAACACTCTCAAACTCTCAGTTTTTGAATTAAAAGATTTTTCCAAAGTGGATTAATCGCATTAAAAGTTGAAGACTTACATTACAAATGTTTGAATTTACAAATTATATAACTATAAAGGCAAGTTAAACGGCAGAATGTCGTGAAGCGACATTCTCCGGCGGGTGTTCAAGAACGACAAAAAGTCGTTCGTTTTTGTCGTTCTTGAACACCCGCCGGAGAATGTCGCTTCACGACATTCTGCCGTTTAACTTGCCTTTATAGTTATATAATTTGTAAATTCAAACATTTGTAATGTAAGTCTTCAACTTTTAATGCGATTAATCCACTTTGGAAAAATCTTTTAATTCAAAAACTGAGAGTTTGAGAGTGTTTTTGTCCACATTATATCTTCCCCACGTGTTGTAACCTTACTTAGTGGGAAAAATTTTTGCTATTTTATTATCATTCTCGCCCTAGAGTGGAATTTTTTGGGGATCTGTAAAGCTGACAACTGTCCTGAAGATGGGTGACCTTGCCCGAAACTAGTTGACAGACTATTATAAATAAATTTATACCCATTGACCTACAATCTTGTTTCATTTATCATTTTTTGGGTATACCATGGCCAACAATTATCATTATTCAAATAATAATAACATTAATAATAACGGAATTTATTTCCAACAGGTACAAAAAAAAAACAGTAACAGGAAATATTCATATCATTCACTATTAATAATTACAATAAACCAATAATTGGTAAGCTATTGATAAAAATATTCAAAGTTTTTTAACCAATCGCTGTATCAATTCAGTGATGGCAACCATGTAAACCAAACAAACAACAGAAGCGAAGTGCGATGTCTTTGGAACTTTAATCTTAGAGTAATTGTTAAGAAAACCTGTCTGGACGATTCACATTCACAATATAATATTCGAGTAAAACCCAAAAAACGTAATTTCGTCGTAAAGAGAATTTAAATATCTTTCAAATGATATACCCCTCGACCCCTATTCCTTATCAAAATATAAACTTCAATAAAAATACCGAGTTCGCGCATCTACTCGGCGCATAGAGATCCGCCATGATTTGAGATGAGCTTTCATTAGTTTTGAATGCGGGCCCACAGAATAGAATTGTACCTATTCTATGGCGGGCTGGTGGCGGGCCTGCGTTTCTACTCTGAAGCAATGGCCGCTAGAGGTGTGGCTTGTCTCTAAAAGATCAAAGGCGCCGCCGGCGAGTTTAGCTTCTGATTGTATCTATTCTGTGCCTATTCCCTATGACGATAAGCAAAGCGGTGTACCTGCTACTCCTGATAATGAAATGAACTTTGTTGAATTTTTCACCTAAATTTTATGTCCTCGTCGATAACAAAAAATACTTATTTCGTTGTTTTTCCCATATAACTTCTGTTTTCAAGTTATCAGGCCTGGCACGTTCCCGATAGGCTGCCTTATAATTTGTATGTGAAAGAAAATGGAGTAAAAACGAATGGAAAAGCCATGAAAATATTGATTCGATTCACTTTCCAGGAAAAGATTTAAATCACTCGTGCTACGATAAATTGTACCCAGGGTGTAAAAGTGTCAAGCCGATACCGTTTCTCAAGTGTGGCTGCTTGAGTGCGGTGCAATATTGACAATAATATTTTAAAGTTATGAAATTTCTTTTATTTTCACGTACGACGAATAAACATAAGACCTACGTCGTAGTAGTGTTGTTCCCGTTTCTGCATGTATACAGTGCATTTATTTTAAGTGTTGCCATAGGGAATAGCATGTAAAAAAATACACCCTATGTTAACTTATGTTGTCTTGTACTTTGGAAGTCGTTTTTAATTTTCAATAATAGTACACGTCATCTACTTTACAATACGACCTTTCAGAAAAGCCGGTCTTTGTTCAATTTTATGATACAGGCTGTCCCATTGAGGTGAAAAAACTGCAAGAAACGGTAAGAGATACGAAGTCGGTTAAATTACAAAAAAGTTGCGCTGTTTTGAGACGAGTATTTGGCAATTTTTTTTTTCTCAATATTCCCAGAATTTCCTGAAATATCCTGAAAAAACTTGAAACATGCAGATTTATTATTTTAGCCATATCTTTTTTATTATTTAAAAAAAAAATTATTATTTTTTTGTAGGTTTACATAAGCCGTAATGAGCTACTTATTTGACGTTTCAAAAATTTCCAAAGCCGACTAGATCTTGGGATTTCCAAAGTCAACTTTGGTTTTTCTTATTTCCGCCATATTGTTTTTCTTGCCATTCGCTATAGAAAAAATCGCGAAACAAAAAATCCATTACATTGCAATTAATTTGAAAAAAAATTTTCTTCTTTTTCAAAAATATCGAAAAATGTTTTTTTACCGACTGTCAAAAAGTGCATTTTTCAAGTGTTGCCATAGGTAATAATATGAAAAAAATTACACCCTATATTAACTTATGTTGTACCCATTGTACTTTAGAAGTCGTTTTAAATTTTCAACAATAGTACATGCATGTCATGTAGGTACTTACTTATTTACGATACAACATGTCAAAAACCGGTCTTTTTTAAATTTTAATATTTAGTCCTCATTCGAATTATAAAACTTTAATAAAGGAGTCAGAATAAACAAAGTGAGTTAAAATTATTAATTTATTAGAGAACATGTGAAAATTTTTTATTCAAAAATAAAAAAAAAACAATAAAACGCAAATAACTAAGCAAGCTAACAAAAATTAATAGAAACAATAAAACGAAAACCTTTTGAGCGATTTATTTGATAATTTCAGATTATTTTTGTTAGTTTACTTAGTTATTTGGGTTTTATTGTTTATTATTTTATTTTTGAATAAAAAATGTTCACATGTTCTCTAATAAATTAATAATTTTAACTCACTTTGTTTATTCTGACTCCTTTAATAAAGTTTAATAATTCAAATGAGGACTAAATATTAAAATTTATAAAGGACCGGTTTTTGACATGTTGTAATTTGTATCGTAAAGTAAGTACCTACATGACATGCATGTACTATTGTTGAAAATTTAAAACGACTTCTAAAGTACAATGGGTACAACATAAGTTAATATAGGGTGTAATTTTTTACATATTATTACCTATGGCAACACTTAAAAAATGCACTTTTTGACAGTCGGTAAAAAAACATTTTTCGATATTTTTGAAAAAGAAGAAAATTTTTTTTCAAATTAATTGCAATGTAATGGATTTTTTGTTTCGCGATTTTTTCTATAGCGAATGGCAAGAAAAACAATATGGCGGAAATAAGAAAAAACAAAGTTGACTTTGGAAATCCCAAGATCTAGTCGGCTTTGGAAATTTTTGAAACGTCAAATAAGTAGCTCATTACGGCTTATGTAAACCTACAAAAAAATAATAATTTTTTTTTAAATAATAAAAAAGATATGGCTAAAATAATAAATCTGCATGTTTCAAGTTTTTTCAGGATATTTCAGGAAATTCTGGGAATATTGAGAAAAAAAAATTGCCAAATACTCGTCTCAAAACAGCGCAACTTTTTTGTAATTTAACCGACTTCGTATCTCTTACCGTTTCTTGCAGTTTTTTCACCTCAATGGGACAGCCTGTATCATAAAATTGAACAAAGACCGGCTTTTCTGAAAGGTCGTATTGTAAAGTAGATGACGTGTACTATTATTGAAAATTAAAAACGACTTCCAAAGTACAAGACAACATAAGTTAACATAGGGTGTATTTTTTTACATGCTATTCCCTATGGCAACACTTAAAATAAATGCACTGTATATATTTTGCAGTGTCTAAGCGTGGAGATGTTTTGGAATTTTATTTTCGTGGAATTATTGTATTACTGTATTACAAGTATTATTATATTATACAGAGTGAGTCCCAATACAAATTATTTATATTATTATTATTATTATTGTTATTAGGTACTTCTAGAGTAGGTTCAAAGATTTCGTACTGATGCTTGCGCTTATTGTGCCTCTTTGTATAATTAGATCATCAGTCCCGTCTCCCAAAAGTATTTCAGTATGAGTCCAATGGGTGCTTGTTCTATTTCTTTTGGTTCTGCCATTTCGGTCCCAAATACTAGAAGTCTAGTTCCCTCTAGTGCTGGGCATTCACACATTAGGTGGTATGGTGTTTCCTCCCCCCCTTCCCCGCATCTCCTGCAATCTTTGTTGTTTTTCACTCCTATTATTGAGAGGTTTTTCATTAGTGGGCAATATCCTGTTAGAAGTCCAATTGCCCATCTCAGCTGGTGTTTAGTCAGCTATTTCAGTTCATTAGTTTTATTTTCTGAATAAATATCTTCGAATGTCTCAGTGCATCTACTTCATTCCAATGGAAGCTATGTTTTTCCTTCTTCAGGAGGTCTTTTATTTCCCTTCTCATTTCGCTTTATGCTATGCAGCAAGTTAGTTCTGGCCCGATTAAGGGTAGTTTGGATCCCTTTTTTACAAGTAGATCTGCTTTTTGTTCTGGTGTCCTTTTGTCCACCTTAGGTTTATTTTGTTGTTTTTCTCTGCTAGCTTTGCTAGATAATTAATGCAGGTCTTCACTGTATTTAATTGTACCGTCACTGAGTCAAGTGCTCTTAGAGCTGCCTGTCGATTTCAATGTTCCTATTTTTATAGGAACCGGCTATCATATGTTCCACGCAGGCATGGATTGGCAAAATTTCTGTCTATAGCATTGTTGCTAGTCCACCTAGGTGTATACTAAATGTATTTCTCTCGCCTCTCCTACCAACTCCAGCTCCAGCGCTAATCGTTGTCTTGGATCCATTCGTGCATTGGTTGATTTTAGTTTTGATTTCATATTCTTTTGTTCCCTTTGCTGGTATTACTACCTGATAAGGTTTACAAAATTGTATCCTCTTACTCAGTCTATCTGGTAGCATGTTTAAAATGTGATTGGTTTTCATATTTCATATTGGTTTGGATATTTCTGTGTTGTATCATTTCCTTATATTGAAGGTCCCATGCAGCATTGTCTTGACCCTGTATGCCGCCGCTAGTGCCTCTATCTCCACCACCAAGTGAAGTGTCGGGAGCCCTATGAGCACCTCCAATTACTTAATAATAATAATAATAATAATATATCTCTTTATTGTACAAAAATTGCAACAGACATTGAACAGTACAATAGCGTTACGTAATGAAAAAAAAAATCAGTGAACAGAAACGATGCCAATTCACACAAGTCGCATGAGTATTCAACAGGTCATACGCAAGCGATTTAACATCAAAATCTTAAAGATTTAACATCAAAAAAACCTTGTGGACCATTTTCAAGGCCATTTGAAGCTCAAGATATCTGTTAATATTAATAGTAGTAGTAGTATTTTCTTAATATTTCATATTTTGACACGGAATATCCGTGATCTTGGATAAGATAATGATTGAAAACATTCTGAACTCTCCATTCAGACTTCCAAGAATCCAGCGAGGTCAAGATTGGAAATTTGGGTGTGTATTCCTCGAATTCTCGTTTAGCCGCTATTTGTTTTCTGATTCTTGATGGCATAATGTTTGAAATTACCTGCAGCCAAGCTGTTGGAGTTGACTTAATAAAGCCAGTAATAACTCGCATTGTGGTGTTCAATTCAGAATCAATTTTATGGACATAAGCGCCATTCATCCATATCGGGCAACAATATTCGGTCGTAGAATACGCAGGCGAAATTCCTGCAACTCTAATTTAAAGTGTTATATTATTTCATATTATGGAACCGTTATAGTGTAATCCAGAAAAGTGATCGTGACAATACTTAATCTCAAAGAGATTCGTTGCTGTCTTTTTTAGGAAAATCACTCAAAACTGGAAAATTGGGGGTGTACGTGTACCTAGACTATAGAAAACATTTACACTGTATAGACTGCAAAATGTATGTAGATATGATAAATTCAATTCTCTAAAAATTTAACATAGATATTTATTTAATTTTACATTTAATTTTTAGTACCGTTTTCGAATAACCCTTGAGGGAAGATTCGCCACATTTTGATCACCGCACCGAGTAATGCATGTAAATAACTTCAAACTATCTTACTCGGCAGTGTAATAATAACACATTCTCTGTTGATTGATTTAGGAAAATAAGAGAACCTCTATTTGCATGATTCAACTTGGTAGTTTATTCAGTACGTAAACTTCTAGCAAATAGCACTAGAAACTTGCATCATGGATTAGGATCACGTCCGTTTTCTTGCGTTTGAAACTTCGGCTTTACCAATTCTTAAGGATCAAACACTAAGAAATAATTGAGAAGTAAATAGTTGTTTGGAAGCGGTTGTTATCACGCGAAATGAACGCATGATTTTTTGATAAACATCTAACGACTCATAAACTAAAACGATTTTCAATATTTTTTTCAAGGTAAGAACCTAAAGTCCGTGCCTCACCCTTCCCCCGTAACTTTTTTACTTGAAATGTTACAGAAAAAAATCCTATACAAAATTTGTAGGACTTCATCCGACTATTCGATCTCTTTGAAGACGTGACTTTTATTTATACTGGGACACCCAGAAAAGTGCGTTATCTTAGGACACCCTATATTTTATATTAGTGCATTTTTGAGCACTACGTAAAACTCTAAAATGTAAAATAAATGTTTTTTAGGTGAAATTTTATAATGACAATATTATCAACAAAAACAAACCATTTATTTTCCATTCAAGCCGTTGAAAACGAAAAAAAAATTTGCTGAAAAATTCCAAGTCCCTCTGCCTGGCCGAAATGTGGCTAACTTGACTTGAGTTAAAATTTTCACAAATTTTTTTTTGTGCCCACACTTTGCGCTAAATTTTGCTCACAGAGAATCGATGCGCGAGAGTAGGAAACGTGGCTTGTAATTATTGTTTTAAGAGTATTACAATAGGGCATTTTTTTGTCCTTTTTTTAGAGGGCATGATCATGATTTAAGAGACGACGCAACTTATTTGACAATGTTTCATGGGTAAATTCGATGTTTTAGCCCAAGCCTAGAACAAAAAATATATTTTATTAAATAATAATAATCCGACTTTCATTTTGTCAAGCATTTTGCTTAAATACAGGATGCACCATGTATCCTTCTCTATATTGCTATCTCCTGAACGCTAAGAGATACAGGGTCGGTTAAATTAGAGAAAAGATGCGCAGTTTTGTAGCCATCTCGAATTCGTCAAAACATGCAAGATATCTGTGACCGTTCCTGAAATATCCTGAAAAAACTGAAAAATCGAGATTTCTTATTTTCCTCATATCTTTTTTATTATTGGAAATTAATAAATAATTTTTTGTAGGCTTACATAAGCCGTTAAGAGCTATCCATCTGATATTTCAAAAATTTTCAAGGCCTACTAGATCCAAGAGTTTTCACAGTCAACTTTCGTTTTTATTATGGCCGCCATATTATTTTTTTATGTCGTTCGATATGAAAAAAATAATGGAAACCAAAATTTAATAAACTTCAAAAAAAAAATTTTTTAATTTTTATTCTTGGTTTTTCAAAGAAAAATATAATAAAAAATCGTCGAAAAACGTCAACATTTGTAAAATACGCCGAAATAGTGCTTGCCTTATGGTTTTTTAATTTATCTATGAAATTCGGTCTAAAAATGTGTATTTTTTGTAAAGAAAAAAGAAGAAATTTTTTTTTTTTTTGAAGTTTAACAATTTTTAGTTTTTATGATTTTTTTTATACCGAACAACAAAAAAAAACATTATGGTGGCCATAAGAAAAACGAAAGTTGACTATGAAAATTCTGGGATCTAGTCGGCTTTGAAAATTTTTGAAATGTCAGATGGGTAGCTCTTGCCGACTTATATGTAAGCCCACAAAAAATTATTCATTAATCTCCAATAATAAAAAAGATATGGCAAAAATAAGAAATCTCGATTTTTCAGTTTTTTCAGGATATTTCAGGAACGGTCACAGATATCTTGCATGTTTTGACGAATTCGAGATGGCCACAAAATTGCGCTCCTTTGGACTTGTTTAACCGACCCTGTATCTCATACTAGGAGATAGCAATATAGAGAAGGATACATGGTGCACCCTGTATACGTTTTATTACCCCGTAACTTACTCAAACTCATAATTTCTAAAAGAATTCTTTTTAATAATGCCCAATTCTAGGCCTAGCACAAAACAATGAGTTACAACCTACAACTTCCGTTTCTCGGTTCGTGATTCGATCCTCTGTGAACAAAATTTAGTAACAGGTGTGTCATCATGGAAATAAATTTGTGCAAAATTTCAATTGAATATCATGAGGATCGTCCCATTATTTTTAACCAAATAATTTATTACTAAGAGCTTGGCCTATTAATTTGTGACACCATGTTAGATAAAACTGTCGCTTTTGCCCAACCAACACTGGCGAGTGGCGGTTATTTCGAACAAAAATCAGAATAACTTGGCGGGAAATTTTAAGTCGTTACGGCCGTCGTAGACTTATAAATTAAATTCTCTATCCAACGGTACCTCTATCTTACTTTTATTTATTTATTTTTTTGCGCATGTTCCCTTTCCTCTTTGCTTAGATGCGTCGAATTAATAGTCACAATTATTATTATTGACTGATAACGGCAATAAAAGCTGATTAAGTCATGAAATAGAATAACATAATACCTTCAAAATGAGTTACCTCAACTTTTGTAGCCCCTTCGACATACGTTGTACCCAACATCAATTATTGTAAATACTTGAAAAAGAATGAGTAAACTATGATAAATCAATCATACATTTCTGCATGAATGAAACAAGCATAAATCGAAAACTTCTCGGTAGGGTTATGCAAGAGAATTTACAGATTTTCCATTTTCTAATAAGTGTGATGATTTCGATATTGAAAGATATTTTCATTATTTTCAGAATCAATAAAACATACATCGCAATGCGGAAAGTATTAATTCTTGCTTGGAAAATGTTTTATTTTATAAATAAAATTAAGAACTTCGGAAGTGTAATGAATCGCGTTACATCACACAAAGTTAGCAAGAGGAAAGTTTGAAATTTAATGCAAACACTTCCGACTTTATATTCGCTCTCATACTAATTCTGAGTATTTTACAGATAGCTGCAAACTTGAGGATAATCGAAATGATAGGATTATCGTTGTCCATTATCAGTCTAGTAACATCCCTTGTTATTTTTCTTACTTACAGGTTTGTATTTTGAATATTATTTGATAATTCAAGTATCTTTAGTTTGTTTATTTTCCTTGAAAATGCATTATAAATATTGAATGTAAACCAAATACTTGTTGTTTTGTAATAGAAATAACACCCTCTATAAAGGTGCTGAAGAATTAATGGACGGTAAAAACCGTATAAAACAATGTCAATGAGATATTAGGATTTTTAGGTTAGTGAAATATTACAAAAAGGCACCTTGTGAAATATTTATAAATTGCCACAAAACTAAAAACGAAAAATATTTAAAAAAATTTACTTTGAAGCTACTTCCCAATAAAATATATAAAAAATAAATACTTCGGGACACCTTCCATTAATTTTAGGGCTCCTGCATAACACTATCATTTATATTGTGAGTAGTATTTATAAAAATGCACCTTGTAGTCATGTTTTTGTTAACTTTAGTGTGAAGAGTTTCTAGTCAAATATTTTATTAACCCCATTCGAGCAATATAAATAAGACAATTTAACATTATTAGTCACAACTACTAACAGGGGAAACTGATGTTGTTTTCTCCCGGAAATACTTATTTCCGGGAGAAAAGAAATAAGGGTCTGTTCGGAAGGATTTCTCGTATAACTGTGCAAAGAATCGTTCAAATCGCTTGAACAGTTCTAGAGCAATTTAAATTTGAAAGTTCATGTCTTATTATGGTACGGAATATAATTTCATTCAGGCACAACACCCACAAATTGTATGCATGATGAGTATGGACTATACAGGGTGTCCCAGACTTAATTGACCAGGCCATATCTCATATACAGGTTGAGATAATCGAGCCGAATAAAAGGCATATTATTATAATTAATTTTTCAAGCTGTATAACATGACAGCATGAAAACAACCCCCACTCCAACATCCCCTAAGTTGCAGCCCCCACCCTTAAAAAAATGAATAGCACCCTGTATATATTTTTGTATATTCAAAACCAGTATTCGATTCTCTATTCAGATGATTTTTCAGATTCAAAATTGGTTCAGAAATAACCAAGAAAAAGTTCATCAAGGTGGTCATGACTTTTTATCTTAACTTTACCTGAATGACTTTAGCTGCCAAAATTTATCAATATTTTGGTCATAGTTTTTAATTAGCAGGTCACAGTCATCATTAAGGTTCATGATAAAGTGCTTTATCTCTTGTTTTATTTTTTAAAATTTCCCAACAAATCAGAATTATCAAATAAATTGTTTGGACTTTAATTATAATAATAACTATCACCTGCCTGTTAAAAACTATGAATAAATTTTGACAGCAAAAGTCATCCAGAGAAAGTTAAGATAAAAAGTCATGACCACCTTGATGATCTTTTTCTTGGTTATTTCTAAACCAATTTTGAATCTGAAAAATCATCTGAATAGAGAATCGAATACTGGTTTTGAATATACAAAAATATATACAGGGTGCTATTCATTTTTTTAAGGGTGGGGGCTGTAACTTAGGGGATGTTGGAGTGGGGGTTGTTTTCATGCTGTCATGTTATACAGCTTGAAAAATTATAATAATATGCCTTTTATTCGGCTCGATTATCTCAACCTGTATATGAGATATGGCCTGGTCAATTAAGTCTGGGACACCCTGTATAATTATGCAGAAATTCATCAAAATTGTTAGGGATGTTTACGAAGAAAAATGTTAATGCACGTAAAATGCTCTGAAGGTTGAGTTTTTTAGGCTTATTATAATAATTAATCCAACGGAGAGCATTTTATCCCATCTCTGACTGTCATGACTTTACAAGATCTGTCCAAATTAAAACTAAGTGCAATGAAAGGCATATTCATACTATAATGCTTTCTGAACTAAACACTTACTCTAACGGTATGGTGAAGACAGAGACATCGATGTTTCAATGGTTATTTCCATCTCATCAGTCTGTCACATCACCATCACTAGAGAAGTGTGCCGATCAGAAAGAAAATCAAAAGCTTTAAGCAAAATGATTTGTCGGAAACATAGTGACTTGCAAGGCAAATGCCATCTGATGACTGAAAAGTACAACTTTCAATGTGTCAATCAGAGATTCTCTCAGAGAAATCTGCAATTTTTCACTACCAACGCTGACAGTTCACTGAAAAACCAATTACCTTGCGAATCTCAGTAAACCAATCAGAGATGGAGCTAGTCACAAAGCTGTGTTCCTAGAAAGGAAGTAGTTTTTATGAAACAAATTGAATAATAATAAATTATTATATCAATTACAGCAATCCGATTGTTGAAAAACAATAATGCTTTCTGAACGAAACACTCACTCTAACGGTATGGTGAAGACAGAGACATCGATGTTTCAATGGTTATTTCCATCTCATCAGTCTGTCACATCACCACTACTAGAGAAGTGTGCCGATCAGAAAGAAAATCAAAAGCTTTAAGCAAAATGATTTGTCGGAAACATTGTAACGTCGTTAAAGGTTTTATTCTTTAATTAGCTCCATTTAATATTATTAAATAAGATATCATTGTCTAAATCCCTACTATAAAGGTGTCCGTCTAGCCACTTTATTTGATTGAAACATGAATTTCGATCCAACATCGCCACCTGTTGCCGAGTGGTAAAACTAACTAAACTAGGCAAGTTCAAGATCCCTACCTTGTAGTACAATCTGTAACTTCCTTCTCTTACAATCTTCCTTTTCGATTAACTAGAAACACAGATGTCGCTGTGATGTAGTTTCGGAAGATGAACTAACACCCTTTTGAGTTGCGCAAAAGGATTGGTCCTTTCCGCGAGTCTGGAACAGGCTCGGCCATCTTCCATTCTTGGTGTTTGAAGCGACCAGTCGCACCCCTACCTTTTCTCTTTATCTAAGGACCGATTATTAGTAAATCGGGTAAGTAAATTGTTCAAACTATCTGAAACTTTCTCTAATAGAGTTTATATATTGTTATAGTTCTTTCTACCTACCCTATCAATCGGGGCACTATCTTATCTCGTCGGAAAACCTATCTACGGAGTAGAACCCCACCTGTCTTCCAGGACGCCATATTGGTTTCCACCATCTCTACATCTGAATATCCGCTTTTATGGAAGGAATCCCTTACATTATCTGAAGGTTTTGCTACTATCTGCCCATGAATACTGGATCTCATCATTCGTAGCCCCATATTTTCGAGTTTCATCTAACCTCGAAGGACGACCACGTTACCAGAGTTAGGCACGTGTTCCCACGGGACATGACTCCATTCACCAGTCTTTCTGCCACCCCAGAGGGAGACCACAGTCTCCTATCCTGAGATTTCGTCCAGGGCCCCGCTCTCCAGTCTCGGCACGACATTCCAAGGATGGCAAAATGTCGTATCAGTAAGCAAAGTGTGACATAACCTTTTATTGCTCAGAGTGATATCCGAGAAATCTGTTAGGAGTTTTATGTCGTTCTACTGCCTTATCTCGTCGAGAGATTGATGTTTTATTAATTAAAACTTATAATAATAATAACTTTGAAATACCTGATATACAATCATTACCATTATTATTCAAGTAATACTTGAAATGAACTTGTCAATTATTATGTGAAGGAAAGATAGATATCTATTATTTTCTCTACCAGTTAAACTGTTAAATGAGATATTTTACGATTAACTTCAGGATCAATTAATTAGTAATTTCATAACCATAGAATTTCAATCATTTATTTTGTAAACAGAATTCATAAATATACTTTTCATTAAAAGATCAACTTTATTATTCAGTAGGTAGATACTACAGTAGTTAGAAATAGTTAACATCTCATAACCTGAGTGAATTTTGATGCCTTTATAGTTCAGGTTACTTTAGATCAATTATTCAAAAACCATAAGGCACTGGCATCCCACTATCTTTTATCTTAGAGGAAATTAAACCGTACCGCTTTATGCTGCTGATGTTACCACAGTCGCACGAAATCTGGGTGAGATTTTGGTGCATCAATTAATACTTCGGCCCAACGAAGGTAAGTCGGCAATTATTTCAACAACGATCGAATTTTAATTGGCCAAGAATCATTTTAATTGGCCCAGAGCCTATTCTAATTAGCCCGACCGCAGCAATTGGCATCCCTGGCGGGGAACGTTTACTTCTTTGGATTAGAAACCAATTTGTCTTTATCTTATTTGGCTTTTATGTATCTAGGATTTTCATAAAATAAATCTCATAACTATTTGAACTTTACGATTTGTCTGCGATATCACTTGATATTTATATAAATTTCTCTTGTTGCTTACTGCATGAATTTTTTATTGAAAGCTTTTGCATGATTTAGTTTTAAGCATTATTGTTCCCTAATATATGTGTACCTACCTAATTATCTTTGTGCAAAGTGCCGTGTCGCGAAAATACCTACTTTTTCTTACCGCTACACTGCCGCTAAAGGGTAACCCGTCAGGGAGCTTTACGGAGTGGTTGATTATACCGTCGCGATGTCTCGAGCAAGTTTTAGAGAAGCTTAATTCCGTACGGAGAGGATACTCGATACGAGAGCTCTGTAGTTAAGCTGTCTTTGAAAACTGTATCCAAAAATCTTTCCCTGAAAATTACCTTACCATTTTCTCATTAAGTTAGGTTAGGTTTCCATTAATCTTTGACTCTCCAGTCAGCTGTTGGTATTAGTGCCGACGAGCGCTAAAGCTACGAGCAGTGTTGCGACGTATCCCTGGCATTCTTTACGTCAAACGTAGAAAACGAATTCTTTACGTGTAAAGATACACCATAGCGTCACATAGCTTTTTCGATCCCTACCTTACCGACTTTAGTAGATTTCAATCATGAATCCCGTTCTAGCTTTATTAAGTGAAGAACTCGCTTACGAAATAGCGATTAGAAAACAAGTCCCATTTAATACACAGGAGAAAAGACGAATTCAGTTTCGTGCCCTGTTAAATAGGGAAGAAAATTCTCTTTCTATTTCCGAATCTGTCTACCCTTTTGACAAAGATTCTGCAGAGGTGAAAAAGACTCTTGCAGATTTGAAAATCAAAATACAGGACGCTCCCTTGTCTCTTAATGACCCTATCTGTCAAAGAATTCAATGTCGTCTGAATCATGTGATCTCTAGAATCAATAGATTCAAACTTGATCAAGATCCTGAAGCAAAAGCTTTAGCTGATGATTTATTTTCTGAGGCTTTAGAATTAGAAGGTCAATGGCTTCTGAAAAACGACCAGTCCCTAGACCAAACTGATAACTCATCCAATTCCCAGAGTGCTTCAAGCTCTATTGTATCCACTCATTCTAGACCTAGTGTTCCAGTTTATAAATGGAATATTAAATTTTCTGGTTCTTCTAAGGATAATTTGATCCAATTTCTAGAAAAGGTCAAAGAACTTCAAAGGTCGAGAAATGTCTCAGACCGCGATCTTTTTGATTCCGCAATGGATCTTTTTGAAGACAAGGCCCTGATTTGGTTTCGCAGTGTTGCCAGCTCAATTATTTCTTGGGAAGATCTCAAGAATAAATTGAAAATTACTTTTCTCCCCCTCTCTTACGATGATGACCTATTAGAGGAAATCAAACAAAGAACTCATGGTGAATTTGAGTTAGTTGCTATCTATGTTGCCTCGATGCAAGGCTTATTTAAGAGATTGTCTACTCCTCCAACAGAAGTGGAGCAATTTAAAATAATCAAGAAAAATCTTCATCCCTACTTCCAAAACCATCTTGCCCTTGTTGAGGTAAACAACATTCAGGACATAATTTCAATTGGAAAGAAGTTAGAAGATAATAGGACTATAGTCCAACAATATCGTCCCCCTCCCTCTAAGAAGGTTCAAAGTCTCTTAAATTCAGACTTAGCATGTTCTGGAGAACCAGCTTCTTTCTCTTCTCGTAAAGCCAGAGGCACACCAACTAAAGGTGCACCTACACCTAGTAACTCCAAGATCCCAGTTACTAACCTTTCTGCAGTCACCTGTTGGAATTGTTCCAACAAAGGTCATACCTATGTAAGGTGTAATCTCCCTAGAAAAGTTTTTTGTTATGGCTGTGGCCATAAAAATGTCTACAAGTCTAAATGTCCCTCATGTTCGGCAGATTTCCTGAACTCTCTCAAAGTCACTTCTCGTTCAAAAAACGACGAAGTTGCACAACAGGGTGCAGTGCGACAACAAGAGACAAGCCGCCCAAAGCAAGCCCTTGTAGAAAAGAGCTTGAAGTCAAAGGACGATCAGTCTCCTCCCTCTCCAAAAGACCAGCACTAGTATCTTCCAGTTATCTTGTTGATTTCACTATTCAAAAGGAACAGTGGAAATCATGGTTGCAAAAAGTTGCAAACTTTTTCGAATCTTTTCGAATACCTCCTAAAAAGGACATACCCAAACCAAGTGCTGACTCTTTAATACCTGTTATAGCTCCAATCTTATTATCTAACCCTGTTGACAATAGACCATTTATAGCTGTCAAAATGTGTGACGTACCTTATACAGCCCTCTTTGACACCGGCGCCAATATCTCTGTTTGCGATTTGGAAACCATGCAGGAAGTTCTGGGTGAACTACCCATCCCTTCAACAAATTCGGATTTGTTGTGTTCCCTGAAAAATGCCGATGGTTCCCCTCTATCTGTTATCGACATAATTGAACTTGACCTGACCATAGATGACGTCACAAAGAAAGTCCAATTTCATGTGGTATCTTCCATTTCACCACAAATTATCTTAGGAATAGACGTAGCTCGTATTTTCAACATGACGATTAATTTCATAAATGAATCTTTCGAAGTTCATCCCGGTGATCCTTCGTCTTCATTATCTCCTATCTTACCTAATGAACTTACGGTTTGCGCTATCAATAAGATTCAGGATATCTCTTGTTTACCTCCTACCGACCTGTCTAGACTTGAATCGACGATAGACAAATTCAAAAGTTTGGCCCGTGTTGATATACTCCCTGAAACCAATGTGCTATGCCATTCCATAGAAACAAAAGACGCTAAGCCTTTTAGACAGAGACAATATCCATTATCTCCAACCCTTCAACAATATCTAAATGAAGAGGTAGATAAATTACTTAAGTTGGAAATTGTCGAAAAAAGTAATTCTCCTTGGGTGTCCCCTGTTCTTTTGGTCCGCAAGAAAGACAAAACATACCGTATGTGTTTCGATGGTCGGAAACTAAACGAGATCACCACACATGACTCATATCCCCTGCCTAGGATCGATACTATCTTGAGCAAGCTCAAAAACGCTAATTATCTTACCTCCATCGATTTAAAGCAGGCTTTCTTTCAAGTTCCTTTGGACGAAGAATCCCGCCCAAAGACCGCTTTTGTAGTTCCCGGGAGAGGTTTATTCCAATTCCGACGAATGCCTTTCGGACTGAGAAACAGTGCTCAAACCCAGCAACGACTTATGGACACAATTTTAGGTCCAGCTTTGGAGCCATTTGTTTTCGTTTATCTTGACGATATAATTATCGCCACGAATAGTTTCGAGAAACATCTAGAAATTTTAAGGGAAGTATACGAGCGTTTAAAAGACGCTAATCTTACTGTCAACTTCGACAAATGTCACTTCTGTCGAGATTCTCTCTCCTTTTTGGGTTTTATTATCGATAGAAACGGATTGCGAGTTAGTGAAGAGAAAGTTAAATCGATTATTGAGTCCCCTGTTCCTCATAACACCACTGGAGTAAGACACGTCCTAGGGATCTTACAATATTATAGGCGTTTCATAAAGGATTTTTCTACAATCAGTGCTCCTATCTCAGCTCTGCTGCATAACCGAAAAAAGGGACAGTCAATAACTTGGAACTCAGAAGCTGATCAAGCTTTTAAACTTCTCAAGGAACGACTAACTACAGCTCCCGTTCTAGCTAGCCCAGATTTCTCGAAGCCCTTTTGCATACAGACGGATGCAAGTGATTTCGGGTTAGGTGCGGTGCTTTTTCAACTTGAGGGAGATTTTGAACACCCCATTGCTTTTGCTAGTCGAATGCTCTCGAAAGCCGAGAAGAAATATACCGTTACCGAAAGAGAATGTTTAGGTGTCCTCTTTGGTATAGAATATTTTCGCCCTTATGTCGAAGGTGCAAATTTTACAGTTTACACCGATCACGCCTCTCTTCTCTGGCTTCGCACGTTAAAAGATCCTATGGGTCGTGTAGCTAGATGGTGTTTACGCCTCAGCCAGTTTGATTTCGACATTAAACATCGAAAAGGCACTTGCAATGTCCCTGCAGACTATCTTTCCCGTTCTATTTCTTCTATCTCTCTCCAAAACTTTGTACCTGATGATTGGTATAAAGACATGGTCTCCAAAGTTACCGAGTTTCCCGAGAAATACCCTGACTTTACCATCAAAGACAATATTCTTTATAAACATGTTAAGCCTCGAGTGGAAGTCGTGTCTAACCTATCTGATTGGAAAATTGTTGTCCCTACTCCTAACCGGGAGGAAATAATTGCTCAATTCCATGACCCTCCAACTTCTGCACATTTTGGAGTAAGTAAAACTTTGGCAAGAATATCTGAAGTTTATTATTGGCCCAAAATGATTATCTCAGTCAAAAAGTACGTGAGAAACTGCCAGGTTTGTGGTGCACACAAAGCCCCAAACACTGCTCGCGTAGGACTTATGGGTAATTATAAGAAAATCAATTTTCCCTTCCAATTTCTCTCTATTGACTTCATGGGACCGTTCCCTCGATCCAAGGCTAGAAACACCCAACTTTTAGTCGTCACTGATTGGTTTTCGAAATTCGTTTTGGTTAAACCAATGCCTAATGCTACAGCAGCTGCCGTTACAAAATTTCTTGAGAACCAAGTGTTCTTAATTTTCGGTGTGCCTCAAATTCTGCTTTGTGACAACGCCCAAATCTTTAAAAGCAGTCTATTTACTAATTTGCTGAAAAACTACGAAGTTAATTTGTGGTATAGCGCCAGGCATTTATCTCAGGTGAATCCGACCGAGAGAACGAATCGTACCATCCTTACAGCCATCTCATCTTACATCCGTGACAATCATAAAGATTGGGATAAAAATGTTTATAAAGTTGCACAAGCAATTAACTTATCGGTGAGCGAAGTTACTAAACACGCTCCAGCTTTCCTACTTTTCGCTAGAAATGTCCCTGTAGACGGAACCTTTTACGGTCCAGTCTCAGATAATTATCTAGAATTACCTGATGATCTGTCTTATGTTCATCGAGAACAAGACATATCTAAATTACCTCCTATCTTCAGTGATATACGCGATAGACTTAAGAAAGCTTACGAAGTAAGTAAGAAACATTACGACTTACGCAAGCGCCCCGATGTTTTCACCGAGGGTGACCTCGTCTGGAAACATACCTACCCACTTTCGAATGCCGCAAAGAATTTTGCTGCTAAATTGGCCCCAAAATTCGTACTATGCCGGATATCTAAAGTAGTGTCTAAATTAGTGTACGAATTACAAGACCAAGAAGGCAATCCCCTAGGTCGCTGGCATTCTAAAGATTTGAAGGCTTATCGAGGCGAAGACCCGCCGAAAAGTGACGAATAGTTCCTTGTAATATCTTCTCTTTAACTTTGTTTCCCCTACCTATCTTTATCTCTCTTTTTGTAATTGACAAAAATCCGTTTAGAAAATGAGGCCTAGCAATACGAGAATTGAGAAAGCTCCGTTTCTAGTTGTATCTTAGAATGAATGAAGAATGTATGCAGAATGAATACCGTATCTTTCAAAGCGTTTCTCAAGGATCTCGAAACTAGTAGTGTGAATGTAGCGCTAAGTGTAAATGTTGCTAATTTTGGGATCGGTATCTGCTATCCTCAGGCTCTCTTTTTATTTTATCGCTCAAATTTTTGAGAGGCCATATCTTTCTGGTTATCTGAAATCATTACCTTGAAAAGTAACTATTCGCCTATCTTGTCTGACCACGTTTACAGGTCTAATGTTATCTTTTAAATTTTCTTATGTTCAATGAACTAAAGAAAATGCTATCTTGCCGTTGTATCTACCTTATCTTATCTTTTACCTTTATCTTATCTACCGTCTAGTTTTAGACGGGTGCTTTCCCGACAGTTTCCGCCCTGCTATGTGCTAAAGTGAAAACTGCTCTGCTTGTCAAATCAGACGACAGCAGATCTCTTTTATCTTATCTTACCATCTCTTTCAAAAACGGGTGCTTTCCCGACAGTTTCCGCCCTGCTACGTGCTAAAGTGAAAACTGCTCTGCTTGTCCAATCAGATGACAGCAGATTCCTTTATCTTATCTACCATCTTTCCAAGTTTGGGTGCTTTCCCGACAGTTTCCGCCCTGCTACGTGCTAAAGTGAAAACTGCTCTGCTAGTCCAATCAGATGACAGCAGATCTCTTTTATCTTATCTACCATCTTTCCAAGCTTGGGTGCTTTAAGATTTTCCGCCCTGCATGGCTAAAGTGAAAAATCCCTCTGTTGCCTCAACGGAAGACAACAGAATATCTCTACCTTATCTTATCTACCGTTCAAGGAAACGAAAATTGAATTTGCAATTTTCTTCTTGAAAAATGACAGGCGTAAGCTTTAGTCAAAGCTTCGTGCCTTTCTTATCTTTAATTTCTTTTCAAAGAAAAGGAATTATCCTATCTTACCTTATCTATAGCTATTAATACCATAATAGAATGGTAGCTAATAATTATCTTCTCTGCGAATATTTTCCAAAATGGAAAATAAAAATCTATGTGAATTCTAGTGTTGAATTTGCAAAGATGACTTTAGATATTCGGTGTTAACATAAATGAATTTGAACACGGATATTGAATGTCCCCTACCTTAGCGATGAAAATGGTTGTTCCATTTTTCTTATCTTACCGAGTGAGATAAATTATCTTACCGTTACCTTAATGATTATCTAATAATCCAGGCGATTATTGATGTTTTCTCTGTGCGATTATCGAATGTTTATCTATGCGATTATTGGATGATTTATCGATATGATTATTGCAATTACGCTATTTGATAAGCTACGCAGTGATTATCTGCAAACTTCCTTTCTCTCAACCATTTATTATGGAGTCGCATAGACGACGACATAGTCAAATTTTGACTGGTTCAGAAATGAAAAATCTTGCTCATGGATTACCCTTGTGGACTCCAAAAATTTACCTTTCCCTGTACATAGATGTTTTGATGCCCAAGTTTGGACAGCATCAACCCCCTTGAGGATCGAGTTTCACTTTTGCTTTGTTGAACCTGCTACTTAACCGCGACAGTTTCATTCTAGACTTTTCCGCTCACCACTGTCTCAGTGGCGGGGCATGCTTCAAAGCAGAGCGCGGGTTGTCGTTGGTCGGGGAAGCGGTGTTCAACAGCAAGGGAGATGTTTCGTGCCCACCTCAGGAGATTTTTCCTTCTTAGGAATTCGAATTTAATTTATTTCAGAATATTCATTACTGTGATATCTGACAGTATTATTGATTTTGTTTATCTTAGTATGTATCTTATCTTATATTATCTATCTTATCTTATATTATCTAACCATATCTTATCGTATCTTCATATCTAGTTATCTAGAAATTATTCCTTTGTTTATCGACATTGTTCGGCGAGAACAATTACCATTTAAGAAAGTTATCTTAATTATCTTATTATTACCGTTACTAGCATATCTTTTATTTTGTTGCCTTTGCAATGAAGCATGAATATTTTATTTTTATACCTTATGAATAATTATTACCTAGTGCTTAATATTTAAGTTGCATGTAATTTTAGTAAACCTAACGCTATTCCCTTTTGAAAGTTGCATGTTACCTTAGTAAGCATATACAGGAGAAATTTTATTCATTCAATGAAACAGATCAACGATGTCGTTGACAATTTGTTCGTTCAGGATTGTTATCTTATTTCCTCGAAAGGTTCATGTTATTTATGAACATGATTTCTGAATCATATTCTCTAAGCTTATCGTCACCTAGTTGTCCCGCAAACATACCCTTCTTCGGGTATAGTAACAACTTGAAACACGCCTGTGCTTTTTCCAGTTGGTTTATCTTTAATCCTTTCCTTACCCCGGTAAAGAGAGGTGTGTAACGTCGTTAAAGGTTTTATTCTTTAATTAGCTCCATTTAATATTATTAAATAAGATATCATTGTCTAAATCCCTACTATAAAGGTGTCCGTCTAGCCACTTTATTTGATTGAAACATGAATTTCGATCCAACATCGCCACCTGTTGCCGAGTGGTAAAACTAACTAAACTAGGCAAGTTCAAGATCCCTACCTTGTAGTACAATCTGTAACTTCCTTCTCTTACAATCTTCCTTTTCGATTAACTAGAAACACAGATGTCGCTGTGATGTAGTTTCGGAAGATGAACTAACACCCTTTTGAGTTGCGCAAAAGGATTGGTCCTTTCCGCGAGTCTGGAACAGGCTCGGCCATCTTCCATTCTTGGTGTTTGAAGCGACCAGTCGCACCCCTACCTTTTCTCTTTATCTAAGGACCGATTATTAGTAAATCGGGTAAGTAAATTGTTCAAACTATCTGAAACTTTCTCTAATAGAGTTTATATATTGTTATAGTTCTTTCTACCTACCCTATCAATCGGGGCACTATCTTATCTCGTCGGAAAACCTATCTACGGAGTAGAACCCCACCTGTCTTCCAGGACGCCATATTGGTTTCCACCATCTCTACATCTGAATATCCGCTTTTATGGAAGGAATCCCTTACATTATCTGAAGGTTTTGCTACTATCTGCCCATGAATACTGGATCTCATCATTCGTAGCCCCATATTTTCGAGTTTCATCTAACCTCGAAGGACGACCACGTTACCAGAGTTAGGCACGTGTTCCCACGGGACATGACTCCATTCACCAGTCTTTCTGCCACCCCAGAGGGAGACCACAGTCTCCTATCCTGAGATTTCGTCCAGGGCCCCGCTCTCCAGTCTCGGCACGACATTCCAAGGATGGCAAAATGTCGTATCAGTAAGCAAAGTGTGACATAACCTTTTATTGCTCAGAGTGATATCCGAGAAATCTGTTAGGAGTTTTATGTCGTTCTACTGCCTTATCTCGTCGAGAGATTGATGTTTTATTAATTAAAACTTATAATAATAATAACTTTGAAATACCTGATATACAATCATTACCATTATTATTCAAGTAATACTTGAAATGAACTTGTCAATTATTATGTGAAGGAAAGATAGATATCTATTATTTTCTCTACCAGTTAAACTGTTAAATGAGATATTTTACGATTAACTTCAGGATCAATTAATTAGTAATTTCATAACCATAGAATTTCAATCATTTATTTTGTAAACAGAATTCATAAATATACTTTTCATTAAAAGATCAACTTTATTATTCAGTAGGTAGATACTACAGTAGTTAGAAATAGTTAACATCTCATAACCTGAGTGAATTTTGATGCCTTTATAGTTCAGGTTACTTTAGATCAATTATTCAAAAACCATAAGGCACTGGCATCCCACTATCTTTTATCTTAGAGGAAATTAAACCGTACCGCTTTATGCTGCTGATGTTACCACAGTCGCACGAAATCTGGGTGAGATTTTGGTGCATCAATTAATACTTCGGCCCAACGAAGGTAAGTCGGCAATTATTTCAACAACGATCGAATTTTAATTGGCCAAGAATCATTTTAATTGGCCCAGAGCCTATTCTAATTAGCCCGACCGCAGCAACATAGTGACTTGCAAGGCAAATGCCATCTGACGACTGAAAAGTATACAACTTTCAACTTTCTGATCGGCACACTTCTCAGTTATAAACAAGTGAAAATCGTCATTTTTCAAGTTCAAGGACCTGTACATTGAAAACGGTTCAAGATAGAGAAAAACGGCTTACATGTCCCTATTTTAACTTTTCATGTACTATCCCATGATGTAGATAAAATGTTTATACAGGGTGATAAAAAATTTGAAAAATTCTGAGATTTCTCCACGCGTCGCCAAATAAAAAAATCAAAGAAAGTACAAATGTTTCTATACCATAGAATAGTACATGAAAAAGTAACATAGGGACATGTAAGCCGTTTTTCTCTATCTTGAACCGTTTTCGTTGTACAGGGCCTTGAACTTGAAAAATAACGATTTTCACTTGTTTATAACTCAAAAACTTCTGAATTTAAACACCAACTGTAAAAGCCAATCCTATTTTCTCTTCTCAGACAATCTAAAAATGCAATAACATAGGAGCATTCCATTTAAAAAAACATAACTTTGATATGCCACTCTCATATGGGACACTCTGTATACTCCAAAATAATTTTAAATTATGGCCATTGTGATCCTGTACTTGAATTTGCAAAATTTTTTTGGAAAAAATCCATCGTTAGACCGCTTCGAATAAGCTGGGACACCCTGTATAATTAAGACCATACCTTAAGAAGACACTTTTGATTTTGCCTATAGACATTACCAATCTTCAATAATGTACATACATATATAATTTTTAGCCGTTACTTCTGTTATAATAATTTTTATATTTTGTATAGTATGAATCGGCCCTTAGCAAAAGTCTCCTCGCAGACAGGTAGATCGACACACAACTATTAAAAAAAAAAACTCAATTTTTACCCTCACACTGAGCTAATGACATAAAAATAACTTTTCGCAGTAGTATTATAGAATATATTATAATTAAATATTTTCTTATTTTCGTTTCCAGTGTTCTAAGAAATAACAGAACAAGAATTCATATCAACCTGTACATTGCTTCGCTTTTACACACGTCAATTAGGATGATCATGTATATAGATCAATCCAGCCAGTTATTCGGAAAAGCGGTAAGTAAAAAAATATAAATTAATAAAATTGACCCTTGACACCCTTGACTTTTACATTTCAAAAAAATTTCATCACGTCTTCACTCTTCAGCATACTATTCTTCAGAATTATAGCAAATCATGTAAAATTAGAAAATATGTGTGAATTAATTATTTTCTGTTCTTTAATTTTTCATATTGGTGAATTCTTACGTAGGTACGGCCGGCAGAACTGCCCCCGCTGTAGCTGCCTCCAGCCACGCCGTGCTCTCTTGTTGATGCTTACGTTCTTATGCTCAAGCTACAAAGATTTGGAGTGAGCATTTTGTTTAAAAAGTGTTAGAAGAAAACCAAATGCGTTATTGTTTGGAGAATTGTTTCATAGTAATATGATATTGTGAGATAAGAAACAAATTGATATAATAATAAATAATTATATCAATTAGGTACAGCAATCCGATTGTTGAAAAACAATAACGCTTTCTGAACGATACATTTGCCCTAATGGTATGGTGATTACAGAGACATCGATGTTTCAATGGTTATTTCAATCTCATCAGTCTGACACATCACGACCACCAGAGGAGTGTACCAAACAGAAAGAATATCAACACACTTAAGCATATGATTTGTCGGAAACACAGTGAATTGCAAGACAAATGCCATCTAACGACTAAAAGTATTAGGTACAAGTTTCAATATGTCATCAGAGAAATCTGCAATTTTTTCACTACCCTCTCTGACAGTTCATAATTGCTCTTTCAGTGAACTATCAGAGAGGGCAGTGAAAAAATTGAAGATTTCTCTGAGAGAATCTCTGATGACATATCGAAAGTTGTGATACTTTCAGTCGTTAGATGGCATTTGCCTTGCAAGTGACTATGTTTCCGACAAATCAATATGCTTAAGTGTGTTGATTTTCTTTCTATTTGGCACACTCCTCTGGTTGTGGTGATGTGTCAGACTGATGAGATGGAAATAACCATTGAAACATCGATTTCTCTGTTTTCACCATACCATATATTATGTCGTTCAGAAACCGATATTGTGAGATGTTTTTCACTGGCCTTTGTTATGTATAACTTTTTTATTAACAATTTTATGCAAAAATCGCTGTTATTTAAGTTTTTTGCGTATAAAATTATAACCATCAGAGTAATCGTAATGGTGTCAGCAGAAAAATTATAGAGAATGATACGAAGAAAATGAGAACTCAGTGAACCGGCCAAAGTGCAGTTTTTCAAAAAATTCATAACTCTGGTATTTTTTGAGTCGTAGCTTAAATCCTCCGGCCACTATTAATTCGATGCGTATAGCTTTTGATCTGTGGCCATTTGAATTTTTTACTATGCAATTTTCCAGGAGGCCTAAATGCTACAGATATGGTCCGATTCCAATTAACAATAACGATTTAAAAAGTAGAACTTTCGTACTTCAAAGCGTTCATCTTGGTTTTTCATTGAAACTCTGAGAAATATGTTAGAAATGAAGTTGAACATCACGAGAAATTAACGAGCGCGCGAGAGTGGGGTAAAACAATATTATGAAGTATACAGGGTGTCCCAAGATTTCTTTATCAAGGGATATATCCGCGTTATTTCAAAAAATAAACAAATGAAATTCGGGAAATTTCAACCATACCCCTAAGGCTTTGCAGCTGCACCCTCAATGCCCCTTTACGCCTTTCCACCCCTAAGTAATCATCCCCTACTTTTTTTTTCAAATGACACCCCCATATTTTTTTTGCTCGACAGGATTGTTGACTTCTTTCTAAATACAATTTCACACGATTTTTTCAAATTGAGACATATCTAGCACGCCGAAAAAAATATAATATCATAACAAACGAGGGTTGTCAAGGAGTTGTAATTGCTTGTTTTTTGTGTTAATGTTTCCTCCAACCACACCTTACCTAGTAATACTGGTGTTACTGGTATAGGCGTTAATAATAATAATTGCTTCTGTGATTTTAATGTCATATTAAATGTTAATTGTTATTCCTTGACAACCCTCGTTTGTTATATTATATTGTTTTCGGCGTGCTAGATATGTCTCGATTTAAAAAATCGTGTGACATTGTATGCAGAAAGAAGTCAACAATCCTGCCGAGCAAAAAAAATATGGGAGTGTCATTTGAAAAAAAAAAGTAGGGGATGATTACTTAGGGGTGGAAAGGCGTAAAGGGGCATTGAGGGTGCAGCTGCAAAGCTTTTAGGAGTATGGTTGAAATTTCCCGAATTTCATTTGTTTATTTTTTGAAATAACGCGGATATCCCTTGATAAAGAAATCTTGGGACACCCAGTATGTATAAGTAAAACTTGTATTATGACGTCCCCTCAACTGCTGTTCTACCCCCGCGCTCGGCTGCTTCTCGTGATATTCAGCTTCATTTCTAACAGATTTCTAAGCATTTTAATGCAAAACCAAGATGGACGTTTTAAAGTACTTAGATTCCATTTTCAAATCGTTTTTGTAAATTGGAATCGGTCCATATCCGTAGCCTTCAGGCCTGCTTGAAAATTGCATAAAAAAATTCAAATAGCCACAGTTCAAAATCTAAGCATCGAACAGCCTGCCTCGCGGGTATGTAAAGCTTATATTAAAAACTTATACATACTGGCCGGAGGATTTACGCTAACAATGACTCAAAAAATAACCGAGTTATGAATAAAAATAAAAATAAAATTTCACTTTGACCGATTTCTCTCGCCACGATTTTCTCCGAAACTAACCGCCCGATCGAGTCAACCTATCACTTTCATCGTATTTCCATTCTCTATAATTTCTTTGTTGGCAATATCATGATTACTCTGAGTTTTAATGCTATGCATTTTGTCATGGCTACCTACAATATGCATGTGTATGTGATTTGTGTATTTTGGTGAAAAATTGTAAGAAAATACAATAGTAGGTGCCCATCCCGGTATCGATCAAAACACCAGCAATAAGGGATATACTAGTTTACAAATAGTTTACTTTACAAAAGTCTGTGACCAATGGAGGGCGACTCCGAGGTCAGCTCTTACCGCACCACCTAATGCTATGCAAAAAACTGAAATAACAGCGATTTTTTAAAAACTCACAATATCATATATGACACTATTCTCCAAACAATGGCGCAATTGGTTATCTTCTAACACTTCTTACATGAAAAAAGCTCTGTGTAGCTTGGGCTACCACGCCTGTAGATGGCTCCGGCCACGCGCTTTCTCATTCACGCTCGAAATTTTCAAAAAAAAGTTAGGAATTGACAAACAAGCAGAGAAGACAGGGTTAGCATTGTGTTATTATCAAGGAGGATGAACAATATATTCCTTGATTATCATCCAGTTTTGAGCTATGTTAAGAGTTTCAAGGCTCTATCTCTTGGGGAAGTAAGTCTAGTATTATTGTAAAATTTGTACAGACAGACGGACAGAGAGGAAGACAGACAGACAAGAAAGCGACTTAATAAAATCGTGGTAAAATCAAATCAGCTCTCATAAATTACACCGCATTCATAAGGTAATCGTTAGATTCCTCTGCACTGTAAATGCTATGAAGGACCATACTACAACTTTGTTACAATTTAACAAAAAGTTTAAGATAGCATTAAGAAAATATTAACGATTGAAATATTTATGGTTAAAAATTAGGGGTCCCAAGATATTTGGCAGATTACACCTAACTAACGTAAAAGCGAAAGATGCACCTTTTATGTATATACAGGGTGCCCCAGCTTATTCGAAGCGGTCTCTGTATGCCAAA
Organism: Malachius bipustulatus; assembly: GCA_910589415.1. Classification (NCBI taxonomy): domain Eukaryota; kingdom Metazoa; phylum Arthropoda; class Insecta; order Coleoptera; family Melyridae; genus Malachius; species Malachius bipustulatus. Next base: position 5,339,002 of record OU342631.1, on the reverse strand, counting down.
CGATAGATTTTTTCCAAAAAAATTTTGCAAATTCAAGTACAGGATCACAATGGCCATAATTTAAAATTATTTTGGAGTATACAGAGTGTCCCATATGAGAGTGGCATATCAAAGTTATGTTTTTTAAATGGAATGCTCCTATGTTATTGCATTTTTAGATTGTCTGAGAATAGGAAATAAGATTCGCTTTTACAGTTGGTGTTTAAATTCAGAAGTTTTTGAGTTATAAACAAGTGAAAATCGTCATTTTTCAAGTTCAAGGCGCTGTACAACGAAAACTGTTCATGATAGAGAAAAACGGCTTACATATCCCTATTTTACTTTTTCATGTACTATTCTATGGTATAGAAACATTTGTACTTTCTTTGATTTTTTTATTTGGCGACGCGTGGAGAAATCTCAGAATTTTTAAAATTTTTTATCACCCTGTATAAACATTTTATCTACATCATGGGATAGTACATGAAAAGTTAAAATAAGGACATGTAAGCCGTTTTTCTCTATCTTGAACCGTTTTCAATGTACAGGGCCTTGAACTTGAAAAATGACGATTTTCACTTGTTTATAACTCAAAAACTTCTGAATTTAAACACCAACTGTAAAAGCCAATCTTATTTCCTCTTCTCAGATGATCTAAAACTGCAATAACATGGGAGCATTCCATTTAAAAAAACATAACTTTGATATGTCACTGTCATATGGGACACTCTGTATACTCCAAAATAATTTTAAATTATGGCCATTGTGATTCTGTACTTGAATTTTTAAAAAGTTTTTTGAAAAAGTCCATCGTTTGGCCTACAGAGACCGCTTCGAATGAGCTGGGACATCCTGTATATATTTTTTACTATATACATTTTACTGAGGAATGGATAGAGTAGACATCTGCTTTGTGAATCGCGACCTCCAATTTTTAGGTAAAAAAAATTATTTTACTTAATTAAAAAGCACGGCAATACTTTTTTTCTCGAGTCCCAGGAAATTTCTTGCTTATTAGATTATTTCCCAAGGGGTCAGATGAATATGGGATATTTCAGCTTAGTTAATATATGCTAATAGTCTATAAATTCAAAATGTAAAAATATTTGAACGGAAAATTCATTTTTATCTAACTTGATGGACTATAAACATTATTGCAAGTTTTTCCTTAAGCACGGCTATAATACAGCGGAAAAAAACACTCGTCCGGCGCTATTTTGCGTTATTTAGGTCGATTTTAATCAAATCGATAATTTTTTTATTTTATTGTATTTTTCGTTGGGCTTGCTCACTTCGCTCGAGTCACTTGAACGGCACTTTAGCGTCCGCCATCTATTTAGCATTACAACGTGATTATTGCTAGCTGGAGTTCACGCCATCTGATTGAAAATACATAAAAAATAAGCGGCGCTACATCACATCACTGCCGCGCCGGCACAATGATAAAACAAGCCGTATTAAATCTCACGCCGTCCTTAAAGTGTTAATGGAAACAGAGTGGAGGCTAATAATATAGAGCGGAAACAATAGAAAAAGTGCTGGTCCTTAAAAGAATTATTCTTTCTCGATACACGGCAACTATAACAATAAGATATTTTTTTACTTGCAAGACTGACCTTCAGACTTTAGTTAAAAAAAAAGAAAGGCCGGCAATATGCATAGTAAAATGTCATTGCCCTGGTCAAATTCAAAAACAAAGGTTTACAAGTAGGTAGCTTTCTTTAGTGTCTATTTTTAAGCTTATACCGGGTGATCCATCTTAATCTATTTTCGGAATTATTGGGTAAACTCAGACTTATTGATATGAATTATTGTATAAATCCAGTGTTTCATCGATAGATAAAGAGAATATGCTGGGAAAATATTCGCCAAATTTTCATTATTTTCTGTTTCTCGTAAGCCATATATTTTTTAATTGCTTTTAGGCATATGAAGTCCTTTTTTGGTCCCGATAACCCCTTAAAGGAAAATCACAAAATGTAAATCCCCCTGCATAATCTTCACTTCAAACTAAAATCACAGGAGACATACAATTTTAAATGAGTTTGAGGTAGAAATTCTATCTGGCCAAGTTTTAAAATAGAATAAATGTTCTTGTATGTTACAAAATTATATTATAGATAGGTACAGTCGTTCACGATTCAATTGCAGGAATTCTTGTTTTAATTAAGGTTAGCTTTGACGTATCTTTACAAACATATACCTTATACCTTTTGCGAAAAACTCTCTATTGTAAAATATTAATTAGAATCGAAAATAGAACGACAGTTATTAACTGACTCAAGTTCTACTTCACTGTGCTTTTGTCTTCAATCAATTCGCTATTCCCGGTGCATCAAGTTTAATTATCCTTGAATTCTTCCAGGACTATGTCAGAAACAGCTTCTCAGCTGTATTGGAGTATGCCAGGACCACTATGTTCATGTGGATGTTCATCGAAGGACTCTATTTACATAACATGATCACTGTGACAGTTTTTCAAGAATATTCTTACATCAAACTCTACTTTTATATTGGATGGACAGTCCCTGCTATCATCTCAGTTGCCTGGTTGTTAACAATGATCATCCTTGATGTGTAAGTATTAAGAATAAGTTTTACAAAAAAATTTCTATGATGATTCTTATAATCTATAAGAATTTAAATAATTTTTTGATGATTTTGTTAACATTTTTTTAGAAATAACATAAACATATTTTTTCAATATTGAAAAAAGCTTTAAATTTCTGAATAATTTTACATGATTCGCTCAGTTTCACCAATTCTGCAAAATCGCAAGTCAACCTCATTGCAGTGTCTACATTTTAACTATCTACTAACTCCGTATATTTTGTATTACATAACTCTACATAACTATAATATAACATCAAACTATAGTAGTTGATAGTTTAATAGAATTATTCAGCTACGTTGTATTATTATGCAAATGTATACATGAATTTAGTTTCGATTACACTTTCGATATAACTTTTGTTTCTACGTAAGGGTAGTTCAAACACAGAATGAAGGAAAACGATAACAGAACATATTCGGAATACCTACAGTAACAATAATATGTATAATTTGACTACTTTTTCTGTAAATCACACAGCTTTTAAACTGGAATAAAACCTACGCATGTAACTTTTTGATCCCAGAGCTCGTAGAAGTGAAATCACCTCCTCAAAGTTGCAATTTCGGTATGCTAAAGATGAAAACATAAACATGCGTTCAAAGACAAGTAATTTTTTTATTATTGGTTTCTTCTTTAATATACATTTTTTTATCATTAATACTTCTTATTACAAAAAAAGACAGTAAAGACAGATTCTTCTCAAATATAGTCAAATATGGTTAAAAATAAACAAAAAATTCCCCATTAACGCATGTCCCAAAATTCACCGCTGCTTTTGAGATACATGGTGTAAAAAAAAAGATTTTTCCTGTTCTTTGAAGGTACCTATCTCGGAAACCGTTTGAGACACAGAACCCAGCTTTTGTATACATACATCTTACCCTTAATATTAACTACTTTTTAATGCCAATTCATTTTTTTTCCAAGCACCCATTGGCGGAGATTTTAGGATTGAGCGATGTTTTTTTTGCCTTTTATTTCCGACACATGTTTTGAAACAAGTTTTTTTTTATCGCAAATGGTTGTTTTTCACGAAAATGGTTCACGTTAGCAATTATTCTATGACTAATGCAAAATATTGGCGGTTTAAAATGCCTTTTAAAATGTCAATTTACCAAATGTCGTAGATATTAGGGGCAAAAAGACCTCACGCAACCATCATTGGCATATGGAAAAAATTTAGTTAGTATTAAAAAAGTAGCTTTAATATCAATGATAGCCTCGCCGCAAGGGATTTCATTTTGGTTTTAAATCTGGAAAAAAATTTACAGCTGGGATCGGTTCATTTTTATGCCTCTTTTGAATATACTATGTTCTCCTCCCTCCCCTGCCCCCTGGAACTGTCCAAAAATTTTTTTTTCACTGATATCTATGTTCTGAGTTTTACGACAAAAAATGTTCACATCAAAATTGGAGACAATAAAATTTCCTACTAGAAAGTTTCTACTTTTTTTGTAGGAATAACATTTTGAGAGTTACAGCCAAAAATCGTGATATCCTGCATTATTTGTCTGCTTCGCTCTCACTACAATGCTCAATTTTCTCATTCGGATTTTCATTCACGAACAATGGCTTATTGTTACCGTTGACAACTTTTTACCTCTTTTTTCGATATCGGGGTTTCAAAGCTCTCCATTATTTCTGAACAGTTATCATCTGGGTCGCTATCGGTGTCGTATCCGGTAGTGCAGTCGTTGTTTTTTTCACGAGTCAAGAAATTTAATAAAATATTAGGTACCTATCGACTTTTTCAGCTTGATGTGATTAGTCATCTACGAAGGTGACTGACTTACGTTCCCACAAGACTTTACCTATTGCGGACTCGTGGTCAGTCAAAAGATCTACTCTGAGCTGATTATCAGAGCGTCAGCGTCTTCAATAGCCTGTTTCCCAACGAATCCCTGCAGTCTCAAGCTTTTCGCATAACAAACCGATCAGTCCAAAAAACCAAAAAGTTTTAAATAAATTAAAATACATTTTTTCATCAATATGCGAATGAAAAATGGCACATTACTGTTGGCTACTCGGCAGTGTGCAAGGTGTATTTCGCGCCCTAGAACAACAACTATTTATGTCATAAACTGTATAGAAATCTTGTTTTTGTTTCCCTAGCAACAAAGCAAAAAAACAGCTTGGAACTAAATTAAAAAGTACCCTCCGTCATTTTTATGATTTTTATTTCGAGTTTTTCGCTTCTTTCATTAAAGCTGTCTAAAAAATGTTGGATGCATTTCGAGCGCGAAATTATGGTGCTTTCGAATGAGTTTTTTGTCGTCCCATTCTCAAGGGCCGAAGTTCAATTTCGCGCACTAGACACATAAATAACTATTTAGACAGCCGTCAAATAATGTTGACATTTTTTCATCAATTCCGAATGAAAAATGGCACATTATTGTTGACTCCTTCGCCAGCGTGCGGAAAGTATTTCGCGCAATAGAGCGAAAACTATTTCATGCACGGTAATAGAAATTTTATATTTGCTTCCCTAGTAACAAAGAAACAAGTTAATTTGCATTAAATTATAAATTTTCTTGCGTCATTTTTGTGATTTTTCTTTCGATTTTTTCACTTATTTGAATGAAGCTGTCTAAGATATGTTTTGTATATTATGCATCTCGAAAGCGAAATTATGGTGCTTTCGAATGGTTTTTTGTCTCAAAATAACACAGTAATGCTGGTATTAAGACAATATTAATAATAATAAAAAGCGGATCGCATAATAGTATGTTCTTCCAAGACCAAATATGAAATATAGTCATGCAGGACGATGGAGATGTTCCTGCACAGAATTGAATTGATAATTATTATTATTCCAGTTTTCGTTAATAATGAGATAATCAGAATAATAATTAAAAATATCTCTTTAAAACTTGACTTCAATTCAGTTTGACTTGAACACTTTCAAAGTCAATATAACGCAAAATTCTTAAAAAGTTTGCTCTTACAGTATAGGTTCTAATCCAAATTTTGAAACGAAAATTTCCGTTCATCTAAATTCATTGAACTATTTCCATGATAAAAATGTGTCTGTGGCTACATGCGCTAGTGCTAGTGAAGAGGTCATTCAATGGATATTTTTCCTCATATACCTAATACAGCCCGGTAGAAAAGTCTGGAACATAAAAAAAAGTGGTGATCAGAATCAAGTTGAATCAAAACTTTGGATTCAACTGTTTCGGGATACGATATTCAAGTTTTGTAGGTACGATGTTGCCAGATTTGTCTTTTTTCTAATATACGAGTATTAGTTACTATGGTTTTTTAAATGTAACGGCCTGTACAGGCTGTTCATTATTGGAATCTACCATTCAATACAGCTTTATTCAGTGCCTTATTAACCGCAGTATAATTCAGTTTTATTCCATATAATTACTGGTGTATCAATACTAGATGTATCTGTTTTCTGTACTACACTCATTGCTTTATTATTCACTGCTATATTGTTTTTTTTTTTTGCTTTATTATTTTTTGAAGATTTTTTGTTCACATAATAATATATGAATGTAAATTTGTATTTGTCCTGTAAGCGTTCTTTTCATTGAAATTGAAATGTTGGGAATAAATCACACCCTCTGGATATGACACCATTTATTTTATTGTAAAATAATTACATTCTGTACCCATCTTAAGATAACCATGACTGACTCCCCCGTCCTCTCCCTGGCTGGCGCAGGCTTTTGATAACGTTCTCGCTTGCGCCATACACTCTAATAAGTTCCTTTATAAATTAATACATCACAGAATTAAATTAAAAAAAAAAACGAGTTTAACCATTCGCATTATTGTGTCCTAGAGTGGCAATATTTATTACCCTTATCTTACAGAAACACAGCCAGTGTTGAGTCAAATAAAATGAACTCATATTTGGAGAATGTCATTACAAATTTTACAAATTTATAATTTAGTTACAAACATCATTACCAATATGAGTTCTACTTTTTCGTTCTTATGAAGCAGTTAATTTATTCTTCTGTGTGTTTAATTTAACTATAATAAGAGCTGTGTATACGACAATACATAACACGCATCAAATGCAATTAACTAAATTTTACATTTAAAAAACCACAGTGGATAATAATATCAGATAACTGGTAAATCTGGCAACATTCCACATAATATCAAACCTGAAATCGTTCTGAAATCTTCAAATCCTAAAACAGCTGAACCCCAATAAGTTTTATATATTTTTATATTTTAATATATATATATTTTTTTTATTTAACGCACTGGTAAAACTGATCAATAGCAGCATAGTATTTGGTACAACTTAGTTCTTTTTCAATGATACCGTTCTGGTAAATGCATAATAGATTTAAAGTCTTCTGATGGAATTGTTGGGGTCAAGTAGCACGTCGTGATTAATTTCTGCACGCGCATTGCTTTCTGAATCCTGTGCAACCGTTCCTCTCTAGAGGACATCGCATCGGCGTTGAATCAACGATTCATTTCAGATGACCCCATAGATCTAGAAATCCATGGGGATTCTTCAAAATTTCTATTCAGCTAAGTACGACCATTTATGTCGAAATGTGCCGGACTTCCATCGAATTAAAATCAGGCTTGCCTTCGCATATCCAATAGAATGTCATCCGCCATATTGGAGACAAAAATTCCAGTTTGTTTTCAGAATTCAGTCGCTATGGAAGTACATGGCAGTACTAAAGAGATTACCATTGTAGATCGATATTAATAATTCTGAATTCATGTTGAAACTGATATCATGCAGGTTTTCAAATGGACATATGGTTGATTGTGAAAATTTACAATCCCTCGTCCAGTAAAACATGACTCACTGGGTCATAGAATATTTCCTAAACCATCTATGACGTACCCTTATTTTGTGTTATTCGTCTTCGAAATAGTTCCAATTGTTCGACTAACTCTTCTTTGACTGGTTCCCAGATCTCTGTTCATTATTGCCTTTCCACCAAAGCAACATAAAGCACATTTTCTTCACATTTTAAGAAACATCATGCTGTAGCAGTTGTCTGTTGAGGAATCGTCTGATGCGGTATTCTCGAACTGCTTCTCCCGTATTCCCATCATAAGATCCATAAATAAAGTGTATGTCAGCATATTCTTGATTTGAAAATCGATAAGGCATTTTTGTTGAATCTCATCATAGTTATTTGTGATGCATACAATAGGAGTATTTAAAGCTGGCGACGAAAATTGTCAAACGAGGCCGAAGGCCGAGTTTGAAAATCATTAAAGTGCTTTAACACAAGTTAAATCGCCAAGAAACATACACTATCTATGAATTCTAAGTCGTCGAGAAATATTATAAATATATGACCGGTAGAGATTGGTATTTCAGATTGTCAAAGTGACAGGCTTCATGAAAACTTGCTTTTAATTATTATCCTTTATGTCACCTTTAAGCACAAGTGCGTGAAAAAATATCATTTCGAAAATGAAAATCAAGATGGCAGCTGTATATGAAACGATTTAACAAAAAACTAATAACCTACTTATATACAGGGTGTACCAGCTCGATTTAGACAACGGTAAGGGCCGTGTAGGTTTCGTCAAGACGAAACGTTTTTTTATTTGAAGTTTTTGGATTTGGACCTTCGTTGCGGAAATATGGTCGACTTCCGGTTTTTAGTTTTTTGGCTCTAGTTTCGGCATTTTTAGGTTCTCGCCCAAACTGAAACTAGTTTTGGAAACTCCTTAGCTTCAGTTACAACTTTCATATTGAAGTCAAGATTCTATCTCTGTTGGATTCAAAATCTCAATTTTTCAATTTAATTTGAATTGATTCAAAGAATTAAAATTTAAAGTCTTGGGCATGTCGCCATTTTGAATCCAACAGAGATAGAACCTTGACTTCAATATGAAAGTTGTAACTGAAGCTAAGGGAGTTTCCAAAACTAGTTTCAGTTTGGGCGAGAACCTAAAAATGCCGAAACTGGAGCCAAAAAACTAAAAACCGGAAGTCGGCCGCCATATTTCCGCAACGAAGGTCCAAATCCAAAAACTTCAAATGAAAAAACGTTTCGTCTTGACGAGACCTACACGGCCCTTACCGTTGTCTAAATCGAGCTGGTACACCCTGTAGAGCCACTTCAGTTTCGAAATGGTAGTCTTTTCTTGTCTGATAGTCTAGATTCTGTCTATGTGTGCGAAAGAAATCTTTGTTGGCAAATCCTTAAATCTTAATCAAAATATCGTCTCTGTAGTGGACATTAACATACAATTCAAGCACGCATGGCGCCTCAAATCAGATACGATGCATCGTGCAGTGTGAGGTTCGACCCACAAAGTTTGTATACCTATTTATAGAATATTAAAATTAATGAAAGATTAAGTATAGGTACCCAGTACCGATACTCACAATTTCTTGCATATGGGATTAATTTAAAGCCTGACCCGATCTCGTCTCTCCCGCAGAGCTTCCAGCAGTTTCGCTTATAAATAAGGGCTCTTTATAGACGGACTTTGAGATCTTTTGTTGTCTGACAAGCGACTATGAACATGTTGGCAAATATTTGCCAAAGTCTTATGGTTAAGCTTGGAGCCTTACATTTTAAGCTTCAAGCTATTAGTACTTTTTTGTTAATATTAATGTAAGTATTGATCATAAGTTTACGAGATTTCATGTGGTGGTATTTCATTGTGTGGTTGAAATCTTTATACAGGGTGTTTCAAAACATGTGTCGGAAAATAAAACATGTAATTCCCTACCTCGTTCTAAGGAAAAAGGTTCCCATTAACATATGGGTCCGCATGCCATAAAAAATATTGACTTTGTTGTTGTGGGTTTTATTATGACCATAGCCTTCATTATACAGGGTTGCTCATTAGTGCGGCAAAGTAGCTTTTATAGTAGAATTCTAAATAATTCTAAAAAAAAACTCATATGCCGTTTCACCGAGTACGATTTGCCCCACTTTTTAAAAATGTTTTTGTATTATACAGGCTGGTTCTTTTATAAAATCACAACATCAACTTTCTCATTTCAATTACGAGGGTACATTTCTTTTTCAAGTTTTGGATTCAGATCTAATTTCTGAGTAAAATGACATAGTGTTGCTTGTTGCCTTCACCAACTCTCCCGGTTTACGCGCTATGTCAATTTAAAAAAATAAAATAAAATCAAATGTAACCGTCCAGAAAACTAATAAAATCAATTTCGTTTTTCATTATTAAAAATTTTCGCATCATGCACCAACAAGGAGAGACATGAAGGTGTTTAAACATCTATTGGGAAGTTTAATTTTTTATACAGGGTGTTCAAAAGCCAGCTACAAACTTTGAAGATTTCGAATCGAATTTTCTTGTTTATTTTAAATACAACGCCCTGTATAATATCATGTCATAAATTAGGTATATAAGTCCTCCTTCAACAAAAATTTATAATAAATGATCAAACTGTCCACCATTCTGCTCAAAACACTTTTGAGGTCTTCTTTAAAATGCCCTTCTCACTTCCATTAACGTCTCAATTGTAACCCCATTAAACGCTTCTTGTATTTTCCATGTCGAGTCTTTTGGAGTAGTAGCAGGCGTCTGATGGACAATATCGTCAACACGTGCCCAAAAAAAATTCATCTTAGTTAGGTCTGGTGATCTAGCTGGTCAGGTTAATGTGGCTCCCCCTGCCTATCCATCTATTTTCATACTTTTGGTCTAAAAAAGTTCTCACGGCAAGAGAATACATAATACACAGGAGCACCTACTTTGCCGCACTAATGAGCAACCCTGTATACCTACCCTATAAAAGTGATAAACGTGCAAAAATCAAAAAAATAACTTTCACTGTAAATATCTGAGACAGAAAAAGAGGTCTCAGTTGGTCTTCGTTGTTGAGACCGACAGATTCCTCAAACACATACATAAACACATAAATAGATACTGAGAAAAATTCACATAAACCGATGCAAGAATAGTGCGACCAGTGTGGCAAAATCTCTTTGTTCCACGTCGTAATATAGCCACATCGTCATTTGACATGTGGCTTTATTAAAAACATGAACATTTTCTAATAAATAACACTGTAAGGCCCGTATTCATCAATAAATATAACCCCTGGGGTTATATTTTGGAACATGTCATTGTTCCATTTCGTGGCATTCGTAGGGTTTGAGCATTTAACCAATCAGCTGTCAGAAAATTCAAAATATAACCCCAGAGTTATATTTTGAAGTTTGATGAATACGGACATTAGTATTTCACTTGGTTAACACTGTCGATCAAGTACTTACCACGTCGACTCTATCTTAACCATCTATCTATACTCTATTCACTGTCACTGACAAATAATTAATATACAGGGCTAGAACTATTTAAAGGGCCACTACAGGGATATCCTAAACCATTGAAGATACGAGGACGGTTAAATTAGAGAAAAGTTGCGCTATTTTGTAGCCATCTCGAATTCGTCAAAACATACAAAATATCTGTGACCGTTCCTGAAATATCCTGAAATATCCTGAAAAAACTGAAAAATCGAGAAATCTTATTTTTCTCATTATCATTTTTACAATTGGAAATTAATAAATAATTTTTCGTAGGCTTACATAAGCCGTTATGAGCTATTCATCTGACGTTTCAAAAATTTTTAAAGCCCATTAGATCCCAGAGTTTTCATTTTCATAGGCAACTTTCATTTTTATAATGGTCGCTATATTATTTTTTTATATCTTTGATAAGAAAAAATAATGGAAACCCAAAATTAATAAACTTCGGAAAAATAAATTGGAAAATTTTTATTCTTTTTTTTTTTCAAAGAAAAACAGAACATTTTTCCCTGAAATAGGTCAATATGCAGTCATACTGCTTGCCTTATAGTTTTTTAATTTCTCTATGACATTCGGTCTAAAAAGTTGTCGAAAAAAGAACAAAAATTTTTGAAATTGATTTTTTTGAAGTTTATTAGTTTTTGGTTTCCATTATTTTTTTCATACCGAACGAAATAAAAAAAAAACAATATGACGGCCATAGGAAAAACGAAAGTTGACTATGAAAACTCTGGGATTTAGTCGGCTTTGAAAATTTTTGGAACGTCAGATGAATAGCTCATAACGGTTTATGTAAGCCTACGAAAAATTATTTATTAATTTTCGATTTTAAGAAAGATATGGCAAAAGTAAGATTTATCGATTTTTCAGTTTTTTTCAGGATATTTCAGGAACGGTCACAGATATCTTGCATGTTTTGACGGATTCGAGATGGCCACAAAATAGCGCAACTTTTCTCTAATTTAACCGACTTCGTATCTTCAATGGTTTAGGATATCCCTGTAGTGGCCCTTTAAATAGATCTAACCCTGTATAGAAATGCCTAGCTTTATCCCAAATGTTTTTAGGTACAAAATTCTAAACTGTAAAATTAACAAAAATGTCATGCGGTAAACGATGAATGACCGTTTTTCCTGCAGGGGAGGGCGGATAAGATTCATGATATTTTTACATCTAAAACTGTTGCAGATTCTCTTTTGTGTGAAATTCGATATTCAAAAAAAGGGCTCTAATAACTTATTTAAAACTGGTCATGGCCTTATTAGGAACGTGGCCTGGCCTTATATGGTACTTACATTATTTTAAGGTTCTTACCTTAAAATAAATACCTACATAAATTAATAAAAATGTTTCTGTAAATTGGTTTGAAAATCGAAAAATCGCTTGTTGCGTGCAGCTTTTCGCTCTTATTTAACTGACCTTATAACCTGTATATTTGTCGTAAATTTCGTATTTTCGCTTTTCTACTTAAGCTTTTTTTACCTCTTTAGATTATACAGGGTGGGTCGCACCGAAGTGTTGCACCGAGGCGTTGCCACCTATTATAAGCATGTAACGTCATTCTGAATCTGAATAATTATTATAGAACTTATGTAACTAGAGGACTATGACGTTTTGTTACAAACATTTTCTAGAGTCACGTAGGTATAGTTAGTGCAGGGTGTCTCTTCAAAGTTCGCCTTTCCCCTTTTTCACCCCTTGTTTCGTACAAGTCTTAATCAATTTTCTTATTCGAGCTATATCATCCGAGTAGTTTCAAAATGACGTCATTTACATTTTTTCAAATATTGTTATTTTTTGAACCCCTGTAATTATATAAGACTGCAAAATGGAATAAGATCGTAAGTACCTAAATTCTTACAATATACAGGGTGAGGCGCGAGAACCTTAAGGGCATTTTTATATGGAGAAGTGTTAGGAGTAGAAGTCTAATAAAAGTTTGTACATTTATGATTTCAATTTTGACGAGCTAAACTAAAATATTTACAACCCCTCACCATTTCCGGTTATACCGGAAGTTGCAATCAACTTTCTTATTTTAAATGGGACACTCTGTATATTATTACATTTTCAGATTGCCTGAAAAAAAGTAATAAAAATGATGTTTACAGTTCAAATTTGTTTTGACCTATTAATGAGTTATAAACAAATGAAAATTGCAATTTTCCATTTTCAAAGCAGCTTAGCTTGAAAACGGGTCAAGATATCGGAAAACCGCTTACATGTCCCTATCCTAACTTTTTATATACTACGATAGAGTACCTACAAAAAATAAATATTTTTTATTATTTTTTTTTTTGAAAATCGCTGAATTTTCATCACTTTGTATACAAATTTCATCAGCACCATAAGATACTACGTGAAAAGTTAAGATAGGGACATGTAAGCCGTTTTCATCTATCTTGACCCGTTTTCGACCTAAGCTGCTTTGAAAATGGAAAATTGCGATTTTCATTTGTTTATAACTCATAAACCACTCGTTACAATTTTGAACTACAAACACCATTTTTATTGCATTTTTTCAGGCAATCTGAAAATGTAATAATATATAGGGTGTCCCATTTAAAATAAGAAAGTTGATGGCAACTTCCGGTATAACCGGAAATGGTGAGGGGTTGTAAATATTTTAGTTTAGCTCGTCAAAATTGAAATCATAAATGTACAAACTTTTAAACTTCTACTACTAACACTTCTCCATATAAAAATGCCCTAATAGGTTCTCACGCCTCACCCTGTATACCTACTATTATCTTGTGTCAAAAAAATGTGCGTTTTTATTATATGTTTACCAGTGGCATAGGTAGGAAATGTTCATACTTGCGCCATTTCTTGGAAGAATATACCAGCATTGCACAATAATAATAATAATTATTATTCTATCTACTTACCAAGTAGTGCACTTACCACATACATAGGTACCTACCTACTTACCTACATAATAATTATTGGTACTTAATTAAAACCATCGCGTTAAGTTGATAGATATATTTAACACGTAGTAAAATCCGTGACTAATGTAGATAATTGATTTCTTCTTCAATACAATTAATTCTAAAATGACCCTTCAACATTTTTATATGTATAAAAAGTATCTAGCTTTACTTCATATCTTCATATACAACGAGAAACACCAAAACTTTTAACCTTCGATAGCTCAGTTGGTAGAGCGGTGGACTGTAGAGGAAATGAAAATTACAATCATCCATAGGTCGCTGGTTCAAATCCGGCTCGAAGGATACTTTTTTATTTTAATTTCAATAATATACTGTTGGCTTCATTAAAAATTATTACTAAGAAATATTTCTTATTGTTTCAGATTAGGTACAGCTACAATTTCATGGAAATATTACTACTTTCTTCCTTATTACTGGATTTTAGAAGGACCAAGATCGATAATCATAGTAGTAAGTGGTTTACTTCTAAATATTATCATTTCTTTCAATTATGTATTGTTATTCACACCCTTATTTTTTCCTTTATTTTTTGAGATATCGTTTTAAAAATCGGTATGCCGCATATACTCAATAGTACGCACTTTTTGACAAACAGCTGAATTTTTTCCTACTTTCGATTTTACCGGAAATGACGCCAACTTTTTATTTTTAAATGGAACAGCCTGTATTATATTATTATATTTTTAGATTCATTATAAATGTTACGCATTCAGCGATACCACATAAGTGACAAGATGTAAACATTGCAAAAGTTCAGGTTTAGAATATCAATAATAGCTAAGGTTTATAGATAAATGTCAGCTGAAAGTCGCCCAATTTAAGAAGAACGTCTTATCCTTTAAAGTAATTAGTAAGCATTCGGCAACAATTCGTGTATTGTGTTGTGGAGCACCATCTTACTGAAAAACCACGTTTCCTCTTTCATTAAGAGGCAAATCATCCAAATATCCAATAATTTATAAATTATTTTTACTAAAAATTATGTCACTGTCAAATGGAATTAATGTCTTTATGAAGCACAAGATAAAAGCCGATGGAAATTGTATGTTTAGAGCTGTTAGTCTACATCTTCATGGCCATCAAGAGGATCACCTTGTTCTCCGTAAGCTTGCTGTTAATTATCTTTATAAAAACTGGCCAATGTTTGAAAACTTTTTGCTGACACCAAAAGATGAATACTTAGAATCAATGTCCCGAAATGGAGAATTTTCCACCAGCATTGAATGTCTTGCTCTTACTGAAATCCTATCTGTTAACATAGAAATATACCATGTTCAAACACCTAATACAAAGAAAATATTGACTTTTGACACCAAGCCTATAATCCTCAGCAGATCTCCACATCACAAGGAAACAATCCACTTACTCCTATCAGGTGAATTTGATAATGGTCACTTTGAATTACTAAGTCCTGCTACTCATCATCAAATAAACTTAAAATCTTTCATTAAAAGCACAGAAAATCATCATCAAAGATTTGCTTGTCAAGATTGTGAGCTTGACTTCAAAAGTGAAAAAGGTTTGAAAATACATTGTTCTAGGAAACATCATGATAAGACAAATTATTCAAATGATATAACAGAAACAGAAATTGACCAATCAAAAAATGCACAACAACTTCTTGATATAGCATATAAAGTCGATAACTATGTTTCTGACTTGAGTAAAAAAAAAAACTGGTCAGATTGGAGGTCACGATGGGAAAAAATAGTAGAGCTTCATCGAAAACAATATGACTTACCAAGTGGAAGAATTGGGGATGAGTTTGTTCAAATGTTAGCTAATGAAATTCAATTCTTAACTGATGGAAAAGAGATATCTGAACGTTTGATCTGCTTTATTGCTCTAATTCTACAACGAGAAAAAATGGTAAAACGTGGTAAAGATATCCGAATTTTAATTGAACGACGACTCTCTAATTGGAAAGATGAAAAATTCGATGATTTAGTTACTGAAGCTATTCGATGTGACAAAAGATTAAACACGAAAAGAACAAAAAATATTGAAGACATGTTGAAACATGATAAGATTACTTTTAATCGACTTGTACAGCAAGGAAAAATTAGAGATGCATCAAGATTTTTAAATAAAAAAGAATCTGGAAAATTACTAAATTGTAATGATGTAATTGATGAAACTGGCCTCACTGTTTTTGATGCCCTGCAAGAAAAACATCCCCCTTCTATAATTCCTGATAGAAACCTGATGAAATTACCAAATGATATTGATCAGCTTCCACCACTGCAACGAACGGAAATTACCTGTGAGCACGTTGAAATAATCGCGAGAAAACTTCACGGTAGTGGAGGACCAGGAGGTAGCAATTCTTTGCAGTGGAATGATTTCCTACTTAGACATGGAAAGACAAGCGCGACACTAAGATGCTCTGTAGCTTCTTTGGCCATGAGACTTAATGAAAGCAATGTATTATGGACTGATATTCGCGCCCTTATGGCGAACCGACTAATTGTTATCGATAAATGTCCCGGAATCAGGCCAATTGGAATTGGAGAATGCTTACGTCGTATCATTGCTAAATGCTTGATACTCGCAACAGGTGAAGATGTAACTGAAACATGTGGAGTTGACCAAATTTGTGGTGGATTAAAGGCTGGAATTGAAGGTGCCATTCACTTCACCGAAAAACTTTTTAAAGAGAACTGTCATTCTGGATCTGGATGGGGGCTGCTTCTCGTAGACGCTGATAATGCATTTAACAGAATAAATCGCGTCCTTGCTCTTTGGCAAGCAAGGATACTATGGCCTAGATCCGCAATGTTTATTTTTAACACATATAGAGATGAAGCAGAACTAGTCATTTCGGGAAGCAAAAAACGATTATATAGTAAAGAAGGTGTTACACAGGGAGATCCACTTTCGATGCTACTCTATGGCCTTGCAACCTTACCTTTAATCAGAATCTTAAAAGAATGTTCAGAAGCGACTCAAGTATGGTATGCTGATGATTCTTCCTGCCAAGGGCATCTAAATGACGTTAAGCTTTGGTGGGAATCCTTACAACTAAATGGTCCATCATATGGATATTTTCCCAAACCTCAGAAGACATTTCTCATCGTTCATCCTGATGATTTTCAAATAGCAAAAGAGCATTTCAAAGACTCAAAAATTCAGATTGTTGACGGAAAGGAACTACTAGGAGGATATATTGGTACTCAAGACGGAAGAAAAAAATTCATTGAGAATAAGGTTGACCATTGGACTGAGAGTGTTAAAAACCTTGCTGAAGTTGCTGACATATTTCCACAAGCTGCCCATACGGTTGCGACTAAATCATTACAGGCTGAATGGACATTTTTACAAAGAGTTTTATATGAAAATGAAAATTTGTTTCAGCCTTTACGAAATGCAATCCGAACACTTCTTTTCCCATCAATCCTTGGAGGTGAAGTCAATGAGGATGAATGTAAAATATTACACTTGCCTATAAGACAAGGAGGAATTGGTATGTCTGATCCAGTGTTAAATGCTACAATCACTTACGAAACGTCAGTAGCTGGAACTAAAACACTTCTTGAATCAATGTCTAACTACAATCCTTTCGATAAGAATACTAATGATGCCACTCTAAGAAGCGCTCTAAAGATAGGACAAGAAACGAAGAAGATAAGCAATGAAATGATTATATCTAACGCAGTAAAAAAATTTTCACCTAGTCGTCAACGAACAATCCTGAGAGCAACAGACAAGAAAATGAAAACTGGTGTTTGGTTGTCTTGTCCACCTATCAAAAGATCAAATTGCGACTTATCCCCTTGTGAGTTCAGAGATGGTCTTGCTATTCGTTATGGTAGAGTCCCAATCAATATGCCAACCACATGTGATGGATGCGGTCAAAATTTTTCAATTGACCATGCTTTAAACTGCCGCTTGGGCGGTTTAATAATTAGAAGACATAATGAGATTATAGAGATGCTTTAGGTGACTTAATGGAAATTGCATGGGGAAATTGTATTCGAGAACCTATGATTGAAGATAATGGAAAAAAAATGATGAACCTGCACTAAAAGCTGATTTGGGATGCCGAGGAGTCTGGGAGCCGCAAGTTGAGGCGTTGTTTGATATTCGTGTTGTAGACACTGATGCCCCATCTTACAGTTCTCTCTCTCCCGAGTGCATTATAAATCGAGCCGAATCCGAAAAAAAGAAAAAATATACATTGGCAAGCCAAAGACGACATGCTTCATTTACCCCACTAGTTACTTCGGTTGATGGTTTTCTTGGAAATGAATTTCAGACTTTATTCAGAAGAATTGCAGAACAACTAGTTGAAAAATGGCATATTCCTTATAGCATTATTATGAATTGGCTGAGAGTAAAAATAGGATGTGCTACAATTAGAGCGAGCAGTATGTGCATTAGAAGAAGTCGTAAACGATGGCGCTCAATTAGGGATTTTTCTGATGGAGCTGGAATACCAATATTTTCGTATTAATTGTTATTATTATTATTGTTATATAGTTGTTATGCTTTTATACTGATATACTATTATGTAAATTAATTGACATCATTATGTATAATCTGTTAATATGTGAACATTTTTATAGTTAATATTTCAATAAAACTACATTAGGTTTTTCAATAATAGCTAAGCGCTACTTTTGCTTGTTTTGAACAACACAATTGAAAGGTAACCATATTCCATATTCAAATTTTATCTATAGCTAACTAATCACAGGTTAACTTTTCGTACGAACACCGGCCCTTATTGTCTTTAATAGATTTATTAATATATCTAAGTAATAAAAAATAAATAAAACAGTAAAAATATTAAAGAGGACTAAGAAAATAAAATAGCAGGAAGAAAACAACATACTTAACCTATCCACAATAAATTTATTTTCAAAATGTTGCACATTATTCGCGACACATAAACCAAATCATTTTGAAATTTGTGCCGTTCCTGAAATATACTGAAAAAACTGAAAAATCGAAATTTCTTATTTTTGCCATATCTTTCTTACAATTGGAAATTAATAAATAATTTTTCGTAGGCTTACATAAGCCGTTATGAGCTATTAATCTGACGTTTCAAAAAATTTCAAAGCCGACTAGATCCCAGAGTTTTCATAGTCACCTTTTGGTTTTCTTATGGCCGCCATATTATTTTTTATTCGATAAGAAAAAAATAATGGAAACCAAAAATTATTAAACTTCGAAAAATAATTTAAAAAAATTTTTGTTCTTCTTTTTTTCTAAAAAAGACAATTGTTTAGACCGAATATCATAGAGAAATTTAAAAAAAAAACTATAAGGCAAGCAGAATGACTTCATATTGACCTATTTCAGCAAAAAATTTATACTGTTTTTCTTTGAAAAAAAGAAGAAAAATTTTCCAATTTTTTTTCTGAAGTTTATTAATTTTTGGTTTCCATTAATTTTTTCTTATCGAACGACATAAAAAAATAATATGGCGGCCATAAGAAAAACGAAAGTTGACTATGAAAACTCTGGGATCTAGTGGGCTTTGAAATTTTTTAAAACGTCAGATGAATAGCTCATAACGGCTTATGTAAGCCTATGAAAAATTATTTATTAATTTCCAATTGTATTTTTTCTTCTAGAGAATCTTAAAATGCAATAACATACGAGCAAATGCCACTCTTATATGGGACACTGTGTATAGTCCAAAATAATTTTAAATTATGGCCATTGTGATTCTGTACATGCTTTGTAAAAATAATTTCAAAACAATCCATCGTTCAGCTCACAAAGACCGACACGAATGACCTGGGGCATCCTGTATGAATAAAGAATTTACATGTTTCAAATTTTCAAAATCCGAGTATGAAAGTATTCTGCAAAAAATCTGTATTACAGAAGTCATTTTATCCGATGGCATAGATTTAAGGGGGTACCTTCCTGATTTTACTTCGTGTATAAAAAACTCAGTAAAGCTAAATCAATCATCAATAAAATTTGAAAAAATTTGAACGTTTTGTTTTTCGGGAGTGTTTGTTATCCAGTCATCTTCCACCTCGCTTGTCTATTGAATAGAATTCGAACGAGACTTCAGTAAGTCAATTAACTAGGCTTTGATCATCCTCACCTGGTTGCAATGTTAGGGTAGGTATATGAATATTTTATTAGTCCACATAAACAGTAAACACCAAATTTAACAGCGAACACCATTATTTAATGGTTATAATAGAAAGCCATGGAATGTTTTCATTTTAGGTTTCAAAGTGCAAATGGACAAACGCGATTCCGAGAGCGATCCTGAAGCTTTGATCGTCGTTCGTTATTTCGACTTGGATTTTTCCGGGCACGAGAAAATAATATCCGACTGTTCGACAGTTTGGCGACGAGTTATAATAATATACGAAATATTTTCCTTCTCGCAAGTGTTTTTTAGTGACAGTTCTCAGTATATTTAGTCTGTTAGAAAACAAACTTTAAGGTAGGTAAATATAGCAACAGCCATTCGGGGAAATGTATTCTAAAATGTTACAATAAACAATAAGTTTTCATGACGTTTTCATCCTAGTGAAAAATGTTAAATTATCAAAAAATTGGTAATTATCTAAGCCTATACTACGTTAATATTTCTGGTTATAAATAAAATGAAAATTATGCAGGCGACTATTAAATATTGATTACCTCGAAACGACTAATTTTTGAGGGTGACGATCAGTATAACTTTTTTTCACAATGATGATATGCCTTTTTATTTTTAAATAAAAAGCAAAATAGTCGTTAAAAATAGCAAAAGAGCCTCAGGACATTTTATAATGGAATTCAGTACTTTGAAGGCGAAAATATGGTCGCTCTACGTGCTTCTGGTATGGAGACTATTGAATGAGAAAGACCTCAGTAAATTAGGGTAGTCGTTGGAGTTGTATGGAATGTTAAACCGGTAACATAACCTTGACTTACGAATTTTTTCTGGATTCCCTCAATACGATCAATGTGGATCTGATACGTGGGAGCCCATACCACAGAGCAGTATTCCAAAATTGGGCGGTAAACAGCACCCGAACGCATCGAGAGCTGGAGAAAGATCTAGTTGTGCGACTAATGTAGCCCAATAACCTGGATGCTTTCGTGACTATGTGATCCACATGTCGTCGATAATCGAGTTTTGGGCCCGTGTACACTCCCAAGTCCTTATTGGATGTTATGGTATCTATCTTAATGCCTTTTATAATATGATATTTTTCCGGAAATCTCTGCCGTGAGAAGGTCATAATATGTTTAAACTTATTTATATTAAGCGCCAGGCCGTTATTATCACACCATTCAGCAAACAGGTTGATATCGTCTTGTAGAGTATATTGGTCATCAGCACAAGTTACACACCTAAAAATCACAGTCATCGGCGTAAAGTAGAAGACGAGAGTTTTTGAGTACAGACTCTAGGTCATGTATGTACAACGAGAACAATACAGGTCCCAGGTGAGTCCCTTGACCAACGCCGGACGAAACCGCGATAGGAGAAGATGTGTGACCATTCACAACCACCTGTTGCGTTCTACCATTTAGAAGGTCGCTGATGCAAGACAATAGGGGCTCTCCTATCCTATAAAGCGTTTTAAGTTTGTGAATCAACAGATCAGTAGGGACGCGGTCAAAGACTTTTGCCATATCAGTGTAGATGCAATCCACAGAGAAGCCTCCTTCGATGGATTTATTAATAAAGTCTGTGAAGATAATAAGGTTGGTCTCGGTAGATCTACCCAATCATAAAGTCATGCTGTTCGGGAATAATATAGTCTTCAACGTGAGATGTTAAAATTTTGGCTAAAGGTTGCTGTTGATGGATATCGGTCTGTAATTTGTGATTTCGGTTCTGGGGTCTGATTTGTGTATAGGAATCATATTCGACATTTTCCATTGAGTGGGAAATTTTCCGTTTTTAATGCAGTTGTTGAAGATGATATGCAGTGGTAAAAGAATATTATTTGAGCACTTCTGTAGGAATACCGTCGGTATCTTATCAAGACCAGTGGTGCCGTTGGACTTCAACGAATTGATAGCTGCATCCGAGATGTCTACATAGCTCATTTGGGCGGTACACATTCTTATACCGTAAAATATCAATTCCCAAATTTTTACGTTAGTGCGTTTCCAATCTTTCAAATTAGTCCGAAAATTAAATTTTAAAATGTCAACTTTGCCACCATATGTATCTTTTTATTATCAAGGATTTGTTAAAGCAAGTTGTGTCAGATCGTAATACATATTTGGAAACGAAGAACCTCCCATTTCGGAACGGAAATTTTTAAGTGGTCAAAAAAAAACTAATTTTCTTCCATACATCGGTAGAAATCGATTAATAACATCAAAATCGCTAAAAAGAAATATAAAAAAAATTAATGGTTTAATTAGGTAAATATAATTATATGGAAATGATAGGTAAAATGATTGATATTGGGTATATAGGTTATAATAGTGACCAATACCTAAATCTGAAAAGGGTATAATAATAGGTCCCACATGTAAACCGCATATTCGTTATCCGAAGACCTGTAAAATATGGCATGGAAAAATTATACGGAATATCGAATAGGTACTTTGCAAAGTCAATAGAATCGGTGAAAACCTAAGAAGCTTGGGTTTAAAATATTTTATATGAAATTTTATATGTATAATAAATATACGAGTAAATATATTAAATTTCGTTGCGCAATGAACACGGTAGACGAAGACTTTCAATACAGCCACCAGGACAGTTTATATTTTCAAGAACACCAAAGATAACTTGGCAATTTATCAACACCGACAGTTTTATTTGTTCATAACGATAACAATTTTTTTTATTATTCTACGCATTTTATATTTAATTAGGTACGTTTTAGGTTAAAAGAATTCAATATCCTTCCCTCAAATTCTTAGGATGATGGAATTCATCAATATTTTTATCAAAAAAAAGAAGCCATTATCCATGTGTGTATGATATGTTACCCAGATATATCCATTCCATTTATTTAATTATATACAACTAGGTCGTAACGTTTTGAGAATATGATGGGCATACATATATGTACTTACATATTTTACATACTTATAATATATTCAGATAAACAGAAACTTCATTGTAAAATATTGTAGGTAGATTACTTATTATAATTTTGCGTCAAAGAAGCACCTATGTTGGAGAATTTCGTCCCACATCCCGTTTCTACTTAGTATTCCAGTTTTCGGTGATTGTTTTAGAAATGGAAGTAGGTCAAGCCTGCAGACATATAATTTTATTTAGGTAGGTAGGTAGGTACTAAAAATGAGCACAAAGTTTTATAAAACTTCACCAGATTAATTTAAGAGAGCTTTTGTCTCTCATAATAACAGAAATGGCAATTTTGGAGGTATTTCTGGGAAATGGGACATTATATCAGGTTGACCGATATACGTAAGTATGTGGAATAATGCTAATATCTTTAAATTGTCCTTATAAATATAGCAAAATTACAGGAAGCAATTTACCTTTTACTTTATAGGAAGTAGGTAATCGAATCGCTAATAATACTGGAGTTTGGAAAGTTTATAAGAATCGCTTTTTTTTATCTCTCTTACTATTGGGAGCTTGAGAAATAGCAAAGCTGCAGGGTCGTGCAGAACACTTCAGTCCTTCAAAATCTAAGCTAACCTGAAAAACCGGGGTTTCTTATTTTATTAAGAAGAATCGCAGGTGTAAATTAATTTAAATTTTCTGTATCTTATGTAAGCCACCTAGGGCTTAAATAAGGCCTTTTTTGTATTGAAATAAAATTTTAAAGTCGGCTGGATTCTATTCATAGTCAATTTTTGTTTCTCGTATGGCCCTCATATAATTTTTCGAGTCATGACGTATAAAAAAAATCAAGGAAACCAAAAATCTGCCTATCATAGTAAAAAAAATAAAGATTTTATCATTAAAAAAAAAACAATAAGGCAAGCAATAGGACTTCATATTGACTTCAATCAATTAAAAAATTATTTTTCTTAGAAAACAGTGCATGTTATGGTTTTGATGTTTAAAAATGATGAATGAGACCAAAGCAAGGCAGTACAAAATAATGTGATTACCTTGGAGAGATGTGCCAGTCGCTTGAAATCGCTGCTTGAGCTGTTGCTGCAACCGATGAGGGCTAATTACTTTAATTACCGGTTAATGAGACAAGAGTTGATAGATTTTAATTTGAGTTGCGTAATATTCACCAAGGGCCGCACTGGACAATGACTTTATAAGCGATATTCCACTACCGATGTTGACTTCTTCGAAGCGGTAGGGAAGAGTCTGTCGCGTCCAGACGTGTGAAGGCTTTTCCTCGTGAAAACGGTGGCGAGGGTGGTAGGAGAAGAGATGGTAAATGAACCTGTGCTGTCCTTGATTATAATTTTGAATTTTACGCAATGATGCTTGTTGTATGCAACCAACCTTTACGAGTTCGGAACAGTCAAGTTTTCTCTCATTTAACCGACCCTGTATCTCTGCTTTACTTGTTAATATCCCAATGCTGAGAGAGATAAAAAATGATCTGTATACCTATCCCTATCTAAATAAAATTATTCTCATGGTATATTTGCAATTTACTGATTGTGAACAAAAGGACCCTTATTCGTTTTTGCTCTGAAGAACTTAAGCATCCTAATTCGGCCAACAAAAAATCATATATGTATGCGAATCCTCTCTTGTATGAGTATAACAAAAGGAAGGTTAAACACAAGTAGAATTATGTGATCCGTAAGTAAGTCCAGAGTACCTACTCCCTCTACTAAATAACAAAACTTTTCTCATATCGTTTCAATCGAAATTGAAGTTGGTTCGTTCCCTCTTTACAGCTTTCTGTTTCCTATATTTCAAAAGGATTCAAAGAATCTTATGTCTTCTGAGTCAGTTCATTTTTATTTTATCGAATCTTTGTGGTTAAAATATTGAATTGCTCAAGACTTAGAGAATTCCCGCATTTCATCTCTTATATTCACAGAAAAAAGCTGATAGATGATCGATGGATTATTCTATACAGGACGGTATTAATTAATATGTAGCGAGTATTTGAGTTTCATCATGTCTGATATGGCAAGCTGACGAGCCCTAAGAAATGTAAAACGTTGTAAAGACTTATGTGGCCTGTGCAGATCAAAGCAATTAATTATTTTGTCATTCATTTATTAGTTTTAGGTATTTTAAGTATTTTCTAAAATATTCTTACTATAAAATTGTCAAATCCATTGATGTAAGTTAATAAATTTAAATTTATTCTATAATTAAGTACCTAGCTACTCCAAAATAAAGTGTTACCTATTTTAATATTTTTTGAATAAGAAATTACACACCTTATTAAAGAAACGTCATTTATCTTGTGACTCTATCTATTTGCAATAATATAGTTATTGGGTATATCAATTTATAATTCCTGTAAACATGTTTGCAGAAAAGTTAGAAGAGTAATAAATCACCCAAATTCGATTGCTCAAAGTAACTAAAACCAATCACATATATGGACAAGATTAATGTGTCCTAGAAGAAGCCCTTTTTACTTAATGGTTGTGTTCTAAACCAGAGGCTTATATTTACAGGAGTATCTCTCATAGTTTGATCTTTACATCTTCAGTTGAAAGATAAATAATTTCATACGGCTATTTTAGTCATTTAGATATTTTAATTAAAACTTTGTAAACAATCTGTGTGTTTCATTTATTATTTTATTTCAGGTAAACATGTTGTTTCTGCTCAACATTATTCGTGTTTTGGTAGTTAAGTTAAGAGAAACCCGAACTGGAGAAATAGAACAAGTCAGGTATGTTATTATAGTAACCTATTAAAAAATGATAAACGCAATTAATTCTTATAATTATTTTTCAGAAAAGCAGTAAGAGCAGTAATTTTTCTCTTACCTCTTCTGGGAATACCTCATGTGTTATTTCTGATAGATTATCGTGTCGATATGGTTTGGAAATTTGCACTTTGGTCTTACGTCACCTACACCCTCAACTCTTTCCAAGGTTTCTTTGTGGCTGTACTATATTGTTTCCTCAATGGCGAGGTAAATTTTAAAGCGGTTAGTCGTTACATAATTGATTTTTTTAATATTACAGGTTCAAACAGCTCTCAAAAACAGTATTAACCTTCACATGTCGTTAAGGAGTAATGATTATATTTCATGTAAAAATTTAACTACTATCTCTGGTAGTCAAGACGAAGACAAAAATGAAACAAGGTAAGTATTTGTATCTGTAAGGCCATATAAGTAAAAAAGGATTTCGGAAATGATTCTAAATTATTGTTTTATTCATAAAGTAAGTCATTGCTATATAAGAATCGGGTTCTCATTGCCGGTAGTTTTCTCCTATCGGATTTGAATTGTTGATTAAATTTATGCTTTACAGAAATTACAAAAGGATTTGGATAGAAGCTTTTTGTAAGAAGTCTTGTGAAAGTGCTGACGATAACAAAACTGAAGAATTGTAAGACTTAAGAGCGTTAGAAATTATTCTTGACTAATTAAATTTTTGTTAAAGTTCTTGCGGGAATTGTGATTTGCAACAGAGACGTAACACCACTGTGGTATTTCCTCTAATTGAAGAAAGTGAACAACTTTAACACAAGGTCTGATTTTATAGCCGTTAGAAAAAACTAAAAAACATTTAATTTTCTAATAGATAGACTGGCGAGAAAAATAAATTTTTATTAAAGTTCGATAACATTATTACATAATAATCTCGAATTGAATCAGATTATCAGTTCCTATTATAGCAACTGCAATTAAAAATATCATAAGACTCAAGTTCAAGTTCTCTTCGAGATTATTGCGTTTTAAACCCACCATAGTTTCACTAGGAACGATAATAGAACGATATTAATATGACAAGTCTATATTAGATAGAATTTGGCATTTTATGGATAAAATAGAAAAGTTTTATAGCAAAATCAACACTCGTAGAATTTTCATACTTACCTACAACACCTATAGGGATTGCTTGGAATTAGATATAATAAATAACGAGATAACTGTATCCTCAATTATCCTTTACCGTTTTTAATTTTTGTTATACCTAATATTAGAGTATTATTCTTACACGAACCTTAATTTCATCCCCTTGATCAATGCGTTTTAATTTTATTTGAATTAAAATTAGCTATTGGTAAATAAAACTAAGGCCTTTAAAAATCATCTTTAAATTCGCTCGTGTATGCTTTGCTTCGTTATGTTCTATTAAATTTATTTCTCCACGACTATTCAACAAAACGTTCATTATCCAGCTGATTTCAGTTTATTAATAAACTTCGTTCTTCATTTCCTCATGCCATAAGATAATAAAAGCACATTCGCGGATAGGAGTCAATCACAGCTCAACATGTAAAATAATAAACGAAAAATCGCGAATAAGAGCCTATCACATCTCGACAGGTTCTGGAAGTCACGGCATGCCGATATATTGATAACGCGTTCATAGCACTCGAATACCGAACGAATAGCACAGAAGATGATAATGACCCGAACACCTTCGTTTTATTCACAGCGCACGCAAGCCAGCCGACACTCGAAATATAGATAATATTTTTAAAGCTTTATGATGATTTTTTCATTAAGTCGTAGAAAAAATGGATCTTCTTTAAATAAAGAAATCTTCTCGCAGAAAGTGACTATTATTCCCTATGACGTTCAAACACTCGCCTAAGGCTCGTGTGGAAATTTTCATTATTATGAATAATCATCATTCTCCACTCGTTTTATTTTTTCCAGTTATCATTTGATGCAGATGTTTATAAATATAGAGGGTGATTCATTTATCCTTTTCATGAAAATCGACCGTCCGAGAATGTGGACGTGATGCTTCCGCCTCTCGTGGTTTCGTTTTTTAAGGTTTTTTATGGTAGTATTTCGAATGAAATTATGGCTGGCAATAATAAAGATTCAACTCCAGATGATGGTGATTGTAACGAAGTGACTAAGTTCTTATGTAGTGAAAAATTCAAGAAAATTATTGACGAAGTTGTTTCTGCAAGATTTTTTGGCCTAGCAAAGAAAATTGACAGTTTGGAGTCGGAGATTAAGATTCTTCGTGATTCAGATATTGATTTGGTGAAAATGCTATCAAAGAGGATCAACCTGGTTAACAAGAATGACAACATAATGTGTGGCAATTCTGTTTCTATGGTGAATAAATCTAAATCGACTTATTTTCACGGAGGGTTTAACTGATTGCAAATACTCTATAAAAATATTACCTACAGCATCCACTGAAAATTATTGGCGACGGAAGTTACTGTCGCCTAAGCGATTTGAACTATAAACTAATACGAAACGTCAATCCGTCGTTGGCTTGTCATCTACAAAATAAATCACAATCATATATGCAATTTTATTTTACGTGAAGTATATTCTGATGCCTAAGTCTGAATTTATTTAGGTAATCAGATGCAGAATATTATCTACAAGTGTACATTACTAAATAAATAATAAAGGAAATCTGAAATTCTGCAATCTTGACATGTTTTTTTAATGCCACACCTCAGTATTCTCAAGTTGTCTAAAAAAACATCCAATACGCTAAATAAGTAACTATAGTGGCGCCACAACGTAGTCAAACATGACAATTCGATGCGGCAAGCACCGCGAGCCCACTATTCATTTTAATGTATTTCTCATTGCAAACATGAGATCGTTCAGGAATAAAAAAAATCGGGAAGGGTTTTTGTATCGTGTGATGTAAATCGCGTATGTCACGAAATCCAGAATTGAGTTTTTACGGCTTTCCGTCTGAATTGTGGGAAATAGAATGACGGAAAAAGTGGATTGTTGTGGTATGTCGAATCACGAATATATGCTTAATGTACGCAGTTATTACTCCTCAATATTTCCACTCCTATTATGTAGGGGAAATATTTATACAGGATTGTGAAAATTTTTGGATTTTTCATCACCCTGTATATACATTTCAACTACACATACATAAGGATACCAGATGAAAAGTTAAGATAGGAACATATAAGCCGTTTGCCGATAGATATATTGAGTAGTTTTCGTTGTAAATGAGTTTTTAAAGTTGGAAAATTGTTATTTTTCCCTTATTTATAACTCCTAATTCTTACTGGGGTGCCCATCAAAGAAAAAAACAAATATGGGGTCTTCTTTGGCCATTTTTCATTGTTCCGCCATCTTGGTAATATTTAAGTTTGACTCGGTATTGTTTATGTCCACCGAGCGTTAAGAAAATGTAACATTCAAAAGGAAAAAACCGTGCCAACCCACACTGGCAAGCGTGGTAGGTAAATGGTCAATATCACCGTATAACAATACAAACTAGAACACGGACCTCAGTCTTCGGCAGCCCGAAGAGCCCCAACTACGGTAGCGGTTGGACAGCACGACGGACAGAGGGTGCTAAGAATCCCCAGAGTGGGTCAGGCTACCATGGACAACGAATATTTTTCTGGTAAGCTACAATAACTTGAACACTTTCATCTCCTCATCAAGTCCTAGAGCTTGAGGAAGAACTCTTATATATCAATTGGGACATCCTAGGCATTAGAACACAAACAAAATGGCGAGGAACAGCTGACACTGATGTACTGACAACTGATCTAAAATCCCTGTCTGTTTGAAGAGAAGAGTGTACGACCAATGTACAGGGTGAGGCGCGAGAACCTTGGGGCATTTTTATATGGAGAAGTCCTGGGACTAGAAGTCTAAAAATTTATGAATATATAATTTCGATTTTGACGAGCTGAACTAAAATATTTACAACCCCACACCATTTCTGGCTATACCGGAAGTTGCCATCAACTTTCTTATTAAATAAAAAAAAGCACTTTAAGAAATGTTAAAAAAGTTAATAATTGCACTGTTACGAAAATTAAATGAAATAAGACTTTGCAAAAGACTTTGAAAATGTTAACCGTAACTGCAAAAGGAAATAGAAGTTCAATAATATGCATATTTGTGACCCAGAATTTCTAGCTTTGATGACCTCCTGTGGCACTGTGAAGACGTTTAGAGCATTATTGTATTAAGATTTTTTTATTTTTTACTCAAAATAGTCCAAGGAAGGTCGCCACGTGTAGCTCTTACACTCATACCTGGACACCTTGTATAAAAAGTTAGGATAGGGACATGTAAGCCGTTTTCCGATATCTTGACCCGTTTTCAAGCTAAGCTGCTTTGAAAATGGAAAATTGCAATTTTCATTTGTTTATAACTCATTAATTGGTCGTTACAAATATGAACTGTAAACATCATTTTGATAACTTTTGTTCAGGCAATCTGAAAATGTAATAATATACAGGGTGTCCCATTTAAAATAAGAAAGTTGATTGCAACTTCCATATAACCGGAAATGGTGAGGGGTTGTAAATAATTTAGTTTAGCTCGTCAAAATTGAAATCATAAATGTACAAACTTTTAGACTTCTACTTCTAACACTTCTCCATATAAAAATGCCCTAAGGTTCTCGCGCCTCAGCCTGTATACCTGTATATTACCGGTATCAACTCACGGCGCCGAAGCCCTGCTTGACAAAGACTACCGTGAACAAAATTTAGATAATGCAGCAAAAAATGGAGAGAGCGATGCTGGGTGTGTTTTTGAGAGACAAAATACCAAATGCAACATTACGTAGAATGACAGGATTAACAGATGCGGTGGAGATAATATCCTGCTTAAAGTGGAATTGAGCAGGTCATGTGGCCAGAAGAATTGACAACAGGTGGATCAAAAGAATTGTCGAATGGAGGCCCAGAGAAGATGCGTTTAGAGGCAGAGGACACCCACCGACACTCTGGTCCGACGACATAAAGTGGATAGTTCCGGGCTGGACGACGGTTTCGAGAGACCGTTCAGAATAGTACAGATTAAGGGAGGTCTATGTCCAGCAGTAGACGCGACTGACTGTGTGATGATGATGATGACGATGATGATGATGCTGCTGATGATGATTGTTTATGTTGCCTAGATTCCAAATTTCAGATTCCTAGATCAACTAGCATTGAACTTTTTCTAATGGGCGCCTTGAAAGAATCACCATGCATATACCCCCTATATGAGCGAAAATGTGGATATGATAGTGATGATCTTCTGATTTATAGTAAAAGTCGCCTTATGAATTATTTTATTTTCGTGACTATCTTGTCGGACGCCAATTACGGATCTGCACTGCATGACAGGTCGCAATTTTCTCTTTGAAATGAATAAAAGGTGTATAATTTTATTTTTAGCGCGTCGCCTCTGAAAGCTTTTTCTGAAAGCTTTGACTTTTCGATAGGCAACAGCCGGCCGAACGACGTCTATTCCAACCTGACATACTACAGCGGCTCGCTTCCAATAAGTGCTCAAAATTTTCCAGCTCGCTAATTTCTTTCTATTGAATACTTTCTAGCCCTAGGGGCGACAAATTTTCCCAGTTGTTGTTATCGGTATAACTATAACGGCAGGTAAGCGCGACACAGCTCCAAAGACAGCACGCAATTAAGAGCTTCCGAGGTTGATACCACGATACAAGAGTGTTTCAAACAAGTCGAAGCGCGCTAAAACAATAATAATGCATATCTACCATATAAACGATGGACGGCGGTTGATAGTTTTGCTTTCAAGCTTTCAGTATTCTAACGCAATCGCTCTAAAACTATCGTGTATATCTCGATCATACCGAAGTCCATTTCAGCTCGTATGAAAACGTCCCTCTCTACGGTCGGGCAAAATTTCATACTTGCTGAAATTGGCTTCGTTCCGCCCTTGATATACTATTATTTTCTATTTCTCTTTACATTAAGTAGGGAGTGACTTCCATGGAAAGTAAAATACGTTTGGCAACATGGTATTTTAGCTTTAAGCTTTTATTTATTTATTTTCCTTTCTGCCTCCTTCAATTTATTATACATCAGCCTGTGGCGCCTTATGGAATTAACCGTTACTCTAAAAGCCTTAGTGACGCTGGCGCTGCTGCATCTAATAAACTGTTAATAAGATAATATAAAGGACATTTCGGAGGATTATGTCTGATCTAAAAACTTAGAGAGGCTTTTTTTTGGAAATTGTATAATATTGTTACGCCCTAAAAAGGGTGTATTTTCGCTCAATTTTCAAAATGCTCAATTTTTGAGTTGGATGTACGGGACGGGAGAGAGAGAAAAAAATTTTGTTTTATAAAACATCTAACTTATTACAAAAACTAGAAACTTGCTTCTGTTAGGTACTGTTCTGTACACGTATGTACAGTCACATTTCAGCTCCGTTAATCCATATCAGAAAAATATTCTCAATTTGTGACGTAATTTTTATTGTTTTCATTTTGTCGCGACGTCACTTTCATCATTATTTTGACTTCTCTACACTGTGTTGCATAGGGGAGGTAACATAGGGAAAAAGCTAGAGTGAATATCAACAAGGATCCAAGCCACTCTGACTTAAAAGCTGTTTATTTCCTAAGAAACTGCATAGTATCCTAAAAAACTTAGATATCTAAGGAAATTGTATTTTTGAAAGGATGTCATTTATTTTATTGTCAAAGTATTGTTGAAATATTCTTTACACATATTCCCTATCTTACACGATTTCCATATTCGTATATTAATATTATTAAATTCAAAGCTATTACAAAAATGACGTCATTGTCTTCCGCTGTGATGTTATTGAGGCTTCATCGCCTCTCAAACTTAAAGGCTTTTCATCACGCGCATGATTACAATTTACCTGAATCAAAAATCAGTCATTAGTAAAAGTAAAATGGAACAATAATTAATTAGAAGCAAATAATAAACTTTTTTGATGTCCATTTTTTTTCGTGATCTTCCGGGTTTTCTCAGGATTAGTTGCGCAATTGACAAAGCGCAAACAACTAAAACCTTAAAAGCTAGATGGCATGCAACACCAGCAAAAGAATTTGTGAGTCAGAAATTGCTACGATGAGTTGAAGAGGGTTTCATATAGGAAGCTCATGGTCTGAAAGGTTTCCTTTCCGTGATTTTATAATTTTTTTCATTCTGTGATACGTTTACTTGCAGCGTAAAGCTTCTCTCGAACTCGGAAGTTAAATTTGAAGCCAAACTGAGTTTTGTGAAGGTTCAATTAACATGATATTTGAATGTAAAAATCTCATTTCAACGTTTTAAATTATAAATTTCTCTCCTAAACAGAATAAAAAACTGTAGTGATTGCATATAATAATATTATTAGTTCGGCAGACTTCTCATGCATATTAGAAAGATTCGTTCGAAATGAGTAGAGTGTATAATATTAGATATAATAGTGATGCAAATAGAGAATTACGTTGCCTTTAGATAGTAACTGCGACTTTATGTTTGTTATAATACAGGGTGTCCCATAATATGTGGGCAATCTCCCGGATTTGGGTAAATTTCGTCAAAATAAATGAAAAAATAGCTATAAAATTAATTCCTCAGAGACACCCCTACAAAGATATTAGCTGTTGAACTTGAGGGTTGAAAATGAATTTTTTGCAATATCTTTTTTATTTATTAACCGATTTTGATAATTTTTGGTGTTATTTTTGTATTATTTTGAACTGTTTAGAATAGTGTTTCTTAATCTTTGGTAGCACATACATAGACCTTGGGATGGCATAACCCCCTCATTCACTTGAAATAAAACAATAAAAATAATAATTTTACAGTTTTTTAAGGTTAATTTTCTTTTTGTTTGACATTTTTTACATAAAAAATGTATC
This sequence comes from Malachius bipustulatus, assembly GCA_910589415.1. Taxonomy (NCBI): domain Eukaryota; kingdom Metazoa; phylum Arthropoda; class Insecta; order Coleoptera; family Melyridae; genus Malachius; species Malachius bipustulatus. The sequence continues at coordinate 5,305,589 of OU342631.1, read as the reverse complement.
CTTATTTATTTCGATAGAGCGAACCGTTATCGAGATAAACGTCCTTCTAATAGGTGATGCGTCGCAGGAACTTTTCAAATTTCAAGTAAATTTTAACAAGATGGCTGACCTTTGACAGTAAATTGAGCAGGAAACAAAACAATAACTTAATTACATACACGTCAAATAGTGTCAAAGATTTTATTTCATGCAGATTCAATTCTAACTGATTTTAAAATGAGTACAAAAACGCTGAATACGCAGAAAATCAGTTAGAATTGAATCTGCATGAAATGAAATCTTTTGACACTGACTTGTATTTAATTAAGTTATTGTTTTGTTTCCTGCTCAATTTACTGTCAAAGGTCAGCCATCTTGTTAAAATTTACTTGAAATTTGAAAAGTTCCTGCGACGCATCACCTATTAGAAGGACGTTTATCTCGATAACGGTTCGCTCTATCGAAATAAATAAGGATACATTTTTTATGTAAAAAATGTCAAATAAAAAGAAAATTAACCTTAAAAAACTGTAAAATTATTATTTTTATTGTTTTCTTTCAAGTGAATGAGGGGGTTATGCCATCCCGAGGTCTATGTATGTGCTACCAAAGATTATGAAACACTATTCTAAACAGTCTCAAATAATACAAAATAAAACCAAAAATTATCAAAATCGGTCAAGAAATAAAAAAGTTATTGCAAAAAATTGATTTTCAACCCTCAACTTCAACAGCTAATATCTTTGTAGGGGTGTCTCTGAGGAATTAATTTTATAGTTATTTTTTCATTTATTTTTACGAAATATACCCAAATCCGGGAGATTGCCCACATATTATGGGACACCCTGTATAGTTCTTAGGAAACTCCCAGGCCATCCCAATAGGACTACATTGATAGAGGTTTGTGGTTAGCCCAAACTCTGCCATATGGTCGTTTGCTCTCAAAATATTGTGGATAACATACTGTTTAGTCCTGTCGGTCATTATCTTTATTAAAGGTCTGATCAAGTCTCCTTTTTCGTAGCGTGACGTCTAATACAACATTTTTATGCAACATTTTGATTAATCAGCCAATTCTGTGCATAGTCTTTCTTGAGTTCAGTTGGAGGTACTCAAGCCAGCTGTATAGAATGGTATGAATTACTATTACACAATGACTATCTAACTTCTTCAATGCAGGAATTAGCTGATTAGTAACCCGTTTTTTTTTAATTTCCTCTGTCTTGTTTTTATGATAGTTACGGTCGTTATTGTCGGAATCTAGAAAACAATCGCTTATACCTCGATAAGACCTGACTCACACCGGGAATTTAAAATTGTGAACCTCTTACCCTTACTTTTAAACTCTGCCTAAATTAATTTTTTTATTTTAATCATGTCGAACTTGAGACCTATTTTTCAACTTTTTAGTTGTGAATACTTTTTAAAGAAATTTATTTTTAATGTCACCACATCCGCTCTTTCACATAAAATTTTTCTGCCCATTAATTTTCTTATATTTTTAAACCATTGATTTTAGGATTCTGAATAAATTTGTCCTTCCTCCCTCAAATTTCAGTTCCTCCCTTGCAAAAGTCACTAATGTGTATAATGTATAATGTTGCTTAATGTGACTAAAAGTCCAAATTTTTCTCTACAGGGTGATTAGTAATTCGCGCACTCCGAACACAGGGCGATATAAAGCCTATTAAAATTAAGGATATTCTGCAAAAAAAAATTGAATCAAATGGTTGGTTTTCAAGTTACCGAGTTTCCCTCATCCGAGGTTAAGGCTAATTGTTTCAATAACCGCGATGAAAATTAATGAAAAACTTAGGTTACTGTAATGTCTGGAAAGGATACCATATAATTCATCTTTTTTTTTCACACAACCTCTTTACAGAAGAATTGTGAATGTTGTAAATTGATAAAATATAAAATCTGAACGAAATTTGAAATTTAGCAACGGCCTAAACTCAACTCAAATGCCTTCATTGCTATGGAAATAAAAATAATAAAAATACCATCTAACCCGAACTTATTCACATGTTCAGTGCAGTGATGCCACTTTTATTTTTATAGAAACGATCATATCTATGAGAAAAAAGAATTTACAACACTGCAGTAAGAAAATTTACCACTCTTAAAAAGTGAAGTTTACCACAGCATGCTCTGAGTGCGCGATTTACTGATCAGCCTGTATAAGTCTTCCTTGATACCATAGTGCAAATGTTTTGACTTGCTCCGATCTTCCGTCCCTGTTGTTTCTAGCGAAACTTCCCTTGTCTATTATAGTATTTGGAACATGGTACTTCTTGACACCTATAAATATGAAGTAGATATAAGTATGCAGTTAGATTACAAAAATTACAACTACTGAACTTTTAGGTAATAAGGTCCAATTAATAATGTTATTTCTGTACATATTTCGTGGAGTCCTCTCCATGTAGATAATTTTCGAAAGTATTTTCGTATTCTCGTTATAAATATTAGGTATCATGAATTGGAACATGGAACACATACATATATGTATATGAACAGTATTTCCAAAAAATTATTTCATGGAAACTTACAAATGAAAACTCCAAATATCTCTTTCTTGTAGCTGTGAAAGTATGTCCGGTGAAGGCATGCCCCCATTATAGCTTAGTTAGCAACGAAATCATTTCCTAATTTAATAATAATTATCAAATTACACAGTAAACTTGACAACAATCACAGATAAATTGTGTCAAATGCAAGTTAAAGGGTAGCTGATATTCACTGTCAAAATTAATAATTGTCATAGTTCACTGAAAAGAACTTTAAATACCAGGGAGAAATCATGTTGATTTTTCATGGCCAACCGCGGTCGGAATAGAGTTTGAATAGCCTACAAATTGCAAAGTTCTGTTGCATAACATTATCCAGTATTCACAGTCTGCCAAATAGACAACTAAGTATGTATTTGTATATTTTTTGAGATATCGTTTTGAAATTTAGCATGTCGTGTAATATACATTGATAAGATGCATTTTTTGACTAATAATTAAGTTACATATTTCCCACTTCCGTTGTTTCCGGAAGTGATAGCAACTTTATATTTTTGAATGGCACAGCCTGTATATTATTGCATTTTTACATTAAATTCAATAATCATGGTTGTTTAAATAATAATTGGAGTTTAGATGGAGTAGGTTATGACTTATAAACAAGTGAAAATGGCCCTTCTTAACAAATTCCAAAGCAATTTAGATTCAAGGAAAACGCCTTACGTCGTTATCTTAATTTTTCATAAGGTATATGAATGTAATATCTATACAGGGTGATAAAAATCTAATTTTCTAGTTCAAAAATTTAACAAATATTCCACAACCAAAGAATATAGTACATTCATGGAAACTTAAGATAGAGACATGTAAGCCGTTTTCCTCTATTTTAAGCCGTTTTCGACGTAGATCGTTTTAAAATTTGAAAAATGGGCAATTTTCACTTGTTTAAAATTCATAAACCATGTAGTCAATTCAAACTCCAACTACTGTAGAAACCAGACTTGTTGAGTTTATTCAGGCAACATGAAAATGTCATAATATACAGGTGTTCATTTAAAAAATTTAAAAATGGTATCTCTTCCAGAAAAATTGGCAGTAAGGAACATGTCACTTGTCTGTCAGAAAGTGCTTCCCATCGAGTATACGCCACATACCAAATTTGAAAACAATTTCTCAAAGAATATAGAAAAAAATGAAGGTGTAGTAGTAGTGAAGGCCTAACTATCAGAACTCAAAGCTAGATTTGGAAGATGAGTTGAAATTTCGACTCGAATGTGCGGACATAATTTTGAAACTATTCTAGATATTTTTCAAAAATAAAAAAGCATCGAGCACTGTTAATCATTTTCGTTCCTATGTATCACTTTAGCTTATTTTATTCAAATGAGGTGTAAACGCAATAAAATCCCTAACACTTTAGTAGTTGTGGAAATACACCATACGAAAACTATTTTTCTAACTCAAGTTAATTCTTGAAAATAATAATTATAAATAATCATTTCAGCTAATCACTACAAATATGAGAAAAAATCATTTTCAATTTTCTAATGTAATAATGTGCAAGCCAAACGCGGTGTAAAACTAACGCGATATTAAATTAATATTCTTCGTAAGGGTTATTTCCTAAGTTACTCGTAAATCATTGTTCTTGATGTTCTTCCCATAATGTTCCCTTTATGTTATTTCTTTTGTTTTTACATAAAATGGTCTCATAATCTTATTATGCTATCTTTAATTTCTATTTTCAGGACGAAGAATATATAAATTAAAACATGAAAGACGTTATATAATAATAAGTGAATTAAAAATGTTTGTAAATCGACAGAATATTTATCTTGTTACCAAGTGGAAAGATGTTTATCAAACATACAATTAAATTGTACATTTTTCCACATTTGTTTTGTTTTTGGTAAGTATTTAAATGGGTATTTTTAATCATTATTGTATACAAAAATACGAGGGGTTTTTCTTATATTCTTCATATAGGTACTGTGACGCATCAACCGGCGGAGAGTGTTTGGTTTTTCCGTAGTTATGTATGCTTTCCTTGATTTTGCTTTTTCCTTCCCAAAACGGCGCTCTGAAATTAAACGCTTTGGAATTATTTATATGATTTATAATGGCAAGTGATCCCCCACGTGGTGGTAAAGGGTATACCACCACGCGGTATAAAGGGCGGTTTCCACTAGCGCTTTACCTCGCTTCAGTTCGCGTCGCTTCACGACGCGTCAAAAATAGATCACCATGTATGCACTCTAATGAAGTATGACGCCTGGTGAATTTTTGAAGCGAGGTAAAGCTCTAGTGAAAACCGGCCTTAAAAGTGAGGCGGTCCGCACATTTGTTACTAGATATGACGTCACGTGCGGGGGACCGACCCTACTGTATTCTATAATAATATTATGATACTGTAAGGCACTATGTTAAGTATCTGCTTGAAATACTTAAATTACATTATTTGACAGTTTCGATTGTTGAAATTGTGATCAGCAATTATGATACGAAAATCAACTTTAAAACGAAAATTTAGGAAGAAATTTTGTGAGCGAAATTAATCAATTAAACGGCCAATTAATTAACAATAAACAGTTATCAATTAACAATAAACGCTGGTTAAGTTAACTGGCCGATTTTTGTGGTCGTTTCTGGAGAAGATATAGACTATATAGGTCGAAATTCTTGCAATTTAATTACTGTTGACATAAAAGGGATTACAAAAATTTTAATTAAAGTTATTCGAGGTCAATATTAGCTAACCAAAATCGGGCACAGAAATCTGCCAGTTAACTTAACCAGCGTTTATAATATTGGCCGTAAGTAGTGTGTGGGCGGAAATAATCAACTAAAGTACCAGATCAAAATTGATGGGCTAACTGACATTACTAAAAAAGTGATTTCGAAGAAGCGGCAAACAGAGAATTTTCATTCATACATAAATCTCTGCTTGCCGCTTCTCCGAAGAAATGACTTTTTTAGTAGCGTTAATTACTGACGACAATTTTGATCTGGATGTATAGGTAGGTAATTTTGAACGATGATTACCTGGTATATTTCTAATCTAATATAAAAAAGAAAAGTAAACTATTATTTTGCATTGCGAAGCGTTTAATAGGAATAAGACATATTTTTTACATTTTTTGATAATTTAGACAGTTTATAATTTTTTTTTACGATGGAGCATCGGTCTTAACTGTGTAGATAATGTATAGGCACTCCACTCTCGTAATTTGGTTGTGAGATCAAGCTCATTTACCCACACACAAATTTCTAATTTATAAATAATTAAATTAACGACCATAAACAACCATGCCAAGCTGGGATTCGAACCCAGACGGTTGCAGCGTAAACAGACAGAGACCTACCGCCGCGCTATCGCCCTTGTTACATTTTGTCATTTAATTTTTGCTAATAGGTAATAAATAATCCAACGATATTGATAATTGTCTGGAAAAAATTAACTGACTTCGAAAATATATTGCTGCTGAGGGTTATTCGGAAAAAATTGCTATTGTTACTGTCATTAATCTTTTTGTCAGCATTACAATCAAATCGTGATATTTTCAAACTATTAAATATTTGAAATGTCGTCGAAATAAATCAAAATATGCATAGACTTGTCATAGGATCTATTGCGGCATACCTCATAGAGTGCGCTGTTCCAGTGAGATGAAAAACCTTTCATCACATCCCCCGCACATGACGTGATGCGCACTATTACTAGACGAATCAACGAAAGCTCACCGCCTCACCTTTATCTTACCACGGGATCTTACCACGATCCCGCACACTTATTTGAGTGCTTAGGCTACAGACGAACTTTAGAAACATCCCCCGTATTTTTAATCGAGTTTAAACTCATTGAAGGAATCCATGTAAAACATAAGAGTCTGGAAATTTTTATCATATAAACCTGAATTGTATCATATTATAAAGTAGGATTAAGTTTAAAAAGTCATATGTAATGTATCGATTAAGAATACTCATCCTTCAAACCGTCAAGTTTGTCTAAACACTCCATCCCGTATAAATAAATACACTTGAACATTGGTTTTGAATGAGAATTAAATGCACAACACAGATGATAGAATGTCATTACGTGAATAAATTTTATGTAGTTGTCAGTGGCTGTCAACCTGACTTAAACCGTTCAATTCATTGTTTGAATGATTCCTTTAATAATTTACGCTCGCTCACACCTTGAAATTTAACTGTTTGACATTTTCTGTTGAAATGATAAATCTTAATTCGGACGGTTAGTATGACGTCACATATGACTTTTTAAACTTAATCGTACCATAGTATCATAATATATCATATTATAATTTACTTGATTTGTGTTATTTTGAATTTTAAGGTTTTTATTTTTGAAGAATATAAGTACTTTTATTTTTACAATTAATTTGAAAATACATGAAGTGCCAAAAATAAATACATAATTAAATTTATTCGTCGCTATAAGTTGATATTTGTAATTAAAAACTATAAGTGCCGTGACTTAAAAATACCTGCCACCTTCAACCTGTCACTAATGGATTTTTCGATCCCGATTTATGAAGAAATGTTAACAAGCGTCTCAGTAAAAATGGACATTTAGTTACGCGGGAGTATTGACATTTACAAATAATTACTAGGTACTCTACTTTTCCTAAACAGCCATTAGATAATATAGAAATAACCGGGTACATTTATTATTATTTGAAGAAACAAAGAATGTTTTTCAAGATTAGAAAGTTAGTTTGTAATTCGTATTTAAAAATTCATTAAGTACATTCTTGACGTTTAATCTAAGTGATTGCTGTACGATTGTACAAATACTGACCGGAAAACTGAGAAATGAAATATCTCTCGAGGGGATCTGATCTAAAATCATAAGGGATCTTCGCAATATAAGAAAAATGAAATTGAACAAATTAGTTCCACTTCTTTCTAGGATGTTGACCAATGACGGTCCCTTATCCTCCAGTTATTGCATTGTTCAAAATAAATGTAATTAATTTTTAGGTCACAGACCACTCGCTGACATAGTTTGTTGCTGCTACACAGATGTATAGGCATCTAAAATGATGCGAAAAAATTCAAAAGTGATTGATGGGTCGTTTTAATAAAAAAAATCGCTTTTTTATAAGTAATAATTTTGTTAAGAACCCAGATATTTTTGTGAAAACTGGTATAGATAGACCTTTCATTTAAACCAGAAAATAGCAATAGTACAGATATTAACTTTAGAATAAACGATATTTTAACGCAATTGACTTTTTAGGGCATACTATGGTTAAGTTTTTTTGTAAATAGGCTGCCAAAGCCATTTTAAATATCAGCATTGATGTCATATCTAAAAATTTTTCAGGTGCAATGAGGAATCTCTTATAATAGCAATTTTTTTTTAAGAAAGAATTAAGGTTTCTTTTGATTTTTTATTGAACATTTTATTGGAAAATTGTGCACAAATTACAAATCTAAGTTAATGCAAAACTTGATGGTTGATATTTTGATGTTCAGAATAATATAATCAATTCGATGAATTAATATTTCTACACAGTTTGTATGCGCAATCCCCAACCATTTTTAAGAAGGTAGGTAGGTTCTATTGTAATAGTCCGAATGTGTAAATGAATGCTCATAATAATGATAGTCAATACCTATAACATGTCTAATAATATCTGCTTTTGAAAATTAGAATAATAGGTCTGCATACACCAGCATCATATCTAGATAATTGGATGAAGTTCAGCCTGCAGATACACAACTTCCGAATGTTGGGGTAAATTTTGTTCTTCCACTTCTCATTCTTCTTCTCAGAAAAAGTAAATATGCGAAGGGGGAAGTAAAACATTTCCATATTCTTCAATCAACGATTGCCGGTAAGCTACCATGTCCCGTACCTATTTGAATAGGTAGCATCTTAGATATAGAACCTACGTAACTGCAGAAGGATGAAGACTCAGTCGATCGGGAATAAATATGAATTCGTAACGTTTGAAGTCGATTTGTTGCCAAATTCGACCCACTGATATTACTGGTAGGTACCTACCTAATAATTCATTGATTCATTTCCAAAATATTGAATCAAATTTGCCACCATCTGGTTGGCTTCTTAACTTAAAAACCTTGGCTTGCTTATTCTTATATAGATAATCTCCATCACTTTTGTTAATGTTTATTTTATTTCATAAAATTACAAATTAAGTCTTAAAACTGACAGATGTATACAGAAAAAAAAAATTTATATTAAAACATGATAACAAAATAATTCAGGGCGACGTTGTAATCGAATATTATATTTATTGTTTCTGGTTACTCCTAATGTCCAAAAATGTTCAATAATTGATCTCTTTAATAACCTCCAAATTCTATTTGTCATTTTTAGTGACATAATGTTCGATGTTACAACATAGCATAAGCTAATATAAGCTTAGCAGACTGTTAATTAAAAAAAACGCAAGTGTAAAATAAAATAGAAATCAATTTTCAAAAAACGAAATACATGAAAATTTTCTATGATAAGTCTACCAGTTCATTTGTTTTGTAAATATTGTGAATCATCAACAAATAGGTAATTATTATTATTATATCGCGTCCAGACTCAAGTGTAACAATGAAGTTATAGGTAGGTGACTCGAATTCAACAATAGATTATGTAGGTACCCACCTAATCTTGGAATTTTTGTAATTAGGAAGGTATTAATTTTGTTAAACTTCAATAAGTGTATGTGAAGAAATTCTATATTGTTTAGTAAAAAAAAATATGTACTTATGGAATTTATAAAAATGTACGATGTTTTGTGTACGTAATTAATAAAAAAATATACAAGTTAATTTGTTTTATTCAAATTTGGTTTTTTTAGTAGAGGTGTTTACAAAGTTTCTAGAGAAATGGTTGCTGAGAACTTTACTAACAACGAGACACTGTTACTAAAATACAGAGGCTGGTTTCGGAAACACGGGGAATATACAGGGTGTATCAGAGATGTTGGGCCAAACTTGAAGGGGTGTGGTTCCTCTCATAAAAAAATGTAAGTTAAAAAAATAAGTTTCAGCTCAAAATGACGTTTCGTTTAAAAGATACAGGGTGTCAAAGTATAAAAAAATATAACAGTTTTTAATTAACTATAGTGTAAATTTAAACCGATTTTGATGATAACTTGGTATGAACAATAAAAAAGCTAGAATCTGTAATTTGACTATTTCAGGTTTTGTAGATGTTTTCCAGTGGCGTAGATATTCAAGGTTGGAGCCCCTTTTCTCTCCCTATATTTTACGCCAATGACTTTATTTCAAATAAAAAAACGTTACTTAATAGCCCATGCATTTTAGAACAAAAAAGTGCTCTTAATTTTTTTTTTCATACCTCGTACCTCGTACCCTTGTTGAGATATTTTAAATTATCTGAAGTAATGTTGGGCTATTTACATTGCAAAATTATTAATTTCATCAAGAGTTATCTGACTAGAATTTTTATGCGTAATGTTATTTTAATAGTGACATTGCCTGAGGGAACCTAAAATATCTCGAAAACAGTACGTCGTGTGGAAAAAAAAACTATGGAATACTTTTTTAGTCTAAAATCCAGTGGCTATTGAGTAACGTTGTGCTTTTTGCAATAAAGTAAGCGGTGTAAAAGTTACGGAGAGAAAAGGGATCCCAACCCTGAATAATAGGTTAGTAGCATTTCCTGAAGAAACTTCAAATATCTCAAAAACGGTTTGCCGTATGGTAAAAATTGAAACTTTTTGTTCTAAAATGTATGTGGCGTAAAAGAAAGGGAGGGAAAATTGGCACCAACTCTAATATCCCGCCACTGGAAGACTTCTACAAAAACTGAAATAACCTAATTAAATAGTTTTGTTTGTTTATTGAGCATGCCAAGTTTTATCAAAATCGGTTTAAATTTACACTAGTTATAACAAAAACTGTTATATTTTTTTATACTTTGACACCCTGTATCTTTTAAACGAAACTTTATTTTGAGCTTAAACTTATTTTTTTAACTTACATTTATGAGAGGAACTACCCCTTCAAGTTTGGCCCAACATCTCTGATACACCCTGTATATCATGTGATGCGAGCAAATGAAAATGTAATTTAGGTAAGCTTTGAAAAAATATCATGTCTGAGACTGGATCTGTAAAATTTTAAATGAAAATTTTTGTTTCTAAAATCGTAAACTGACTCTGACATTGTCTTCTTCTTGTTTTCCTAAATTCACAAATGTGGTTTCTATACTTTCTATCTCCCACTATCATTGAAATGCACAAAATTTCTGTTGCTGATTGCTATGTCCACTATAGACAAGGTTAGGCAACCAATTAATCATTCAAAAAATTTTCAATCATTCAACCTACTTTTACATGAAATGGATTACAGAAGAAGTAAACTTCGACACCTTAAAGGCTGATTTTCTCATTGGCAGCTTATTTTGCATTTTTTTTTTTTGAAATGAAACTATATCACCAGTAACAGACTAGCAACCCCTTGTCGGGGTTGTTAGTCCCCCATAGCGAGCCTCCATGGGTGGCGGATAGGGAAATGTCGTCCATATAAATAGATGACACCGGGGAAATTAAATACCCCGGGGCTGATCAAAACTAGCAAACCAGATGGTAGAGGACATAGAACTCACACAGCCTCGCCTGGTGCGATACCATCTTTCTGGGTTTCGTTGCTGTGCCAGATTCCCCAATTCGGATCTCCGGGCGGGGGCTAATCCAGGGGCATATTCATGCAGGAGAAAGAACAATAACACCTCCAGAATGGTAAAAATGTTTAGTTGACTTTTGTAATATTAGAGGTTTAAACAGGAATATCAATTCAGTGCATCAACATCTGCAGGCAAATAAACCCCACATTCTGGCACTTTGGGAACAAAAGTCCAAGCGTCTTCAAGCACAGTTAATTATCTTTACCCAGGATATGACTTTCATTCCCTACTTCGCAATGAACAACGTAACTTCGGAATTGGCATTTTTTTCAAAAGTGACCTCTCCTGCCTACGTGAGTAAGTCTTTGAACCTCATGACTTTGACGTCATGTGGCTTAGGATAACAGACCGACAAACGACGAGATTTATCTGTTGTTTATACCGACCTCAGCGATAGACAGTATAAGACACTTTTTTGTCCTTGTCAAAAACTGTTGACTTCATACAGATAAACTACCCCAGCCGAGATAGCCATCTTGGGAGATTTTAATGTACCGGGTGGGCATCTAAGAATGAACAGCGGCCATATCTTGGGAAATGTTGATCCTACAGTTTCAAAATGAAAATTTTCCTGACATAAGTGACTATGCGAAATGCAATGAAAATAGTTTCAAGATGGTCGCACTTCCGGAAATCCCGGAAGTTGACACCTACTTCGTTAGTTTAACGGGGACACCCTTTATATTATTGTATTTTTAAATTGCCTGGCAAAATCGAATACAGGTGGTTTTCACACCTTGGAATTTAGGTTGAGTAGTTTATGAGTTATAAACAAGTAAAAATCGCAATTTTCAATTTTCAAAGCATCTCACATTGAAAACGGCTCAAGATATCTAAAAACGGCTTACATGTCCCTATCTTAACATTTTACAAGGTATTCTATTATGTAGTTTAGATTTTTCTACAGGGTGATGAAAAATCTGTTAATTTTCAAAGACATTGTTTCCCGACAGCGTGTCAGAACGCGCGTTATGTCAGCCTAATTAGACTCAAACAAAGCTCCTGGGCCCGATGACGTACCTGTTATCATACTTAACAAATGCGCCACTGAGCTGTCATCTGTATTCTGTCAACTTTTCAATCTGTCTTATAAAAAGGGAATATTTCCTTCCTGCTGGAAACGTGCACGGGTCCAGCCTATTCCTAAGAAAGGCAAAAAGACCTTAGCAAATAACTACCGACCAGTGGCACTGCCTTCAGTAATATCCAATATTATGGAGAAAGCTATTAACCAACATCTTTTAAAATACTTGGAAGGAGCTAATATAATCAGCGATCACCAATACGGATTCTACAAACAGAGGTCAACTGGTGACCTCCTCACCTACGTCACCGAGTTCTGGAATAGCGCAATCGAGCGCCATGGAGAGTCTCGAGGAGTTGCGCTTGATATTTCTAGAGCTTTCGACCGTGTCTGGCATGATGGACTGTTGGCAAAACTGCAGGCTTATGGCATGCCCGAGAAATTCTGCTATAAGCTTGCGAGTTATCTCGGTGATCGCTCATTACAGGTAGTAGTCGATAGAGTTCTTTCTGAGACCTTTTCCATCAATGCCGGTGTGCCTCAGGGGTCTAGTTTGTCTCCGACTCTCTTGCTAATATATTTATCAACGACTTGCTTAAAACAACAAAAAATCCAATATACAGTTTTACCGATGACAGTACACTCATATCTTCTTATACCTTAGATGCGCGAACATCTGCCATCGACGCACATACTCGTAGGGAGCAAGAAGTTGCCATACTTAACAATCACATACAAGATATTCTAGCTTGAGGCGATAGAAATCAAGTTCAATTTAATGCTGGAAAAACACAAGCAGCATCTTCTCCAAAAAGGATTTAAAATCAATAATATTATTGATTTTAAATTGCAAATTTTGAAAATTGGGTGAATATTTTGAATGGTCTTTAATTTTTTATCAGTAATTAACTTTTCTAAAAGAGGGTAGATTTATTTTCAGCAATATCAGATCAACATTTTGACAATACAGGGCATTTTAAAATCAGTAATTATCTGGCAGATCTGTAATTAACGTTCTAGCACTCCACCGTAGATTTTGTAGCCTACAACACCTTCACCAAGTGACAACGTCTGCGGTGCACGATACCACTTTTGTCTGTGGGCTCTAATACTATAGAATTATTCGATTAAAATTAAGTGCTATTTATGTAGCTAAATGTATATTTGAACTTCAAAAGCTTCAAATATTTCGAGGATTACATGTCATAGGCCCGTATTCATCAATAAATATAACCCCTGGGGTTATATTTTGGAACATGTCATTGGTTTTTCGTAGCATTCGTAGCATTCGTAGGGTTTGAGCATTAGACCAATCAGCTGTCAGAAAATTCAAAATATATAACCCAAGAGTTATATTTTGAAGTTTGATGAATACGGACAATACAATACAATACAATTAAAATAAAATTAAATGACTAGCCCTTTTTTAAAACAGTAACTTAATAAAGCTAGTACTTGTGGAACTTCTTAGAAGTACTGGAAGTATACTCAGTGGAAGTACTTTACAGATAATATGAGGTTATATTAAGTATAATCTGTATGCAGATATATTTTTTAGGTAAGTAGGTAGGTACTAGGTATCGAAAGAACTATTGTCTTTTATAGGTACCTACTTATAATAATATTATAAACCAGCTTGATCTGATGTGACGGTATACCTGCTAATTCCCCATTATTAAAACGTATTTCTTACCAAGCCAAATCAAATAATAGGTATATACATCTAAGTTAATAAATGATATACTCTCTTCATTATACTCCCACTAAACAAATCGTGCTCTAAGGCAACCAACAAATACCTGTTTACCTGGCCGCAGAATGATATAAAGCATAGCTGCAAGCAACTTTGGTCTTTACAGTGCACTTCCATTTGATCGTCGACGCAGTAAAAACAAGCAAATGACTCACGCTCACAGGTAGAAGCAGAAGGTGAAAAGCCAACAAGTCAACCACACCTGTTGCGGCAAAGATGGCGAGGAATCCTCCGTGACAGTCGTTTAAAATGTCAAGCTTGGTGGTTCTAGAGTTCGAAAATCATGCTAGGGGGTGCAGTGTTGTTGATTGTGTTGTTTTGGGGTGTCGAAGGACAACTTCATGTCAACGGGGAATCGAAATGTGGACAAATAAATTGTGGACTGTATTCTTACTGCCGCGAAACTTACAACAGATGCGAGCCTTGTAGTCGTGTGTGCGATTTAAACTCTAAAAATTATTATCAGAAAGATGAGTGCGAAAGTAAATGCCAAGGTAAGTTAATACAAAAATTTTGTCGGCTCAAAGCTGAAAAATGTAGAAACTAGAAATGTTTCCACATGAAAAGGCGTGTAGAAACTAGAAATGTTGATATCGCTTATCTATCAGTGGGATAAATTCTTCTTTACTTCGACAGCCAAAGGACGCTTAGGTATTACAGAAATGGGAGAATAAATTTGTTTCTGCAAGAAAATTTTCTGAAAGAAACGCTTACTGGTATTTTTATACTACTTACAAAAGTTGTCATATTTTCATAACATATTTAATAAATTGAACATAATACCAAGGACAAAAAATAAAACAGTAATGGTTAGCTGATTATAACATTTATAATTAATTTCGCAATTATAAACTGTATATGCAAGACGTTACTTCTTGTTGATTTTAGAGTGCAAGCATCGACTTACATGGATAAATTGGAAATTAGGTCAATAAAGCTAAGCAGCTGCCCACAATATTTATAATACAATTGTCGCGAAACAGTTAACGAAGTAAAAAAACCAAGGCGATATAATGAGGATAGGCAAACTTTAGCTTTAAAGATATGGATATGAGGCCCCAAATTCGAAAACAATTTTCACAACGCAGTTTTCTTTAATTACCACTTGTAGGATAGATAATGTTAGAACAAATTATTAAATTTATTTGCAGAAGCCTACCTGTTTTTCAACAAGATCTATATTTAGCCAATATGTCTTATTATTCATATAAAGATAAAGAAATAAAGTTATTGTTTACTTATGTACTTAGCAGCGTCTCTATTAATGAAATAACTTTACCATAATAAAAATTTTGCAGAAATTTTGGCGAGGTCTCTGTAACTATGAACAAATGCTGCTTTCTAAGAAAATTTTTTGCTTTAATTTAAAAAAAAGAGGAAACAAAATAAATGCATATTTTTGATAATAAGGAGAATAAGGTAATGATCTGTATGTATTAAAAAGTGATGATTTATTTTATGCACAATGGTCAATATTGAATTATGTTTATGATCAACTTAATCATAGTGACATGACGTGAATTTGAATGCTTTCAACAATCCATAATCTCTCGGTTTATTTTTTTAGCTCTGCTACTTTTTATCGGATTGCTAATTGTTAAGGCCCAGTTACACGGTGCGTGGTTCGGCGAACCACAGAACTGGTGCGTGGTTCGCAGAGACTCGCACTTTAGCGAACCAGGGATGGTCACACAGTTCGTGGCTCGTTTAGTATTTTTTCGCAATCGGTTCGCCGAGACAATATGGAACCCAGTTTGTTTTATTGAAAGCAATAGGAGCGCTCTCCCAACTGTCAAGTCAATTATCAATGTACACGTAACCACCGATCATGTCTGCTCGGAGAAAATTTCCAGGGACCACGGCAAAAGTGCCCGGAATCAATTACGATTATACCATTAAAAAGCAGTATACGAAGACTTGCTATCAATTTCCTAACTAAGATCACTTTTAAATTCCGCCGCATGCAATAAAAGACACAAATTGTCATAAAATAAATTGCAAAACTGATCATTGGTTCGGGATATGGCGAACCAGCACGAACCGACGACAAACCTACACGAACCTATCGGTTCGCCCGCTTTGTTCTGTGCAAATTTACCGACTCCCGATGGATACGGCGAACCATACACCACGAACTGCGAGCCCATAGCGAGCCACCTATGTCACACGGTGCGTGGTTCGCGGCTCTTCGAGACAGGTTCGCCGAACCACGGACCGTGTAACCGGGCCTTAACACTACAGATAACTTGGTAACACTATACCGCATAAGACTGTGAAAATCCTTGCAACAGCAATAATTAATATGTACGAAGATAACGACGAAGAGATTAGATAAATACTCAACAAAGTGTCAAATATTTATAATTGACTTGACTGTTCGTGAATGGCTGAAAGAATATAGAGACTAAATTGTATATATTATGATACACCTAAATTTTTTGTACCTACGTTATCATCCAATAAGTCAAATCATAAATTTATTTGATAAATAGTTGCTATATGACTCATTCAAATGTGATAGAACTTTGATATGCTGTTGTAATATTTCTGTGATATTAAGCTCCACAAAAAGCTGCATTGTCAATAACGGCATCCTGAGATTCCGAGATGTGCGGAAATCTTTAAAATCAAAATTTGCTCTTTTTTATTTAGGTATTATCTCGGGTATTATTATAGATTATTAGATAATCATTAAGATTTAAATTTACTTGATTTAAAGACAATGCGATAAAAATTTTGCATCTAATTAGATATCCTGGCAGATTAAAGATCGTTTACCTCAAGTTTCAATCAATTAAGCAAGAACGTGGAATTGAATAATTCCAACAATAATTAGCAGTGACGGAAGAGAGGGCGGCAGGGGCGGGTCGCCCCGGGTCCCGCATCTCAGGGTGGGCTGATTTTAGAAGAAATAATATAAATACAGGGTCTCCCAGCTTATTCGAAGCGGTCTCTGTAGGCCTAACGATGAACTTTTTCAAACAGCTTTTTGAAAATTCAAGTAAAGAATCACAATGGCCATAATTTAAAATTATTTTGGAGTATACAGCATGTCCCATATGAGAGTGGCATATCAATGTTATGTTTTTTTAAATGAAATGCTCCTATGTTATTGCATTTTTAGATTGTCTGAGAAGAGAAAATAAGGTTGGTTTTCACAGTTGGTGTTTAAATTTAGACGTTTGTCAGTTATAAACAAGTGAAAATTGTCATTTTTGAAGTTGAAGATCAACGAAAACGGCTCAAGATAGAGAAAAACGGCTTACATGTCCCTATTTTAACTTTTCATGTACTATCCTATGGTATAGAAACATTTGTACTTTCTTTCTTTTGTTTTTTTTTGCCGACGCGTGGAGAAATCTAAGAATTTTTCAAATTTTTTATCACCCTGTACAAACATTTCATCTACATCATAGGATAGTACATGAAAAGTTAAAATAGGTACATGTAAGCCGTTTTTCTCTTTCTTATGCCGTTTTCGTTGTACAGGGTCTTGAACTTGAAAAATGACGATTTTCACTTGTTTATAACTCAAAAACTTCTGAATTTAAACACCAACTGTAAAAGCCAATCTTATTTTCTCTTCTCAGACAATCTAAAAATGCAATAACATAGGAGCATTCCATTTAAAAAAAAACATAACTTTGATATGCCACTCTCATATGGGTCACTCTGTATACTTCAAAATAATTTTAAATAATGGCCATTGTTATTCTGTACTTGAATTTGCAATTTTTTTTTGAAAAACAATAATGCTTTCTGAACGACACACTTGCCCTAACGGTATGGCGAAGACAGAGACATCGATGTTTCAATGGTTATTTCCATCTCATCAGTCTGTCACATCACCACCAGTAGCGAAGTGTACCGGTCAGAAAGTAAATCAAAGCATATCAGCAAATGATTTGTCGGAAACATAGTGACTTGCAAGGCAAATGCCATCTGACGACTGAAAAGTATACAATAACTTTCAATATGTTTTTTAATAATATTAGGTATATCAATTTGTTTCATAAATTTTTTTTGGAAAAAATCCATCGTTTGGCCTACAGAGACCGCTTAGAATAAGCTGGGACACCCTGATAACAACCACGGTGTAATGTATATCTTACACCGTGATAATATGAAATAAATAAACCTTTGTGGTATTTTTTATGACTTCTGATTACTAAAAACACAAAAACGTGCCGGGGCCCCTTGCGGTTTTGATGATTATTCAGAAAGAGGTATTTATTTGGATGTAAAACGTCATAGAATAGATTTAGTTTGTAAATGATTGATTTTATTTATCCGTACTATTTTGATTTCCTAGTCACTAATAGTATAGGTACCGAATTGAATTAGCTTCAGCTGTGAATAAAGGCGGCTACTTTAAAATTACATTTAATTTACGTTTTTTTTTTTGTAATTTTTAATTGTTAAAGTAAATCAATTAAGAAAACAAAATGTAAACTGTTTCCTGTTTTTCTCCAAATTGGATTAACAGGCTTTAAATTGAATCATAGCAACGGATGCAACTTTTCAATATCAACAAAAGGATCTATCCATCATTTCTGTCTAAAACAAGTAGCGCAGCCAATATTTATTTAAGAATAAACCCGTGACTGCCATGATAGAAAAAATCCATCTTCAGAGGTGAATATCTCGAGAAATTGAGTTTTGCGGGCCCATGGAGACTTCTAATCTATTCATCGAATACTACCGATCCCCAACATACCATCAAATTTGACCTGCAGTCAATTTCCATAAGGATTCTCTAAGGTCCTCTACGTTTTCTGAGTAATTTTTCTCGAGGAAGGAACCTCCAGACCGTCCGTTGGACTCTAATGCGTCTTGAAAATATTATTCAGTCTAAATTTTCCATATTATTATTAAATTACCACAATAATTATTATTCATTTATACCTACGTCATCTACTTATCAGTTGTCATACCTTCTTTTCATCACCTAACATAAATAAAGACTGTATGGTACTTATATTAATATAAAAAAAATAAATTCAGCAAAAATAAATAATCTTGTGTGGCACCTGGCACCGTTTGCAACCGGTGGAACAACCGGTGAATAAAAGAACTCGCCCCTACTCGTGATCCGCCACTGAGATTTAGAAATTTTCCAGGCTCTAGCTGATAATATACTTATTATCTAGAATTTGACTTGGAGTGAGCTGTCCCGACCTAAACTGAAAAACCCACATGAATTTCTCCCGATTTCTTTAGATTTCCACCCTTTTCTCTCAGCTAATTCAATTCGAAATAATTTTCATGAAAGTGTATATGGAGGATGAAGACAACCTTTTCGAATCTGGCAAGTAGGTATTTCGCGAATCAAACAGATAGTACTCCAAGGTATTGGTAAAAATTTAAAACGGGTTTAGTTATGGGGGGAAAGAGTTAATGCAGACCAAACGACTGGGCCCTCAAAGACCCTTTTGCCAATCCCATCATTGGCCATGCAATCGATCGCATATTAGATTTTCCAAAAAATGTGCGGGAATAGTCAGGAACGAACCCACGACCTTGGGCTTCTTCGCCCGTCGTCTTTACCACATACTTCACCACGGACTCCATGTAAATTTAATAACATCTATTTTTACTTCAAGTTGAGATTATGAACTGATGTTCTATAAAAAAAAATCGACACCATTTTCGGATAAGAACTTTAATGCAAAACTGGATATCCAAACTTTGAAGAAAAAAAATACTGCATAGAACTTTCGAATATCGTTAAAAAGAAATGCTGTTATACGTTTTATAGATGGTCTAGGAAAACTGGATTCTGAAGCCTGTGGTTAATCAGGTACACTCGAGGGTTATACCTATAACATTACGCCAATCGATGAGTCTTCACAATCACCTGACTAAATTTTAATTATACCTACTAATCACTGACGTCACACCAATCGATGAGCCTTCATAATCACATGGCTAAATTTCAATTTGCACCATGTTTTAATTCGCTGTAAAATCTTATAATTTTAAGGTGAATTTCCTTCTTGCACTTGAATATTTTCTAAAGCGGTAAATTAAATAATATACATATAGGTACAGTGTGTCTACGTAAGTTCTAGTCATATGGAAAATTTTTGTATTATCCATTTTAGGAAAAAAAATCTCCAAGAAAAGTTGCAAAAGTTCCAGCACTCGAAAGTATTTTGGTCTTCGAAAATTTGCCGCCGTAGGCTATAGCCTACCTAGCCTAATCGGAAATCCGCCACTGGCGAGAATAGTCTAGGTTTGAATATAAAATCATAACCACTAGATTTACTTTTAGAATACAAATAATTGAGCCGATCATTGTATTGATCGGTGTAAAAGAGTGAAGGAAGACTAATTCTCAAAACTAAACTGAAATGAGGAAAACAATAATTAATGTATCAAAAAAACTAAAAATAAAAATGTAACTGCAAGCTATTTTATTTTAGTAGGTATTTTTATAGTGTTGAATAATAACAAAAAAAAAAGAATACCTACTAATAAAAAAAAAAAATATCGAATTGCTACGACTATTAAAATCTGCAGCAGAAGAAGGAAATATTTTAAGGTTAAAATTTATGCTTAACATGTTTTGGATAGAGCTTCACTATAGATACAGACAAACAAAAAGAGTTTATTGTCCCTATTTTAGCAAGAGTTGCAGCATAGAATAAATGTGCATTTCAATATACTAAAATGCTAATAGTATCCTGTTGCTGAAACAATAATTACGAAACTTATCTGCATGACTCCAAGGTATTAAAAGCATGTTTATTACCCATTAAAATTCCATTGTTAATACAGTTAATACATTTGTCAAGTGATTATTATTCAGGTAGGGTTATTATTAGAAACTATATGATTTGAGTTGGCTGCAGTTAAAAACCTATTTGTTAACTGCGTGTAACGTGCAAAGGATGTCTGGTGTCCTATATTAAAATTTCACAACAATTCTTAACCCACAGAAATCTATAACCTACCTAAACAGGGTGTTTCAGCTTTGAATTTTTTTAATTCGAATGAATAGCTTTTGATCACTTATTTGTAAGTCTACAAAAAATAATTTATTAATTTTCAACAATAAAAAAGGTGAATAAACTAAAGAAATTTGATTTTTCAGTTTTTTCAGGATATTTCAGCAACGACTGAAAATATCCAGATTCAAATTAAGCATAAAATATCGCAGCTTTGTCCCAATTTAACTGAGTCCATATCTCTTCTAGCTTACGAGATCCCAATGAGGATGAGGCAGGTAGAATTTGACTCACCCTTTCTGTTATTTTCAAAAAACATACTTTAACTGTGCGTATAGTTTTTTTTTTTTGTTGAAATACTGGTCCAACACTATGGCCTTCCATTTATAATGAAAAATATATGGGATCGTGTGAAAATTACACATAAAAAAACTCTTAAAATAAATAATAAAAATAATTTTTTAAAATCAGATGTGTAAATTGTTGGAGGTTAATGAAAAAAATTGCTTTCTATACAATAATGCATGTTACGGTTAATTTAACTCGCCTGTATAATAATAGGCAGCTATATTTGCAATCAATTTCCACAAGCTGTAATAGGTATAACCGAGGGTATTACCTACCTAAAATGTTTCTCGTCATCTTCGTTAAAATAATTCATTCAACTAGGAATAATTCCAGGTATCAAATACATATGAAAAGTATTACTTTTGTGCCTGTTGAAATGAATGCATGGAAATTTATGATTCCGCATTGATTACATATAACATAAACAGTTTCAAAATTTTGATTGTGTTTATTTTTTGTATTTTTTTTTAAGATTTATTTCAAATTTTATTTCTTTATATTTCTTTATTTATAATAATATATTTCTTTAAAAAATAATATAAATCTAAACTTGAGAAAGAAATAAAGAGAACAATTATTGTTAAAATTTGTCCTACTATAACAGAATTATTTTTACTCACAACAATGATTTTATGAAAGCCTATAATTGCTAAAATGAGACACTTCAATTTAATTTATGTCAGGATAATATTAAACTTTTTAATTCAATTTTAAAAATTTTTCAATTCATAATCAATCTTCCGCGGCATTATACCGAGCAACGCTACTATGCAATCTGACCCGTAAACTTTTCATTTTCTGAAAAGAGGTGATGGATGTTGTAGTTAGGTTGTGAATACTTCACATAAAAGGACACAGAAAATGCTTTCAAAGAAGTTTTTATTACGAAAGGTCGATACTTTGGATCCTATAAAAGTTTATAGTTCAACATTTCACTATTGCTTTTTGATAGCCAGTCGTCTGTCAGAATTATCCAGTACTAACTACCACCCTATATGAGATGAATTTCTTTCGAGGTTTCTTTACCCCCTTATTGAATTTTTCTTATATCTCTGTACTTTATGCTTCAGAATTGTATACCTATAACAGAAGTACTTAGGTACGACGAAATAAAGAAACCTCAATTTTGATACCTGTGATGTATACAGGGTGATCAGTAACTCGCGCACTCCGAATACAGGGCGATATAGAGCCCATCAAAATTAAGGATATTCTGCAAAAAAAATTTAATCCAACGCTAGGTTTTCAAGTTACAGAATTTCCCTCATCCGAGTTTAAAGGTAATTTGTTCAATAATCGTGATAAAAATTAATGAAAAATTCAGGTTACTGTAATGTCTGGAACGGATACCATATAATTCATCAATTTTTCTCTTTATCAAAACCTCTTTACAGAGGAATTGAGAATGTTGGAAATTGATACCATACCTAAATCTGAACGAAATTTGAAGTTTGGCAACCGCCTAAACTCAACTTAGAGTATAAAATATTCAAATGCCTTCGTTGTTATGAAAATAAAAATAATAACAATACCATCTAACCCGAACTTATTCATATATTCAGTGCAATGTTGTCACTTTAATTTTTACAAAAATGGTCATATCTTTGGAAGAAAAGAACTTACAACACTGCAGTAAGAAAATTTACCACTCCTAAAAAGTGAAGTTTACCGCAGCATGCTCTGAGTGCGCGAGTTACTGATCACCCTGTATTTGGAATTATACCAAAATTATAAAATAAAAGTAGGTTGAAATTTGTTCAGCGATTGGTGATACCGTTGAGTACATAAACACGTTTGACGTAATCAGGGCTATTATTAACATTATAAGATTACTAAAAAAAATGAAGTCGGAAAGTGTTGAGCTGGTTTCTCTTGTAATGATTATATTGTATACCTGTACATACTTTTAGGGAAAGTGGTGAATAAATCTGCTAGCAACATGCAACCTTGTATCGGACTAGGCTTTATAATACCTAAAGGTAAAAATGGTCAAAAAGAGGTTTCTCAAGTTGGTGGCGCAATATTGTAGTAGACTAATATTTTTAATGGATAATTTGAGACTAATAATTAAATTCAAATCTAATCAAGCGCCGTGGTACGAAATTAAATACCTACTCACATTAGTTGTCGAAAACTGCAAAAAATTTATTCTGTCCTTATAGTAGGAATAGACCATCGTTTTCAAACTCCTATACATGACCATCATTTTCAAAATCCCACACGCCCAGCATTAAAGGTTTTATTAAAAATTATTTAAGTTAGTTTTCGAATTAAAGATTTTACATTTTCTGATTTTTCAAAACAAAACCCAAAGGTCTTTAGCTCTAACTAGCTTCAATAAAATTTTAAAATCTAGTAATGGTTTGTATATTTGCGTAGAGGATGTTCAGAAAGACTGTTAATCAAAAACAAAAATTTGACGGCCCCGTTACCGAGATATGAAGTTACCTTTTTCTAAAATTTAAATGGACATAACAGTCAAATTAAAACGCGTTTGTGTTTGTATCTTTATTTGTTATTATTGGCAACGGAACTGCAGACGTGACGTTCAAATTTTACCTATTCCTGGAGTCCAATAAAATTTATCATTGTGGCATCGTTGTTCAAGTTTCGGAAACTAAAATAGATTACTGAAAATGAACCCCGAAATGCGTATTCAAAAAAGGGAATGCATATACCTACTGGGTTTAATTATTGTCTAACGCTAGTCCATGTTTTTCAAAAAGTTTGAACTTTGTCCACCTTTTTCAAATAATTATTAAAAAAAAATTTAAGTCTACTAGATTTACGCCCGGCACACCTAAACAAGAAATACACTTTGAGCCGCAGTTCTATTTATTGCCCAAGAATACGAGTATAGTCCAAGTTGTTTGTACAAGGTTTAATTTTGTTTGTCCACTCCTCCACTCCTTATGAAAAAAAAGTTGTTGCCAATGTCCGATGGGTAAAAGAACCAGCTATAAAAATGAAAAAAAAAAACGAATTTTTTTCAAAAAATTGGTCTGCTGAAATGAGAAATTCTTTGTTAAATGTTCTGTTTCGTATCTCAAGGATTACGAGAGTATTGTTTAGACAGTAGGGTTTCTTTACCCTACTGTATATTTCAGCATAATTCTAAAAATTGAAAGGATAACAAATCATAACAAAATTTCTTTTCCACCTTAGAGAAAATGTTTATTTAGAAATTAGTATTTTTCATCCAAAAGAAATAGTATAGTAACCGTAATTTACAGTTGAAAAAATATACAGGATGTACCTACCTACGACGATAATTTCTATAACCAAAGAGACGAAAATATCACGTTAAAACCTAATAAACAAAAAGAAACATTATCAATATTAATGAAAACCTTTGTAACAAAATATTGCCTCACAGGCAATGAATGTATGACTCTATAATAATTATTAAAGAATTAAATTGTTTAAAAGTGAAGTTCTAAATTATAAATTAAAATTGTCGCTAAAATTCGATTAGAACTTCGTTTAGATGAAGTTAAAAATTTTATTGAAATTATTTTTTAATTGCTCTTGATTTAGATTTAATTAGGTACAATCATTAATTACTTCTATAATTGCTTGGTAGGACTTACAGACGAAAGGCTTGTTAAATGTATTTGAAGCAGTTGATATTAGCACAGGTAATTCCTGCAAGCTTAACTACGTTAAATAAGGCCCTGGTAGGAGAGTAATGTTTACCTTCGCCTTAACGCTATCCTGCCAATCTATTATTATTGTCAAGGTAAAAGGATTATAAGGATTAGGTACCCCTAATTTACCAACATAGCTCAAAATAGACTTTACCTGGAGCTTTGAACTTATTATAGCGCTTAGTATAAATTGGAAACAAAATGCCTTCCAAAGGTAGTCTAATAATTAGGGTTTACATCTTCATTCAATTGAGAAATAAATATGCCAGCTTTCTAAGGAATATCTAAGTACTTATTATAATGCATAATTCGTGAAGTTAGAAACCCAAAAGCATTGTTATTGTTGTTGTAATTCCAGAAAGTTGGGCAACATCCCTGGTACTAACCGTTATTAATTATTATTAGTCTGCCTGAGGCAGTTTAACGAAGCTTATTACATTCTGAAAATAATTATTATTTGCTAATAATAGGACACGAACAATTAAATTTATTCAGTTATGCATATCCAAATTATTTATAAAACTGATTTAATTCGCTGCAGGGTATAATAAATATTTTAAAACAAATTACCATCAAATTAATTTTGTAGGTTTAAATTCTAAAACCTATTACGATAATTATGAGGTTAAAATGTTATTTCCAAAACAATACCACGAAGATAATTTTTGTTGCAAGAGATTTGTTGCTCTATTGAGTGTAAATTTTATAAATAAACAATTATTATTATTGAATATTACAGGTTATGCTAATTTTATTAATACTATATACGGCGTTTTAACTTCCGCTTATAACCACAAATTGATGAATCATCACGACTTTGTAGTGATGGTTGTTGAACATAATAAATGACTACTATTTTTTTATACGAGTATGCGAGTAATTTCCAGTAAGTATTAGAAGATTCAAATTACCAATGAATGTCTACTATATGTATAGAAAATTATCCTTTCATTAACTATGACTTTAAGATTAGGCAGGTATTCTCCGTTGAAAGAAAAATTGATGATTATGTGTATCTGGGTGGCGTGAACAAAACCTATATGAAAAGCTTGGAAATACTACAGCATAGAATTTTGAAAATATTACTAAATAAAGATATAATTTACCCTTCGGACCAGTTATATAGAGAGTCAGGCATCTTGGAAATACGAGCATTATATTTCAGAGCCATAGTAATTCGACAGATGACAACAAAAGAAAATATAGTGAAAATTGAACATCATTTCACACTTCACCCGATATAACTTCACAGAAAAATCAATACTTCCTAGGGCAACTAAAACAATTGGAACCAGAAACTACACTCTTATTTGGCTCCAAGAATATTTAATATAATTTCCATTGAAACTAAGAGGGCTAACTCTGTTCATAGGGACAAACATTACTTAAAAACATGGATGAGAACTTTGGATATAATGTATACCTATAGCTGAATTGCTGAAACTAGACGACTGATTCCGCACGCCGCTCAGATAATGACCAGGACCAGACAATGATAATGTAATTATAGCATATATAATAATATTATAGCATCCCCTTGTGAATCATTTAATACCCTTTTCTAGTTAATATGAAATGTAAATTTATTTTACTTGTTTTTATAATGTAGGGATTGTATTGCGCACCTAACAAGCTAAACTGCTATAGTGCGCGATACTATTATGTTATATCTTTATTTTTGGCTGTGGTATCTAAATAGTATACAGGGTGCATCATATATATCCTTCTCTAAATTGCTAAATCTCCTAACGCTGACAGATACAGGCTCGGTTAAACAAGTCCAAAGAAGCGCAATTTTGTGGCCATCTCTAATCCGTCGAGATATACAAGATATCTGTAACCGCTCGGACCGCTCCTGAAATATCCTGAAGAAAACTGAAAAATCGAGATTTCTAATTTTTGCCATATCTTTTTTATTATTGGAGATTAATAAATAATTTTTTGAGGGCTTACATAAGTCGGCAAGAGTACCCATCTGACATTTCAAAAATTTTCAAAGCCGAAAGATCCTAGAATTTTCAGTCAACTTTCGTTTTTCTTATGGCCACCATATTGTTTTTTTTTGTCGTTAGGTATAAAAATAATGATAAAAACTAAAAATGTTTAAACTTCAAAAAATAAATTAAAAAATTTTTTATTCTTTTTTCTTTACAAAAAAGACAACTTTTTAGACCGAATTTCATAGATAAATTAAAAACCATGAGGCGTATTTTACAAAAAATGTTGACTGTTTCGACGATTTTTTTAGGTTTTTCTTTGAAAAAAGAATTCAAGTTTAAAAATTTTTTTTTGAAGTATGTATATTAATTTTTGGTTTCCATTATTTTTTTAATATCAAACGACATAAAAATAAAATGGCGGCCATAAGAAAAACGAAAGTTGACTGTGAAAACTCTTGGATCTAGTCGGCCTTGAAAATTGTAATGACTTTATGTAAAATTCAAGAATGCTAATTATTTGTTTATTTGTTTGGATATTTGCTTTTTACTTTTGTTATGAATGTATTTTTATTCATTAATTAGTGGCAAACAAACATTATTATTATTATTATTATTATTATTATCTATGGACTTATTTTATGTCACGATAATATCATGAAATAAAATAAGTCCATAAAATTAAAATAAAAACTATGAAAATTCGGAGTATTATTATGAATTTCTAAAATAACTGTAAGATCCTTATTACTCTGACATTTCCAATAAAATTTAGTAGGTACAGTACCGTTTTGAGGGCTGGTGAATCCCGTGGCGAGTTTTTTTCTAAAAAAAATCGCTAATATGAATTTTTGAGATGTTACAAGTAAACACTGATCTAGTTGGCCTTGGATTTTGTAGGAATGAGACGCTTTTTGCTCCCAGAATATAGTTTATCAAGCTCTATGATTTAGAAGAAATAGGTACTTTTGAAATCGCACTATAAATTAAGATTCTACAGGGTTTTTCAAGGACAAATGGGCCACACTGTATGTAACAACTATCTCCCCTCTAGAAAAAAATTAACAGAACATCGAATATCGCAGGGATATTATTAAAACTATAAATTTAATCTAATTACTGGTTTAGGTATCCGTTTTGACCTTCGCAGCACAAGTTCATCTCTAGGTTCAACACTGCCCTTAACCGCCTTAACCGCCCTTTGAACTCAGCAGAGGTGTAGAATGAGCAGCAGCATCCGAATTTGCCGCAGACAAAGACAAATTCTCAATTTGATCACGAACTGGAGCCGTATACGTTACGTAGCAGGTGCCTCCCCAATCATTGGAGTATCAATCTGTTCCCTATTGTCGAATTCAAACTCTACTTCGGGTGAAATATTTTCCCCTATCCATTTATGATTATTATGATTATAAATTTAATCCCTAATAATTATTACGCGATCACCCACATCTAAGTTACGAATATTTTGATCTGCTAATTCTGACATTTCTGGTTTCAATAAATCAATTTTTGTTCTTATTTCTCTATTAAGGAAGAGCAGTGAGGGGGAAATTCATGTTGAACTATGTGGCGACTTTCTATAGTTCATTAAAATATTTTGAATTTCATCCTGTAAGGTTTCCTTAGTGCATCTTATTTTCCGCACTGCATTTTTAATAGTTTGTACATACCGTTCTACCTGGCCGTTGGTAGCCGGATTATAGGGTGCTGAAAATTTATGAGTTATTCCATTGCTCTTTAAAAATGATTCAAACTCATATGATGTAAACTGTGTTTGTAAAAACTGGGTCAAATCTTTTTATCAGCTTTTAAATTTCAAAGTGAACAAAATTTCGCATCGCATTAATTTCAGGTCTTCAACAGGAATCTGCAGTTTCATCTCCCCATCCAATTTCTCCCAATTAATGCTTCGCACTTATCCGAAACTATATGAAGTGGCAGCATTCTCTGTATTTCACCCGACCTAACAAGTACTTCTGTCACCCCTATGACGTGAATAGAACGCTGGCAATATGACTTTAATTTAATTTCAGATCTTTTGATCTCTGCATTTGGAAATAATCCCTCAAATTGTTTAGCACCCTATAGAGAGACAGCTGCACCGCTATCTAGCTCCATTTCTACCGGAACTTCATTTAAAAATACTTTTAACATGAACTAGTGTCTGCATGCATATCCAGTTAATTTACCTTTTCCTTCATATCCGTATTCTTTCTCATACAAGAAATTTTCAAATGACCTTTTGTGCCACAAAAGTTACAAATGACATCCTTCTTATCACATACATTTGTTTGCCATATGGCTTGAAGAACCGCATCTGAAACTAGATTTTTGATTATCTCGTTGATTTTTAGTATAATTTACTGTTTTATTATTTGTGAATTTCTTATTCTTGCCCTTCACTGAAACAGTACACAATCAGAGCGATTATGTAGTAGATCTGCATCTTTTGCTGAAAGTTCCATGCTCATGGCAATTTCCATGCAGTGCCTTATCGAAGGTGAGGTTTTGGGTTTCCAGCAATCTGCTCTGTATCTTCTCACTCCTGAGCCCAAAAACTAATTGGTTTCGCAACGCAGTCTTCAAGTAATCACCAAATTTACATTTGACCGACAACTTCTGAAGGGCAGCAACAAGGACTCGTATCGGTTCTCCTTCGCCTTGTTTTTGTAAGTGAAAACGGTAATTTTCTGCTATCTCCAAATGATTTGTCATTATAGTTACAAGATCCTTGTACGTCTTTTCATTTGGTTTTGAAGGGGCTAGTTTGTCGCATAATTTATTATATGGTTCGGGACCCATGTAATGTAGAAGTAAAAAATTTGTCGGCCTTCCGGTATGTTGAACAGCTTGAAGGCGTCTTTCAATCTTTCCACCCATCTAGGCCATTGCATCAGATTGTCGAATGATTTAATTGTGGACACATTCTGTATTGTAGTTGTAGAACTCGTAGAAGCATCAGCACCAGCAGTACCACCAGCAGTTATATTTCCTCCCGCCATTTTGTGCAGCACTTGCAAAATTTATGGTAGGTAGGTAGGTAGGTAGATAAGATAATACTTGAAGTTGCACGTATTTATTCAGTTTAATAGAGGTTTTATGGGAAAAAACACTTGAATCATCTAGTATTTGATTCAGAGAGTATAGTCGACTGAATTGTGTACTTATTTTTTTGTAAAATAATTAGCTTCAAACTTGGATTAGAGAAACTCTGTAACTCGAGAACTAACCTTTCGGATTCCATTTTTTTTCTAATTTTAATGTGCGCTATTGTATTCGTAGTGCGCGAGTTTCTGATCGCCCTAGATATCGTTTCCAGGTGAATTTTGGAAAACTACGTTTTCGTGATCTGGGGGTCAGGATCGGTGGACATTATTTGATTTGATGAGTTGTGAAGTCATCTTCAATAGGGTATTTCATTTATTAAGAAATACACTAAAATTAAAGTGATATCTTAACCCCCGCAGTTATAAAAATGCAAGCACAAGACAGAATAGTGGACATTCCCCGGACAATAGTTCAAAAATAGTTATGAAGGAAATTTCATGCAAGTCTCATGGAGGAAACGTTCCAGACGGCTTGTATAGGTTGTTGAATAACAATCCACTAGGAAATTGGAAATGAAGTCATTGCGGTTCCATTTACACCATATCACGCATCAAACAAAAGATGATATTAAATATGTCATTATGCCAGGCATAATGGCATAATAACTAGACGATATGCAACGACAGGTGTTTTAAAACGAGAAGGCTCTTCAACAATAGATTTCTTCTTGTTAAGTGGAATTTGGAAATCGTTTTTCACATTCAGTTAGCTCCGGATAGAGAAAAAATGATTACCACTAGCATCTAATAATACATTATTCAACAAGCGCATCATGATAGCTATTAGCTATTACCCACGAATATGAAAATTGCACCATGAGCCTCTGGCGAGTATACTGGGTGATTGATTGAAAAGGGACATTAGAAATATAATATGGAGAACGAAGAAAGGAATCGATTTGAAATGTTGGTTACGGTTATAATGACATAATATGTGATTGAATAAAAATATTTTCAAGATGGCGGCACTTCAGCTTATACCGGAAATAAAAAAATCCAACAAGAATGGTTTTTACGGTTGTATTTTAAATTGAGTAGGTTATGAGTTACAAGCAAGTGAAAATCGCACTTTTCCAACGAAAACGGTTCTAGATGTAGGAAAAGGCTTACATGTCCCCATCTTAACTTTTTATGAGGTCAGTATCCCTTTATGTAGTTTAAATTTTTATACAGGGTGATTTATATCTCATACAATCTACTACTTTTAAATTACAACTTTTAAAGTCATTCTCATTGAATTTTTTTAGCCAATTCGAAAATGCAATAAAATATATAGGGCATTAAAAAAACAAACAAATATGGTAGCCATTTCTGGTATAACCGGAAATACCGCCATTTTGAAAATATTTTCATTCAACGAATCATATGCCGTTATGGCCATAACCAAATTTTCAAATCGATTCCTTCCTTCGTTCTCCATATATTTCTAGTGTCCTGTGTCGATCAATCACCCTGTATAATATCTGAGAGGGTAATAGTTATGAAGCGTGTGTGTGGAATACTATACTTTATCTACGACAAAATATATTATTTGAATAATGAAAATGGGAGAAAATTTTTTATAGATACTAACAGTAAACTTATTTTGGTAACCGTGTTCTGTCCACAAGTGAGGATTTTCATCATACCTAATGTTCATTATGAAGATTGAATATGCCATCTTGTCCAAAGCCAGCTTATAGTGCTGAACATCCGTGATTCTGGTATCCTTCTATTCGGAAATGCTTCACCATAAGTACTAACGTTTTGCTACAAATGCATTCCCGCTCTACACCATAAATATTAATAATGCATGTCACGTAGATCGACGTTAGTATGAGTAAAATTATTAATTTTGTATTATTATAAATTTAACAAGATATCTTGAATCAAATTGCTATCTGTCAAAATTAAATCCAAAGCAAACGTCTTGTTTCCTAGGCAACATCGCAACTGTTTCCAAAGCATGCTTTGGTATTGTTGCAGAATGATCATAATTTATGGTGATTAATTTTAGTGCATGTAAATTTTTAAAACAGTTTTTCTCGGAAATAGGTCATTTTATCGTGATAGACAAAGAAGACCTTTACTGAATCTTTCTTCATGTTCTTCAACTGTGCATCTTCAAAACTCAGAAAAAAAAACAAGATAAACGTTATAGGCCTTTTTTGAAGGTAAAGAGCAGTTAAGTCTTCTTGATTTCGACGGATTCAAGTCTAATTTGGATCAAGGATGCAAAAGAATATCAGTGGCAAGTGTGTGAAATTTGAATAAAATCCGTACACTAGAAAAAAAATTTAAAAAAAAATATTGATTTAAAAAAACGAACTTTGAAGGCTTATAACTTTTTTACTTGTGAGTTTTCGAAAAAAAATTATAGGTGCTTTTGGCAATATTTTTTTTCAAGTAGAAATCACCCTCTTATTTTTTTGCGCATAATTTCCGGACACTCTGTGTAGGGAACGATACTTTTCTATTTTTTTCTCTAACCATGGACGATCATTCCTTATTACTACTAAGGCACAACATTAACACCTACCTATACGTTTTAGTGTCGTGCCTGATGATTAGTAGTCGTTGATCCTGCCACTAGTCAAGAAACCTATACCGATACGAAATGTCAGTAGCTTTCATATTTTTCCTAAGCATTTTAATAAACAGAAGTCAACTTTTCTAGGGGCTCTTAAACCCGCCGTAAGTAAAACACAAAAAATAGGCATCATGATACATGTGCATGTACAACAAAACTATTATACAACACAACGATTGAATAATAAGGTAATTATTCAATAGTTTATTCAACAGTCAATAGACTGATAATGGATCTGTTTATTGAATAATAGAAGTTGTTAAAAGTTATATGTATATCCGATTTATCAAACAAAGTTTATCAAATTAGTTACCTACGTAATCAACACTAAATATATCTCATGTTAGTACATTATGTATAAACGGGACATCTCCATCCCTTTATTTAAATATTTTACACCTTCAATTGCCAAGCCATTTACAATTTTATATACAGGAATACAGACAATAGAGTGTTCTTCTTTTAACTGACTATAGGGATTTACGCAGAAAAATTTCACTCAGGTTTATCAGAGCACTCTTTCTAAAACGTTTATTAGGGTTAGCGAGAATTCCTATAAAACTAAACAGCAACTTCATTTTGTTGAAGCTCAACCAGATGGGAAACTATCCAATTGGATTTGAAGCTCCTTTCTCATCCAACTTAGTCCGCTAACACCAGACCAGAACACTTCCACCAGAATTTCGTCTGCAGATTATCCCTTATTGCCGTTGAAGGCGCAACTACTTCAATGTAAGTCAAGACTTTAGTTAAACCTCAGACAGCTTTGCAGTGAAATGGAATCTTCGCCTTAAGACTCATCACCGCTGATAAGATCTTACAGTTGTGCTGGTGTCTCCATAAAATATTCAAAGTAGTTGTAGTGGATCTCCTCTAAGCAGCCTAAAACATTTTATGTTTTCCGACTAAAACTTTTAGTTTTAGTGTTAGTTGCGCCATGCCAAGCTATTTTGATTGTAATGATCCAACAAAATATCTTGTTTTGAATAATCCTTTTTTCATAAAAAGGAAATTACAGAAAAATTATTTATAGAGGGAAGATTAATTTGAACTTCTTAATAGCAAAATTAAAAAATATATATTTTTTTAATAACCAAAATGACACATTCTGCAACAAAGTATTTCTTTTTAACAAGAATTTAACAAGTATGCACATAGGTATAAAATAATAAAAACTCCTGCTAATAATAATTTCTTATACTAGAAACAGATTTTACAAGAGGAGGGGAGAAGCTTAACTCACAAGCTCTTAATGAAAAAGTTTAAATTACCCACAACTTTGAGAAAGGACGATTAGAGACCTGCGGATCTCCGAGACTTCATAAATAATAATTCTCATGACATGTAGTTTCACCAACTTTGTGATTTTCCAACCTCAATTTCTTCTTACTCTTTCAAGTGCTCTAAATGATCGGTTTTATATTCTATATTTAGAATTTCCAATAAAATTGTTCATTACTGTGAAAATGTTATCCAGAGAAAATTAATTAAGTAATCGATAAAATGTTTGTCGTTGAGTTTACGAGTTGAGCGCATGTTCAGTTATTGCTAAATTGCATTTCAAACTTTATAATATAACTTTAACTCAACTCCTGCCAGTTAAACCATCCAGGATGATAAAACTGAAATCTGATTATGTTCGAGCGAGATTTGCGTAAAGCACATAATAATAAATTAATAAAAAAATGTAATAAAGAATGAAGGTTGAAAAGTATTCTCTAGATTTCTCCAGTGCTTAGAATACTTTTCATACACATTTCTCCTATTATCATGGCTCACAATGTAACCTCATTTCTTGCTTCGAGTGTGACAATTAGTACACGTTCCTACCCTCTGACTTCGTCTTCAAAAAGTACAAGATATTCTAAATTGGGTTAGTGGAGTGCAGACGTGAGGATCTCAGATCTATCAGTAAAGTTAGTCCTTTTTTGTCACATTATTACTCTATTATTTCAGTATAGACTGTTGCAAAAACTCCGGTTCAAGTCACAAGTCATATTTATAAACTAAAACTTAGTGCGATAAAATTCATCCGGCCAAGAAATGTATAAAATTAATCTAAGTTAAAATGGTAGATTCGAATTTGTTCGTTCTCGGATAGGGCAGTGAAGTTCCCAGGCATAAAATGCTATAAGAATGTCCTTCACTCAGAAAGAAACTTGTCAATCTTCACTATAAGTAAATAAGTATGTAATTATTTGCTAATGTGAGATTTTCTTAGCGGGAGATTCCTATGCTTATACTGGATGAAATGCACATTTTTTAGTTCCAAACAACCGGGTCACCCTACAAACCTATGCCTTTACGTTTACAATCTATCATATGTGCATTCTGAATACAGAAACGTCATAATAGTCAAGCTTCAACTTCAAAAAATACTCTGAACCTAAGTGAGCGGTAGCTGGGTGTCCGAATCTGTCTGTGTCCGTCTGGGTTCGAATTCCAGTCTCGCCTTTGTTGTGTTCGTCTATTCAACTATTTAGATTGCAAACTTGTGTCTGGGTAGAATGAGCTAGTTCTCGAAGCCCAAAATAACTGAAGTGGAGAGACTTTGTCTTTTCTACATAGTCAACACCGATGTTCCCTCCATAGAATAAAAATACTCTGAACCTGATAGGTCAGGTCATTTATGATTGTTATATAAAATAGTCATAAATTTAGTGGTCAAATTGTATCCACGACGGACAGGCTTATAGCAACAGCGTAGAAAAATTCAATCTTCAGAGGTGAATATTTAAAGAAATTGAGCTTTTCTGGGCTTACGCCCATGGAAATTTTTGATCCACTCATCGAATACCTACTTCTGATCCCCAAAGTAACATCGAATTTGACTGGAAGCCAATTTCTATAATTATTATTCTGGGGTGTCTTCTAGGGAAATTAATTTAATCGAAACAATAAATAACCATTAATCTAACATATTGAATACTTCAATGGCAGTTTTTATGATTCATAATAAATCTACCGATGAATTAGGAGAGAAACAAAAAACTATAGTATAAATTATTCCATTTAAGAAAAAGGTATGGAAAAACCTTCGGGATCGTGCTGACCAATAGTAAGTTGAAACAGTTTTTGAACTGGTCATACTCATAGACACGTTACAAATATTGTGACGTCAACGGTGATGAATGAGGAGGCACTGAAAAGTGATTTCGAGATAATAGTAGGTACACTTTTTCGGTCGTGGGATTATTAGACGATGCGTTCATTAATAGCGCAATAATTATCGACACAATTATCGATAGAATTAATTATTTTGTCTAGTTTCAGAAATAATACAAATATTTCGTAATAATTAGTTTTGTTTTGTTACAGAAGATTGTTGAATTCTTAGTTATAGTAGCTTAAAGCCTTAACAATATTGTTATGCCTACCTCTCTGTAATTACGTAATTTCATTTTTTAATTTATTTCAGATTGGCTACTGGATCAACGATATGTAAGAAAAGATGGCCCAGTAAATCCAAACGCAAGCTCTTTTCCGTCTTCTTCAGGTAAGATATCATTTATAATTCCGTACATACAGTGTAGAAAGTTAGTAACGCATAAATTCAATAATTCCGTCAAGTCAATAATAGATATGCGATAAAATTTCCAATCGTATAAAATTTTCAATATGTTATATTAGAAAAAATCGAGTAAAACAGTCTTATTAAAGTTCTAATATTATATTTTTGTTCTATTTCCATTGTGAAAACCGTGTTGTAAAATCATATGGAGAAGTCATAGTATTTGTTTTAAAGGGGGAGCATCGGTCTTCACTATGTAGTTAAGACAAAGTCCCTCCACACCGGTAATATGGGTTTGGAGCCTCTTGCTCATACACCCAGCCTCAAGTATGCCAAATAAATAGTAGAAAGGACAACACAGACACCCAGAGCCTTCACCGAGAATCGAACTCAGTCCGAGAATGAACTCAGTGATTCAGCAGACCGCCCACTGAACCACTCGGCCACCGGTGTGCTCCAGATGTCATAGTAGTAACGATGACTTCGTGGGTCAAACAGATTAAAAATTTGCAGATTTCTCTGAGAGAATCTCTGATGACAGATTGGAAGTTGCATAGTTTCGGTCGTTACATGGCTTTTGCCTTGCAATAAGTCACAATGTTTCCGACAAATCCATATGCTTATGTAGATTAGATTTATTTCTGTTCGGCACACTCCTGGTGGTGGTAATATGTCAGGTTGATGAGCTAGAAATAACCATTAGAGTTGTGTAGTTCAGAAAACGTTATTCTTAGATCAATATGTTCCCTATTTAATGAATTTTTAATATTTTAACTTTCTGACTGTTTTTCTCAATTTTTTACAAATCTAACATTATTAAAAATTAAAAATACTTGGGCTTTACCACAGCCATACGATATTTATTTATTTATAGGCTGAAAATATTTGCTACAGTCAAAATCGCTATACACATTCGATATTTTTTTCTAAAAAGTGCATACCAACGGAATTATTGAATTTACGCGTTACCAACTTTTCATACGATATAATCAGACCTAATGTTTAGTTGTGTTTTTTCAATATGTTTATCAAATAGCAGACAAAGTGTCCCAAAAATAGATGTCAAAAAAGCACTAATATACGAAACTATTTTAGATAACTATAAAGTAGCTCCTTTAAAATTAACTCTTACTAAGTATTTGAAGATCATTACAGCACAGGGTGGTCCATCACTTATGTCCACTCCCGAAAGATAAAAAATTGAAACTTTGAGGATTTGTGTAATAATTATAGGGCCACAGAATGGCATAATAAGTTTCATTAATTTGTTTTTCATTCGGGCACCAGCGATGAAAATGTTTACTACTCATCTGTTCCTCTTTTCAGGTATTAAAAAAATATACAGGTGTCCCAGAATTATTTCCAGGCATGATAGGGGACATCAAGACAGTTGTTTTTTTCTTACAAACATGTGTCCTAAAATGTCTGGTTTTCAAGATACAGGCTGTTAAACTTGAAAAAAATCGTTTGTTTTTTTTTAATTATTATCTCAAAGC
Source organism: Malachius bipustulatus (assembly GCA_910589415.1). NCBI lineage: Eukaryota > Metazoa > Arthropoda > Insecta > Coleoptera > Melyridae > Malachius > Malachius bipustulatus. The sequence continues at coordinate 5,268,057 of OU342631.1, read as the reverse complement.
TCCTGAAATTTAGCCGTGTTGTTCGTTGTGATAAGACCCTACGTTAGGACTAACTAAATGATAATTATGAGTTCCAGTGCCATCCCGGGTGGTAGTCTCAGGAATAATATTGACAAAAATGTACGGCAACTGACTTATTTACAAATTTCATATTTTTTTCTTTTTTTTTGCTAGAAAAGTGCCTCGACATTTTATATTTTTGTTCTGATTATAAACAGCGAAAAGTGCAACTTTTTTGTTTCCTGATGTCTGCATGTTTGAATCTTATTTCGTTTTTGAGAAAAAAATTAAAGCCCCCGTCAATGCATGTCGAAAAATTTATAAAATAAAATAAAAAAATATGATAAATTTTTCGACATGCATTGAAGCGGATTTTTTTTTAAACAAACAAAAGCATACGCAAAAATATTAAGAGACACAAACTTGTACCTTTAGCTGTTTGACAAAAAAAATCTATAATTTGGAAACAAGTCAGTGGCGTACATTTTTTTGGTCAATATTATTCGTGAGACTGCCCCCGGTATGCCACTGGAACTCATAATTATTATCATCTAATCCTCAGGGCCGAAAAAAGCATTTTCTGAGAAGCGGAAAGCAGAAACTTATCGTTGGAAGAACATTTCTGTTAGCCGCTTCTCCGTCAGTGAAAATGTTCCGCCAGACGTAAGTATCTGCTTGCCGTTACTCCGAAATTGATTTTCTAGTAATGTCAGTTACTGCACGTTATTTCGTCCCTGATGTATTAGTCTAACTTAAATTGTTATCACAACGAACAACATTACCAGATTTCACCGAAATCGGCAAAAGATCTTTGAGATAAAAAACCGATTTTTTAAAAAACTTTAACACCCTGTATCTTGAAAACCAGACAATTTAGGACAGATGTTTACGTTTATAGAAAACAAAACCACTTGTTTTAATGTCCCCCATGATGCCTGGAAATTATGAACAATTATTATTGTTGACCCTAGTAGGTAGATTAAAATATCAAGAGAGGATATAAAACGATAATGAATAAACAAAAACTCCAACAAATAATAATAATAATAATAATAATAATAATAAATCTCTTTATTGTACCATTAAATTCAACAATCATTGATTAGTACAATAGCGTTGTAAGCGATGATAATAAAGATGATAAAAGATTAAAGTAACCAGCCAATCAGGTACGCTGAAATCTGAAAATATTTGGTAAATCTTTTTTGTTAAAATATCTGGCAAATTCAAGGGATGGTCAAGCGTGTACTTATGAGAAATATAAAAGAAAAAAATTACCTTCAGTTTAGTTCAGTTTTCTTTTTTGGCCTTTATACTTCTGTGTATTTAGCCTGCTTCAAATTCTTTTCTATTGGTCAGCGATCCTCTGGACTGCACTATGCGCTGAGCTTCCTAAATTTAGTATTATTGTGATGATTCTTAATTTAGTCTAGATTAATTATCGTTCATTTTTTTATGTTTACTCTTTAAATGAACATGAGATTCTGAATCAATATAATATGGTTTATCCAGTATAATTCCGTGTTATACGATTTGCTTTTATTCATACACAAAATTATGTTGTGAATTCATATGGCATTTCCATTTTAGGAGCAAGTATTTAATTTTTTCAACAACATCAAAGTGTTTTTTGATCTGTATAATGCCATTAAAAATTTGTTTGACATCCATATCTGGGACCTATATTTACATAATCACGATACGTCTTTATATGTATATTGGAAAATCAGTATACCTGTATTGTAGAGATATACTCGTAAATATGTTGTCCATCCAATCACTATAGATGACAAGAACAAAATATGTACCTACCTGTCCTTTGCTATAATTGAAAAAAATAACAGGATGAGTACTTTGAAAGGACCAGGAAGCATGTAATGACACTGATCCCTATATCGCTGTAGAGATCAAGCCAAATCAAATATTGCTCCAACAAAGAGAATGTCAATTGTTTAAAAACGTTACTATACAGACTGGCAAAAAAACTACGGGTTTAGAAGTGTTCGTATACAAACCGTTCGAGACAAAACTTCTTCTAAAAATTTTTAGTAAAAATAAACTTATAATGAAGATAAAATATTTGACGAAGTTTAAAAAAATATATTTTGCTACAAGCGTTGATTGAAATAGTCAGGTAACAAGTAAGTATTTTTATAGTCTTTCTATTTTAAACGGAATATCGACTTTTCGCGGTACGTTAGGGTCATAAAAGGATTATCTTGGGTAATGCCATTAGAGTTCAGATTTATCCATATATTTTTATGCAGTTGTTGTCCGATACTGCATTCTTACTTACATCGGAAATTTAACGAGAACTGTTAAAGAAAATAACCAGATCGTAGCTTAAGAGTTTTTTTCTGCGGGATAATACATGAGAAATCAAGAAATTGGCAGATTGCTGTTAGGTACCCATTTTGACCTAATAATTTTAAAATGATACCAAATGTAAGATAAAATAAGTTTGCATATCTTATCATGTAACAATGTTTTTTGGAATTCAGTTTGAATATTAAGTGTAAACAATGTTACTGATTTTCTGCAGCACGTTTTCTGTCATTCATCTGGGTATGACTAAAAAACGGTTGATGTTGCAAAACCGTTACACCTGTCCCTATACCTACTACTAAACTTTCTAGTTTAGTTTTAATTCATGGAAATGAATTACTTATACAGTATGGCAAAAATTCTAATTCTTTAGTCATTTTGTATTAGACTTTTTTATATCCATGAAATAGAGCTCGTAAACTTAGTACATATAGCGACATGTAAATGATTTTGCTGCATCTTCAACTGTTTTCAAATTATACACAGATGAGTCCACAAAAGTTGGAAATCACATTGTACAGTAAATTTCAAGCCGAATTCTGAAAAAACGTGTGGCATGATTATACAAAATCCTTTTATCTTTCATTTAGCATACTATTTCTACCCATTATTGGTCAGAATGGGAAGCACTAATCTGCAAAATTTCTTGTTTCCCATGCCTTATATTCTATGGCCCCAGGCTTGAAAATGGTGACCCGGTATGTAAGTAAGTATGATGAGAAAACAACCATAAAAATATCCCTAGTAAAAATCTGAGCTCCAAAAATATTCAATTTTATTAATCAATTAACAATAAAGTAGTGAAAAAAATGACAAACATAATAATTTTATACAGTATGGAACAGCCAGATAGAATAAATTCATTATTTCGGTTAATATTTGAAGCATTGAAAAAACTTCAAACAGGTAAATTTTTTAATTTAATTTATGTTCTACTGACGCAATACTTTTTTATACAGAGTGTTCCTTGGTTCAGTAATGACGACATTGTCTACTTTTTAAATGGGACATCCTGTATATTTTTGTGTTTTCATATTAAAATAAATGAGAAAATCCAGTAGGAATGATTTTATACAGTTGCAGTTTACATTCAGTAGTACATAATGAGTTATAAGTTATAAGCAAATGAAAGTTGCTATTTTTCATTTTGAAACTTGTGTAGGTACATCGGAAATGGCTCCAAATATTGGAAACCGGCTTACATGTCCCTATCTTAAGTTTTCACATTGTACCCTACTACGTGGTTTAAATTTTAATACAGAGTGATGAAAAATATGTGATTTTCACCTCAGAAAAAAATCAACATGTACTTATAAAGATTTCATTTGCATCATAGGATGATAGTACCTAGATAAAAAGTTAAAATAGGGACATGTAAGCCGTTTTCCGATATTTGGAGCCGTTTCCGACGTACCTGCATTCAAAATAAAAAATAAAATTGCGATTTTAAGTTGTTTAGACCTTATAACCTACTCAATTTAAACTACAATAATTGTGAAACCCATTCCTATACTGTATTTTCTCAGAAAATACAAAAATACAAAAATATACAGGGTGTCCAATTAAAAAAAATACTGAGAGAACACCGTGAATAAAAAAATATTATGTCAATAGAACATAAATTAAATTTTTCTTAATGACCTGTTTCGGTTTTATCAATACTACACTGTAATAATGAATTTATTCCATTTGGCTGTTCTAAACTATATTATGTATTTATAATACCCAGAAAGTTGTTACCATGGAAACATACCTATGAAATCACAAGTCCAATGAAGTTTCAAACAATTTATTGTTTCTGGGATACATATCCGATAGAATTATTCAAGATCTGTATTAATTATTGTTATCTCCCAATTTTCAGAACGATGCCACATTGAAAATTTTTATTTAACTTAAAAAATAGGTAAAATTTGGATGCCTGTAATTCCGTTCCCGATAATAAAAATTTAAAAAAAGCAAACACAATCGTAATAATTGTATAAAATGATGAGTTTTCCCATGAAAGTGGTTTAAATTTGACTGCCGTGTTGATTCAAATTCTTGAAAAAGGAGAGCTGAGGAAACAATTTTTGTTTTAAATTTACAAGCTTAAACCGTGTCCGCCATTTCAGGGTCGCCCTGTATCTGAGCAATAAAAACTGCAAACTGTTTTATAAATTCATATTGAGAAAACGTGAGTACACCAAACCGATAATAGGTGTGAATGATCCAGTGAATACTTCTTCCATAGGGAAATCCCGATGAAGCCCATAAACTTTTTTCTATTGTACAGGTGTCCCGTGACTCGATCTCCCGTGGTCACAGCTTAAGAGCATATTCTTTGGATAATTTCATTAATCGAAAGGGCTATACACTTTCGTTCAAAACTCAAAAGTTATGAAGATATGGTCACTTATAAATTCAACGCGGGTAAAGTAAAGATATTGTTGAATAATAAAGTTATGTAGTTTTTTAGTGATAACACAAAAGTATATAGGGAACTTTAGACTTAAAATTGTCCACATAATATGCTCCTAAGCCACAGAATAGACTAATTTATTCTGTGCCTAAGGTATGACCACCAAGTCACGGGACACCCTTTATAACAAGTTTAGTAATTATCAATAAATTTATTCACTTGCATTGAGACTATAGTATTAGAGCAATAATAATACTTCCCTGCTGCTTTTTACCTGCTCCGTCATTTTCAAGCTATATACAGTCCAGTTATTATAGGAAGGCGAATAAGTTCTTACTGCGCAGAAAGGGTGCTTGCCGTCTCCGACTTCATAATTATTTATTGATCAATAACAACAATGTTAGTCGGTGTCCACGTTACAAAAACAACCAACCAGATAAGGCTGATGAGAGTATATCTCCTCCGTTCATTTGACATGTGAATGCTTAGTGGCGATGAACAATGCTCGCAAGATGCGCAATTCACGCCTAGCCTTCGCCTTCTTATAAAAATTGGACAGTACTAAGGTTTCGTTGTAGGGCCAGTGCAGAAAGGCGTGACCAATATCTAGACGACGAAAGCGTTGTGACTAGCGCTCTTTGACTTAACAGTAGTTCGTCGAGCAGCAGCACGTACACATTATATATTATCCTAGTTGCTAGCGTTTAAAATAATTGCTTTGTATGCACCCACCAGCAAAATTTGTTAAGCTGGTGGGTGCATGAATAATCGTCGAAAATCCAAAAACAAAATTTTATAATTTCCCAGCACAGTATGTGAGCGATTTTTCAGGTCGCAGTCAAATTAATGATTTACATAAAAATTTATGATAAGTAATAATTACATTCAAAAATTATTATTATTACTCAGAGTATTTATTCGCTTTAATGTTATAATTATTTTTGAGGAATGATCCTTACAATTACTATTATAATAAACCCTAAAAGCACTTGATGATATCACTAATTTTGTCATTTACTTTTTACAAATTCATTTAAACTTATAGGTACTGTTCAATTTTTATAAGAAGACGAAAGGCTAAGCGTGAACTACCCATCTTGCGAGCTCTTAACTGTTCCACCGTATCAGACTAGAAGTTACATCAGTAACGCAGTGCACATAATACTAAATATGTTAAATGAAAAAAAAACTTGCGAATAGGCACATGCACAAACCGAAAAAAGGAATTATTAACTAACCAGACTAGGTATACAGTCTCCATGCGTTTTATAACAGAGTCCCTGCGTGAGTGCTGGGGAGTATGGCTTGCTAATTTTCTGTTGTTCCTTTATGTCTCAATTTTTACTTGCCAAAAAGTTCTGGCTAATTGGTCTCCGCCAAAGCCATATACGTTAAATAAAAATAAAAAAAGTACGTACTTAAGTAGATATTTCAAATAAAAGCGATATTGTTGATATTGGACAACAAAAATGTATGGATTCGGAGGCGTATCTACGCACTAACCAATTCTCGACAAACTCTCGCCCTTCTATAAAATTTATACTGTACCTATTACATCATTGTAATGGACAATGAAAAATGAAAGAATATCATTCTTTTTCATGGAAACAACTGCAAAATTATTATTATTTCGTTGAAAAATAATAGGCGAATACTTATTATTATTCACATCGATTCCGCATGTTAAAGATGCGCTGCGCGAAGACTAATTATTTTCCGATACCTTCCTGTGGAAATACCTATTGCCACTAACCGCTGCTTTTGGTGGCGCCACTCGTCGCGTTGCACGGTCCCTACACGGAGTACAATAATTAGTTTGAAAGTGCTTTCTGGCCCTTTAACATATGAAAAATCAATTACGCCTACAATCGCTTCGTTTAAAGAGATTTCATTTCGATTTTTTTAATTGCACGTAACTGACTTAATTTAGGTAATTAAACTTTGGGTAAAAATGTTCATTAAAGGCTGATTAAATGTCCCGATTAAAAAGTTTAGATTCCGTGCGGTTTTTCAAAAATGATTGTTCTTCTAGCTTGAACTTAAGTGAGCAGAACATCGCAATTCGATTTGCTCAGTAATTGAAGGCTCATTAATGATGAAGAAAACATTAATGATGGGTTTTTTTAAGCACCGCGAATTTTTTCAAGAATTACTGTTCTGCTAGCTTGATTACAACAGCTATTTTTGAAAGAATGCTTGCACGGAGCCGAAAATGTTTCACTAGGGCATTTAATTACGATTTAATTAACCATTGATTACTGTGCAAAGGGAATTGCGACTTTTGTTGTTGAAAAACCGACTTTTTAGCACATGTTTTGCTCATTCAAGTTTAAAAGCTAGCATATAACAGTCACAGTAATTTTTGAAAAATGCTCTGAGTCGAAAATTTCCAATTAGAGAATTTAAGTTGCCTTTAATTAGTCATTAATTAGTTTGGAAGTGGAGTTGCGATTTGAGCGCATATTTCGCTATAACAGTTATTTTTTCAAAAATGCACTTAGCCCAAAATTTTTAATCAGGGGATTTAACTAATTTGTATAGCGAGCTTCTAATTGTCCATGTATCAATTTTTGATTCTCGTGTGCTCTTCCCACTAAGGTGATAGATTATAGTATTAGTACACACACATCATTGCAATTAATTTCTGTTATGAAATATTTACAAATCTAAATTTACAATCTTAAAAGGGCTAGAACATCAATTAAACAAATTTTCGTTTGAATGAATGTAGCTAGAATGAAGAGAATTAACCATTAACGTATTTCTACAACAGGTTACCTTGGTTACGTGTTTAACAGACACAAACAATAGATACCGTGTCGGTTGCTGGAAATTGATCCCGCATTTTTGTTTTAAGTAGATATGTGATAGAAACTTTGCGACATATTGCCAAGGTATTAGATATTACGTGCAGCTAAATTCGGACTGAAAATATGTAATTTTGACAACTTCTAACAAAGAAGATCGATCCCCTGGTTCTTGATCCAAATTTAAATGCACGTCATACCTTATACCTTTACCTTAAACAGTATTTAAAATAAGTGAATTGATAAAAGTTTGGTGCAGGTGATGATATGATTCAATTTTTTTTTTCAAATATTAGCTTTACAATCCTGGAAGGTAAATTATTATAATAAAATGCATTTTTCCTTTTACAGGCGATGTTGACAGACTTTCAAGGATAGTAACAGCATTAATAGTACTGACTTGCATAGTCATAGTGATCCAAATAGGAATAATTACTTGTATGGTTTTCCAATGCAAAAAAGGCAACAAATTTAACGTTTCATCGTTACGAGATAAAATATTTGCTAAGGTAAGCTTCAAGTTTCGTCCTAATTTAATTTTAACTGACTAACTTAATGTCTGTGCTCGTATTTACATAGGATGGCGTTTAACTTGTTAAATTTTTATCCTGATATCTGATCGGATAAAAACTCCGAGGGGTGGCGATAAAGTCAATTTTAGATATCAATCAGATATTCAGATACAAACTTTAACAAGTCAGATGTCACTCCAATTTATTTGTGAATACAGACATCAATCTTTTCAAATTTGTCACAGTCAAATGCATGATATCTCATACTTCTATTTTTATATTATTTTCCCTTGACTTTTGAATCGTCCAGTTCATCAACTTCCCATTAATATACATATCTTTCTGCTTTATTAAATCAATTAAATTAAATAAAAAAAGGCCACTGACACTCATCTGGGCTAATAGAATAAATATAATAAAAATGGTTTAAAAAGGAAGTTTTCTCGCCCTAGAATGGAATATTCTAATATTTCGTCTTTAAGAGTTGCTTTTCTGGCTCTATTATGTCTCTCTTGTTGACTGCTTGATTGAATAAATATCATTTTGTCGATGGAGTAGAATGATGCAGTTCCTATTCTTTTACGGTAAATTTTCATTGAGAAAACTAGCTTTGTTCGATTTTTTTATTCCTCTATAGAAAAAAAAGTTTTTCATAATGGAGTTGTTTCTCTAATCGATGTTTAAAAAAATTATTTATTGTTGCTCTTTCAATCAGCATAATTTCGAAGCTAAACTACAAAAATATGAATGGTACAGATAAACTTTCGTCCTATCTGCAAACTGTATTTGTAATAAGATTGACGAGACGCCACCTTTATTTTTTTACAAATTTTCTCAGGGCAGTGATAATAGTTTTGTTTTTCTTTAATTAACTCCAATCAAAAAAAAAAGGTCATCGAATAGAATCTAACGAAAGCTAATCTAGAACGCTCATGGAAATTTATAGAATTTTCGCATCGTGCGAGTCCATTAGAAATACATCTGGGATATTTGAACGGATTCGAGGATCAATGAGAAGGAAACTGGAGTCATGTGTCATGGTAGAAGGTGGTCAGTTTCAACAACTATTATAATTTTATCCATGTTGTTTTGTTTATTTTACACGTTAAAAAGGACGCTTAACTGTTTACAGACTATTTTTGTAAAATAAACTCCTGTCAAAATCCGCCTGCTTTCTACTCAAAGAAACGTTTTTATCCGAAAATCGTGCTTCGGTTGAAAAAGACAGGAGATCATGTCAATTCAAAAATGGGGTTTTCCCTAGACTATATCTCTCAAAGCAAATGCTTCACCATGATGTCAACATCGCATCAGAATATCCTACAGATCGTTCTTTTCCCCATGATCGACGAAACCAATCATATGTAATTTAATAAACTAAACAACATGTATCGTAAGACTGCAATTTGTAATTTCAAACGAATATATATATAAAAATGGAGGTAGGATTTAAAAAAAAATATTATGAGAAAAAGTTGTGGCGTAAGTACATAACTACTACGCGAATTGCACGAACGCCGCTGGTGCAATAAAAAATATTTATGCAGGGTGTTATTAAGTATGTGGTCAAACTCCAAGGAGTGCTTCTTTAAGTGATTTTAAGAATAAAAGTTCATAAACTTAAACATGGGTCCGAAAATGCAAAAAAAAGTCAAAAATATTAGTTAGACTGTCTTCCGTGACGCCACTGGACTTAATAATTTTAATAATAATTGAGGTTAAATTATTTTCTTGTTACTACGAAAAGAATTGCCAAATTTCGATAAAATCGAATAAAAGAGAATTGAGATATTTACGAACATCCATTTTTTTTTTAAGTTTGACACCCTGTATCGTAAAAACTATGCATTTTCGGACATTTTCTTCTTAAAATCACTTAAAGAAGCACCCCTTGGAGTTTGGCCACATACTTAAATAACACCCTGCATAAACATTTTTTATTGCACCAGCGGCGTTCGTGCAATTCGCGTAGTAGTTATGTACTTACGCCACAACTTTTATTAGACTTTTATTTTTGGGGGAATCTAAAAATCGAGATAAAAATGTAGCTGACAATATGAAATTAAAAGGAACCGATTCAAAATTTTGAGAGCTTCTAGAGCTCTGAGTCGTCGGGCCCGATTATGCGTTGACCAAAATGGAAACCATTTTGAGCAGTTGCTGAAGTAAAAAAAAAAAAAACTGACCTGAAACTTTTTCTCTAGTTGTGTTTCATTATGAATTTTTTATGCCATGTAAGGTATAATTTTCAAATCGATCTTAAGCGAAAACGGTGCATGTTATCGAAATTCAACAAGACAACCTTTTTTGTGTAAAAAAGTTCACCATTTCATAATCTGATATCAAATCCTGGCACAAGGTACGTACAAAAAAAGTTAGGGTGGTTTTAACCTCACTCTGCACCTATCTGAGCCCCCCTGCTGGAAATTTAAAAATTTTTGTAATTGCGTCTTATTGGCCATAAAAAGTTTGATAAATTCCCAAAATTCCACTTTTCTATCTTGAACGGGTTCGGAGGTAATAAATAAAAACCATCTTCATGGGCTCCCCTTTCGGGGCCTGTAGCCCCCTTAGGAAGCATTTCTCGACCTATTTTTATAGGAACTTTTTCCATATTTTTGAAAATAGAATCTGCGAGAGAATCTGCTGTTTTAGTATTGCACGTTAATTACGGGACACGCTGTATAAATAATAGGCTGCTGTCTGTCGGTGTTATTGGTTAATCTTGAAGAGCATTAAGTTAATTTGATTAATGATTTGAGAAGCAGAAAATGCAAAAAATTGTTTAATTGCTTTCTTTTCTAATAGATTTAATTTGTCTCGGATGGGGACATTTATTCCGGAGAATATTCTGTAATGTTGATACTTTCGACTTTGGGCATAAAATATGTGATTTCGAGTTAATGCGTATAGTCTGCATAACAATACTGCCTCTCTTCTATAGTACCGTTGGAAAGTTTATGATATATAATATATTCTTTTATAACCGTTCTTTTACCCCTGAAGATGGTCCAGTAGACCGAAACCAGTATAGGCCAAACAACAGAGTAACCAAGGGATCGGAGTTGAGGAAATTGGTCCAGTAATAATGAGCAATGTTTTAACAGTTTAGGTAAAAGTAAGTTATTAGGTAAAATAATAAAAAATGAGGTAAACGTTTGCTTTTCCAAGATTTACCTGTCAACTGAATCTACACAATAAAAATGGGAACCCGTTACATAATTAATCATAAGCTTTTAAAATTATTGATCCATTCACCGGTATCGAAAATAATCGTCTGCTTTTTAAAATTGAAATAAATGAAAATCCCTTTCATTGTTTTATTTGTTACAGTAACTAGAAAAGCTCTACATTATTATAATAGAACTTTAATAATCTTTTGAAATATTCACTAAACTAGACTTCATTAATATAAGTGAATATATTACGTATAGACGTCTCTTTCAAAATATAAAATAATTTATTCAACCCATTATGTTTTCGAAAATTAATTAAAATTTGATTGACTGATGTATCGGTTCTTTAAGGCACTATGTTTAACTCTGTATGTAGGTATACACTTCGAAAATATTTCACACGAACCTTCTATGAATACAAAATAAACAGAAGCTACTTGTGCTGCATACGCAAGCTGAGAGGTTCGTTATTTAAAATTCAAAGTTGCAAAATACTAATTACTTATTAGGTAGATAAATTACTTGTTTAATTCTAAATTTCTCCTTGGGAAGGCAATATGATTGGATATAAATAGTTTTTTTTTTTACATTTTTCGTTCTAATATGTGTTTTTAAAAGGGTAAAGGGGCATACAACTTTCATTTATGTTTAATGCAAATTATCAAATATTATAATACTTATTAGCATAAATTTACTAGATAGGGAAGTGACTCTTACCTACTTCTTTTTTTATTGATTGATAGTGAACTTTTTTCTCTAAAGGCTTTCAATTCTGACAGAGTGAGAGTAAGAATATTGCACCATGGATTGATTGGCGATTCCTTTGAAGCAAATCCCGTAATAATTTATAAAAATGGGAAAATTCTGCAATTTTCTTCTAGGCGAAACCAATCAACCAACTCTGAAGTACTCTTCTCAAGTACCTGAGCGTTTTTTTTTAATAAATACGTATCGATATACCTACTGTAATGTTATCTAGTCTATAAAACGATAAATATTGTTTCTCATTTCAACGGAATAATTCGATTATTCTAACGCTTCCAAAAACGATAGTTGCAATTTATTTAAATCATAACCAAGATCTTAAATTAGTTTCTGTTATCTTCAAGTTTCATATTAAATGAAACATAGTAAGGCGCGAGAACCTTGGGGCATTTTTATATGGAGAAGTTGGGAGTAGAAGTGTAATAAAAATTTGTACATGTATATGATTTCAATTTTGCGGAGCTGAACTAAAATATTTATAGCCCCACGCCACTTCCGGCTATACCAGAAGTTGCCATCAACTTTCTTGTTTTGAATAGGACACCCTGTATGGTCTTACATTTTCAGATTCTCTGAGGAAATTTAATAACAATGGTTTTTAAAGTCAAGTTTGCAACGAGTGATTTATGAGCTACCTATACAATTAAGAATCGCCATTTTCCATTTTCAAAGTGACTTTGATTGAAAATGGGTCAAGATAGCGGAAAACGGCTTACATGTCACTATCTTTACTTTGCATAATTATACTATTCTATCGGTCACAATAGCCAAACTGTTAGAGTTTCGGTCAAACGATCTCTAAAGTGCAGCATGGCTTTGTTTGGTCAGTACTTGGATGGGTGACCAATTATAGTGGTAAAAAATTTCCGTGACCCATCGTGCTCCGGGAGGCAGTGGCGGATTTCCGATTAGGCTAGGTAGACTAGAGCCTACGGCGGCAAATTTTCGAAAACCAAAAATATTTTCGAGTGCTGGGAAATTGCGTGACCTAGGATATTGAAAAAAAATTTGCCTGCGGCGCTTTTAGGCCAGTAGAATGGTATTTTGAGTTTGCGTTATCATGCACAAATTTTGTACTATACGAAATTCGATAGAGGATCATTAGGAAATGTTAAATCCAAATTTGCAGCACCGTGCGATTTTTTTTTACCGAGTTATGGAGAAAAGCGTTTTTTATTTTATTTTCACGAATATCTCGGCTTCTATCTATCGCACATAAGTAAACGACATATCATTCTCTTCGTTATAGAATTATCTAAATTTTTTATACAAATAATATTTTTGTTACACTGATAATAAAAATAATATTGAGGTTTAAAGTTAAAAATTTGTCTTTTGAATAAGGTTTTTTGCAAATTACTTATTTTTTTTGCATTTTACCGCTAGAAAACCCAAGTAGTTTTTTGAAGAACAGTCAATTACCTGTGCACTGGTAGGTCAATCTTGAAAATCCAATAATCCAGTCTCTGGCAATCTACGCGCAAACATGTGCATGTCAGTGATGTACAATTTTGAATTGACGAATACATTCGTCGACGACTCGAAAACTCACATGAAAAATTGAGCATTTGTTTTAATTTACATTCAATGTGCAACATTTCTACGTTTATTGTTCATAAATATTCAATATTTTAAATTATTGCAAAACACACAAGTTAATAATCTTCATTTTGAATACTTTCTTTATTGCATGCTTAGTTGCTAAATTTGAAGTAGAAAACATATGAGTATATTTTTTTAAGAAAAATCAAGTAATAATCAGTTAAAAAAAGTACAAAGTGCTTTTTCAAGAGTCAAGATTATAATTTTATTTTTTTCTAGCACGTTTCGATGGGCCAGGTTCTTCCTCATTTTCTTTGTTTACTATTCCACAATAAATTTTGTCTGAATCCTTAGCTCGGCTATAATAGCGAGGCAGGGGAACCGTGGTTAGCAAATACATGTCTTCATCATCGCTGCTGTCGTCAGTGATTTCCGCGACGTTTAAACAACTTTGACCTGAGCAGTTCTTGCAAACTGCAGAGCATTTCAGTCCTGCTTTTCTGCAGCCACAAGCTGCCCCGCAATCTTTTGTGCATGCACACGAAATAACCTTGAGATGTGAAGATGGAATTGGATCTTTAGTGCTCATTATGGGTTCTAATCCACATTTATGTCTCTTCCAGCCCCAGGTTTCCGCTTCCAAGATATTGCCAAGCCACGCTTGGATTTGGTAACAAGTTCGAAATGAATGCTGCTGAGCAGCTCACTCTGATGGTGGTAAAGAAGTAAGATCCGATTTTGTCTTTTGTCCCATGCGGGAGAAAAAGTTGAAACGAAATTCGTCGTAGGATTTTTCGTTGTTTCGGCCCCATAGAGAGCGATAAAAACTTATTTTCCTGTTTCGCAATCAGTTCGTGGTTCGGCTTTTTGATTTAAAATATTACAACATTTGTTGCAGATGATTTTTTCTGGTTTAAGAGTAGAACTCAGTTTTTTCTGACCCTTTTCCAAGTTTTTTGAGAAGAACATTGGTGACGTGTTTTCCGAGTTAATATAAATTGACCGTTTAATTAGTCACGGTGACTAGAAGTTTTCACGCAACTAAGAACGCACGTGATAGCACCGGGAAAACATACACTGACAGATCCCAATATCTCACACAAAACTCACTTTCATGAATAAAATAGATACACACTACAATTCCACTCACAAAAGATAAAAAAATCAACGAAAAAAAAACGGATAAAATACCAATTTTCGACATGAACAATTTCTCAGGTGGTTTACCAGAGACTCGTTTATCGGATTTTCATGATTGACCAATCAGCGTAACGGTAATTGACTGTTCTTCAAAAAACTACTAGGGCTTTCCAGCGTTAAAATGCAAAAAAATAAGTAATTTGCAAAAAACGTTATTCGAAAGACAATTTTCTAACTTTAAACCTCAATATTGTTTTTATTATCAGTGTAACAAAAATAATATTTGTATAAAAAATGTAGGTAATTCCATAACGAAGAGAATGATATGTCATTTGATTATGTGCGATAGATAAGAAATGATTTTCTTCGATAGATAAGAACCGAGATATTCGTAAAAATATAAAAAAAAAGTTTTTTGGCATAACTTGGTAAAAAAAAATCACACGGTGCTGCAAATTTGGATTTAACATTTCTTTAAGGTCCTCTATCGAATTTTGTATAGTATAGAATTTGTGCATGGTAACGCAAACTGAGGACATTTTTGAGGACGATTCTACTGGCCTATTTATCGAGAGGGGAAAACCGTTTCGAATCCTTTCGAAACCCCGCTTCGCCTTTGAATTCATATTCTTTTTGAAACCCACAAGAACACGCGGCCTGTTTACCCACTAAAATCAGGCTAGAGCCTAGAGCACTAAAAATTCTGGCATTTTGCGATTTTTTCATCACTTTTTTAACAAATAATTCTCAAAATTTCCCGGGAGGGAACCCCCGAATTCTATGCAACGAGGGTTAATTAATACCATAGGCGGCAATTTGATTCAGCCTATAGGCGGCACATTTGTAAATCCGCCTCTTCCGGGAGGTACGTTAAAAAGGGGGTCCCGGCTTCTTCACGGCAGTCGTTAGGTTACGTCGAGGCCCTTGAGGTTATACTTGAAAAGTTCTGACACTTGGGCTTTACCACAGTCATAAAATATTAATTTATTTATGTAGGTACTTACCATTCTGTGGTTTAGACATTTTTTTCTCAATTTTATTTTTTTATTGCCGTTTTCACTTTGTATAGAAATTTAATCCACACAAAAGGATACAGCGTGAAAAGTTAAGATAGGGACATGTAAGCCGTTTTCCGATATCTTGACAAGTTTTCAAATCAAGCTGCTTTGAAAATGGAAAATTGCTACTTTCATTTGTTTATAACTAAATTACTCGTTATAAATTTATCACGATACAATAATTACATTATTATGTTTTAGTCATAGATGAATAGTTATTTATTATTCAAGGGGAAAAAGTGATAGATTTTAAGGAGACAAACACATCAAGAGCTAAAATCGTACTTTTTTCTTTTGTAAATTATATAATTTTTTTGTGAGAACATTCATTTATGTTGAATTAATTTTCAAACTGGTCGACTTTTGTAGTAATTAATCGACGTTGCCTGCTAACGAAACGATTCAATTAGATAAATGACATAATTTAATTAAAATTAAAGAGAGTTTTGCAAAGATGCTTGCAAATTTTTGATGAGTGAATTCAATAATATGGATTATTGAATTTATTTTATTATTTATTTATTATGAAAAATCCCTTAATAATTATCATTTGGACATTAAAAGGATATTAATGTGTAACTTTTGTGTTCGTATTATTATAAATTTGATGATATCTGAGTGATAATAATTAATAGTAGCTATACTTAAGCCGCTATATCGAGGAAAAAGTACTTTTTTCCCTGCTAATTTACTTTTTCCCCGGAAAAAAGCAGGTTCATACAAAGTGACATTTTTATACCCGTCAAAATGGACAAAATGTCATACTTTTTTTCCGTCGCAGAAAAAGCTTTTAAGGTATTTTGCAGGTTTTGTAAACTTTGAAGTCAGTAAGCCTATTGTATAATTCGAACTAACTAATCCAATTAGCTTGGATAAAAATTGAGTCAATTAGTTGGGATATGGTAGCAAATGAATTGATTTGAAAACGTCAATAAGGTGATTAAAAATCTCCTTATTGAAAAACTATTGAAATAATTTCGGTTTTATGTTTTCCATTAATTTGATGGAAGTTTTTGTTTAAATTTAATAAAATCTGATAAGTGCATGAAATTTAAAGCCGAAATTTAATTGGAGTAGGTATATACGACGAGAAATGCTCATATTACCAATCTGTTTGTATTTGGAGTATTTCTTTTATGTAGGTATAGATATGTCATTTCAAGAAGCCAGACGCTGACATAAAACGAAGACTTATACGAAAATATGATCTTTCAAACTGCAATATTAAATCTCGTCCGATATTCTTTCTATACATAAAATTCGTAGCAACTGAATTCTATAGAATTTTATTTTTAGATTTAAATCTATTTTTATATTTCTAGAAATTGAATTTCAGCAGCTAAGGAATTTATCAATTTAATCATTTGTATAGAAATTCTTGAACTACGAGAGAACGCAAAAATACATAATCTGAAATAGATAGGTATCCATAAAAATCTACAGACGTATAGAATTTTATCCGATTATAAAACAAATTAATTCACATTTTCTTCTTAAATCGTTCCTCCCTTTCATTTTTATCCCGTGTGCATTTTTCAAATATTTGCTGCACCATCAAAGGCTGTCCCCAAATAATTATTCATATTTTCAGTCGTGATAAGGGGACAACATGCAAAAAAAAAACTTTTTTTCTATAAAACATATACTTGTCGAGTGTGACCATGCGAGAAATTCAATAAAAATATTTTCAAAATAGCCGCACTTTCGTAAATACCGTAACTTAAGTAGTTTATGAGTTTAAAAACAAGAAAAAATAGCAATTTTCCAACTTCCAAGCAGTGTACCGGGTGAGTCATTAAGTCACCGGGAATGTCTCAGAAACTAAATTTCATACAGCCCCAGGCAAAAACTTTTTAAAGAAAAGTGGTCCTAAAAAATCGTTGGAAAGTAGTTTTGAGCTTGTTAAATAACCGCTAGGGGTATACCAGGCATGACCAAATAAAAAATTAGATTTTTCTCATAATTTTTCAAAATTAGGATATATTTAAAATATCGTGAGTGTAATGCTTGAGAAACCTCTTTTCTTTTTTTTTCTAAAGAAATTTTTTATCTTTAAATTTTTTCAGTAACTAAATAAATATTTTACATGTAAAAAACCCGTTGATGGACCATCATTGGATCGAATTTTCAAATCGAATTTAAGCGAAAACGGTGTATGTTATCGAAATTCAACAAGACGACCTTTCTTATGTAAAAAACTTCAGCATTTCATAATCTGATATCAAATCCTGGCACGAGGTATGTACAAAAAAAGTTCTAGTGGTTTTAACCTCACTCTTCACCTGTCTGACCCCCCCTGCTGGAAATTGTTAAATTTTTGTAATTGCATCTTATTGGCTATAAAAAGTTTGATAAATTCCAAAAATTTCACTTTTCTATCTTGAACTGGTTCAGAGGTATTAAATAAAAACCATCTTCATGGGCTCCCCTTTCAGGAACTGTAGACTGTAGCCCCCTTAGGAAGCATTTCTCGACCTATTTTTATAGGAACTTTTTTTCATATTTTTGAAAATAGAATCTGCTGTTTCAGTATTGCACGCTAATTACGGGACACCCTGTATAATGCAAGTAAATAAGAATGATAATAATTATTGTTATCATCATGATAGAAATATCATGTCATTGTCACCTACCTGCTGGTTGCCGTTTAAAAGAAAGAATAACACCTCCGTTTTCTTATTATGCAAGTAAAATATTCCAGCAATTTAACTACAAGACCACGTACTAGGGAGTTCAATCGTTTCCCAGGCAAAACAAGGAAATAGATTTTTAGGCATTCG
This sequence comes from Malachius bipustulatus, assembly GCA_910589415.1. NCBI lineage: Eukaryota > Metazoa > Arthropoda > Insecta > Coleoptera > Melyridae > Malachius > Malachius bipustulatus. Next base: position 5,249,551 of record OU342631.1, on the reverse strand, counting down.
CGCAATTAATAAGTTACTCATAGTTTATCACACCGTACAATATTACAGGTAATTCTGCTAATTTCGTATTAAAAACGTTTCAAATCACAACACAAACCTTATGAGTATATTTAGCGCTGACACTGACACTACTGACAGTAGCGACGACAATCTTAGCGTATCAAGACGCGAGTCGGTACTTCCGTCTCACTCTCGCTCATCTTTTTAGAATTGCTGACGATTCAAACGTATTTCTGACCATACGTCCCATTTCAACTTGATTGACTATGCAATGCAATAGAAGGAGTAAGAAACATAACGAGATGATGTATCCTTAGTTATCACAACAGACAACTCTCAGTGTACAGACAGTAGGTATTCCTGGACCAAGAAAAATGAAATTGGAAAAATTTTCTTTTGGAAATTATAAGTTTTATATTATTTGCTAATAATATGTAATTATGTAACAACAACAACAAATAAATTTAAGCACATTTCTTAACATCGAATCTAAAGAATTTTATCTTGTTATTTTTCCGTATGCTTCTTATTGGTAGGTCCAGGGATGTGCAATTAAGTGGATTTTTTTTTAAACCAATCAAGATATCAACAATTGAAAGTTCACGTCACGAGATATTCCCAAAAACGCAATTTTTTTATATAAAAATAAGAACATCTCATGACTTGAACATCAATTGTTTTTCTGTTTTCGCCACTGTAATAAGCGGCAAAAATTCTTCATGTTTACGAATTGAGCCGACTTCCTAACTCTAATAATAACGAAGTAACCGATATAAACACAAAAAAAATTAAAATATGTAGTCGATTTTTCATCACCTTGTAGACAGACATATTCATTTCACGGCCATGGATACTTTTGATCGCCATAAACATATTTCAATTTCAGAAATTTTAACATGACTCCTTAAGAATTTAATTCTCTTTTTCACTATCTAATAATAAATATACCTACCATTACATTTATTTATTTTTTTTTATAAAAATCGGGATATTTCCTTGCATGTCAGATAACGCTCTCTGGCGATTGCGGAACAAAATGCAAAACTCGTCAAATGAAATCGACAGAAGAAGGAAAACTTTTTCCAACGAGACGAATATTGTCAAATTTCGCTGAGGTTAACCGGAAAATTCGACATTTTAATAAACAACGTTTTGATGTTCCCACACCACTTTATTTTTTACGGAGTTGTTAAAAAACTACAAGATAAAAAATCAAGGCTACTTAAGCATTGTACCCATGGATATTTTGAATATAATCTAATTTTGAAAAATAATGAGAAAATAACAATTTTTTCTCCCTAGCGGTTACTTTAGTAGCTCAAAACTATTTTCCAATGATTTTTTAAGGCCTTTTTCCTTTCCTTTTCCTTCCTAAAGTTCATATAAGGCTTCAAGGGCGCTTAGTGTCTAAGATAATCCCGATGGCCATACTTAATGACTTACCCGCTACATAGGTAGTCTAATAAATAATATTTGTTCTATAACAATAAGATACAATAATAATTATTAATGAAATTTATATGGCCAAACTGTATCTACTTCGTTTGTGTATCTGCGTTATTACGAGAATAATATTTTTTACTTTTTAATCCCGCTTATAATTTTGCAGAGAAGTATGCGTAACAAAATTAGAGTGAACACCTATTATGGTTGCTTAAACAGAGTCGTGTATCTTTTCGTGGTACCTATACAAAAGATTTTAATATTAAAAGTTTTTTTTTCTCTAGCGACAGGATCCAAAAGTGCCACCTAATGGCACCCAAATGAACACCAAGCCTGATTTTCGACTGGAAATGACTGCATCTACACCCACCCAATCGGAACAGAGTCCAGGGACAACAATGACGACCACAACAATTAGGATTCCCACAGAGGATGTCATCCCCATGGACTACGCTTACGATAATCCCGCGCTATCTACCACCCCTACTGCTAGCAGTAAACCTGCTGACAGGTCACATTAGACATCACATTTTATTTTATTCTAAAGATGCATTTTTAATGTTATGATTTTAAAAGAAGAGAAAAACATATCAAAATATGTAACCGAGAAATTTTAAACCGACTCATCTCGAAACTATGTTGTTAAATTTTTATTTTTAGTTTAATTGTATTGAAAACTATTTCGTCGTAACTTGTTCAGGAACTGAGAGAATATACTCTTCTATTAATTGAGATGATTGGAGATCTAAGTAATAATAATAGTTATTTTTCAGGGCAACCTTCAGTTGTCAATGCTGAGTTAAATTATTATTTGTTTACAAGCACTAGGTACAATAAAGTATTATGTACATTAAATTATAATGGCTGTAAATTAAATCTCAACATCACCGAAATGCATCAGACCTTGTTTCGTATTCAAATTTTATTCTTCTTTGTTATTAAACATTTTCTTGTTGTTTTTTTTTTAATTTTTTTTTATATATTATGTAATAAAAATGATAAACTTATTGCATTGAAACTAAAGTAGGTAGGTCCGTTAGAATAGCTCAAGAATTTTTTTTATTTTTATCGCAAGAAAAAAAAACAATAATTGTTAATAATTTACAACTACTTTTAGTATTCATGAAGCCAAGGTTCTTGGGGTGTGGGAAATAGTAATAAATAATACACTTAATTATTATTATTATTAATGAATCGTGACCCATCGACCTAGGACCATGTCAACGTCTGAAGTATAAAGAATCTCAGACATGTATTATTATGTTTATGCGGTATTAATTTGTTGATTGTTTTCTATTAATAAAATCCATCCATACAAAGACATTCCATTATGTATTTAAGGTATATTATTTCATATTTTATTATAGAAGGATAGGTAGATAATATTCGCTAGTCATTTTATAATATTAAACTTATTAATATAAAAATCTAAGTTAGCTCTTCTATAGATGCAGCTTTGTATAAAATAAGTATTATAGTTATAAATAAATATGCATGTATTTTCAAATTTTATGTATTAATATATTTACGTTAGCATTTTTTTTTTACACTATCTAATATATCAATGTTCTAATTTTTTCAACACAATTTGTTGAATAATTAATTAAAAATTGTGAACTATAGACATTCTGTGGGTTTTGAAATATACAGGGTCATCCAACTAAAACTTGAACCTCCCCTAGTCTTGAAAACTTGGGATTTTTCGGAAAATTTAACACTTCAAAATAAATTTTGAGAGGGAAAAAATTTACAAATACATGCAATCCTCAAAGTTCAACGGATTTCAAATGACACCAATGGTCATAATATGACACATCAAATCAAAGAGGTAAATGTTTTTATTCTCTATACAACTTTTTTTTGATGCGCGTCCTTTTTTTGATTATTGTACAAGAAAAATCTCAGTTTGAAAGCAAATTGCTGAAGTAAGATAAAATCAAGTATTATATTATAATAAATTCCTCAATCTCCTCAGTATCTTGAAATTCTATTCTGACATTACTTATGTTCCGCATTTCTCTTACACTTCTTCCGCGGAATTCCTCTAATCTACGTCTCAAGTTGCGTAGAGTACAGTCGCGATTTCAAATGACCCCACACGAAAGTCCAAAGGAGTTTGATCAGGTGATCGAGATGGTCATTCAACGCGATCCTGTCTACGAATTCACGGTCCAGGAAAAAGCTCATTCAAAAATTTGCCACACATCAGCAATAGCATAATGAGTGCACCATCTTGTTAAAAAATTTGTTAATTTTCTATTAAATTATTGTCATTATCAAGCTAACAAATTATACCATCTGGATACTATACTTTTTATACGCTTTTACAGCCCTCTTTAAACAGGAAAAATTATATTCTACTTGTAGTATATTTTTACTGTTTACAACCAAAAACATGATTTAAAAACAAATTATGAAAAACATTTCAAATGGTATAGGACTCTAGAAACTATTATTATAATATGCAATAATCGTAGTTTTCTTGGTGGTTTTATGACAAAGCTCTTTAAAGACGTAAATAATATTAATGGTTTTTGTAAATCTTAATGCTTTAAAATTTAGATTAGGTAATAGTTATTTACGTACAGAGGGCCGAAGGAAGAAGATTACGCCCGCGGACGAAGTTTGAGGCCCGACGCGCCAGCGGAGGGTCTTTATTCGGCTAAGGGCGTAATCTTTCCTTCGGGCAGAGGTACGTACAACGTTTTACGCACAATTGGATCAAAACAATAAAAATAATATTCCTAATATAAAATAATAATTTTTGACATTCGTTTAGAATCAATTTGACAGCAGCGTTTGACGCTGGAAAATTAATATAATCAATAAATCAACTTGTATTAATTTCGCAATGAGACATTCTTCAGAAGCGACTTCTGGTTAATGGAATTACTTTCCAGAATGTTTCCAACTGTATTTTTAATATTACAAATAATTAATTATATTTATAATATAATCCCAAAGTATGTACTTATTAATAAATAAAGATAACAGTTCAAACAACAAAGCATACATTATTTTTTAATCGCCGGGCTTTTTCTCTACGGCCCGCCGGGCTTTTTCTCTACTTTACGGCCCGCTAGTCGTAAAATCATAGTTTCCGCCATGGTAACTAAGACGTAAACAACCAATTTTGATTCAATTGTGCGTAAAATATATTTGTCCCGTTTGTTGTATACTTAGCTATAATAATGGGCTCAATTATGAATAATTTTTGAGCTTAATAATAATAATGATAACGTGCACATATAGGGATTGAAATCATCACATCAGTATAATTTAGCAATTAATTATAGTATTATAATAGGAAATGTTCATATAGGTTGTACGAATACTAATAGTGTAGTGTTTTATCGGTCCAATAATTTAAATATGTTGATACTGATTTCTGCACGAAGAATAATGATGCACTTAATCAACCATCAAATTGGAATTGTATATCTTTATTGCTACTAATAAGTACTCGTTATTTACTTAATTGCTGCATTGTTTTATATTTTTATCAACCATTAATTGAAAACTGAATTTTTCAAATTAAATTAAAGAAAACAAAATTTCAGTCGATTTTTCTATTTTATCGAAGCGATAAAACGCACTGTATAATCACTTTATTACTGTGATATTTACTTATATGTATACTTACTTCTCCTGAATTTTTTTTCTAAAATTATTATTAACCTGCGGGATCGTACTTAAAACAATGTATTGTATGTAGATATCATTAGCATAATAACTTAAACTTTATTATTAGTATTATTGTTATCAAGAATAAAAAAAGTCTGATCAAGAATTCAGTCAATCTCGACTAGCTGTGGACTTAACTTATTATCATTCAAGTTAATTGTCATCACATTATTAGAAAATTATGATAATACATATTATGTAGTATCCTAATCTTAATAAAATACTTATTTTAAATTGATTTTTTTCAGCGATATAGAGAATTAATAATATTGCTGAACTGTGTATAATAATAATAATAATAATAATAAGTTAAGGTTTCTCATATTTTTTAGATCATACCAGGTTGGCCACAAATGTTATTAAGTCAAGGATGCAATATTTATCCTGTTAAAACTAATTTTTTGGTCAACATTTTGGAACGTACAGCCTTTATCTATGTTTTACTTTTCCGCAACACTATATGTATTTTTTTGAATTTTTTTTTAATAAAAATTGTAATAATTGATTGTGATAATAATAAAAATGACTCAGTAAAATAATGCTATACAAAAGCAATGTAATAAATAAAAAAATAACGTATTTAACACCTTCAACATATTACAACAACTACAACAGCATTGCAAACCTAGACTTATTCAAATCTACAGCTAGAAAATGTCTAAATTTTTGATCACTCCGTACACTAATATTGATATAAATATTCTAAATGTACACATTTAAATATCTAAGTACAGAAATTATGTAAATAACTCGTGTAATAAAGAATCTGGTTGTAGATACAGTTTTTGCTCGCTGTTAAATAGTTTCAGATTAAAAAATCTGGTGAAAATTTATGATAAATAAAATACACTTACCTATAAATTTTATGTAAAAATATCAAAATTATCAGTTTCAGATTCTTTATAAATATGGATAGATCTATAAAATGTACCTAGATAAAGTAGCTATAGCTAAATGTTTAAGCGTCTACATATTATGTGAAATAAGAGAGTGGAGTAATAATCTCATTGCGCCTTATGTGAATCCGTCCATAGTTAGGTAAAAAATCCTGAATGAAACATTTAGGTACCCTAGATAGGAAATATAGTATACTACATTAGATACCTAGGTATGTACTTCAAAAATTTATATAAGTATTATTTTGTTGTGTTTATTTATTAGTATATTATATATTATTATGTATAAAATAAAAGTAAAATTAATTATAGATTACCTACCTATTATAGCTTGTTAATTATATTTTTATTTCGTTTATGCTCGGTTCGTTAATACAGCGAGTGATTCACAACTTGTAACTTTCCTTTCAAGAGGAAAACTCTAAGATGTGCCAGAAAAACTATGTGTGAGGGGAAAAAATCCGGGATCATTGACTTTTAAATCCTCTGGTATGAATAATTTTGATTTGATGTTATTATATTATTGTTGTCATGAACTACGTACCAGTACATTAGTTTACTATTATTATTATTATTGTATAACTCAAACGTATTATTGGCAATATTAATTATTGTTGCTGAATCATGTGTTTCGACAATAAATAGGAAAATTTAACCCACCAGTCTCACATACAGTGGCGTAGCTTCAGATTTGGGGCCCCCCCGCCAAATATCTTTGACGGGCCCCCACTTAAAGTTTTCTTCATTGGTGGTTCGTGATTTCAAAAATTAAATTTTTTTAGCATATTGTATATAATCAATAAGGTGGACCTCCGGGAGGTTTGGGGGGTATGGAGTATCCCCCAAGAGTAAAGGGGGGTTCGGGGAAAATTTTTCCAGAAAAGTTATGTAAAATACTTGATGTAGTCGCAATTTTGTATCGATATCGATACTATAACAGCTGCTAATTGCTTGTTTGATTATTACTTGATTACTTTCGCATTTCGCATGTACCTATATTGTACATATTCGTGAAAATTTGATTTATGAAGTAAATTTTACATCAGAAGCAAGTAAATGAAACCAGTCATTAGAAGCTTTAAGAAAATATTAAAATCATTGAAAAACTATACCTTTTCAACATCAATTTCAGAAAAAGTAACACTAATTTCAGAAACAGTAAAATAAAATTCAGTAAAAGGGACTTCAATTTCAGAATAGGTAGTAAATCCAGATTCAGAAAAAGTAATTTAAATTTCAGAAAAGTAAACTCAGATTCAGAATAGGTAAAGTCAATTTCAGAAAAAGTACAAACAATTTCAGAATAAGTAATTCCAATTTAGGAAAAAGTACTAATTTTTTACAAGCTTACTAATATATTAGCTTTTAGAATTTTTGTATTTTAATTTTTAGGATTTAGGTTCTTTGATGAAAGTATTATTTTTTTAAAGATTTTTATAAAAAAAAAGAAACGTTTTTTTGTTGTACCTTGTTGTACCTACCTAATGAAATTTATGAACGCATATTGAATCAAGTTGAAACAGAACAAAGTGTGATGGTATGGGAGGAAGTGTTATGCATACCAAACGGCTACATCCCAAAAGACTCTTTCGGCGGGCTCAGTCCCACTGGCCACCACCCCCAATCGATCGCATATTATATTTTTCATAAACATTCGAAAATGAATCTGAAAAAAAGTGATGTCGTCCTCAATAGTGTATTTTTTTACACTAATAGTGTGATTTTTGATGATCGAACCCACGATCTTGGGCTCCATCGCCAGAGGTCTTGCACCCATGCACCAGGAGCCCTTTTGTGGGGTGCCCTACAAAACAGCTAATACATCACAGTAAATAAACATCATACAGCACACCGAAAAAATTATCAAATTTTAAAAATAAAAAGCATTATTATGCACCTATACTATAATAAATGCATTCATAAAAGAATAACAATAACATTTTTCATTTGAATTTGAATTAACTTTTTCTGAAATAGAGGTATTTTTTTCCCGAATTTGACATTGAAAAGGTATAGAATAGCTAGATACTATAATATTGCTAAAATAATTTTATTTATATAAGCACAAAAGTAAGATTAATATCAAGTCGTAATATGAATATAATAATTTGACACATGAATAAATATTTATAGTAAATACATAACCTAAATAATTAATTAACTATTCACGATTCTTCACAAATAATTAAGTGTCTTTTCAAAAAAAAAAAAAAAACGCAACACAAAAGCGCACGAAGTAGCCACTTCACTATATAGGTACTATGTAAATAACAAAAAATAAACTTTGAAATGTATAATAAAAATAATATAGAAAATAATTTAAAATGCATAAAAAAAAAATGTTTGGCACTTTACCATCATCTTTCAGTCTATAATAGCTATTTTTATTAGGTACTTTGTTTTTTGTTTGCTATGCACCCTTGTCCTTAATCGGGAACAGGTTTAAATTTTATGATTGGTTTCGTATTAATTTATACTCTACATATTTGTGTTGTGGGCTTGTGGTGGTGAGGTGACTGAAAGAAAGCGAAAGCACTGAAAGCAGAAAGCACATCACATTCCATTGCCGCTCTTAGTTAGCCCATGCTGGAGTTGGAGTAATAAAATAACACGGATGATTTCATATAATATAATCATTTTTTGTATTATATTATCCTATTATAATCATCCTGAGATTACAATAGGACCAGAATAACTTTGCCTCTGGTTCTGAGAATAATTACTGTTGAAGATGGGTTATATTAGAAATGTACTGTATTCGTCATTACTGGCATAATTTCAAGCTTTATTTATTATTTATTGTTGTTTCTCAATTCGTAATATTAATTATTAATGTCATCAGTTGTCAGTTTAAATATGCTTAAGAGTAATACTTATTTGATTTTTTTATTTGGGGCTCTTTGTGGGTCAAGCCGGGTTCCAGAGCTCAGGGCCCCCTTGACGTCGGGCCCCCCCGCGGCCGCGGGGTTTGGCGGTACTGTAGCTACGCCACTGCTCACATATAATCACATAATTTATGTTCAAGTTTTCTTTTTTCTCTCATAAGCCCAATAGTTTTTCAATTACTTTTAGGCTTAGGTACCGTACCATTTTTTGAGCCACAATAACCCCTTGTAAGGGAAAGTTAAGAGTTGTGAATCACCCTATATATCTACCTGTAAAGTTTGTATCGATGTTAACAAAATGCAATATTGGATTTATCTCAAAAGTATAAACTATAGCTATGAATTATTATTATAGAAATAAAAAATTTTAGATGATAATACCTATTTTGTGTTTCATTTTATGTAATTTTTACCAAAAGTGTTGCTGGTTTCAAAAAATACCTACCGTATATAGTTCAGTCGGTAAAGTAAAACAATGTACCAAAAGTTCATAAAAAATCTTAATCTAATGATTTTCGTTCAATAATTATTAGTGAAGTGGTTATAGACATAAATCCACAAAAATTGGTTCTAGGGGTGCAGCGCGTTCACCCCCAAAAAAACCCCCCTTTGGTGAAAAAAGTATTTCTTTTTGCTAATAGCTGGTTATCCGTTGAATATATATCAAAAAATACTTATTAGAATAAAGAAAGCTTGAGTGATTTCCTAAAATAAAGGTACCTTGTATTTTTCATATAATTATATTATAAAATATTATGTCCAAGTTTTCGAGTCATTCAATATTTTTTGAGAAGTTGCAATTTTGTATTTTTGTGCGCGCGAATTTTCGTTTATTTTAAATAATTTTCTCTAGAGAAAATGAAATTAAAAACCTATGAAGAAAAATAAAAATGGGTATTGAAGCGGACATAAAATACAACATTTTTTGACATTTTAATTTATTAAGAATAAGTTTTAGTATACAGAGGGTGGGCCATCGAAAAGGTAACAAGCCTAATAATTTGGAAAGTGAAGATGTATGCGGAAAACGCCGAAACAGGTCGATTTTGTTATCGGGGGGGGACATATTTTTGTGACAAATTTAACTACCCAAGTTCACCCCCTTGGCAGGGGTAGCTACCCCTTTGATTGTCATCATAGGAAACAGATATCAAGTGATACATTATTTGAAAGCTACTTGAATTCTCTTTACAACGATACCCATTTTGGTTTCGCTTACATACAGGGTGACCCAACAAAAACGTAACTCGCCCTAATAACTTGGAAACTGAAGATGTACGCTACATACAAGTGATTAAGGCGAGTTACGTTTTCGTTGGACCACCCTGTATGTAAGCGAAACCCATTCAATTCAAAACAAATTCAAGTATCTTTCAAATGATGTATCACTTTCGCTTACATACAGGCTGGCCCAACGAAAACGTAACTCGCCTTAATCACTTGTATGTAGGCCACCCTGTATGCAAGCGAAACCCAAAATTTTGGATATCGTTGTAAAGAGGATTCAAGTAGCTTTCAAATGATGTATCACTCGATAGTTGTTCCCTATGATGATAAGCAAAGGGGTAGCTACCCCTGCCAAGGGGGTGATATTGGGTAGTTTAATTTGTCACGAAAATATGCCCCCCCCCCCCCCCGATAACAAAATCGACCTGTTTCGGCGTTTTCGCATACATCTTCACTTTCCAAACTATTAGGCTTGTTACCTTTTCGATGGCCCACTCTGTATAAATGTTACAATGAAGTACAATAATTATTGTGTGATAGTTTTTGCGATTTTGAGTATTTGGAGGCCTAATAAAAATAATTTAAATCAATATAATGGTATAGATGTATTATATTTTAAGTCAAGGCATTACCTCAATTCTGAAAAATTTAAAAATAAAAACAATAATTACATTTTGAAATTTTACCAGAATTTTAAAGTAGATCAAATTTTCAAGATGGCAAAAACTAACAGACAATTATTATTGATGTACCTAATATTCATATAATTACTAAAACTTATTAATAATAAATGAGAATGACAAGAAAATGTTGTATTTTATGTCCCCTTCAATACCCATTTATTTTTTCTCCATAGGTTGTTTGGTTTTCGAGAAATTTAATTTTTACGAAAACATTACAAGATACCTTTTCTTAGGAAATCACTCAAGCTTTTTTTTCAAATACCTAAGTATTTTTTTGATATATCCTACGGATAACCAGCCGTTAGCAAAAATACTTTTTTCACCAAAGGTGAGGTTTTGGGGGGGGGGACCCGCTGCCCCCCCCCCTCTAGAACTGATTTTTGTGGATTTATGTTCTATAACCTATTTGGCATTTTCAATAAAAAAAAAACCTTTACTAACAATTATTGAAAGAAAATTTTGGATAAAATTTATACCTACATTTTTCTTTACCGACTGGACTGGTATACCTACAATTATTATAATTCAGGGTGAATTATAAAAAACGCCCCAAGCGATAACTCTTTTATTTTTGAAGATATGACAAAACTTTTTGAAACAAGGTGGCGCAGTTTATCATCATCTATATGTTGGGATAAACGCTCGATCAACACAACTTCCTGTTTAACCGGAAGTAACATCAACTTCTGGTTTTTAAATGGAAAACATTACCTGTACATTTTATTATTTTTGGATTCTTTGATTGTTCTTCAAAAAGCTTCAAATACCATAATGATGAATTCTTTAATAATTACACATCAATCTGAAGAATAATAACTGTTTATTTTACAATAAAAATAAAGTAACAAAGTATACAATCATCTCAATTCTCGACCATAGAATCAACGGCCATCTTGATTTCTATTACAACCAAAATACACTCTTTTTTTTTAATTCTAGTGACTACTTACTACCAACTGAACATAATAAACAAACCTAACCAAAAATGAATTCCCATTCATAATACATTGTAACTTAAATATTTGAAAATAAAAAAACAACATTCCCCCCATTTTAAATATTAAAGTTCAATCATCATCATCAATAACACTTTCTTTTATCCCGGAATCAACTCTACATTTATTTAAGACTCCTTTAGTGACTGGCTTTGTTAAAAAATCAGCGATCATCTCCTTCGTTTCCACGTACTCAATTTTTATGTTGTTTCTTTCAACTTCATCTCGAATAAATAAATATTTTCTTTGAATATGCTTTGTTCTGGAGTGGAACATGTTATTTGCCATCATTTTTATTGCCGCTTGATTATCGCACTTTAAAATAAGATGTCTTCCCAAATATTTCTCTTGCTTCAGTTCTGCAAACAGTTTTTTCAGCCATAGACATTCCTTCACTGCATCCGTCATTGATATGAATTCACTTTCACAAGTGCTGAGTGCTACAACTGCCTGTTTCTTACATTGCCATGTTATTGCGGCTCCTGCTAATAAGAATATATAACCTGAAAAACTTTTTGCATCTTCTGCATTATTCCAGCTGGAATCACTATAGCCAGTTATTAGTTTTGACCCCTTCTCATATTTTATTCCCAGGCTCTGAGTTTGTTTGAGATATCTTAATACAAACTTTGCCTGCCTCCAATGTTTTTCTTTGAAATTATTATTAAATTGACTCAGATATGTTACAGCGAATGTGATGTCAGGCCTTGTGCCTTGTGACAGATACATCAAACTTCCAATTAATTTTTGATAAGGATACTGTTTTGTATTTTCTTCATCATTTTCGGTATCAAATTCTTCGACATAAGATTCCATTGACGTATTTGCCCCTTTACAATCTTCCATATAAAATCTTCGTAGTATTTTGTTTATATATTTCTGCTGTGTAATAAATAGAGTTCCTTCTTGTTTGTTTCGTTCAATTTCCCATCCCAGTAGATATTTTGCCTCTCCCATTGACTTGACTTCAAATGTTTCGTTTAATGATCTAATTACAATATCAACTTGTCTTCTTGAATTAGCAGCAATTAAAATGTCATCCACATAAAGGCATAAAACAATATAATTGCTCTCATCTGTATACAAGAACACACATGGTTCAGAATATAATTCTATAAATCCGATAGTTTTTAATTTTTCTCTAATAGTACTGTACCAGGTTTTACCACTTTGTTTTAGGCCATATAAGCCCTTTTCTAGTTTACAAACTTTGGTTTTTCGGTCGCCAAATATTCCGTCTGGGATTTCCATATATATTTCTTCTTGCAGTTTTCCGTTTAAATAGGCTGTTGTTACATCATATTGGTATAAATCAAGCTCTTCTTCTACTGCCAATGCTATGACTGCACGTAATGTGTTTAACCTCAAAACTGGTGAAAAAACTTCGTCATAATTTTCTCCTTTTATTTGATTGAATCCCCGAGCCACTAATCTCGCTTTAAACTTATTCGAACCAAAATTGTCTTTTATTTTAAATACCCATTTTGAATCAATTATATTCTTATTATTTGGTCTATCAACAATTTTCCAAGTTTTGTTGTCTTCGTGTGATTTTACTTCATTATTAATTGCAATTTTCCATTGTTCTTTATTTATTGATTCCAGAGCTTCGTTATATGTACTAGGAATGTCTTCTTCTGCTACCAAATTGACATTCCCCCTTTTTTGTTGAATTCTGTTTGATCTTCGAGTAAGTGTCGAACTTGGTTCTGGATTAATATCACTGACTTCATAAGTAGGATCTTGACTACTTGTGTCTTTTGCACCGTCATCTATTTCAGAGCAACTTGAGTCATTATCTTTGTATTCTTCACGTCTATCGTTATCATTGTTTACTTCATTGTTTTCATATTCCACATCTCTTTCATTATAGTTTTCCGCTTCATTATTTTCTTGGTCTTCGTCGTTGAATTCAGTGATAAGTTCAATATTTCGATCTTCAACTTCATTATACTCACTTTGTTCTGGATATATCGGTATATATTGTACAATTTGTTCGTCTTCATTATTTTTAACATTTTGGAATAGAATCGGTGCACCTTTTTGGTTTTCAATTATCTTGACATCTCTAACAATAATTACTGTTTCTCGCTCTTCACTGTATACTCTACAATGTTTTGAAGTATGGTCATAACCTACAAATATTGCTTTTCTTGATACTGGATCAAATTTTCTTTGACTTTGTTTTTCGATCAAATAATAAGCCAAAGAACCAAATATCTTCAGATTCTCTACGTTTGGTTTCTTTTTTGAAAAACTTTCTTCTGGAGTTTTTTCTATCTTTTTCATAAATGTCCTGTTCTTCAGATATACTGCATGATAGGCTGCTTCAGCCCAAAACTTTTGTGGCAATTTGGAATCTATTAACATACACCTTACCATCTGAATTAAGGTTCTGTTAGTTCTTTCGGCGACGCCATTTTCTTCTGGATTGTATGGCACTGTTCTTTCGTGCTTTATTCCACAATTTCTTAAATAGTTACCAAACTTTGTGTTCACAAACTCACCTCCATTGTCACTTCTAATTCGCTTGATTTTTCTCCCGGTTTGGTTTTCTACTTCTGATTTAAAAATTTTAAACTTGTCGAAAACTTCATCTTTTGTTTTCAAAAAATATATAAAAATCTTTCTTGTATAATCATCAACCAGAACATACATGTACTTTGATTGAGCAATTGACGGTGTTTTCATTGGTCCACATAAATCCATGTGCACTAGTTGCAAAACATCAGTGGTAGTTATTGTATCATGTGTGACAAATGGTTTTCTAGTTGCTTTTCCCTGTATGCAATCGGTGCATGTAAACTCATAATCAACAAATTTTAACCCTTTAACCATGTCTTGTGATTTCATTTTATTTAGAGTGGACATACTTTGATGGCCAAATCTTCTGTGCCAAGTTTGCGCACTGATCTCTTGTACTTTATTAACAATTACCTCCGTTTTTGAATTAACTGCTAGGGTTATATTTGCTTCATATAAATTATTTATTCTTGTCCCAGTTAACATCAAATCATTACTTTTACTTCTTATTATTTTACAAGTACCATTTTCAAATGAAGTTATGAATTTTTTCTTCTCAAAAACACTCACAGACAATAAGTTCTCTCGTATTTCAGGAACATATAATACATCTGATATTTTTAAATATTGGTATTTGCAATTTTCATCGGTTGTTTCTACTCTTATTGTTCCCATTCCTTTTACTTTGATGAAGCTTCCATCAGGCAACTTCACTTCATCAATATAACTTTCTATTAAATTTATGAATGCCGACTTATTGTGGGTCATATGGCTTGTAGCCCCAGAGTCAATGTACCAACTATTTGACTTCAAATTGGTATCAGTGATTTTCATTGCACTTTCATAACTCCCACAAGTTGCACTGTTTACTCTTTCTTCTCTCTCTTCACTTCCTCGATATCTGTTTTCACTTCTTTCGTACTGACGATCATTTGTATTTCTGTTAAAACTTTGCGATGAACGATCAGCTCGCTTATAACAATTTTTGGCAAAATGTCCTGTTTTATTACATACCCAACAATTAATATCTCTAATACATCTTTGTGTCCTTTTCTGATTCTCTTTCGCAGCTAAATTTGCAGCTTCCAGTTTTTCTTCAATTTCTAGTAAGGATAATTCATCCTCTTGTGCTTTTAATCCGCTTCGAAATCCTTCCATTGTCATTTTTTCTAGACCAGCTGATTTCATTTGCAGCCTTACAATATTATATTGTTTCGGTAAACCATTCAACATAAGTCCAAAGTACTCTTCGTCTTCGATTATTGATCCACACTGAGCTAATTGATCTCGAATATATTGACCTCTGGCTAGAAACTGTTCTAGATTTTCTTCTTCCTTTTTCTTTATCGTGCTCAGATCCAATCTTAAATTGACACGGCGAGAGGAAACTTTTCCTTCATGAATTTGTTGCAACTTCAACCACATTTCCCTTGCTTCATCTATATTTATGACTTGCTGGCCTTGGCTAGGATCTAATGATGTCAATATTATTGATGCTGCTACAGCGCTTTTTTCTTCATAAGTTGATATTAATTTCAGCTGCGCTGTTTTTTCATCAACTGTTGCATTCGCATTCGGCCGCTCAGGTTTTTCTTCTTCAATAGTAAGCCATACCCTCTTTGCTTTCAACAATAATTTTACTTGATGCTTCCATAATTGATAATTCCCATCATTTAATTTTGTGAGACTCACTGGTAAACCATCCATAGTTACTTTATTTTCTTCTCCAATTTTTAATCACAAAATGAACTTCTTGTAATTTTCTTTCTCGAAAGCAACACCTTGTCTCGTATTCTTTCCCACTCAAAGAAAACTACTTTTCTTTGCCTACTCGCAATGTTATCTCGTTCAGATTGATATACCTAATTTTGTCACAAACTACTTGCGATTTTGCATGCCTGGACCCATAACCTGATGAATTCTTTAATAATTACACATCAATCTGAAGAATAATAACTGTTTATTTTACAATAAAAATAAAGTAACAAAGTATACAATCATCTCAATTCTCGACCATAGAATCAACGGCCATCTTGATTTCTATTACAACCAAAATACACTCTTTTTTTTTAATTCTAGTGACTACTTACTACCAACTGAACATAATAAACAAACCTAACCAAAAATGAATTCCCATTCATAATACATTGTAACTTAAATATTTGAAAATAAAAAAACAACAATAATATGCCTAAAAACTATAGCTAGTGAGATATTAAATAAAGCAGGCGTGGGAAGAATAGAAGATTTTTATTCATTTTACCTAATGAAATCAAGCGAGTAGCCTAAATTTATTAGAGATATTGTTCAAACAATCCTCCATTCTCTTGAACACAATGAAAGTTATACCTATTCTATCTATTTCACAGGTGACATTCGAATGTTTGGTGGTATTTGGAAACAAACGTTGACTATTCGCTGCCTTAAAATTTACTCGTTCTCTGGACGTGTGAAATACACGAGATCTTGTAGATAACCCCATAGCCAAAAATCGAGGGGCGTTAGGTCGGGTGATGCTGTCTCCAAATACCACCAAACATTACATCGAGTGTCACCGGTGGAATAGCTAGAAGGTATCAATAATTATTGTGTCCAAGAGAATGGTGGACTGTTTCAGCAATATCTCTAATCTCTAATAAATTTAGGCTACACTCGTTTGATTTCATTAGATCAAAAAATTAATAAAAATCTTCTATTCTTCCCACAGCCTGTTTTATTTAATATCTCACTAGTTATTGCTTTTGGGCATATTCTATTTGAAGCTTTTTGAAGAACAATTAAACAAAGAATCCAAAAATAATAAAATATACAGGGTGTTCCATTTAAAAAACTGAAGTTGATGTTACTTCCGTTTAACAGGAAGTTGTGTTGATCGAACCTTTATCCCAAAATATAGATGATGATAAACTGCGCCACTGTTATATATAGGCTGTTGGCATCGAGAAATTTTAGTTTCTTTCGTTGCAATAAGTGGTGCGAAATAGTGAAGAATTCGAGTTGATCACATAATGAACATTTCCAAAACAAAAATGATGATTTTTACAAGAATGCATGGTAGATGCCGTTCTAATAAAAATTCACAACACCGAAGTAATCGAACGTGTTGAGACATTTAAATTGGTACATAGAAACGACAAGTGCGAAAAGAGCAGAGAAGTCCGAGCTAAAATTAAAAAAGAACGAAAAACTTTCTTTAGTATTACTCGCAGGCACTGACCTATCCCTGCGCTTAAGGGTGCTTATATGCTACACTGCTACGTTTTCTCAGTTCTTTTCTTATGGAAGTGAGTGCTGGACTCTTAACCCTACTACGAAAAAGCGCATCGAAGCTTTCGAAAAGTATTTATACCGAAACCGAAGAGTCATTAAAATTCCTTGAACCGACAGAGTTATCACCAATTTTGAGGTCCTTGAAAAAACCTTCTTGTGCTCTTGCGCATCAATCGCATTTAATACAGTCTTTTTCTTTTGGTTTTCCTCTTTTGTCAATTGCTTTTCTTAGTATGTCAAAAATGATTTTCCTATTTTTCTATGTTATTGATTTGGCAATCAATTTCCCTTTATGTCAAATCAGTTTCACTTTTTATCAATTGCTTTTCCTATTTACGTGCAGTGACAGTATCATAAATATTGGAAAATTATTTGGTATAAAAGGAATCTTATTTGACGAAAGAAGAATTTGAATTGAAAAATCACGCTGACGTTTGCGATAAATGGAAAAAGCATTTGACAAATTTGGAAAAGCAATTGACAAAAGACAAAAACCAAAAGAAAAAGACCTGTAATATATTTTATGAGTTGGTTCAATTATGAATATTCTCACCATTTTGAAAATTGGATTCTTGTCAAGGTCATATCATATTACCTAGTGTAGTTTGTTGTTAATAACTCTAAAAGTTTCCTTAAAAACTGCACTCGAGGTTGTGGAAATTTAGCAATGTTTACACTTTTCCTATACCCACGCCACTGGCATATTAACAAAACAAAAAATTTTAAATACACTATACAGTATTTTTCTTTTGGTTTTCGTCTTTTGTCAATTGCTTTTCTTAATTTGTCAAATGCTTTTCCCATTTATCAAACGTCAGTGCGTGATTTTTCAATTGAAATTCCTCTTTTGTCAAATTAAATTCCCTAATGTCAAATAATATGCTTTTCCAATATTAATGATACTGTCATTGCACGTAAATAGGAAAAGCAATTGACATAAAGTGAAACTGATTTGACATAAAAGGAAATTTATTAATAAAAATGACTACAATCGTTGATATAGATAGAAAAATAAGAAAATCATTTGAAGGGGTAAGACGCAAAAGGGTTCAAGTGACAAAAAATGTAAAAATGAGATAAGTACGTTTTTGAGTACTGAAAAAGATGTCGACTTATTGAAAATCCAAATAAATCTAAATGAATGTTTGATAGAGCCCATATACAGTGTGCGTGTCACAGGCATGGTACACCCCCTTTTTTTTCTTTATTTTTTGAGATAATTTTTTGAAATTTGGTACGTCGCATATTCTCGATAGAGCGCACTTTTTAGCATAAAATTGAATTTTATCCCACATCCGATTTTTCCGGAAATGTTACCAACTTTTTCTTTTTAAATGGGACATCCTATACATATATTATTATATTTTTGGATTCTATACATTTGTACGAATCCAACAGTACCAACAGTAGTGAATGTCAAATTTGTTTTTATTTAATTTTTTATTTCTCAATTATAGTGTGCCATGACTATTTCGTTTTACTCCAATTGGATCATCTAATGCTAGAAAAATCGAATTTTTGTTCAAAGTACCTACTAAATTAAGTGATTTATGGATAAATAATGCGCACCGGAATGATTTTTTGAGCTGAATGCATTTTTTCAAATGGTACCATACTGGTACCGAGGTACCATCTACTAGTACTCTTAATCAGGGACATTTTGGTGTACCCATTTTGCATCTGTGACGAGCACAACTGAAGTCATGGCCCACTATAATTGAGAAATAAAAAATTAAATGAAAACAAATTTGACATTTAAAATGGTACTTATGTGGTACTGTTGGATTCGTAAAAATGTATAGAATCCAAATATACAATAATATATAGGGTGTCCCATTTAAAAATAAAAAGTTGGTAACATTTCCGAAAAAACCGGATATGGAAAAAAATTCAATTTTCCGCTAAAAAGTGCGCTCTATCGAGAATATGCGACGTACCAAATTTCAAAAAATTATCTCAAAAAATAAAGAAAAAAAAGGGGGGTGTACCATGCCTGTGACACACACTGTATATTTTTAAAATAGCTTTTCCAATTTTGCGCCCTAGATTTTACAACACAAAAGAAAGTTTAGGACTCATTTACTCCATTTGTATAGTATTACACTTGAACCCGTTTGCTTCTTACCCCTTCATTTGACAAATAAGGAAAAGCAAAATTGAAAGAAACTTTTTTTTGGTTGAAACTTTGAAATTGGTTTTTTGGAAAACCAAAAGCAAAAGACTGTAATGAAAATATCGCGTTTTCTAAGTTTTTTCTATCTTGCATATAAGGACAGGGATTGAAAAAATACAACTTTTTTCGAAAATTCAAATGGCGGCCATTTTAAAGCGGCTCACTCCTTATTTATGGATATCTTACTCCCACAATAATTTAAGTACCCTGTATAGAAAACTCCGGCTTGAAATTGTGTCACAAGCACGTTTTTTGTTTTCTTTAGAAATTATCACTATTTTTAAACTATCATCAAGGCAATTTCGATCTTGCTTATGGCCGCTCCTCGGAATATCTCCACCGACATCATCCCATTCCATTGGCATAGATTTTTCAGCCATGAGATGTACGTGTCGCTTTCCTGTTCCTGGTGGTCTTCCACCTTCTATCTGATTCTATTTATTTATATTTATTTATTATAAAGTACTTCATATACTTTTTGTACCTACTAGTGCATTAAATGAATACTTTTCCAACTCTAAATAGTATGGAAAGTTTGACTTTTCATCCATCCATGCATGTTTTAATCCAGTAATCCAATACGATCCGATATGCGACTCATCCACGGTATACCTAATTAAAATTTCCGGTTTAATGGCAGAATTAAGAGTTACATATATTTTGCAGGAACATGGCGGACATATTAAAGAAGCATACCAGTTGAAAAAGAAACTCCTCATAACGCTATACTGTCCTATTATTGAATAAGGTAATAGATTTTAATAACGTGGATATATAATATAAAGATATTTATGTATTTATATACCTACCTAATAAAGTAAAAGGGTGCTCGCATCATCATCAGTTCCTCTCTCATAAAACAATGAAACTGTTATAATAGCGTCATGAGTCAATCGGAATCATACATCAGCATTTAAATAAACTTGTGACGAAACGAACTCTATGATAGGTGTATCGATAAACTGCTTTTGTATTTTATTTAAATTAATGAATACTGAATGCTGAACGTTAGTAAATAGGCACTCAATGAATTGTCTCCTGAACGCGACCGTGGATTTTCCCTCTTTCTTTTCGTTGCGGCTTCCGGCAACACTGTATGCCTTGCTTATCGCATCAAGTTTTATTTTTCTAGAAAATGTTCTAGAAAACATGAACAAAACTGAACTCTGGAACTGACAACAGTGTGTAGTATTTTAGTAAAGCTGGCGTAGTGTGAAGAGAATAATACACATTACGCAATACGTTACGATAACGATAACTTTTAATTGATAAAACCCTTATCGGGAGTCGAGACCAAAATAAGTTTCTAGCACTTTCTCTGCGGGTTCAACGTTCAACGGAGGCAAGTCTGGCAGCTAAAGCTAGTGGCAACTGGCAGCAGCGCGAAATATCGTAATCGTAGAGTAATCAGTAATCGAAAATCGTATTCTCGTCAACGGGCTGATCTTTCATCTTCCTCCATCATTCATCTTTCGTGTTTCTTGTTCGTGTTTCTGTTTCATTTCAACTTTCAAGTCAAGGTCGCAACTCGAAACTTCGGCTTCGATGCTCTCGGCTCCGTCTAGGTTCTGACTGAATAAGAATAAAAATTTCTCATTTCATTTCCTTTCCTTGCGTGATATAAGAAAATCCAAGCAGCTACCGGTACCACCGATAATATTAACTCCATTTTCTAGCATTATAATTCAGACAAATTAACCCTTAAGGTAAGTAATTTAATCATTGTGATGTCAGATAAATATTTATAAGCGGCAATTTTACTATTCTTGGTTTCTTATCACTTATCATCAGATTCATGGAGGAGACCACCACCATGTGAGGCAAAAATTTTTGATTTTCTTTCAAAATTTATTGAACCACAAACACCAAAGCTCGGTTATTAGTTGAAAGAAATAATTGCTAATGCCGAAAGTGTAAACGTTTTTGTTACTGCCGGCAAGACAATTTCAATTTCATTAACAATTCGCCTTTTTTTCTGTTAATCGGAAAAATAAAAAAGTAAGGTTATATTATCTCGTACTTCGCAGCCATATTAGAAGTGTGCTTTGATCCCAGTAACATTTCAATTTTCTTCAATCAAAAATTTTACATAATTATTATTCCTTACGTCAGTTACGAATTAATTAATCGATTGATTTAATAAAAAAATCCCGGATCCTTGCCGTTGATTGAGGCTCATTTTGAAAGCAAGTCGATCAAGTTTAGGTGAGCTGCTTTGAATAATCATTCAATTCTTAATTCTTTCAGATGTATCGCCTACCAAGCACAATGAGAAGCTTTGCCCTGCAGAAGGCGAATCAATTCAATCAAATTTCAAGATGGTATGCCAAAGACGTTCGATTCGGACCTGAGGTCAGGGCCTTGATGCTGCAAGGAGTTGATATTTTAGCTGACGCGGTTGCTGTCACAATGGGGCCAAAAGTATGTACTAACTGCTAACTGCTAAATAGTAGCCTACTTTACTTTCATAAATCATGATCACGAAGTGCATTCCACATTTAGCATTCATTCAATACACAATACTTTCCAAGTCGGTATAGTAGATCTTCAATTATCCGGGTGGTTATAAACTAGACACGGATTCACCGTGATCACAAATAATCATACCTAGTAGAGCAATAATATCTGAAGATTTTCAGAAGTTTTTTTAGAAATTTTCTAAGAATAGATTCAACCTTTCACAAGTGGTTACTTAGAAGGAACTCAATTAAATTAGAGAAGGATAAATACATAAATAAATAAACTGGTAATCCTGTTGTTTAGTCTTCTAAAAAACACCCCTCACATGCCCATTCCACTTTTTCCACTCGCGTCGCACACAGCAGTCACAGCGTTGCTGCATTAAATCAGGTCTTTGGTCAGGGTAGTTTTTTCTATCTATCATTAGTATTAGTAAATCTATCAGTAGAAAGCATTTTAAACGCTGCAGCAGTTGCGGTGTTGTAAATGTTGTGTGGATCTCAGCTGGGATTTTGTTGTCCTTTTTGAAAGCTCAGTAGTTTGGACCGGATTTGCTTTTGTCTATTCTGTGTCTGTGGAATGGTACAACTATATTACTTTTAGTTCTGCTGTCGTGGTTGTGCTAGAGAGCATTTTGTTTTCTGATATAAGCAACAGCCTGCAAGATGTACATTATCCTGATGACTCTCCTCTGCTACAGTAGAATCCTCTTTGCTATGTTTGGGACGTGACCCATAAGAGTGTTCCATATTATATTGATGTGGCTGTGCACAAGTGCAAAATATGCCATCTTTGTTGTTAACATATTGCTTATAGGCATCAATTTTCTAATTGTGTAGGTGTAGGTGCCACTTTGATCCTTTTACCCTACCTGGCAGTTCCATTTTAAATTACTGTTGATTTTGAAGCCCAGGATGTGTTTGACGAAGCCTTTTTATCGAGCTGTAAGTGATGAGAGAAGGGAAGAACAGCACTTTTCTCCTTGTTCAATTTAAGTTTGTTTGCGGTGGACCATTTTTGTGTCTCAACCAACGATTCCTGCAGCAACAAATCTAACTCTCTCATTGATGATCCTCTTGCAAAAATTATTATTGTCCTGGCGTCCACATAGAGGCAAATTGTCCATGCATACTGTCAATGGTAATGGTCCGAGAATGGAGCCCCGTGGTATGTCGTTTCTTATCGGGACAAGACTTGTGTTCGAGTTTGGGATTGCCTGTTGTCAGTTTTGGATGTAGCTGTGAAAAAGATCCAGTGGTTTACCTCTTGCACCTTTGTGCTCTAATTTGAAGAGAAGTGCAATGTGTATGGTGATTCACAGTCAGAAACCTTTCTTAAATTAAGGCAAGCAGCCGCAGCGGTCTCAATATCTTCAAAGGACTTGTAAATATATTGTGACACCTGGATAGCTGCCAAGGTAGTCAAGGTGTACGGATGTTAGGTTGCATTGTAGTAAGAAGGCTAAGAGTCTTCCAAAGATAGTTTCGATGATTTTTGATAGTACAAGGAGCAGTGCTATTGGGCAATAATTTGTTGGTTCTTTTTTGTCGCCTTCTTTATGGATATTGGCACTATCTGGGCAATTTTCAGGATTTCCGGGAAGATGCTTTCTGTAAAAGTTAGATTTAGAACATGTGAAATTGGAGGACTGAAATGATATGATGGTATCATGTATTTTTGTGTACAATGAGGGGGGTCATAAAAAATGACCTGTGTAGTGTGTACAGGATCACTGGTAACCAAATCTCGGCAGCTTTTATTGTTGAAGGCATTTGATAGATGTTCTGGGCTACATTTGCAAAATAGTCATTAAGTATGTTAGGATCCAGGGTAATAAGTAGGCTTGCTAACTGTCTCGGATTTTCCAGCTTCTTGGTAAATTTTGGACCTTTGGATATGTTACCATGGTAACATATCTATCTGGGTATTATTATTGTAGACCTAGACATTATTTTTCTGCCTGAAGATGGGTAGTGCAGTGTTGTGACTTTTTTGTCCACAAAAGTGGTCATATCTTCTTAAGAGGGCCATACTGGAGAAAAAAGTATAAGTGAACTTAGAACCTTTAATCCATAATGGATGCTGTGGTGGTGTCCGTGTCCGCCATTTCGGGATCACGCTGTATATTGAGCAATCACATGAATGGCAAAAATAGTTTTTGAACTTAAAACAGGTACCAGGTTTTTTTTAGAAACATTTCAGATAGTAGCTTCCATTTAACCTTTAAATTCAATAATAGTAGAAAAGGTATTTTTTGTTTGCAGTCCAGAGATAGCAACAAAAAAGTGCAGGAGTTTTGGAAAGGATTTATACTTTGGCAATAGAAAGCCACTGTACACCACGCTAGGTATCAGGACATAAGTCAAGAGTAAATTTGTATTTTATGACAACAGCTGTTAATAGTGTTAATGAAATAATTGACAACAATATAAAGTGCTAATTCCATGCCAGGTTACCTTAAACTTAAAATATCTTCATTAGAGATGGCATCAATATCTCCAAACCCTTTTGTAGTAAGGCCACAAATATGCTGTCATCTTCTGGCGATTTGAAAGGCTTGAAGGCTTTCACCGCTCTTTTAATTGCATGTGTTATGATCAATCGACACACCACCCAATCAGGTTTTTGAGTTCGTTTTTGTCGTCTTCCTGTTGGGGGCGGCCCACCGGCCCACAATCAGACAGAGGTGAACTACCTGGGAAGTGGGTCTCTCTTAAGATCTCTAGCGTTTCTTCGATTGAGTCCATGTAAGAGCTGTTAGGTCGTTTTACCGAACCAAGCATTTGTACGGGATCTTTTCAGAGTATTTTGTGGATTCTGTTACTGCTAGGTAGATTATTGATGCTCTCGCAAAACTTCCTCCAAGACACCCTTCTAGATCGTCTGGTCTCCTTTTTATATTCCCTTAGAGTACGTTCGTATTTTTCCCAGTTGCCCGTCTCCTTAGCTCGATTGAAGAGTCGTCGAACTTCTTTTCTACTATTTTCTAAGTCCTTGTTCCACCTACCAGTCAACATTTCTGTTGACTTCATTCATCTGTTGACTTGATTGACTTCTGAATCACTTTCTAAACCAACACTTGCAGTCCGTTCTCACAGTTTTTCTACCTCTACTCAGCATTGTTCCATTGCTCTGCTTCTGAAATAATTACCTTTACACTTTTTGTTGGTGATGACTTGTTTGTTAAAATGTTTGAAATTGATTTTTTCAAGGGTCGCAATGTAATCATCGAACAATCATGGGGGTCTCCAAAAATCACAAAAGATGGTGTCACAGTGGCCAAGGGTGTTGAACTAAAGGACAAATTCCAAAACATCGGTGCCAGGTTGGTACAGGATGTCGCTAACAATACGAACGAAGAAGCTGGGGATGGAACTACAACTGCAACAGTCTTGGCCAGGTCAATCGCTAAAGAAGGTTTCGAAAACTTAGGAAAAGGTGCCAATCCGGTGGAAATCCGTAAAGGTAATATTTTCTGTTATAAACGAGAAAGATGCATAAGAAAAATGTTATGTCTCCCTCCTTTTTTTGTCTTATAAAATAATGTGTGCAATTTTTCATTGTTGTAGATTAGGGGTTATTAACTCTCCTATTGTTAATTATGTTGTTATTTTTCCAGGTATAATGCTTGCCGTAGAAAAAATCACAGAAACTTTGAAGACACTCTCGAAACAAGTCACAACTCCAGAAGAAATCTGTCAGGTAGCTACAATTTCCGCAAACGGAGATCTATCCATTGGAAACCTGATATCTGATGCGATGAAGAAAGTAGGAAAAGAAGGTGTCATTACCGTTAAAGATGGTAAAACCCTCAATGACGAACTGGAGATCATCGAAGGCATGAAATTTGATCGCGGGTACATCTCACCATATTTCGTCAACACCACTAAAGGTGCAAAAGTCGAATATCAGGACGCTTTACTTCTTCTAAGCGAGAAAAAGATTTCGTCTGTGCAGAGCATTGTTCCGGCATTGGAGCTAGCCAACAGCCAAAGGAAACCCCTCATAATAATAGCAGAAGACGTGGACGGAGAAGCCCTCACAACTCTGGTAGTAAATCGCCTTCGTATCGGTCTGCAAGTCGCCGCTGTGAAAGCCCCCGGCTTCGGCGATAACCGCAAAAACACCCTTCAAGACATGGCCATTTCCACCGGAGGTATGGTGTTCGGAGATGAGGCATCCATCATCAAAATCGAGGACATCAAACTCTCCGATCTTGGCCAGGTTGGCGAGATTTCTATCACCAAAGATGATACCCTCATTTTGAAGGGAAAGGGCAAGCAGTCAGATATTGAGAGACGTGCCGAACAAATCAGAGACGAGATCAAAAACACCACTTCGGAGTATGAGAAGGAGAAGTTGCAGGAACGACTGGCACGTCTCGCCTCGGGCGTAGCTGTACTGAAAGTTGGCGGCAGCAGTGAGGTGGAAGTGAACGAAAAGAAAGACAGAGTGACCGACGCTCTGAATGCCACCCGTGCCGCCATCGAGGAGGGTATCGTTCCCGGCGGTGGCACCGCTCTGTTGAGATGCGCCTCCAGCTTGGAGACCATCAAGCCCCTCAACAATGATCAGAAAATAGGTGGGTTTCTTTTTCTTTTAGGTTTTGGGGTTTTAAAATTAATTTTCGCTCGTTTCAGGTATTGAAATTGTCAAACGAGCCCTGAAAGTACCGTGCATGACCATTGCGAAAAATGCCGGGGTTGATGGCGCTTCAATTGTGGCAAATGTGGAACAGCATACCGGTGATTATGGATATGATGCCATGAACAATGAGTTTGTACAGATGTTCGAAAGAGGAATCATCGATCCTACAAAGGTAGGTAGATCTGATCTTATTACGTGAAATAAAATTCCATGCTGGAGCTCTGTATTTGTTTTGTGGAACAAGTTTACCTGTGAATTATAATTAGCTGAGGAAGTAAAGGTAACTGTCGATAGTTTGCGAGCTTGTCAAGTTAAAAGGGAGATGACAAACAGCTTGTCAAATTGGCGAAGTTATTATCAAATTTTGTGTGTCAAAAATTGAAAGGTGAATTTTCCTAAAAGAAATTAAACGATCAACAGTTGAACAGTATCAACAACGTGTTTTTTAGAACGAAATGGTTCTAAATTACATGTAAAATTGAATATTTCAAAATATTGGCTCCCCAGTGTATTCCAAAGCAAAGTTATAGAGGAATTTTAGAATTTCGAAAATTTCACAATAAGCAACATTTAATAACTTGATTGTTTTGATTTGATTGATTCATTCTTGAAGTTAGTTTTTCCAACTGAAGATTAAATTTCTTGTTGTTGCATTTTGTTGTTAAAAAAAGTGAAAACTGAATTCATTTTACTTTTAAATTCACTGCAGAGCCAATATTTCGAGATATTTTATCTTGAATGTAATGTCCCTATATTGGATACATAAAAAAAAGACATTCAGGCAGATCAGATGTCCCATCCCCATTATATAGAATTTTTGCGAAAAAAGGTAGTTCTAATTGAAAATTTTATATGAAATTTTAACACATTACAATAAACTGACAATAACAAGGTTCAATCATTTTTTGGTAAATAACTGAATAGAGGTTATGGTTATTATGGTTTATGGTCATCACTAGAACAATAATAATTTACAACTTATAAGCTAGACAACCACATGCTATGGTACAACATAGAAAGCATTTAAGGTTTATTGTACTTTGTTTACTTCAGTACCTGAAAGTTTATCCGGATCTAGAATTAATTCCCCAGGTAATGCACGGATTGAAATTAGCTCTTTCATGTCAATAGAACCTTTTTCAACAAAAAATCTAAAGCAATATTAAAAAGCAGTACTTAATAATTATTATTCTACTTCCTATTTTACAGAATTTAACAATATTTAGTCCGCCTCTATAGGGGAGAATAAAAGAATGTTTGTTCTCAACTTAGTCATAAAAATAACAGCTATTTTTGCTATTTGACATCTGAAATTAATGGCATTTGTTTTATAAACTTTCAATTTTTATTTCATAGTTTAATTAGGCTCACTATCACTACAAACATGCTGATTAGACCAGATTACAGAGCATTAAATTATTCATGAATAAAATACTCTAATAATTAAATTATAAATTGTATTTTTTGCTGGAATTCTTTATGATGGGATACCTGTATTAATTAGATAATAATAATTATTAGATTCTAAATCAAATGAAATACCCGGAGGGGTAATCCAAAGAATATTATTTACAATAAGAATATTACTTGAACAGTTATTATGGAATAATTTATTCTGTTGATTTTCCTCTTTTGTCAATCGTATTTCAAAGTTTGTCAAATGATTTTCTTATTTTGTTTCAGAGGAAAATCTTCAAAGATGTTTAAAAAATACCCAATTGTGTTATTTTCCTTTATAATCGGGAATAAAAAATGGAGGACTTCCTTCTTCCTCTGGTTTCCTCCTTTTTCATTACTTCTAGCAGTTTTCTGATAGCTTGGTAAACCTCGACTACAGAAACTTCTTTTAAAAAGCTACAAATTTCTCTCAAAAAAAAAAAAAAACAACTGTAATAACTAATTTTATGGTTAAATGGTAAGGGGCATTTTTTGTGGTCCCAACATTATAATAGCCTAACATAAATTTTAACAAAATGACCTGTTTCTTCGCAGCAACCATTTTATTGACCACTTTGTAAAGGCGATCAGGACACTTTCTTGGCAAAAGCAACATTTAATTTCAAAATATTTTACTTTATTTTAGCAAAACTAAATAAGTAGACAAATAATGTTGAATGAAAATTTATTATATCGCAGCAAAAAGGGTATTTGTATTTGTGTACTTATCCTCTTCAAAAAGGGTGTAGGTATACGTATCCCCTTTTGATTTTTTCTTGAAAAATGCAGTATAATCTTCAACATTAGAGTAAGTGTAGATAACCCTAATCTAATGTTGCAAATTGTGAAAAGCTGGAAGTACATGTCTGTTGTGTTGAGCAATCTGAATGTAAGGTATTATCAGGGAGCAAATCTCTAGAATATAAATACTTACTTCCAGAAGACCGTTTAGTTTTCAGTTATGTTTTCCCAAAAATACTACTCTTGACTTGGTTAGTCAAATTGTAAGAAAACTTTCAAAGCCACCAAAACGATAATTCTGTCTGGAAAGCCAAAAGCTTTTAATGGTTTGAGATATTGTTATACTTATTCTTGCATTTGCGAGAGAATGATGGATGACTAGATAAGACAAAATTAGCTTGTGTGCCAAATCTCTAGTCGGGTTATGCATTATGCATTGACCCTTTGGAACTTCTGAAATCTTAGGAGACAATAATTATTAGGAAACTCGAAATATAATCTACCAGTCTAGTCTTTGACTTCAATTTATTACCTTACATTATAATAATAATTAATGTTGAAGAAACTTTATTTTAAAGTGAATTTTTTTTTGCAGGTTGTCCGCACAGCTTTAGTTGATGCCTCCGGTGTAGCCTCATTGCTGACAACAGCAGAAGCTGTAATCACAGATATTCCCAAAGAGGAGCCCGCGATCCCGTCAGGCGGTGGAATGGGTGGTATGGGAGGAATGGGCGGTATGGGTGGCATGATGTAAATTGCTCCTGCTCCTTGCCAAGTTCTCAACAAGTCGAGCGCCAGAGTGCTAGGCGAGGTTCTTGATTCATCACTCACGGGCATTTTACCGCTGGGCCGCCGCCTATTTTCATCGTTTTCGGGAGGCTACCAGCGGTTGTCATGTTACATTAAGCTGTATTGACTGATGACGTAGTTGTTAGTTTTCTATTTCCATTAATTTCATAGAATGTATGAATGAGAAACGTACATTCGTGTTCTGAGTTTTTATTGTTTTTTGTAACACGAATCGGGGGTGTTTTGCATGACAAAATATGAATTTAGGACTTGTTTTATTGTGTAATTTCAGTCACCTGTCTGGATTTATTGTCGGTTATCAAATCGGTTTTGTCTGCAACGATCTGATGCTTGCATTTAATTTTTGTTTACGAATGTACTGATTGTAAAAAGCGTCTTGTTAAATAAGAAATATATTTGTTATTCTTTTTTAAAATGAGTTTTTTTTTTCTCTTAACCTAAGGAAGGATATATTAAGATTAATAAAACAACAGATGATTTTTAAAAACGTGCATTTAATATGCTTGAAAAAAGTTATAATAATCCAAACCAGATCGTTAGTAGTAATTAAAATATATTAAAAAATAATAATAACATTTTTGCAACTTAATTATTTTTAAACAAGTCAAATAAAAACTTATCACAAAAAAAAATGCTATAGTGTTGAACAATAAGAAGCACAGCTCGATTCATCTATATGGTCTTTATCATCTAACAATAGGTTGCCTTCTCCTGTGAAAGATTCCCATAAACCAGGTGTCTGAATTATCTAGAACAATTAATTTATACTGTAGTTTTATGATTTTTAAGCAAAAAAAAACTACCATAAGCATCAAGTTAATTTTAACTTACTTTATGAACCAATTCTTCAAAGGCACATTCTACATTATCTTTGGTTTTTGCACTAGCTTCTATGTATAATGTTTGATGCCTTCTTGCAAATTTCATCGCCTCATCTCTACCGACTTCTCTATTTGGCTGAAAATAATCGAGATGTTAATTGTTTACACAATCAATTGAAAGGACTTCTGTACTTGATCAGCAAATTAGCATAACCATCCAATCAAAACAATGGTAGGTTCTGCTTAATAATGACTTTTGCATAAAACAATAATTATTATTGCAATATTTACATAAAAACTTCCTGATTAGCAAAGCAACAATAATTATTATTGTCTTACCAATATTAGATTACCCTCAGTACTTTTTGTGTTATGTGGCATAGGGAAAATAGTGAATATTGAGTAGTATTAAGTTACTTTCATGTCAATTGTTCAGTTTTATAATTTGTTGTAATTTACATTAAGCCGGCCACTCACCTCACTACCTAGTACTTGGCGAGTACTTCTTGTTAAGTAAAATTAAAACCCTATACAGAGCGGGTGATGTATGGTACGGTCTTGAAAAGACTTTTCAAGTATGACATTTGAAACATTTTATCAACAACGAACTGAAAGTAAAAGTAATGACGTGGCAAGTAAATCTGAGTTGCATGCCGCATCGTCATACTCACTATGTGGCACTTGCCAAGTATTCGGCAAGTAGTGAGTAGCCGGCTTAACAAGCTACGAAAGTTTACTTTTCAGCAGTGCAAGAAGTTTTTGAATAACTGACCGAAGCAAAGCACAGCCGAGGATACTCGAAAACTCCTAGCTTTTGTAGCTTGTGTGTGTAAACTTGTCATTTAAACCTACAAGAATAAATTTTTAAACCTACCATAAAAAATTATTATTCAGTGATAATTTAAGAAGGTTAGGTATTCAGTGATAATTTAAAAATGAGGGTTGGTATGATTTAAATCCATTGATTTTTTATTTAAATCAATCCAAATAAATTTGCATCGGTATATTTTATTTTAAGATTAAACGTGGATCTTCGTTTGTCATTTAAATGCTAAAAAAAACAGGTAAAAATCGCGCGCAAACATGAACGAAAACGCTCGAGAATGCGAGAGTGGGGGTAAAACAGCAGTTGAGGGGAAGGCATAATACAAGCGCTGTTGTATCCCTCATCTGCTGTTCTACCCACACTCTCATAATAATGAACTGATCGGGTTGTTTCAGCTCTCATTTTCTTGGTATTTTAATTCTCTACATTCGTCCATTGGGACCATTTACATTGTGATGAACCAGTTATTCTTTTATAAACAAAATGGTACAAAGTGGTAAACTCGAGTAGAAAACTGTGCAGTTGGGATCTGGGGGCTATTCCGCGTGATGGCACGCTCTATTTTGTAACATCACACCCTGGGCGTGAAAACTTCAAAGGAAAATCTTGCGGAAATTCCAAACACGAGGTAGGTAATCGACAAAACAAAGGAAACTAGTCTAAGAAAAGTGTCTATGAAAGCGAAAATTCGCACGAATAAATAAGACAGGAAACAATACACCTGGTAAGTGGAACAAATTCAATAAAATGAAGGAAAACTACAGGACGAAAACACTATTGTGGTCAGCTTCCTGAAGAACAAAACAATAGAAACCCATAGAAAACGTAAAGGTAAGTCAATGAAAATTCACACATCTATAACCTAATTAGACTCGTCGAAAGAACATACAATCACGTTAAACCAACCAAGGAAAGCTCCAGAAAACGAAGAGAAAGTTGGTCCAACGTGGACAGCAACCCTATTCACTGTTAGCTTAAGGACCAGAATCGAACACACATCGTCAACCCTTGCTACAAAGGAAAAAAGAGAAATCAGCGCTGAAACAATATGCTACGAGCCGACAAAAACAGTATAACGATTTCTGACCGCAAGAGACACTTCGGGATTCTGTTCCCGACCTGTCGTTTATACACGCTGATATTTCTAGTTAAAAATAAATAAATATCTTATGGATGTGGTAAAGCCCAAGTGTCAGAAGTTTTCAAGTAGCCTCAAGGGCCTCTGACGTAACTTAACGACTGCTGTGAAGCAGCCGGGACCCCCTTTTTAACGTACCTCCCGGAGCACGATCGGTCACGGAACTTTTTTATTTACCACTATCAAGTTTGGTCACCCATCCAAGTACTGACCAAACAAAGCCATGCTGCACTTTAGAGATCGTTTGACCGAAACTCTAACAGTTTGGCTATTGTGACCATAATAGCAATCTAATAAATTATTAGTTTACTAGATCATACGGTGAAATAAACGAGTCCCAAAATCCAATTAGTCCCAAGTAAATATTCCGCCCTGCCGTATCTACAAAGTATTCATCCAACATCAGCGCCGCTAGACCAACTCGACACCGACACAGTTCCGTGACCAGCTGGAAGACGACCGATGGCTTCGTCAGAACAGCCGCCCAGGATATCGCTCGGTGCCACTGAAGACAACCCCGTCTACGAGCGACCAACATCACCCTGAAGTCCATCGTTTCCCGTCGAACCTCCTGGACTTCTAGATTTCTATCAGAGTCGACTTCTGGAAACCAATCTAACAGGTTTATATAAACATTTGTGTCAATAATAACATCTAACTATTTTTTGTGTTAGTAGGTAAATAAATAAATAGTAGAAACAGAGTGTTAGCAGGCAATAACCATAGAGTCCCGTTTCTCAATATCTCAATTCACAGACGTTGAAGGTCGCCCTGACACTGTCACTAGCCCCCGAAATGTAAAAACTCGTTCTAACTCTAAGTTCAAATACGTAAATTGTCAACACGAAAGGGTTAAACAGGGCAACAATGAAGAAAATCACAAATTAAAGTTAAAGTAAAACATCGATTTCCTCCCCGAAAATTAAAGTCAAACTCCTCAAAAGTAAAATCAAAGGTATAATTTAAAAAATCAAAGGGATTAACAAATAACAGGTATAAACAAATAGATAAACAAATCAAATAAATTAACAAAAATAATGCGCACACAGAAAACGTACTATACCTAAACAAAAGGCTTAAGCAAACAGAAAGGTAGAAACAAAAGAAAAAGTCTTTTGTACAACTACAATGCCAGTGTCGGAAGGTCCATTGATGAAGAAATTAAACAAACAAAAAATCAAGGCCGGCGAAAAACAAATTTGAATCATCAAAGTGTGAAAAACGAAACGCAAAATGCGAAAATAAATTATTGTAAAGAAAAATATTGTAAGATTTCCTTTGTAAGGGACTAACTGCTATTCAGTGTGAAATATAGATGAAATAGTAATACCATTTCATTCCGTACAATGAAAGAAAAAGGAAATCCAGGTAAAACAAATTTTATAGTTTTTTTTTGTGCTCTTAACATTTCATTCCAGAACTCTTGCATACCCTATTCGAGAAGCAGGGGTGACTACAAGAAAATGACACAACGAGAGGAGGGTCCTAGCTGCATTTTCTAGAGGATCATAGGGAGTAGGGAGGGGGGGTGTTATAATTTTGAATATTCTAAATTTAGATTTTGTTCAAAGGACTAATTTGTTGAAAAATAATAATGAAATTATTAATGAAAAAAAAAGTTTTCATTACACTTCTCACAAATTATATTAAATACATAAAATTTAGAGCCATTCAATCCATTCCTCCTCCAATCATAAATCGAATTTTGCACCTGTTCCTTTGTTTATAAAAGCAATGCTGATCTGTTGCATGGACAAATAAGAGGGAAGCAGAATGTTTTTACTCAGTCAGAATAACTGACAGTCACCTAAATGCATTTTCATACCGTTTCTAGCTTATTATCAGTACACTCAGTACACCAAATTTTACTTAACAGTAGAGAAAAAAATCATATTCAACTGAACATTTGCAAAAACATTGTTGAATCTGGTTATCTTGAAGTATAGGGACCTGGCGGCTGACCGTTGCTGATTGACACCCTGAGTTCCCCACCACTAAGTCAGGTCTTTTGTCAGGTTAGGAAAAAAAATCCCTTGCGGCTTTTTTTGTCTTCTATATTTTAAATTTTACTTTTCTTCTTTCATTTTCTTTAAATTTCAGGGGAAAAAATACCTAACCTTACCAATGACCTGACTTAATGGAGAGGGATTATTGTAGGGGAACTCAGGGTGTTAATCAGCAACATTGTCGGTAGTGGCGTACGAGCCAGGTCCCTATACTTTAAGATTACCTTAAATCTTTACAGCCTCGAATTATATTATAAGGTACCTACTAACTTATAAATTATAAACCCATACCATATCGATTTTGTTTCCAACGATCATCTTAACAATGTTAGACTTTGTAGAGTAAGTATCCAGCTCAGTAAGCCACGTTTCAAGCTTAGAAAAGGAACTATAACTGGTGACATCATAGACGAGTATCGCTCCTTGAGCGTCTCGGTAATATGACGGGGTAAGTGTGCGGAACCGTTCTTGTCCTGCGGTGTCCCAAATCGCTAATTTGACAGTATTTCCCTCTATCGACAGTTTTTTGGTCTTGAAATCGACACCAATTGTTAAAGTTTGTTCTGGGTCAAAGTTGTCATCCACGAACCTTAGTAATATGCTGCAATGTTTGGAATATTAGGTAAAAAGGTAGATTAGAAAGACAATATTATGTGCTCATACCTTGATTTTCCAACACCGCTTTCTCCTATAATCAATAATTTTAAAGTGGTGAGAATATCTTCATCCATTGTATAAGAACAATTGATTAACAGTTCATGAAATAGAGTAAGCAAGGATTGATTTATTACTTGCCAAAGAAATATAGTATTCAAAATCACAAGAAGTTCATAGGGAATATGAATTGGAGCGATTCGCGATTCTTTTCTTGTTCCTGCAGATATTAAAGTAATGGATAATAACGCAGAGCAACAACTGGAAAAAGCACGAACACAATGAAAACTGCGTTTAAATTTTCTTATAACAACATTGTGATTGTGTTGTGATGATGTGATGTCACCCTCGATTTGGAATAAATAATAAATTATTTATTATTTATTTTTTGATGATAATTATTATTGAATTATTTATTTATAAAGATTACTATGTCAAGACTGTCATGTCAAATACCAAAGAGTGTAGTCTGTCTCTGTAGTAAAAAATTGGCTAGGGAACCTGTATTATCGACACTGACGCTTCTAGGGACTAGGGTTACGCATTCTCATTCTCACAAAAAGTTTGGAAAAAAGTTGGGAATGTCAAATTTAACTTCAAAACGTCAGATTTTAGAAAACGTACAACCAAATACACTAGCGTATTTGGTACAACTGTCTAAAAATTCACATAATTTATTATTAAGTCCACGTATTTAAAAAAAAATGGTAAACATTTGCTGCGTTAGAGGATGTTCTAACAATAAAAAAAGGCTTTCTACTTGTTCGCGTTGACTAAAGGTAACTTGTTCTTAATATTTTAAACTCATTATAGTCCTCTATCAATACTTACCTGTTACCGGGATTATCTCAGTAACTACGTTAGATATGGAGTTAAAATTTATACCTAATACTAAAGCAAATACGCTAAAATAATAATACCGGACACTCCTATACCTATAGCATTGCAACAGGTTGCGTCCATTTTAGCAGCGCCGCCAAGCATGAACTGGGGACACTAAAAATTAAATTTGGTGAAACATAGCGGGAGTTTTAAATATCAACGCTGAATAGAAAAGCTCTTAAAATTAATTAGACGGAATAGACGGAGGAAATTGGGACGAAGAATTATAATACAACAATAAACAACAAAGTTTTCAATATGTTTATTATATTAACAATAATCACTACTATTACACACAAATATTATTAATATCTTTGTAGGTATATTTCAAAACGATTGAATCGCTATATACCTAAGTGTGAGCCTTTTATTTGCCGCAATTCCAATAATGTGCTTCCTTGCAGTTTTAAAGGTCTATTATTTGCTGGATTAACAAAATTTTCCTCTTTGAAATGATCAGTACAAAATAATATGGTGAGAAATCGGCCCACACTTTTTCAAAATTTCGTCACTCATCGATGTTATTATAACCTATTGCTTGTTCCTATTTCCATCAGCATAGTTATAAAATATTAATAAGTTTATTTACGCGTCTTCTAAAGTTAACTTTATACATAATTCTTTATTCCTGCTTGGAACACCGTGGAAAGATCTGGACATGCTTAACAATCCATAGTTGGAGCAACCGCACACAGCACACAGCACATATTTTCCAGACATAATACAGTTCACTTTAATACAGCGGTACATTATAAATGTCTATTTAACTGGTACCCAACAAAATTATCCGCTGATATAATGCTTTGAGAGTAACTTTAAATTGAAATTATACTTGAAACTAAAACGTTCAATTACTAATGACAAATTATTAATAATTATGATTGACTGCAGCTGTCAAAATCCGTGAAAAGTTACCTAACTTTGAATTTAAAAACAGCTTTAGTGTCCCCAGTTCCTGCATGAGGGCGCTGTAAAAATGGACGGAGGTTTTGAGAGGAAGTGTCCGGTATTAATATTTTAAAGTATTTGACTAAAGTCTACCTACAGCTTAGGTAGATCCTATAAACTCGTAATATGTTTTTAATACCCACTGAAAGAGGATTCCTCGAATTCTATTTCTTGTTATTATTTTGTTTCATTTTTCAAACTTAGCTTTTTTCCACTTGGTACCTACGCCTGTGACCAAATGTGCCAAAAATATGACATCTAGCTGTTCAAACACAACCGTGATAAGATGTAAACGTCAACGAGTGAATGCTCTACCTTGTACGCGTTAGTGTCGGTAATGCAGGTTCCCTAGTCCGTTTATACATCTACAGTAATACTTAGTACAATAATTCAATTGATGACGATCGCAGGTCAATGCCTGAAAACAACCTCAATAAGTCAAACTTCAGGACCACGTGAATTTAAAACTACAACTAAATCACGACAACTGACAACATAGTCCAGGTGAACTGTTTGTTTATTTGGAACCGTTCTAGCGTAGTGACGTCATACTGACGGCGTCTATTTTCACTGGAAGCTGTAGGCTGTACATAGGTATTAAAGAGAATTTGATATAGGTAGGTATATCTCACTCAGCAACGACTTGACTTTAACTTACCTATGTCCTATGTGACTATAATCTAGAAACTGCAGTATTATCAAGGTATTTCTCAAATATTCCACATCAGTAGTCAGTACCATCATATACATATAATAAAGCAGCATACTTATTGTTGTTTATTTTAATTACAGTAAAGTGAAGATCAGAATATATTTCTGAGTTTTGACTTCTACCAACCATCGTAATCTGTTGTGTGGGGTGGTGTGGTGGGATAGACGCCGTCAGTGTGACGTCACAGGGCGGGGCTAAGCGGTTCTGGTTCCATACAAACAAACCCTTCACGTGGTCATTGTTGTCAGTTCTCGTGTTTTTTCTTGAAGTTTCTTGAAGTCTCATTAAGAGCTTTGATGTTTGACGAGACAACTTCCATCAGAGCTGGCAAACCTGTAAACGTCAAACGTTTGTTTGTATGGAACCCTGGCCGTTGGCCCCGCCCACTGACGTCATCACTGTCGGCGTCTATTCTATGAACATTAATAATAATAATTAATAACATGAACAATAATTATTATAGTAACATAAAATAATATCAAAACAAAGATAAAACATAACCTTGCTTTCTTTTATTTACGTTCTTTGCCTATTCTTTATATTCTTTACGTATTGTTTACATTGCTTACGTCAAACGTAGAGAATGAATTGTTTACGCGTAAAAGGCACGTCGCACATTGCACATCAAATCACTGAGGTCATTTCATTTCATTAGGGAACTCGGGACCAGCCCTGTCATATGTCATCACTCATCAGTCCTGTCACTAACATTCACAAAAAACTAAAAAAGTCAAAAATCTAAAACCTAAAAGTCCAAAAACGAAACTAATAAAAAGCAGCTATGGATGAAATTATAATTAATTCAAAGGTTTTATGAAACATTAAGTAAGTAATAGATAATTTAATATTTTTTGGTGTGATTAATAATATATTCAGTCGTTACGATATCGGGAAAATATAATAGGAAGGTAGGTCTAGTAATATGTGAGGAGTACAGCTGCAATAATTTCCATCTTTATTGATTCCCTGTTGATCTTATCAACCACAATAACAACAGTTCGTTATGTTATGTTGTTTATATGTATGCATATCTGCAAGTAATATAATGTATGATTTTTAATTACCTTGTTATATTACGTGAGGATAAGAGGGTATTTTATTATCTCCAGATAAACAAACTATGAGTCCATCAGCTGGCAGTGCAGGCAGTGGCAGCAGCAACGAATCTGTACAAGTAGTGGTGCGATGTCGACCCCTGGACGAGCGCGAAATAAAAGCGGAATCCCGCAACGTAGTCAAGGTGTACCCCAGTCGAGGTGTAATCGAGATAGAAAACCCGCGTGCCAGAAGCGAGCACGAGGTGTCCAAACTCTTCACCTACGATGCCGTCTATGACTGGAGCGCCTCGCAACAGCAAATCTACGATGAAACGGTACGGCCTCTAGTCGCCTCCGTTCTTGATGGCTACAATGGCTGCGTATTCGCTTACGGCCAAACGGGCACCGGCAAGACGTACACCATGGAAGGTGATGACTGCGAGGTGGGCCGCGGTATCATTCCTCGTGCCTTCGATCAGATCTGGGCCCACATCGAGCGCACTACCGGTGTTGAATTCCTCGTAACGGTCCGTTACCTCGAAATATACATGGAAGAGATCAGGGACCTGCTGCGCCATAACAAAGCAAACGTCCAGGGAAACAATCAGCAAGCTAGCAAACGTCCTGAATTGCATGGTTGCTCGGTGAGACATCTACACAGTCAGACCTGTCGCAGTTCCGGAGACATGATACGAGCGATGCGTCTGGGACACCGAAATCGCACCACTGGAGCCACCGACATGAACGAGCACAGCAGCCGCTCGCACGCCATCTTTCAGATTGCCGTGGAGATGGCAGAAACTGGTGGAGGCGCGGTTAAAGTCGGGAAATTGAACTTGGTAGACCTGGCGGGCAGCGAGCGTCAGTCGAAGACGGGAGCAACTGGTGACCGTCTCCGCGAGGCCACTAAAATCAATAAAGCACTTTCATCGTTAGGAAACGTAATTTATGCCCTAGCCGAGCGTAGTGCTCACGTACCGTATCGAGATTCTAAACTGACTCGCTTGCTGCAAGACTCCCTGGGGGGCAACAGTAAGACGATCATGATCGCAAACGTAGGGCCTGCATGCACTAACTATGAAGAAACTGCAATTACTCTTCGCTATGCCTACCGTGCCAAGAGTATCAAGAATCAGCCGATACGTAATGAAGACATCAAAGATGCCCGTTTGCTGGAACTACAGGCCGAAATCGTGCGTCTGAGACAGCTCATCTCTGAACGATCTGCTGGCCGTCAGTCGTTCTCTCAACCCCAGAACGGTGTCGACGAGGCAGATGAGAGCGATGATGACGATGACGATCTACAGGATGAAGATGTAGAAGAAGAGCGAGGTGAGAAAGAAAAGAAAATAGAAGCAAGCAAGATGGAGATAGATGAATTAGCAAGGAAACTGCGGACCTTGGAAAAACAAATGGTACACGGAGGCGGTGGAGCGGGCAACGGAAAGAGTATTGTCGACAGTGTGAACGAGAACGAGTTGAGGCTGGAGCGACAGCGGCAAGAAATAGCAGAGCGCAGGAAACGTGAAGTGGAGATGCAGCAGCGGATCGAGCTTGAGGAGGAAACGTGCACCGAGCTACGTCAAGTGTTCGCCAGCCTCCAACAGCAGGTCGAGTACAAGCGGGAGAGACTACGGCGTCTGCTCAGTAAGCTGCAATCGGTCAGGCAGGAGATACGAGACAACCGAGAAGATTACTTGGCGAACCGGGGAGAGCTGGAAGAGGCCAATGACGAGCTAGGCCGCCAGTTGCGGCGTCATTTCATGATTATCGACGGATTCGTGCCGCCGGAAGAGCGTGCCCGACTTCTCCGACTAGCCACATTCGACGATGATCGCGACTGTTGGGTTCTGCGACACGAGCCGATCTTGTTGCCTTGCGAAGAGCGTCCACTAGCACGTGCTTACCGTCGCCCTCATTCGGAGCGTGCACTGGGCAGCGCTGATCCGCGATACCGACGCGAGTCGGTGCTGGAACTGCGACTGGACATGCCGCTGCGCACCACTCAAGAGTATCACGCTCCTGCAATATGCCCACAGATCAGGGCCACGGT
This sequence comes from Malachius bipustulatus, assembly GCA_910589415.1. Taxonomy (NCBI): domain Eukaryota; kingdom Metazoa; phylum Arthropoda; class Insecta; order Coleoptera; family Melyridae; genus Malachius; species Malachius bipustulatus. Next base: position 5,208,600 of record OU342631.1, on the reverse strand, counting down.
GGCGGAGGTTTTGCGACGGGAGAGCGAACGTAGCACCCTGATAGTGAAAGGCGGGACTCACCAGCGCTTGCCGCTTGCTTCTCGACTCGAGCAAGAGGGTCGTTATCGACAAGCTACCAAGAATACCGTCGAGGTGGCGGGACTCCGTGCCAGGACCCGTTAAAGTACGATTTGGTAATGTAATTCCTGTTCATTCAGACAGAAGACATAAAATTCTTTACTCTAGAATCTATTTCTTGTGCTTATGTGATAATGTTATATTTAGACTTACTTCTTACTATAATAACTAACTTCCAATGGCACGACAGCCAAGCTCTAATGACAGAAATGGGTGATTTTGTTTATATTTTTTGAAAACAAGGGGGCCATTCACTACTGTTGATGGCGCTACTATAATAGCTGGCAGGAGTTCAATTATGACAGTTCGATGCAATAGTTGACATGAAAATGGAAATTAAATTGGCTTATGTGGCAAAGACCTCTATGCTTTGAGCTTTGAGTAAATGGCCCCATATTTCGGTAAAAAAATCAGTATTTCTAGTTCAATTTAATGGAAGCGAGAGATTGTATTAGGTTTCAAGAAATGAGAAATAACTGAACAGTTTTGCATCTAATTTTCAGTTTTTTCTTTTTAATTACGAGTATTTTGCTTAATTGAGTAGCCAATTAATATCATTAGATAATAATTATGTAATTATTGTACTTCAGAAAACCAACCCTTGAAGAGTTTCATTAGGTTTTATAAACAAATTCTAGATACTTAACATGAAATTTTTGGGTGGGTCAGTATTATTTTTAACAACCGCTGAAAAACTATTTTATGTTGTTGTGCAAGGTTTGACATTTTTATTTTTCCATGAACTGATTATTAGCAAAAGAGTGCATTCTTCTTAATCTTGCTTATGTCCTGGTCCCATTTGTACTGCCAAGCCTGTTTCATATTTACACCAACAGTTTTATGGATACTTTTGGCTGCATTTACTAATTAAGATTTATGCTCTGAATCTGATTGGTTGAAATTAAAAGTTCAGTGGAAGTTCTTCGTTGAATTTTAATCCAATTAGATTTCAAAATGTAACAAGTAAAATGTATCGTTATTTCTTTGTGAATATGACTATGTATTTATCTGAAATAGTAAAAAAAAATTTAAAACAGAATCACATGTTCCACATCGTGAAATTGCAAAAAATATTTGGAAAAGGTACTTATAATTATTTCTTATTTCTTTCTTGCTTCTTTCAGCAGTGGCCTCATGCCATACTGCTGCGAAAGGTGCTACTTTTGATTTTTTGCCTCCAGGAATAAAACTTTCGTTATTATGCTAAAAACAAAAATTACTTGTTTGAAGGTTTCGCCAGGAATGTTTTAAGAAAACTTCACAGGTAAAACACTCTTCTTGTCCTAATTTTGAGAATAAAATGTTGATGCTAGTAACAACTGCCCTGTAGAGGTAATAAGAAAAGCTAATATCTCAGTATTTTTCCTTAGTCACCTTTTATTGGTAGGTATGTCATTTGGCAAATATTTTCTCAAAGCCTGCTCGCGCCAGTAATGTGCAATGTAGAGTTGAAACGTGTTAATATGTTTCACAATAATCTATCGATCAAATTTCTTATTATTTGGCTTACCGAGAGCATTTTCGGTGCAGTAGCATTTTTTTTCTAATTTATCATAAACATTTCGAATTACTTTGGCATTTTTTTAAATCAAAGAGTAGTGAGAAAAAATCTTTACCACCTCAGTTCTACAACCATTGTCATCTCTCAAAGAGTAAGTCATGGTTTTGCTTCGACGTGACTGTTTCAGTACCTAGTTTTAAACTCCAACTGTAAAACCAATTTTATTTTTTTTTTCTTAGTTAATCTAAAAATGCAAGTAAAAGTAAGTAAGTAAAAAAAAACATATCTTTGATATGTTTCATATTTTTGGGACATCTGTTCTGTACATTATTAATATAATTTTAAAATGTCCCGTCAACGGGTCTCTTAATTTAGGATAAATTTGTAGATACACCCTTTTGAATTAACATGGCAGCATTTTGCCCCCACACAGATACATTTTTAACATTTAAGTAGCTTTGGTAGAGGAACACAACTATCCATGTCAACGCAAGACTGTGATTCGAATTCATACAGTTTATATTTGGTAAACCAATCAGTGAATATTAATATTATACTACTATTACTATTCACTTGCCACTATTATGAAACAGGCTCCAGGAGTTGTATTTATTTTATAAATTATGGTTTATATACATCGTCAATTTACCAACATAAAATAGTTTTTCAAGTCTGAACATTTCTCATTCTACAAACATTTGAAACTATACTTCCGACAACTTTGCTAATATTATTTTAACTGGGAATATTTTTAGTCTCCTTTTAGAGATGATATCATTCCTGTCATTCTTATTTTCATACAAGATTATGTTGACTTAATTAAACTCAGTATTGTTTTGCAATAAATCTAGTCTTTTTGTGAAGTTATTGCTGTGTTCATGTTACCAGATGTATTAGATATGTTATTTTTTTGAAATTTTTAATATTATTTTGAATGTTTATTTATTTATGAATTATTAATATAAAAATGTATTTTTGTTGTGTTTACATATTTGATTACTTTATTTTTTAATTTAATTTAGTAGCATCAAGATAAGGGTGGTAAGTGAAGTTTACAGCTTTAAATTTTTACATACCTCAACCTGTAAATTAACTTACCACCGTTATAACTTACAATGTTTTTTTGCATGATCGGGTGTATTTTGTAAATTATACCAATTTTAAACAGTGACAAGTCTGAAATTCCATGACAGCTACTTATACTAGGCCTGCACTATAGAGGAACTTTCTTATTAAGAATTTCAACATTTTTTATTCTCTCTTGAGTTCATGAATCATTCTGATATAAATCGTTTCACTCACTGAAGGGCTGTAATAAATTTCTGCCTTAATAAATAGGCAACTCCCGATTATGCAAAGAAGTAATTTAGGCAGCAATTTGTTAGGGGCAATTTAATAAAATAATGCATTCCAGATTACTTGTTTTATTTAAACATTATAATATAAAACTATACATATAAAATTTGATAGTAACAAATCTATAATTTATAATACATTTTTAATTACAGCACAGTCTAAGCTTAGAATATGTCACGACTACAATAAATTATGCATTAACACTAACGCTGGAAAGAAAAAAGTGTTTCAGAATGTTTTACTCTCATTTTACTAATATTCTAAACTTCAATACACACATTTTAGGTTTAAAAAAACTTTACAATAGAAAAAGAGGAATACTTGAGAGAAGTAGTACTTTATTAGGGAGTTGAATGAAAATCATAACTTTGTCCACAACATGAAAAAAAATTTACTGGAAACAGGAATATTTAGCCATTATTCTTCTATTTTTCTAAATCTATCTGTAACCAACCACATCACTTGACCCAACAAAATCTTCTAATTCAAATTTATAATATTGAAATTTCTCAAGACACGTAATGACCTGACCTGGCTGGCTGCATACAGAAGTGCTTAGTGCTTGTCAATAAAAAGACATTGTCATGTCACATAAACATGAGAGTAGATTGGATATACAATTTACAATAATAATAATTGTCATCACAGCAGGTATATAACAACCAGTACAATAACGAGGACCGTAACTGCCATACCGCCTACCAAAACATACCAATCTTGGGACACACGACGTTCAATAAGCCTCACAGTATGTCCACTCAATCCCAGCGTATTAGCCATGTCAACCAGACGTCGTTGAGCCCCCTTTAATACGAGTCTCTGCGAGCGTAGCGACTCTAAAGTGGCAGCGCCTGTTGTTATCAGCTCGTCCACGCCACGGCCAGCACCTGACAACTGCTCGCGATGCTGTAATCCCATGTCAATGGAGGTACTGTCTGAATGTGCACCATTCTGTCGCCCCCCGAGAAGCAGCTGCTCTCGTTCTTCACGTGCTCTGGCTTGTCGCTCCCTGCGTCCACGAGCTGCTGCTAAGCCGGCTCGCAAGTGTCGAGCGTCATATCGTAGCTGCTCTAGAAGTAGGCGAGCCTGCGCTCGCTGATTTGCAGGAGATTTGTTGACTTGAATTTCCAGTCGTTCGCAATTTCTGTTAAATTGAAAGTTTTAGAGTCTCCATGAAACAATCGTAAAATAGTAAATAAAGTTATTTCATAAAATTAACAACATTGACCCCATAAATTTGGCATGGGCGGTTATTTAATAAAAACAGGTTTACCAGTTATGTACTAAATTGATCAGTGTGGTCAGGTTATAACCGAGGTGGAAAAGTAATTGGTTACTTTTTGTCAGATAACCAATTATCTCAATGAGTTTTTTTTTATTTATGGTTTCAGTTTCCCCTCAAACTAACACTGATGATGTTTATTAGAAAAACACTAAATTATGGTTATATTTTTGTGTTATTTAATAATGTGCTAGGCTAGGTACTACTGTTCTTTTGCAATACTGTAGTAGGTAAATAACCAGGTAATTTAACCCCTTATTTTTGTAAAAATTGTCAGTTTAACCAGTTAGTCGACCTAAAATAAAAACCGGTTTATAACAGGTCAAATAACTGGTTTGTTAGTGTCCATCCCTACCATAAATCAGTCCCACTAAAAAAAAAAAAAACAGGTGAAGTAGTTTGGGAAATTATTTACATCCCTGGCCAGTCATATTTCACTACAATTTTTGTATTGTTACATTTCATTTTCCTTGTAGCTTCATAATTTATTGTAGTTCGTTTTTTGTGCAAATGACCTTAGAATCTAAGGGTACCATGGAGCGAATAGGGGTGCTGGGAGGATAAAACATTCACCAGCGAACGATTTATTTGTATCACTGATCCTTATTGAGGCCCATCTCAAACTAATAGGCCATTTGAGAATGGCATCTCAATGGTCTCAAAGAATCTCAATGGTAATTACAGTTATACCGAAGACAATATCTCCCTTGTTACCAATTTGCACACTTTCACTAGCGCCATGATACTCCTGGAGACTCATACTACCAAGAGGTACGAGAGACTCATACTACGACTTATATGGTATGCCTGAGTGCGACTGGCCATGGATGTCAACATTGAAGGTTTTCTTCAGCTATGCTTCAAAGTAATCAAACTACGGTCAAATTTACGGGGGAAATAAAAACTTGCTGAAGGAAATTATCAATATTTCAAGGATTAAGATTTCTGTAAGAACTACCACTCTATTCTATTGTCAATATGTACCACATCAGTGACCTGTAAAGAAATGACCAACTTACTTATCAATCACATCAATTTTTTCTTGAATATCATATTCTACTTGTATGGCATTTCCTGGTGAAGTTTCCAAAACTCGAAAACTGTCCTGAGTTTGTTGTATAAGTTTGTTTGTCTGATGGTAAAGAGTTTCCATTCTTGTTTTGAAAATTAATCATCACTTAATTCAACGTCCAGACATAATCAACCAATCATTTTTTTTATTTTTGCACTAATAATATTATGATTACGTTTACATGGGAAAATTTCATAGGTGGAACCAATTACTACGTACGCTTTTCTAAACTTAGAGAATTGATTTATAATTTGAAACCACTTTGATTTGGCTTTTTAACAGTTTTTGACTAGATACCTACAATGAAATGAAAATTGAAAATGAAATAAAAATAAAAAATTCAAAGAGACGAAGAGAGGCTAGAGACAGATAACCTCCAACACAACACATCACCACAGAATAAAGACATACACAACATACAACAACCTCCACTTCAACATGTCATGTCAGCGTCAGCAGTCATGTCAGTTACAATTTCAAAACTGTCAGTTAAAATTGATCGAATCACACTATATAATAATTTGATTCGATCTATACAATTAAAAAACATATTCTGTTTTAAATACCCTTTTTACACACTTAAAATGCATCTATTAAAAGCCATTCGCTTAATATTGACGAAGTAGGAGGCCATGCTAGGGTGGCAGAAATCGCTCCCTATAAATGGAAGTTCTGTCGTCTTTATTTATATCCCAACTAGGTTTTGCCAAGCCCCGCCAACTAGCTCTCCTATTGACTGCTTGTAAGTTTTATACTCACCCGTGTACTTTTTAATTGGTCGAGTCGAGGGTTAACATGTTTGTGTAGAAGCAAATACATTACATTAGATAATAATACGTGCAGCTTCCGCTATTTACATGTAATAAAAAGTGGGTATGAAAAAGTAGCGTCATCTGCTATCTCGATGGTTAACTACACACAGAACCGGAAATTAATTTTAAATTTCACGGATAGGTATAATTATTATAATGCAAATGTCAAAATATCACAGACATAATAATTTATTATCTAGAGCCAGAGTTCTTGGTTTCGGGTAATAATAATAATCACTTTATTTAAGTGTTTCTAAGTATTTATTAATGAACACACACGTCAATAAATTCATTACTTCTGCATTCTGATTACATAAATTCAGATTTAAGCATTATAAAATTTATAAGTATATTTAATATACTTCACGTAAAATAAAACTGCATATTAAATTGTGATTTATTTTGTAGATGACAAGCCAACGACATATTGACGTTTCGTTTAATTAAATTGACATTTTAAATCAATGCTAGTTAAACATCCAGCCGCTTGGGCGATAGTATCTTCCGGTGCCAATCTTCAGTGGAAGCGCAGTATATTGTATTATCTAGTGTATTTGATAAGATAATACCTTCATCATATCATACGTTCCTCGCCACTGTACATACATTCCTGTACATATCAAACAATTCGCCACCCTTTAAGACGCTTCAAACCAGTGATTTGCACCAGCTGCATCAGTAAAAAACCTTCTTGCGCATCAATCGCATAAATAGTGTATTTTTATGCGATTCAATTATGAAAATTTTTGCCGCCTTTTAAATTGGCTTTCTGAATTTTTCAATAGTCAGGTCGAATTTGCGTAGTGGTTTACTGTGAAAATTTCATTTCATTTCGTTTGAAAGCGTGCCATAAAATAGATTTTTACATAATTATAATAAACCAAAAAAAAAAAAAATTGACAAAATTTAACAATTTCGTCTCTTTTCCTATACCCGCCACTGACTAACATTAAAAAGTTACAGGCGAGTTCTGAAAACCGAACATTTGAAATTTTAGAGAAATAAACATCATGTAAAAAAATTAGAAAAACTTCGCCATTTCTCTTATTTGCTTGTGTAATTAAAAATCCTAACATTACAAAGCTATAAAGTTTTATTAGACAACAAGGCTCTGAATCATATGAGAAAAGTCAATAATATCTACTTAACCTATAAATTAGAATTAAAATATATTTCAATTTTTGCAATAAAAAAATCCAGGGTCATGTTTAGAAATCTACGTTCAGTCCGGCTCTGCAAATATGATTCGTCAGATAAAAAAAACTGACATCGCAAAAATAAAGCCGGTCAATAACTGCATTTAAAAGAAAATTAAATAAATGCACTTCTGAGCCAATGAAACATTTAGTAGGTATTTTCTTAAATGGATACCAACCTTTATCAGATTTTTAATATGTTTTTATTATTGGTAACCTATACCTATAACGCTCAGTTAAAAAAAAAAACGCTTCAGCGTGTTTAAATCAATATTAAAATACGCATGTTTTAAAGTTACCATGGGCAACGGATCGGTCAACAATGCCTCATGTCAACTTTTAATTTTTTAATTAAATAATTACAGTTATTATCTGACATTCAAATATCTGTCAGTAACTGACCGATATTTGAAAGTCAAATATTCAACAATTGGAGCCCCGGCCGGAGTAACATTGTAACTTTAATTTTTAGATGAATTAGATTATTATGTATTTTGATGTTGAGTTTTAGGTTTGTAGGCTTACTATTTTTGTAGTTATTAATTGAAAGTTGACGTTTTGGTCCTTCTTAGTCCCTTGATCACATTTAATTAATAAGAACGTACAAATTAAAATTTAATTTTTTAAATTTAATTTACAATTTTCTAATTTAATTTTTAGGAGTCTATTTTTCACTTATGTAGGTTTAAATAGGCAGAATACTTCCACCAAAACGTCAAGTGTTCCATGATTTCCCTTGAACCATATTTAAATAATATTTTAAGAATCGCCAAATGAAGACTATTTGAAAATTATACCTTCAATAACATTGCAAGGTTCATTTTTGCGCCTCCTGTAAAAATGTAAGTTACAACGTTACTCCGACCAATGCTACAATTTATGATCTCAAAATGTACCAATAATAACAACTATCTTAAAGCATTCGTGGGTATCCGGTCTTAAAAATACTCGCTCTATTTCTAGCATTTCTATTTCCGGCTAAAAGACCTTAATATCCACTCTTTAATATACTAAAAAATATCTAAAACCGAATAAATTATTTAAAAAAAGCACCTGAAAAAATGTTTCCTACATTTTTTAAAATTATCTATCATGATATTTCTCTTAAAAAAGGTAAAAATTCCACATCCACACTCAGTTTCTTTTTATTGCCTCCACATAAAACATAGATACCAATCAGAATTAATATAACAAATAGTATGTAAGGATCAATAGTCAATACGATAGAAGTGTCCCAGATATGATAGAAAAAAGTAAAAATAAAATTGAGAATTTCAGAAGTAATAAAAAAAATAACTTCATATTTAGCACATTGCAATTTCTTAGTTTGCTATTACCTCATATTATGGCGTGGAGCCATTTTATTATTATTTTTTAATTTAAAAGGGAAGAGAATCTGTCAATGACCAAATAAACTGTCTATCGGGTTTTAATCAGTTTCTGGTCATCTCCATGTGAAAAAATTAAAATTTTATCAAAGTCCATGAAAAGGTATATTGCCTCCATGCCGTATGGGGTAATAGCAACGATGTTCTAAGTTTCTCTTTTAACCTAGTTTTCAATTTAAACTTAAACCATATTATTTCTTAAATTTGATTGCCTCGTTGGTAAACACTTCTTTTTCTGTCATCAATTCTGTCATCGATCTCCGGCACAGTCAGGCCCATTAAATTAATCACCTTAAATGTCTTTAGGAATCGGAATTCTCAAGAGATTCTACATTAGTCAAAGAAGGGAACATCTGGCGATGGAGCTCCAAATGTCTATCAGGAATAACTAGCTTAAAATATTGATTCTCATTTCCAGGGGTACGCAGCAACTCTCGAACTATTTCACAAGAAGTCCATTTACGAGCCACTGTGATATAGCGTTTATCACCGTGACCGTAACTTTTAGAGCGCAAATTACGTAACCGCTGGCACTCCTTGTGGATAAGCTCACGCTCTTCTTTGGTGAAATCACTGCTAAATGCAAGAGTTGCTAGCCGAAGTGTTCTGCTTACTTCTTCCAACAGCTTTCGAATACCTGCCATCACACCTCCCTGGCCATGACCTAGGCCACAGCGATCTACATTCTCCTCTACCTGTAAGTATAAATGTTCCTTATATAAAATGTCCTTAATAAAATAATAACAAGTTATATTATAGCACTTACCTGTACTGGCTCCTGAATACCCTGTTCACGAGCTCCAAGTCCTCCACCACCCCATCCCATCTTGGCCATCATCTTTGCAGCAATCGAGTTCCCCGCAGGAGGTTCAGCTGCTTTCACTTCTTGTATTTCTTGGTCGGTGAGAGATACACTGCCACGATTTACATCCTCACCTGTTACTTTTAGTAAATTTTTCTTATTAATAATGGTGAAACAATCTTTGTGAAGAAGATCCACGGCCCCCCAACCAAGCGCAACCTTGGCCTCTTTTATATTTTTGTACCCTCCTCGGGCTAGTTCAATCGGCTGGTCTTCACCGAGTTGTATACATAGAACATAGTCGTCCTTATCTTGTCCAATTTTAATTTTATGTTTTAAATCCTTTAGGGAATTTTGTAAGGTGGCTAGAGGGTGTTGACCCTCTGTCAAGACAACTGTAATGTTACCCCATTGTGCTCCTGAATGTACTGTCTCTACAAACTCATCGTAAACATCTTTGGGTCTGGGTGTTATGGGTTCACTTTTCCTAGGGTTTTTAAATTTGTTGTTTGGGTATTTTGTATTAGTGGGGGCTTCCAATGGGGTATTACCTTCCATTCCACGGCCCATTGGTTTCTGTCTATATCTTTGTCCGTCATTCTGGTATGCTCTGTTCGTGGGGAATGAATTAGGTTCTTTTTGGCTTCTATGAGAATATGGAGGAACATACGGCTGTGTACGACGGCCTCTGGCAAAACGTTGCGATCCTCCTTGGAACCGATTGTTGTAATCTGGGCTTCTTGGATTTGGATATTCCTTCCAATTGTTATGGTAGGGATTATTACTGAAGGAAGGTCTATCCATGACAACACCAATTTGTTATTAATACTTATAAACTTCACAAATAATACACACCAGACTTTATTATTAGTTTTACCTACTAATAATAATTTCAAATTTCAGTGGTTCCTGATTATTTGTATTTATTTTGTATTGTATTGTAATTTTTTTGTAATGAAGGAGAAGGAAGAAATAAGACAATAATAAGACTTTTACATTTTTACAGTTTAGACTTTTAGAGTAAGACTTTTATTACACAATCATGTCATGTCACGTCACACGTCAGGTCATGCGCATGATTATACAACAGGTCAGCATGAGATTGAAAACTCGTCTGCGCTGCGCATGACGTCACTGTGATGATTGTAATCGTATGGCTAGCGGAAGCATTGAAAATATTTGAAGGTGGAAGTAAATATTTTTGGGTTGTAATGAAAAATGCGTACCAGTAAATATTATAGGATATTTTGTAATATCATAATATACATAATTGCTTATGCTAGCAAACTAATAAAAAAGATATCTCTGCCTTTCGTTTTTCTTGTGTGATTCTCACACTCACTTATTTTATTATCGCACAACAAACCATTTTTTCCGCCAGTCAGGTACTTAAGTCAAACTAATTAAAGTTACTGATGTTTATTCGCATGTAGCTGTCACAGGCTGCGCGCTGACATACCTTGTTTATTATTTATATCGTGGTCAGGTCACGTACACGTTACACTTTACACTACATGACAAGCACTACACAGACATACTACACTTGACTTTTGACTTCCACCAATGGCATGTATGTACTGTTTGCCTTTGAATATGAAACATCAGAAAGCGACTATTAGAATAGACTATATACCTAGTTTACTGTGATGTCGATGTCATTGGGTGAGACTCAGTGGAAATATTTTCAAATCAGAGATATTTTATACTGCAAAGTAAAAAGGTCGGGAAATAGTATTATGCGAAATCTCTGGTGACCACCTCTAAAAAACCTGGAGCTCTAATATGGCAGATAATGCCAGGCTCAGCCGAGCTTTATGGCATGGCGTGCGTTAATCAACTGTCAAGTCAATGTCAAAAAAATTTAAAATGTGGCCGGCTAACATGGCTGACTTCCGTCGCACTGATCAGATAGGCCAAGTGACATTATACTCTTTCCTGACTCTTTTACTTCTTTGTAATACTTTGACTGGATTAGAATCCTTGACATTTTCATTGATCGGGTGATCCACAAAATTTTTCATCAACTAGTGCCTTGGAAGAGAGAGATGGCTATTGCAGTCATGTCTGAGCTCATTTTACTAAAATAATTCTCAAATATCTTTTGTAGTTCAAATTCTCATGTGTCATATTTAATTTCAATTCCTGTCAGTTTCATTAAAATATTAAAGATATTGCGAAAATCAATAATTTATGACTATAATTTAAGAACGTGATGAAATTACTGGTATGTTACTAAACACCTACCTTAATTATCACTTTTTTATGATTCATGACATTTTGACCACCATTCTTCATAAATTTTGTTATTTTTTGTGCTTTGGACTTTGGAAGTGAAATTTAAAAAATGGTTAATGATAATTATTGGAACATTCAAAAACCTAAACTCGAACGGAAACGTCAAATTGCAATATTGTTTTATCCTCATTCAGAAGGAATATTCTGAGTTTCTGACATAACAACGATTTAGGGTACCTGTATTACCGACACTAAGGCTAGTAAGGCTCAGTGTCGGTAATACAGATACCCTACAACGGCTCGAGTAGTTCATCCTCCTTGAAATACAAACAATGCAAACTGCAATTAGTAAGAGACTCAGTACCACACGTACTCAGCAGATATCGTTACTGTTCCAGGTTAGTTTCTTTACTCTAACTCTAACAAAGTTCACTATGCAAGTAGTCATATTTTTGTTTATTGTTCTATAATTTGTAGTTCATTGATATTGAAGTAGTTCACTTACACACTTACCAATTGTTTGTGTTTTATCTGGCAGACATGCTTCATTTTATTCAAGGCAATAGTTTGTTGATGAAAAATTTTGTGGATCACACGATATAAGAGTATGGAAGGTTATGTTTTATGTTTTATTTTTTTGTATAGAAATGGCGCCCCATACGGAAAAAAGACAAGAGGGATTTTTTATCACAAATTGAACGAGAAATTAAAAAATGATGTTTAATTTAAAAAATCTCCGTGGCGTACCATTTTTTTCTTTAAAAAAGTTGAGATCATTACCCGTATGCGCGCCACTGATGAACATAGAATTCTTAATTGCATGTCAAAAAATGCGCAATCACTTCCTCTTAAAACCCACCAAACTTCATTTGCATCTCGACCGGTTTCAGAGCAAGTAAATAAATCGTCAGTTTTTAAGTAAACCTATATAACACCCTGTATCTGGAAAACGAAGCATTTGCACACATACGTTTATATAACAAACTGTTATTAGTGTATTTTTTAATAAAAAAATACACTATTGAGGACGACATCACTTTTATTTTTTCATGTAGAATCACCCCATGGAGTTTGTCGCACTTATTTACTAATACCCTGTATACAGGTACCATCAGTACCAGTGATGCCTTTACGTGTAAAGAATTATTTTTTACCTACGCTTGGGCTTGAGTGCTTAACTTAAATAATACGCAAAGGTATAAAGAATGTAAAGAAGACGTAAAGAATGTAAGTAATAGAAAATAGGGTTATACAATATACATATATTTATATTTCATCAAATATATTATATAGGGTTATACTGTATGTTGTTTTGGTTTTGTTTTAATGTTTTGTTACTTGAACAATAATTATTGTTCATATGTTATTTAATGTTTATGGTAATTGGAATCCCACTACCCCACACGATAGATTATGGTTGGCAGAAGTCAAAACTTTGCATTGTTTAAATTATTTAAATTATTTACAATCTTTAACTTAAAAAAGGTCCTTGTAAAAAATGAATTCTTTACCGGTAAATAATCGCGTATATACATATACCGGTAAATTATACGAAACGACATTACTGGGTACCACTTACCAGTGATTCAAATGTACACCATTTTTCACATTGTTGTGCGTTGCTGCTTTGACAATTATTATGAACTAGAAATTCAGAGCTGCATATTTTCGTTTATCGTAGCGAATTCGAAGTTCGGATACAGGCAAAGATCGATCGAACAAACTTTATTTGAAGCCTCAAGGAAGAACAAAGGTGTCATCCAGTAGTTTATTGGCCTTACTCGTTGGCTTCTTGACCACTAACGCCCAACGGGTTCGACAACGGACAACGCCCAAAGAGCGTACGGTAGCGCGGTGGCTTAATCGCTGATTGTTAAGCGGTTGACGGCGTCACTGTTTGGGTTCGAATCCCAGTTCGTTATAGTTGTTTGTGTTCGTTAAATTTTACTATTTATAAATAAAAAAATTTATTCTGACTAATGAGCTAGTTCTCGAAGCCAAATTACCAGAGTGAAGTGATTGTACATATGTCTTAATCTTATCTACACAGTTAAGACCGATGCTCCCTGTTAAAAAAAGACAGACCAAGTCTTAGCGGATGAAAGTTATTGTGGTTTGTTTATTGTGGATAGGTATTCATTGAAATTATGATACTGAAAATTACTTTTACTGAAAGATGGTCGGTAAAGAAGCTTTGATGGTGAAGTTGCATGAACGCAGTTCAAGTAACCTGCTTACCAAGTATTATTCATTGATAATAAAATTATTTTGGTAATTACAGACTTTCATTAAATATTTTTTTTTGTAGAATCATCGTAATCACCAGCCAGTAAATACCTGCTATTATATTCACCAGAGCACCATACTTACCAGATATTCCAAATTGTTAAATTACCAATAATTATTAATTACCAATACTGTTACAAAGTCAAAATATTACCAAAGTGCATCATGACCAAAACCAAACAAAAGCAGAAAAGTGTTTGTGTAAAAAGTATGGAGGTCAAGGTCGAAATAAAGACTGAAGAGTGAAGACAAGAGTCAAGCGTTCTAGGTCTAATTCTCTATCGGCGACGATCCCCCGGGTCTTAGCAGTAATATACCTGTCATGCGCAAGCGAAGAATCGTGGGACGTCCCATAGTGTGCCGCTAGACACTTGTGAAGTCCAAGTTGTGAATCTGACAACTGATGATAACATAAATGACAATTGTCAGACAATTTTACAATTGTACATCCTAGAATATAAACCATCTCGAAGGACTTTATTACTAATTGGCCGTTCTGGTGATCGGGACAGGCGTCTAGTTCTAGTGTAAGCTACTTACCATCAGTAAGTAGTAAGTACCTATTCTAAATACCTTTATTAGTACGCCAACTTATTAGTTTGAGGTTTGAGTACCGGGATATTTTGAGTCCGCCATTTCAAACCCCTTTTCTGACGTTCTGCTAATTTTTAGACGCTGTAGTTCTTCCGTATGTTTTTTAATCTAAGAGGTACGGCGTCTATTGACATATTGTCAATTGTCACTATTCACGGCAGCAACCATCGGTCGGTAACTAACTAGTGTTCACAGCTCTAATAATAGATAGACGAGTTCCATAAATTATACATAATACACCGTTCGTGGCGTTCGTTCACATAATGCACCAGCACCGGTAGGCCATGAACTTTTGTTTTTAGGTTTACAAAAATGAAAACTCCCTGGATCTCGATTGACAAAATCAGCTGATCGAGATATTAAATGTTAAGTAAACACTGACATTTGTCAAATCACTCAAATTATCTCAGCTGATTAACAGACTTGTTGTGTAATTGAAGTTTTAGTAGGGGATCTAGGATAATTTTTTACTCTGATCAAATTTTTACAAACTGGCAAATAAATTATTGAATTTTTGACGTTTTAAATTTCGAAAGAGCAAAATGACGAAAATAATATCTTTATCCGCATTAAGAAAGCATTTCAATCATTAAGATCCAGAAAGTCCAAACTTGAGCAAACATTTAAGTCATTCTGAAGGTGAAATATACAGTGTGACCCACATGTTCTTGAAACACCCTGTAGAATCTTAATTTATTTTGAGAGCAAAAAGCGTCTCATTCCTAAATCCTAAAAATCCAACGCCTACTAGATCAGTGTTTACTTGTAAAATCTCAAAAATTCATATTAGCGATTGTTTTAGGAAAAAACTGGGCATGCCACAGGATTCACCAGCCCTAAAACGGTACTGTACCAAATTTTATTGGAAATGTCAGAGTAATAAGAATCTTGCAGTTATAATCCACGAAAAAACTTGAAGTATCTAACTGACAAAAGTGACAAATAAATTTGTAGGATAATTCAATGATACAGTACCTACAACGTGTCTAGTAGTGATAATCATGTATAACATGTACTTTAATTTTTTAATTTTTAAATTTTTTTTTTTTTTTTAATTTTTTATCTTACTTTTTTTTATTTTTGTTATTTTTATTTTCTTATGATAGCTTTTGACCTTTTCGAATAAATGTATGAAAATTCGGAGTATTATTATGAATTTCTAAAATAACTGCATGATCCTTATTACTTTGACATTTCCAATAAAATTTAGTACAGTACCGTTTTGAGGTCAGGTGAATCCTGTGGCGTGCCCAGTTTTTTTCTAAAAAAATCGCTAATATGAATTTTTGATATTTTACAAGTAAACACTGATCTAGTAGGCCTTGGATTTTGTAGGAATGGGGCGCTTTTTGCTCCCAAAATATAGTTTATCAAGCTCTATGACTTAAAAGAAATACTTCTAAAATCGCACCATAAATTAAGATTTTACAGGGTGTTTCAAGAACAAATGGGTCACACTGTATTTGGCATGTATTTGACACCCTGTATAAAAATCAGCACTTACAATTTAAGAAAAGAGAGTAATGTTTTTACGTACCTTTAGCACCCTGTACCTGAAAATTGGGCCGCGGCACAAGATAGCAGATATGCGTATACAGGGTGCACCATATTATATCCTTCTCTGTATTGCTATCTCCTAAACGCTAAGAAATATGGATCGGTTAAATTTGACAAAAAATGTGCAGTTTTGTGGCAATCTCGAATCCATCAAGATATACAAGATATCTGTACCGTTCCCGAAATATCCTGAAAACGGAAAAATCAAGAAATCTTATTTTTGCCATATCATTTTTATTATTGGAGATTAATAAATATTTTTTGTGGGCTTACATAAGTCGACAAGAGCTAACCCATTAGACATTTCAAAAATTTTCAAGGCTGACTAGATCTCAAAATTTTCATAGTCAATTTTCGTTTTTCTTGTGGTGGTTTTTGTATGTTGTTCGGTATAAAAAAATAATAGAAACCAAAAATTGTTAAACTTCAAAAAATACATTTCAAAATTTTTTTGGTCATTATACAGGGTGTCCCATAATATGTGGGCAATCTCCCGGATTTGGGTAAATTTCGTAAAAATAAATTAAAAAATAGCTGTCAAATTATTTCCTCAGAGACACCCCTACAAAGATATTAGCTATTGAAGTTGAGGGTTGAAAATCAATTTTTTGCAATAACTTTTTTATTTCTTGAACGATTTTGATAATTTTTGGTTTTATTTTGTATTATTTTGGACTGTTTAGAATAGTGTTTCATAATCTTTGGTAGCACATACATAGACCTCGGGATGGCATAACCCCCTCATTCACTTGAAAGAAAACAATAAAAATAATAATTTTACAGTTTTTAAAGGTTAATTTTCTTTTTATTTGATATTTTTTACATAAAAAATGTATCCTTATTTATTTCGATAGAGCGAACCGTTATCGAAATAAACGCCATTCTAATAGGTGATGCGTCGCAGGAACTTTCTAAATTTCAAGTAAATTTTAACAAGATGGCTGACTTTTGACAGTAAATTGAGCAGGAAACAAAACAATAACTTAATAAAATACACGTCAGTGTCAAATATTTCATTTCATGCAGATTTAATTCTAACTGATTTTCTGCGTATTCAGCGTTGGTGCGTAACTCATTTTAAAATCAGTTAGAATTGAATCTGCATGAAATGAAATCTTTGACACTATTTGACGTGTATGTAATTAAGTTTTTGTTTTGTTTCCTGCTCAATTTACTGTCAAAGGTCAGCCATCTTGTTAAAATTTACTTGAAATTTAGAAAGTTCCTGCGACGCATCACCTATTAGAAGGACGTTTATCTCGATAACGGTTCGCTCTATCGAAATAAATAAGGATACATTTTTTATGCAAAAAATATCAAATAAAAATAAAATTAACCTTAAAAAACTGTAAAATTATTATTTTCATTGTTTTCTTTCAAGTGAATGAGGGGGTTATGCCATCCCGAGGTCTATGTATGTGCTACCAAAGATTATGAAACACTATTCTAAACAATCCAAAATAATACAAAATAAAACCAAAAATTATCAAAATCGGTCAATAAATAAAAAAGTTATTGCAAAAAATTGATTTTCAACCCTCAACTTCAACAGCTAATATCTTTGTAGGGGTGTCTCTGAGGAAATAATTTTACAGCTATGTTTTAATTTATTTTTACGAAATTTACCCAAATCCGGGAGATTGCCCACATATTATGGGACACCCTGTATACAGGGTGTTAAGAAAATTACGGATAAACTCTTCAGTACATTGTAGGGGACACTCGGTAAAGTACGGGAAAAATAATTAAAAAAATTCTGGTCTTCAATTTGGTGAGATAAAAAATGCCAAAGTTAACATTTTACTATCTTTGTTTTTCAGTATTTGCAAAAATTAAATGATTTTACAGATATAAAAAGGGTACTTTAATCGTTATCAATTAAAAAAATTGCTTAAAATGTATTACTGGCTTGGAAAATTTAATAAGAATTTTTTTTCTTTTCTGAGATGCTGAAAAAAAAAGCATTTGGCAACAACGGTTTTGATACCTTGACTACCTGCATTGCTAGATATTAGACGAGATTACCAAATACCAACTGTTATCGTGTTAAACGTTGCCAAATTAATTGTTCAATATTTTGCTTATATCTTTTAAAATGTAGCTCAGGATTTTTTTAAATTATTTTTCCCGTACTCTACTGAGTGTCCCCTACAATGTACTGAAGGAGTTTATCCGCCATTTTCTTAACACCCTGTACATCCGCGGCTCCTACAGTTTCACTATGGAACCTATATAGGGGTGGAGAACATACCTATAGTAACACCAGGAAGGTATTCATTTGCTTTGCAAATGAAAGGGAAAGCCACAAAACGGTGTAAAAAAACGGTTTTGAGAGTGCGGAGGGAGTGCGGTCCTGACAAGAGGCACCGATTAGATGCCGCGATCCCGGATAAAACCACTTCACCATAATTGCCAAGTATTCTATTCTGTGTTAGAGGCTCACAGAGCCGGACTGAGCGATATATCCGCTTTCATTACGTGTTCAGTCCGCACAGGGATTGATGCAACGATTTTCGGATTATAAATTCAAAATAAATGCAAAATTCAAAATAAAAATCGTGGTACTGTTATTTTCGAAGATTTTCCTTGCCCTGAAAGTGAAAAAAAATAGAAATTCGACCGTAGTGCCAAAGAGGCCTTAGTTGTGACCTTAATATTAGTTTGCAATGGCTGTTTTTACTTTCTTACCCACCCAGCACCCCTATTTCGCTCCTCGGTCCAATTAACTTTTTTTTATCTCTTTTTTCTTAAAAAGAACACAAGTTTTAGACAGAATTTCATAGAGAAATTAAAAAAACATAAGACAAGCAGTATTTAGGCGTATTTTAACAATGTTGACGTATTTCGATTTTTTTTTTTTTGAGAAAAGAAGAATCAAAATTTTGGAATTTTTTTTCGGAAGTTTGTTAATTTTTGGTTTCCGTTATTTTTTTTTCATACCGAATGACATAAAATAATAATATGGCGGGACATAAGAAAAACGAAAGTTGGCTGCGAAAACTCTTGGATCTAGTCGGCTTTGAAAATTTTTGTAATGCCAGATGGGTCGCTCTGGTCGACTTATGTAAGCCTACAAAAATTATTTATTCATTCCCAATAATAAGAAAGATATGTCAAAAATAAATTAAGGTATCTCGATTTTACAGTTTTTCAGGAAATTTCAGGAACAGTCACAGATATCTTGTATATGTCTTGACGGATTCGAGATGGCCACAAAATTTTCATCTTTTCTCTAATTTAACCGACCCTGTATCTCTTAACGTTTAGGAGATAGCAATATAGAGAAGGATATACGGTGCACCCTGTATACGTTCAAAGGTCTGGTGGCCTGGCGGCTCTGGGCTCTTGGACTATAAATAATAACCACTTAACTGATATAATAACCAACATTTGATCGTGAATAATAATTACTCGTATGATCAAGTAAAGCATTCTAATTATCCCATTTGATATTCGACATCTACACAGCAGCCCCCATTTACTTGAAAGGTCCACGAGATTTGACTCAAATAACAGTTCATCACGATAAGCGAACGAAATGAACGGAATATTTCTTCTGATCGGTGGAGATAATAATAATTATTGAAGCCTTTCAGCAAACAGGTCTCTTTCCCCTTGTCACTAATAAGACGACTACGACTGTCCAGAAGTTTCAAAAAGTGATGGGGCAATCCATTCTGGGTTGTACAAACTTGACGAAGAAATTAATTGTCGAGACAATATAAATAGACCAAACACAAAAATTTCAATATTTATATCAGAAATTTTCTTGTAATTTGTCGAGGATGGGTAACTTGAATACCTACCTACTTTATCTTCAGCCAACAATCAAACCTAAATTATCTTGATCTTGAAGTGAAGATAGATAGTTATAATGTAGAAGTTTTGCCAGAGTTATTAAATTAAGGTAGGTATGGTATAACTGCGAGGTGCTGCAAGGAGAATTAAATATAATTATTGAGTTCATAGACAGCTTCTACCTCATTATTATTTAGGTAGGTATGTAAGACTATTTTATTTAGGCATTTCTAAATACATATGAACCCTAATACAAAATTTTCAAGAATTTAATAAATTAACCTTCATTTTTCAGTTGCAGTACCTATGCAAGTAGTACAATAACATAAGACATAAGATTTTAATTGCATAGAACTACTTAATTTCTTTTCTTCGACTTGATTGGTCACTCTTCATTTCTGCAATTCTGTGACTTCGGCAACATCGCCAGGTAAAAAAGTGGCACAACGTTTGCAAATAACCCGCTAGTCCAACTTACAGGTATTTAGCCTTATTATTCGCGCTCCGACGATGCCAGCTTCTCGACAAGCAGCTTCTTGCAAGGAAGCTCTTCTTCGATGATGCCTACTCCATCAAAAAAAAAATTGAGGGGTATCTTAGAGAAATAATACAAGTTTATATGTATAAGGAAATTTCCGAAATTTTTGGTGCATCGTCTAAACGAAATGAAACCGATTCGCTTGCGAGCTATCATGATCAACCGTGCCAAAGTAGGAAGCAGGAAGAGATTACAAGAGATAATATTCGTACAACACCGCACCGTAACTAAGTAAGTAGATAGCGGTGTAGCAGTGAACTTGGCAAAGGTAGGCCACCCGAGTTCAATGCCTTACTTTCATAATTCCACATTCACATTCTCTCTACTGTTGCTCTTACATCACACATTGCAGCTTCTCGCGAGACGCATATATCTGGTGCGAATAATATCGGACCGGCAACCGGCTACCGGCAGCTCCGTATCTAATATGTCAATCGTTAATCCCTTCTTGAATTGTCACACCGACCATACTAAAGATATTCTGATTCTACCATAGTAAAGTGGAATAAATACTACGCAGAGACACCTACCTGCTGGTTAAATCAAAATGTCTTTAATCTATAATTGGTAGGTATATTATGTTACTTACCTGTCCTGTGAGTTCGTTAGCAGGAGAGACTGTGACGCCACACATAATTCGTAACGAACGAGACAACAATTCTTCAACTTTGCAGTGATAATGCAAGTTTTTGGCACCTAGAATTTACTACATAGAATGGTCACGACTTAGATGCTCATCAAATCATCAGATTAATGCAGATGACCTGCTTAGTCAGGTACGAGTTGTGCAGATGTCGTGGCTTTCCCAAATAAGAAGTAACTATCTGATCATGCCCAAAGTGTTTTAAAAGATTATTTGCAAGTAGATATAATGGTCATGTTCAACGAAAAGGGAACATGTTAAATGTCACGTGAGATAAAATTCTTTCATGAACAGATGACAAAGATCTACGGACTAGGAGGTGAACGTTACGATGAAGTAATTATTATTGCAATAACCGTCGTCTATGATATAGTCTGGACTCGGAAAAGAATAAAGAATAGGAATTACATAAGAGGAAGGGAGACTTACTGAACAAAGAGAAATAAAAACTAGAAATGGGATATGATTAGACGGGAGTGGTTTTAAGATCACTGGAAAGACAAAAGGCAACCTATAAGACAAAAACAAAAATCAACCCAAGCAAATTCAAAGTAGTTGCCTTTTCGACGCACACGTCTACCGCAGTTGCAGACGAACCATTCGGAGAAAATCTCCAGGGACCACGGCAAAACAGCCCGGAATCAATTATGATTTCAGTTTAAACCAGCCATGAAATCCTACACATATCAACAAGCAAACTCGCTAATCCGCAAACTATCTTCTACTCCCGGGCCTTGGGCGCGAAGTAATAAAGAAAAGGGTGATATATTCGTTGAAAATCTTCCTGACGACACTCCAACAAACCAGAAAATAATTGATCTCAATAATAACAGTATAATAACTGCTGAGACGATCGGTTTATTATTAGAGTACTTACGAAGAGATCAAGACAGAAATACCATTCCTAAAAGGTAGGTATAGGAGCCTAAAAAAATGTATTAAGATGCTCGAGTACCTATTCAATTCCATTCTGAGACTTCAGCACTGACCCAAACAATTAAAATGACTGAAGTATGTATTTTAATACCCAAGCCAGGTAAAAACTCAAACGACGTATTTTCGTACAGACCCATAAGCTTCCTTTCAACCATCTCGAAGACCCTAGAAAAATATTACTTAGTGCTTCACATAACAGAATACACTAATCGGCACTCTATACGGGTTCATCAATTTGACATCCGTTCGCCCCGTCCCCGTTAGAACATCCAGGCCACGCTTATAATGGTTACAACGTGTAACTTTGGAATCAGGCGCAGATAGATAAGGTATGGCCTTATTTTCAGAAGCTGGTCGAGTACATCTCTGCAGCAACCTGCTGCTTTTTTTCAAAGATGCGACCAAGCACTCGGAAGTCGGACCCTCGCTTGGGGGTGAAATCTCATTCGTTGGGAAATTAGGAAATTTTGGGATGCCTCCGAAAAAATCCTGCTCCCCTATTCCTTATCAAAGAGTGAAGGGTGCATTTCCGTCCCCATAGTCCCAATACCGAAACTCATGTGCCATCTTGTGCTCTTTTCCATACCACCACAGAGGTGAATCGGGACCGTTCCTTTCCCATGGCAACAACACAATTGTCCGTGACGGTCCGTGCAGAGGCCTGTCGGGCTTGGCGAGGAAGCGGGTCTTTCCGCCCTGTGCACCTTTCACTTCTTGCGAGAGAGTGGATCTGAAACATGGTCGGTTTGGTGCGCCCGATTTGAAGGGACAGAGCAAAGCCAAAAAAAAAAACCGAAGAAATAAGAAGACCAACCAACTTGCACCAGAGGCGACCGAGGTCCATCGAAGCGCTCTTCGAAAACCATCACTGTGGTGCTTCAGACCCACTCAAGCGAGGACCTGTGAAAATTGACCCCACTTTTGGTTCCAAGTTTCGAGGGGCGGTCCAAACCATCTCTGTACTCCCGAAAAGAAGGCCACGATCATCAGGTCAGGTAATACTCAGGCGGTGGTGTTCAATGGTCTCCTGGGGAGACGATTTTGGCATAATGTTCCCGGACCACTCCTGGCTGAGGGTCGTGTCTATACGTTTGCAAAAACACATCAACAGAAGAATTAAAAAGACGCTGGCCAGTCGATCTACGACGAGATGTAAGAAATTTCTTGATTCGCTTCATCTTTGCTTTACTTGTGGTTAACGGTTATTCTCTCATTTATCAGTCTAGACTGTGCTTTTTTGGCATTCCAAGATATATTGAATAAAATTTGTCTTTTATTTAGTATTTACTATTGTAGAAATTTTAACATGAGTCTAACAAAAATCGCTATAAAAGTACGTCCATCTTAGAAATGTGTCTAAAATTGCAAATAAAAAACCAAAATTCCAAAAAATGAAAGCGTTCCATTGGCTCAATGAACACGGCTGCGCACTTAGCAGCCGGGAGCCTTTCTAATCAATATTCATGTCAGTTGTCTATTATTTACATCGTCTACAGAGGGAAAAACTTTTGCCGCATGTCAGCCTGCGTGGTTTTATTTTGTTTATACATATTTTCCCACCTTATTTTCCCGGCTCGCATAGAATATTTTATGAAGTGATCAGTAAGGCCTCGGCATTGTGGAACGTTTGGGCACCGACTGACCATTTATAAAGTGCATTGAGGAGCATTCTCATTTTACTTTTTCTGTCATCAGTCCGTTTCGGTACTCCTAGAGAGATGATTGGAGCATGCATAGCTTCTTCTCTGACCTAGCACCATTACGTAGCTGTCATGTTTGTAGAAGTGTCCTCAGCTTGTCAAACAATGATTAGTCATAATATGCAAGCGTGAAGTGAGAAGTATAGATTCAGGACATTGTGTCATTCCGTCATGTTGTAATTAGTTACAACTTAGAGCTACAATAACACTTCTGCTCGCACACGAAGATGATCGGGATGAGGTGTCTCAGTGTCAGTAACGCAACTAAAATCGACTGAAATTGGCTTTGTAAATCTTGCAGAGTAAACATTTTTCTAATACTTACCTACTTCGAGTTCTTACAATGCATTTTTTTGTTCGATAGTTCTTACTTGTCTTGTTCCCATTTGAAATATTATATTTTGCTAATCACACATCCTTGCTAACTACTTAGACGTTTCATGTTGAAGTTTCAGATTGTCCAATCTTGGTACGTTCGTTTTCAGTATCTACCTAATCAGATTTTGGTCATGCAGTATTGCATGGTTTTTTTGGCAACTCATTGCGCACAAGCGCGGGAGGTTAATTGTTCAATAGAATTACCAGTAGACCGTCATGTTGCACAGGGTACTTAGCATTGGAAAGATCGTGATGAATGGGAAGATTAGGCTGTCAGAATGGCTATAAAGACGTTAGACAGTAAGGAACTAATGAAAGAGGTGGAGTGACATGTAAGACGGGCGTGAGACGATTGCGGCAATATTATTCTGTCGTAGGTTTTGTAATCAGGTGGAGCGATGAACGGTGCCTCGTGCCCACATCGTATAGCATAACAATTGCTTGTCGTGACACACGGAGGAGGCCTTGGTAACCTGGAATCGAGCAGCACCATCAACATCGGTTATTCTACGCGAATGCGATAATACTCTACGGCCGCGGGTTCACCGGCGGTCAATGTCACACATTTAGCTCATAACCGAGACCAGCCTACTGCAAATTATATCTTCTCTGTATCTGTACTTACACTAGCTAGAACTATCTTTGTTTGAATTTGTGTTCTCTGAAGGTTCCCGATTGCAGATCTTACGACTTGTGTTGATAATCGGATACTACTTGCACTATCTATCTTTATAGCATACCTACTTGGATATATGAATGACATTTGGAGTGACAATAGACTATAGTTTTTTGATAAAAATAAAAACTGACGAAGAACCTACGACTTTTATTGGATGACTCCTTTATTCAAGGAGTCATCATCGTTCATCTCGGTCCTCACCATCTGTTTAAACTTAGGACAAACTTTATTTCTCCTATCTTCTACACCTTTTCGTAGACTAGACGGTTTTCACAACACTACTGGAGTCTTATTTCATCATTGGTCATCACTTTGACAAGAAATGTTCAGTCAGTGGATAAGAAAAGGTTCTCATAGAACTGTAGTGGTGAGGGAGTTATTATCATTAATTCATTCATAAATCTTAATAAAGTACAAGAGGCAGACTCCATTAATTCCCTATTGGTGAATCTAACATAAAAAAAAATGAGTAAATTGGTAAGAAACCGTTCCATACAGGCTGGTTTAAGTAGCTTGAAAAATTTGTTCTTGTCTGTTTCAGCTGCTACAAATTATGGTTAGCTTTAACTGAAAGTGGTGGAACGACAAAATCGCTACTTCCTGTGCATAATGCAGCTTTTTCTTTTACCTCTCCTTTTAAAAATCAAATACAGGTGTTTCTTGTTGTGAAATTAACGAAGCTGAAAGATCCCGGAGTGCTCCCCTTGTTTTTTGTATTTGCATTTTGAGGGTGATCAAGTCACTGCGACCTAAGAGATCTACTGTATCCCTTCTACTGTGCTTCGCTTGGTGTGGAATCCCTTTAGTGAAGCACCTTCTTCAAGTCCGTTTCCTTGAGAAACTTCAGGATTTTGAGAGGATCAAGGTCGGGTAAGTTCCCTGCCTCTAGCTGGTGGTAGCCCAGAACATTACTTCTTTTGAGTTCTATCGCATCGCAGTTAAGCAGCAGGTGACGTGGTGCTCGTCTCCTTTCCCGCAGAATCTACACACGCCGTTCTCTTCTATGCCTAACTTCCTCAGATGTTCCTTAAGCTTGCAATGTCCCGTTGGGAATCCCGTCAGCGTTCTGAGACGTTCCTTGCTGAGGTTGAAGAGTATCTTCGACCTCTCTCGGTTGAAGTTCCCGAGAAGTTCTTTGGCTTGTCTCAACCCTGAAAGGTTCCTCCAATGAGTTTCTCTCAGTTTTTCCTCTTCCTTTTGGAGTTCTACTGCCTTGAAGAAAGTATCTTCGAAGCCACGACAGAATGGTTCTGGTCCTATGAAGGGTGTTGATGCTCATTTTCTTGCCAATGAGCGGGCACGTTCTTTATGGCTGCTTGACTATCCGTCAATATTTATATTTCTTTGCTTTTGTAGTTTCTGTCGAGGTTTATTTGGGCGCATACTTCTATTGCGTGTAATTCCGCTTGTGGTATGGTTGGGGATTTTCCCATTGGTTAGGAGTACATGGTGCGTGGCTCTTAGATTCCTGCCCCGGTTCCCTCGCCGTCTGTGTACCATTTGATCGTACCTTCTTTGAGAGTACAGTTGGAGGTGTTGTTCCATTTCTCTTTCGTGGACAGTTTCGTGATGAAGTTCCTCTCGAAACTGAATTTCTTAATAGTTTTGTCTTTTGGCAGTGTCAGGAGCCCCTCACAGCCACCCAAGGGTCGATCCTCAGTGGCTCGCCGGACTCTCCTGATTCCTACTCTTGACATCCTAAGTACCTAGAGCTTCTCCAGCTTTTCTCTCTTTCACCAAATGTAGTAGTGTCAGATCCTGGATTACTTCCAACGCAGCGGTTGAGCAGGTTCTCCTTGCTCCTGTGATGCAGAGACACGCATGTCTCTGGATCTTCTCAAGTTTTTTCCTTGCTGTTGCTAGCTTAGTTCTCTTGTACCGGTAGCATGTTTAGTCCAGTTATTTTGAATGTTAGTGTTGTTATTATTGTAGTTTCTTATAATATTTTTAAATTGAAATAGTAGGCAGTTGATCACTATTGATAATTATTGTAAGAGAGATTGTTTTGGAAATATAAACAAACTCATCAGGCCGATCCAGACTTGCTATACATATAACACTGTTATACAGGTGGTTTCAATTGGCACAAGACAGGACAGTATGGAGAAACATGAAAGAGGCCTACGTCCAGGAGTGGACAGCAGAAAATGGCTGAGAAAGAAGAAGAAGAAGAAGAAGAAAGACTGTTATATAGCCAAGTAATATAACATGTTACTAAAATTTAGGCTACTTGTAGCAGGTTTCCCTTGCTATATATTATATAACTTGTGTGGACGCGAGTATGTTTTAAACAAAAGTTTCATACCAGATTTACATGTATAGCAAAGCTATATAGCAATGCTACTAAGTCTGAACCGGGCTTTAGAATTATTTTTTCGTTAAGAAATATATCAACATCAGAATCCTTCACGTTAACCAGTTAAGAATACAAAAATAAAAATACAGTTCACTATTTAAAACCAAAATCATGAACATTTTAGGTATTTTAGGTTTAAAACTAAATTTTCAACGCAAAATTGTCAAAACGCAAAGACACCTTCGGATCTTACGGTACGGCCCTGGCCCTGAACATTATTTGGTCCTCCGTTAGTCATTATGTCCATTTTTACTCAAATTGATAAGCAGCGCCAAATATAATCGAAACAGCTGACGGAATAGTTTTCAAACAAGTGGTTATTGACAAATTGAATTTTATTGAGAAGCAGTTTTTTGACCGAGCCTCCCACACAGAAACACGGATAGGTATTCGATTGGCGAATAGAGACGATATGAAGACAAGACAAATTAAATGTCGAGAGTTGTTATGCAGATAATGCTGGAGCTTGTATAACTCGCCTATAAATGCGCAATAAAATTATTTTAGAACTGTTAAGTTTAAGTCATTCTTTGTAACAGTAGCTCAATAATTCAGTCTGTTTATGCAGGAACAAACAGGAAGTGATGTAGGTAATATACCTAAACTTGTATGGGGAACTATGTGAGCATAACTGCCAATCAGGAACAACAAAATGTGCTTGTTTTTGTTAATTAATTAAATTAATGTAACAATAATTATTTATTACTTAATAAAAGTGTGCATTTGTTTTGTAAAATACCTACATCATCACTGACAGGCAAAGAGTGTACGTAGGTATGTAAAGGCCAGATAAAATAACGTTCAGCAGTTGATTGATAATATGATACACTAATTTTAGAATGGTCGACTACGATTTCTATATTTTATGATCAAATTAGTTTTACTTATTGTAAATTGAGTATTTTATTACTCTTTTTAATTGCAGGCCGACAATTAGTTATTTTCACATGAATTATCGTTTGTTTTCTTTATGACTGTGTTTAATGGGAATTACTGCTCAACAAATTAAACCGCGAATCTTAAAAAAGGGTGGATGCGTTTTTGCAGAGACATGAAATAAGGAAGTGCTAGATCCTGGGCGACATAGATAAGGAAATGGGAGAATTGTAAGCAATGTGTAGTATGCTAAACAGCTTTCTGATAATCATTTTTGTGTTAACTATATAGTAAGTGTGGTGAATATTTTCTGTTCCTGTTATTGGGTTCTTTTGTATCTATTGGAAATAAATTCTGTTATTATTTCGCAAAATACTAACCGATGAGTATTAAAAATTTTACGTAGGTAATAATAATACGAAAAATAATTTTCTAATTTTTTCTAATTTTGCTTTCCACTCTAATGTTCCCGAATAAAATTGAAATGGTCTTATTAAGAGACGAGTCTTATTGATTTGATATTTTTGCCGTTTTATCTGTTTCTCTCAATCAGCCAGTAGGTACTCACTCGTTCTGGTGCGGTTTTCCCCATAAAGCGTGGAAAGTCACGATACAAAAAATATATGTCATTACGGTAAATACAAGATTTCAGTTACGTCATTACAAATATACAGGATGTGTAACTACAATGAAGCGGAAAAAGTCAGAGAGAGTAATTGATGAGGTCGTTAAAAAAATTATTCGTATAAACTTATGTTCTAAATGGCTTAAGTTTTGAACTACAGGGTATTGAAGTTTTAAGAACAAATTAGTTTTTTAATAATAATTTTGATAAGAATGAAGATATTTTTGTGAAAATTGGTATACGCCTTCTGTGCATCCAGATAAATTTTCGGTAAATATTTACATCCACATATCCTAAGTTTCATCAATTTTTTCGGGACCGAGGAGCGAAATAGGGGTGCTGGGTGGATAAGAAGCTAAAAACAGCCATTGCAAATTAATATTAAGGTCACAACGAAGGCCTCTTTGACACTATGGTCGCATTGCTATTTTTTTCTTCACTTTCAGAGCAAGGAATATCTTCGAGATTAACATTAGCAGGATTATTATTTTGAATTTTTTCATTTATTTTGCATTTATATTCCAAAAAGCAGTAGTCTGGATACGATATGAGAAAGCGAATATAGTGCAGGTCCTGCTTTGTACGCTTCAAAGCGGTTGGCATTGTCGTCAAGTTGTTATTTCCGAGACCCGGCGTATTCCGAGACCCAGGACCGGACTCCCAAAACCTATTTTTAGTGCAGTTTTTTTTTGCTAACCATGCATTTTCAAAGCAAATGAATACCTTCCTGGTGTTACTATAGGTATGTTCTCCAGCCCTATATAGGTGCCATAGTGAAAGTCTAGGATACGCGGATGTAAATAATGACCAATTTTTCTGATGAAAAACTTATTTTATTGCATCGGTAGCATCTGTGCAAGTCGTTAAATTTTGAAAAATAACAACATTTTAACGAAGCCGAGGAACCATTTTTGTTTTAATCTTAGAGTCTTTCTGGACATCCTCTACAACACCGTGTTCGCCAATTCGGTATCACCCTGTATACTACATACTACAGCACAGCATAGTCTACTTAAGTTGGAATTATGTGGAAATTTTTTTTATTGCTAATTTTAAGGGAAATTTATTCATAAATTATTTTATTTCTTCGCAAAGGGGTAGCTACCCCTGCCAAGGGGGTGAACTTGAGTAGGTAGTTAAATTTGTCACGAAAATATGTCCCCCTCGATAACAAAATCGACCTGTTCCGGCGTTTTTCGCATACATCTTCATTTTCCAAATTATTAGGCTTGTTACCTTTTCGATGGCCCACCCTGTATAAAAAACGTCTATTTCTCATAGTTTTGGTGCAAAACAGTAAATTTTATTTCCTTGTCTTATTGGCATTAATATTATATATGTTACGATGGCTAATTAAAAAAAGAATATGGGACAGTGAAACAAATAATTGCCCACAACAAAACATTTTGCCACTTTTATATTTTTCATTATAAAATGCTGTTCTTTTTTCGAAAACAGTTCACATTAGAGTATTTGACCAGGAACACCTTTTTTATGTAGAAAACATTGACAATTTAAAACGTGCTTCCACAATTCCAATTTTTGCTGTGTCGTATAAAATTAGAGGCAAACAAATTCATGCAACCCCAAAATCTCCGCCATTGCCGTATAAAATAAATTTAATCGGAGCTCAAAAAGTGAATAATATTAATGATAAGATCTGTACAAAAATTCTGTTTTTTATCTGAAAGCGTTCCCGAGAAATCGTAAAAAAAACTGAAAATAATTAATTTTCTTGAAAACCTGTATCTCAAAAACGGTGCTTTTCCGGAAACACGGTAATAGAAATTTTTTGTTTTTCTTTTGTTCTTTTGTTTTGAAGCCCTTGATTTTTTTCGGTGTTATTTAGATACACCCTCCTGTGTATTACAAACCCCCGATTATCATCTTTCGGCGAGGTTTTTTTGGGTCTCGATCGTTCCACACCCGCCCAGGCGGACTAGTCATGCTTTGATTACTTTTTGAAATTAAAGTAATGGTCACTAATGAAATAATAAAAATTGAAAGAATCTACTTTAAATCTAGAAAAACATTTTAAAAATAATAAAACCAGATTTTTTATGGAAGATGGATTTAATTGTGCAGTTCAGTTCTGATCATTTTTTTTATAAAAGTTTTCCATATTAAAATGTAGGTACTTATTTTAATCTTTGGACAACAATCTTATTTGACAAATCTCGTAACACTACTGAAAATATTTGATGTAGACCATACAGTACTTTTTATGTATTTTTTTTCCTAAAATAATGATAAAAAGTTTTCCATATATGTAATTCCAACTTAAGTGGACTAGCCTTTGATAGAACCATAAAGACTTATTAAAAAATATACTTAATGTAGCAGTAACTTAATTATAACAAATTAAGTAAATTATTATTATATGTACAACGTAAATCCTAAACTGTTAAATCAGAATAATTATAGGAACAACAAAAACAAGCTACACAAAAATAAAATATAAACAACAATAATTCAAACCAACGATTTTCTATAAGCTCAATGACCGTTGGATGGGACGAGATGAGTACTTTTGTTGCAAAATACTCCGTTATAGGTGAAAAGTTACCGGGGCCAAGCAAGCTCCCAAATGATCTGAATCGAAAGTAACGTTATTATTAATCGGCATGTTGTAAGTCTTGACTAATATAAGACCGAGGGTAACTGTTACGAGGTAAACGGTTCCCAACAGGTCTCCCACACGCGTGTAGGTACACACTTACGTTGGAGCGTTGAGACACCGTTACAGGCGTTTACTTTCATCCAAGTAACTGAGTTAACGGTAACGGTACCGACGCGATATGGAATAACTGGACTCCCAAGCCCCCAGCAGGAGCCAACAAACTGGCATTCGTTTGTTTCGTACAACGGCTATTATGATACAGACTTTATAATAATATATTAGCAAAATACACGCGTCAACAATACCATTCATCTCAATCGTCTCTACAGCGTGTTTCGGACTCCACCGACATAATATTTATCGTTCAAATATAAAAGAAAAAATTCATATGAACATTGGCCTAAAATGCTTCCTAAGGGAACTAGCTACCTCCCCCCTCCCTCAGTTGCGACATCCCTGATTAACACAGCATGTTTATAACCAGAGGGTCACTGTAACAGAAATGTTTCGCATAAAAAATTTCATTGCTGTAGCTTCAAGAGTTCGGCAGATATAAAATAAAAACTGTATATCGGGGGTCTTTTTCAGATTTAACAGATTTCCAGTAACCTAATTTTTTTTTGTAAAACTTACTGGGAATTATTATATTGCAACAAAAACCGGTAATTGTTTACATCCGCGGCTCCTAAGTTTCATCAATTTTTTCGGGACCGAGGAGCGAAATAGGGGTGCTGGGTGGGTAAGAAGCTAAAAACAGCCATTGCAAACTAATATTAAGGTCACAACTAAGGCCTCTTTGGCACTACGGTCGAAAATCTATTTTTTTCTTCACTTTCAGGGCAAGGAAAATCTTCGAGATTAACAGTAGCGCAGTTTTTATTTTGAATTTTGCATTTATTTTGCATTTATATTCCAAAATACGTGACACCGCTTGCTATTATGGTCCGACTACGTTTGAATGCGGTTCGTATGTTGCGTATGTTACCAGACCGGCCCTGGTGTTGATATTACGAGTTTCCGGCCGCTTTAATGTTTATTCCGTCCACTCGACACTCTGACCTTGCGTGTTTATTGTGATTTTCGCTGTTCTAAACAGGCCCGCACTCAGGAAGACCTTCTTTTGATGCCCTTTTGTTCGCTTATCTTTCATTTGCAAAGCAAATTAATACCTTCCTGGTGTTACTATAGGTATGTCCTCCACCCTTATATAGGTGCCATAGTGAAATTGTAGGAGCCGCGGATGTAAATAAATAATGACCCAAAAACCATTATAGATAATCTAGTAAATTCAAAAAATTCAAAAAAAATTTTTCTGAGTACACGGTGAGTCGTCCAAAAGGGAGAGCTCGATTATACACACACCGTTAAAGATATTATAGCGAAGGAACACTAGAATTATTCTGGATTCTTAATTAGTACTTGTTTTCTTGTTTATGTTTACCTTCGACAATAATTCTTATGACAGCAACGTAACGAGATTTCTAGTGATATGACAAGAATTACTTATTGCCAGACCAGAATAACCATTTCTACTAAATCCCAGAATGGTTCTGCGTTCCACGCATGTTCGAAATTGCATGAAACTATCAGAATTTCTAGACTCCACAGCCAACGGAAATATAATAAGAGCTGTCGGCACTCTAGCAGTTAATTGTAATAAGTTACAGTTGTGCTAGAGGATAAAGAATTTTGAAAGACTTTTAATTCGGTATTAATAAAGTGTAATAAGACCTGTAACATTGATGTCAGAAGCCTGCTACGGATTACAGAAAGAAAATTAATTAATGGTTAATTTGCGTAGTGAGTGTTAAATTTTTTAATTCTCAGGGAGCACCTCAACGAATATTATTTTGAAAAAACTTTTTATAAAGAAAAGGCAACACATTTTTCTTGAATTCTTATTGCTGTTTAATTGTTGATGTTGTGAAGAACAAAAAATCATGTATCTAGTGTAGTAGATATTCAAATTGATCGCATTGAACACCTTGGCAATATCCTAATAAAAAAATTTCCAACATAATTTTTTTTGCAGTAATTTTTTACAATAACTTTTTGCAATAAATTCGAATACAATAGCATTTTTGTATAGACAATGAAGACACCTTGCAAATGACGTTTAAAACTGCAGCGGCACTACAACACTAGAAAATGGAGTGCTTGCTAGTGGTAAGTTTGGGGGACTGTTTCAAAAACTACGTACTTATACAGGGTGTATGTCCCAGCTCATTCGAAGCGGTCTCTGTAGGCCAAACGATGGATTTTTCAAAAAACTTTTTGAAAATTCAAGTACAGGATCACAATGGCCATAATTTAAAATTATTTTGGAGTATACAGAGTGTCCCATATGGCAGTGACATATCATAGTTATGTTTTTTTAAATTGAATGCTCCTATGTTATTGCATTTTTAGATTGTCCGAGAAGAAAAAATAAGATTGGCTTTTACAGTTGGTGTTTAAATTCAGAAGTCAATACAGAGACCGCTTGTCTCTGAATGAGCTGGGACACCTGTATATTTTTTATACATATTATACGTAATGGTAGAAACCCAATACCATTTTTTTTTAATTTGATTAGGGTGACAAGTCTTTATGTATTGTAGATATAAACGCTGGTAATTACTATACAGGGTGGGCCATCGAAAAGGTAACAAGCCTAATAGATTGGAAAGTGAAGATGTATGCGAAAAACGCCGAAACAGGTCGATTTTGTTATCGAGGGGGACATTTATTTTCGTGACAAATTTACCTACCCAAGTTCACCCCCTTGGCAGGGGTAGCTAACTCTTTGCTTATCATCATAGGGAACAGCTATCGAGTTCAAAAAAAACATCATTTGAAAGCTACTTGAATTCTCTTTACAACGATATCCAACATTTTGGGTTCCGTTTACATGCAGGGTGGCCCAACGAAAACGTAACTCGCCTTAATCACTTGTATGTAGGCCAGCCTGTATGTAAGCGAATCCCAAAATGTTGGATATCGTTGTAAAAAGAATTCAAGTAGCTTTCAAATGATGTATCACTCGATAGCTGTTCCCTATGATGATAAGCAAAGGGGTAGCTACCCCTGCCAAGGTGGTGAACTTGGGTAGTTAAATTTGTCACGAAAATATGTCCCCCCAGATAACAAAATCGACCTGTTTCGGCGTTCTTCGCATACATCTTCACTTTTCAAATTATTAAGCTTGTTACCTTTTCGATGGCCCATCCTGTATGTATAACCTCCAGGGAGGTAAATCCGCCCCTGACTGTATTGTTCTGTAGAATGTATAAAGAAACTCATAAATTTTAGCGACTTTCTCCACTAGACCATCACAGATCATCCCTTAACTACCTGAATATTTGCACCCTTTTGCATAGATGAGCATGGCCCATTGTTACCAAAAATCATCCCTGCTGACAGATATTTACGTCTATAAATTACGATAATTCCTTACCCATCATATTCTTACCTTCAGAAATCCTCCTACCTGCCTTCTACTGTGAATATACACTGTGTTTCATAGGAAAGTTAAAATAACATTGAATATTAACAAGGATTCCAAGCGACTCTGGTTCAAAAGCTGATAGTTTCCTAAGAGGAAACTTGGTAATTTCCAAGGAAACTGTATCTATGAAGGGATGTCATTTATAGTCAGAGTATTGTTGAAATATTCTTTATACGTGTTCCGTATGTTACCTTTTCTATGCAACACGGTGTTTAACTATGCATGATTGCCTCTTATTTACGACTATGAAAAATCTTCCCTTTAAATACACTCTTCTTGAAGTTATAGATATACTGTGGTTAGAGTCTAACAGTTTCCCTGGAACATTCACTTATTTATTTATTTTTTAATTTTGTAATTGCGGCAATTTCTAGCGATGACCTCCAAAGAGCTGCTGTCGATATTGAAAAAGTTTCGGGACGTTCTCATGTTACAATATGCTTCCAAGTAATGATAGTCAAGACGATTTCCGAAGTATCAGGTCAGATTCGATCACGTGACTCAAATCTTTATATATACATATCTTCCTTCCTTCTTGAGGGCCGGTTTCCAGTAGCGCTTTAATTCGCTTCAGGACGCGTCGCCCCAATAAGCGATAAACGTAAAGTACTGCCGTTGCATTTCCACTAGAGCTTCAAACGCGAAGCGACAATTGGCAGAACCTGGTAGCCGAGCAGGCCGGAATCATCAAATATTTGAGATATTTAAGATTTGTATTATTTGCTGTTTCGAGGTATCGAGAACAAGATAAAATAAATTTTATTGCAAATACTCCCCTGCAGAAAAAGGTCTTATAGCTTTATTGCTTGCGAATAATGTCTTTACAATGTCACATCTTCCTTTTGTCGGGTAGGTACATAGCCTCCCGGTGTTCAAATTCATCTTATAGGTAAAATACCCAACATAAACACACGATGTTGAAATGTGTCCTATTGTGAAAGGAGTCCACCTAAATTCATTAAGAATTCGCATGCACCATATATGAGGAATTTTTGTTTTTTTTTAATGTCCTACGTAATAATATTAGTTTGATATTCCCAAAAATACTCTTGTCAATAATAGAAAATTTTTTTTTTGTAGTTTGAATTTTCGGATGAACGTGTATTTCGGATTGAACGGATCTTCGCTAGTAGAAATCGGCCTTTACTATGAAGATTTTCATTCTTCTCAGTACACGCAGTACTGTCTTCAGAACCCTTGGAGATTGACATCCCTTAAATGGGGACATACGTACAGATGGGAAATGAACGGTTCATTAACGGTTAATTAATTGTTCTAATAATTAGGAACTTACCACTGGGTACATTTTTTCAAAAATTATCGTTCTGCTTGCTATTTTAAACTTAAGGGAGCAAAACGTGCCATGCAAAGAACACGTAAAAAGTTGTTTCAAAATCAACAAGATAAATCTATTTGCTCCTAATGAGAGGCTTAGTAACGCTCCATTCATCCATTTTTCTCATAAAGTAGTAAAAGTCAAATGACTCAAGTCTAAAATATCGAAAAATCGAGAGAACATGACCGTACAATTCTGCTTAGGGCATTTTTTCAAAAATCACTGTTCGGTTATAGCTTTTAAACTTATGAGCGAAAAAATCGAATGTTGAAAACGATGAAAATGATTCGTGATTCGCAATAGGGGAAAATGACCATCTGATCTTCATTTCAGAATTAAATTTCAAATTAAATAAACTATTTAATCAATTAGTAGATGACCCAAAACATGACCTTTATTAGTGGCATCACCTTTCGGCCACATTTTTTCGACTTTTGCCCGATGAGTCGGAAATCTCTTGTTTTCTTGAGAAACGAATATAGCTTGGAATTCCCGATTGGAGATTATTTCTAAAGCATTTTATAAGCATTCAATAATAATGATGATTAAAGGAATTTAATAAGTGGTTTTTCATGATTCTTATACCGTGTTCGCGAAAAAGTTCATGCAATTTGGAAAATTTTTTTGTTTTTCATCTTTTTTTTTTAATTTTTTGCCGTAAGGTTGCGCTTTTCAATAGATTAAATATGATCACACTGGATCCATGTTGTGAATTTTAGTTAGAAATTTTACATAAAAAATGGCGTTGTTCTAAACTTCAAAATTGCAAAAAACAAGATATTTCGAAAACCAATGAGGGTTTTGGGGGAAATTTGGGCAAAACTTGTTCGATATTTCCCAAATGTAATGTCAGCTGTGAAGGAAATGAATTTTGAGGTCTTTTTTTTTAGTTTAATTTTGAATTTGTAATATTTTAACTGCGATATTAGTTAATATTGTTTTGTTTATAATAATTAGAAATATTAGCACGCGAAGGTAAAAGAAACTACATAATACCAGAATCGAACCATTTTACAAGTAGTGCAAACATATTTTCTCTTTAATAGAAAATGAACATAAATTAACATTCAAATTCAAGTATGATTAGGTCACAAAAAATTTGATAAATTTTTTTTTAATTTTTTTGGATAAAAGGCCACCTTAATTTGATAAACTCGGTTTCGCAAATAAAATAATAAGCTAAGACATTGCCGAAGACAACCGAAAAATATTACTCATTGTAATAATTCCAAAATAAATATTTTTGTAGCTCAGTTGAGTTGAAAAATATTTTATATTAATTTCTTATGAAATTAAAAATAAATTTGAACTTGTAAGATGCTTTTTTTCGTGTTGAATAGGCTTTCTAACGAAAAGCGTAGAAAAATGAGATGAAAATTTTATTAAATTCGAAATTTCGCTCCTGGCATTAGTTTCTATTTCTCTTGTTTTTTTTTTCATGATTATTCCAATTATTATTATAAACAATATTTACTAACATATATCAGTCAAAATATTCAAGAATTCAAAATTACACTGAAAAAAATGTGGAAAAATTTAAATTTCAAAAGTTAACACTTTTTGGCTACCTGTATAAAAAATTCATTTCTTTCATAACTGGCAATGAGTTTGCTGAATTCCTAACGAGCGTTGTCCAAATTTCCCGTAAAACACGTTTAATTTTCGAAATGTCTTGTTTTTTTGTAATTTTTAAGTTTAGATAAACGCCATTTTCTCAGGAAGTAAAATTCACATCGTGGATCTAGTGTGTTCAAATTTAATCTTTTGTAAAGCATAAACTTATGACATAAAAAGTTTTCAAAAAAGATGAAAAACAAAAAAAAACCATACGGTGCGAACTTTTTGGCGGGCACTGGTGTATTTGGATACGTATTATGTACTATTACAACAGAAACAGAGATTTTCATTGCTTGAAACACTTTTGGCCATTGTCTACCAACTTTTAGAGACTTTTTATGATTTCAACAAAAAAAAAGAAATAGAGCCCTTAATTTGTTCTAATTTGCGATTGATGAATTTTCGGACCCTTGACGAGTATTTAATTAGCCATTTAATATTATGCAAATGGGATTGCGATTATTGTTGTTTAAGCAACTTTTTAGCATACAGTTATATTCTGCTCACTTAAGTTTGAACTAAAGTAACAATCATCCTTAAAACAACATAATATGACGCCGAGAGTTTTTAATTATGGTATTTAATCAACTTTAACCGAGCCGTTAATTATTGTCCAAGAGATATCAATTTTTTATTCTACCGACTCCGCTCTTCTCACTTATAATAATAATTATTGTCAACTGTTGCTGCAAACTCTCTGTATTTTTTGTCACAGTTTGTCAAACTCACAAAAGTTTAAAGCCAGCGTTTGTGATAAATTATTTAGATACTTGATGGCTTCTTTTAGCAACTACTTATAGCGACAACTGGTTCTGCTTGTAATGCATTTTTTCGATATGA
Source organism: Malachius bipustulatus (assembly GCA_910589415.1). Classification (NCBI taxonomy): domain Eukaryota; kingdom Metazoa; phylum Arthropoda; class Insecta; order Coleoptera; family Melyridae; genus Malachius; species Malachius bipustulatus. Next base: position 5,169,972 of record OU342631.1, on the reverse strand, counting down.
GAAGAATACAATGAATGTTTCTGTTTTGTTTTTCGTCTTTTGTCCATTGTGTTTCATAATTTGTCAAATTTTAATAAAGATTTGCTCCGAACATTTTGACTACGGCTGCGGAGACATCATCAGCAGTTACGTGTGCGCTAGCGATGCTTCCACTCCTCGTGTGGAAGACCACGGCACAACTGCCCGGAATCAATTAGGATTTCACTGTAATATGAATTAAGGAATCATCTCAAATGATATTCCTTATTAAATCATCGTATTTTGTAAGGTGGTAATATTATTTTTGCATTGTCTTGTATCTGCATAACGATTCCGGATTCATAGACACTGCCTAAAATATAATAATACCTAATACCTTGATTGAGTATAAGAGTGAGTGGCAAAGAAACGGCAATAAACAGCGATACAACGAAATCAAAACCGTTATAACAGAAAGTAGAACTAGCGGCTTATTGCTAACTCTTCCCCGCAACACCGCTAGCTACATCCATAAGTCCTCCAATCACTATAGCATTTTTTATAATATCTCATCCTAAAGGATGCATTATGTTTTACCTCTCACCCTGCTTCATGAATTTTACTTACATTTTTTACCTGTACGTAAATAAATAAAATCATCTACCTAGATTCGTCGAAGAATAAATGAAATTGAATTTTTCACCATAGGGCTTTACAAAGATACAGGAAGGGCTTCCCTGCTAGTTTTTTTGTTTTGTCATTCAATAATCCCCAATATAATGATAAGAAACTGTAAAAGGACATAATTATGTATGTCTATATAGCATATCCACCCCTCTTGAATCACGCCTCAGTTGCCTCTAATGTGTATATAATAGAAGCCTTGCATATCTACCTGTTGATTATTAACAAAGGTACAGGATGCTTTGAATCTCTGCCTATAACTGTAATATGTATACCTACTTCATATACAAGATGCTTTTTTGACAGGCGTCAGGTGCGAGATGCTCTTCCTAATTATCCTATAGTCCTCGCGGAGAGTTAGCGGTACTGGCCCTCATATCATTATGCAGAGGGTACAAATCAGTGATTCCCCGATTAGGACATCTGCCCTCGCCTATTATCAGGATCGCCCCGCAGATGGCATATCTAGGTCATCTAACGGACCATCCACTCACCTGCTGATCCCGTCCCTTCTCTAATAATAATATGCCTACATAATGATCATCGAAACACTGAATACCTCTGGGTTTTTTTATGTGATTTCCTATACCTACCGGTGTCAGGTAAAGCAGGAATATTTTTTGTAGGAAACCTTATATCCTAATAAGGAGTAATAAGATCTTTATAGGCATGGGTGCATGTCTGGGACAGTTGTCTTGTCGTGTTGGTTGGTACGTACGGGCCTTATCCGCGGTATAATGGAGAGAAATGGAGGTACCGTTGATATGATGGTGGCTTATTACGGCACACCGTCGTACGGTTCTTCCACTTGTGTAATGTTACAGGGCCGCGGGTCGACGGCCAAAATGTAGAGTAGTAAAGTAACATTCCCCGAGTCCCGTTATCACGCGACCGGTTCACCATGTTGCCATCACCTGTACCAATCCACTGGCGACCGTGGACCAAGATTCAATACATGGCAACGGCGAAAAAGATGAGAATGCCGAAATTCACCTTTATCATGGCCCGAACAGAGTCACTGCACCGCATACAACGGTTCTTTCACGTTGAAAAGAAAATGGATTCCATTTCAATAAGCTGGAACCTTCACTAATTGCTTTTAGGTGACCAACCTCTTCGAGTCTACGTTGGCCAGTCAAGGGCAAAGAAATTTTATCAACAACTGGATACATCAAATAATGTGTCTACCTATCTACTGGGTGAAGATATTTCTATAGAAGACTATTATCGACTAACATGTAACAGGATTCTATATAATTTTTGTTGTGGCTGGCTTAGAAATCGCTTTAAGTTTGATCATTATTGTTGTAATTAACATACCTAATCTAAAAAAAATTATGTTATCGGAAAGAAATTTAAAATATTCTGTCAGTGACACTAAAATGGGCACCATCATTTTTCGACGTTTATGGAGTACTTTCATGATTTATGTTTTGCTCATGCAGTAGGTACCATGACTTCCTCAAACTTTTATTATTTTTCATTTCATTGAATTTTTTTAACATTAACACAAATTTAGCGGGAATTATTCAATAGTTCTTGCGTTACTAATTATTACGATCACGCAATGTCTTATCTGCATTAAGGCTCGTTTTTGTATAAAGGTGAATAGGAAGAAACGCACCAAATTGTAGCGATGTGTTCTACAGGTGGATGTTTTTTTATTCAAAAATTGTTATCAGATTTTTTTTGAAGTAACCTCGTAACAAAAATTAACATTCACTATATTTTAATTATCTTAAGTTCGTAGTCTTCAGGTAATAAATGTCATTCTCGCTTGTTTTAATAGTACTGCACTACTGCGTCGTAAATATATAAAATATATGAAAAAAATCTTGCATTGCCAATTTTAAACCCTTGTAAGAAAAATCGGTTACGTTCTCTTTAAACATTTTTTACATAATCATAATTTTTAAAAAATCGTCTAAAGTAACCCAGGTAGTTTGTTGTTTTCCTTTATCACCCTACCAAGTTACAGGCGTCTTAGTTTTTTCATCTTCATGTATGACATTGCATTTTACAATAATTATTATAATAATTAGAAACATCATTTTACAATAATTAGGGACATTGATGTACGAAGGTGACGTATGCAAAATTTTACAAAAACGAGATAATTGCTGATAAAGGTTTCAAGATTTATGCTGTTTTCATATGGCGCAAGAACGGGATATTTGTAGTATGCTGCTTTTACCGTTCTTGTAGCGCATATTATTGTATTTTCTTATTATTTTTATTAAAAAACTTCAGTCTTTCCTGAAATATACTGAAAAAACTGGAAAAATGGAAATCTCATAGTTTAACAATATCTTTTTCATTATTGAAAATAAAAAAATATGATTTCCTAGACAGCCGTCAAATAATATTGACATTTTTTAAATCAATATTCGAATGAAAAATGGCACATTATTTATGTATACTCGTTAGCGTGCGCTGAGCATTTGGCGACCTATAGAGCGACAAATATTTCGTGCACAGTATAATAGAAATCTTGCATTTGTTTCCTTAGCAACAAAACAACAATCAACTTGGAACTAAATTAAAACTTCCCTGCGTAATTTTTATGATATACAGGGTGTTAAGAAAATGACGGATAAACTTTTTAGTACATTATAGGGGACACTCAGTAGAGTACGGGAAAAATAATTTTAAAAAATCCTGAGCTACATTTAAAAAAAATAAACAAAATATTGAGCAATAAATTTGGCAACGTTTAAAACGATAACTGCTGGTATTAAATCTACAAAAAATACTCAATTTATTTTTCATTATAAAAAATATAAAGCAAGAATTGGCGATCTTGATTTTTCAGTTTTTTTCATCCAGTTTCTATTATGTATATCTATTATTATCAGTATTAAATCTTTTTTATTGTTAAAATTAAGACATAATTTTTTGTAAGTTCACATGAGTCGTTTACATTTGACATTTGACATTTGACATTTCAAGAATTTTCAAAGTAGATCCTATAGGTATTCATATAGTTGACTTTTGGTTTTCTTATGGCCGCCATACTGTTTTCTCATGTCATACGGTATTAAAAAATTCAAGGAAACCAAAAATTTATCACGTTAAAAAAATTCTTCAAAATTTTCTTTTTTTTTCGAGAAAAATAACCTTTCCTAAACCGAATGTCATAAAAAACCATAAGGCAAGAAATATCACGTCGCGACGTCATATCGACGTCATTCGGTGAAATAAGTTTCTCATTTTTTTTCGAATAAAGAAGAAAATTTTTAAGAATCTTTTTGAATGAGAAAGATTTTTGGTTTCCTTGATTTTTTTAATAGGTAACCAAATTACACGAAAAAGCAGTATGTCGGCCACAGGAAAAACATAAGTCGACTATGAAAACCTTGGGATCTATAGGGACCTGACCTGGGCTTTCAAATTTTTTTAAATGTCAGCTGCATAGCTGTTGATGACTTATATGTAAACCTACAAAAAATAATTTATTTAATTTTAACAATTAAAAAGATATGACTAAAAAAATAATCTCGATTTTTCAGTTTTCAGGATATTTCAGCAACTCCTGAAGTTTCAATTAATTTTGTTTCAGATTCTTAATAAACTGAGCAACATTTCTCTAATTTAACTGACTCTGTATCTCTGTATCTTTTATGATTTCGGAGATCCCAATGGTGAGCATCAAATTGTTAATCACCCTGTGTACATATGCTGCTTCTTGTTTCGAAATCGATTCATTTCCAGAATTATAAACAAGTGAAAATCAAAATTTTTCATTTTGAAAGCAGTGTATATCGGAAACGGCTCCGACGTTTTACATTATGTCCCTGTCTTAACTTTTTATGTGCATATGGTATTATACTGTACAATATAAAGGCAATAAGAGATGAATGACATATTAATATTGTAAACTAGTATGCCATTCATTCTTATTGTGCTGTGAGTAGAAGTGGAAATTGCAGACACGTGTTTCGTCCTAATTGGGACTCATCCAGTACCATGTATCTTATTATTACATCGCACAATTTGATCACTGAACCATAGTGAGAAGATTGAATTGTAAGATTGATTTTGTAAGAAAAGTTTTTCTATTGCTACTAGTGGAGTAGCGTCCCTGCAAACATGTCCTTTGACATTAAAAAAATAATAATAATAAAAAAAAACTGGTACGCCACTGATATTTTGCTATACAGATTTTCTACTTAAAATATATTTTTTTTATAAAAAAGAGGAAGTACCGGTCTTGACTGTGTAGGTAACCTTCGGTTATGTAAGTGTAACTACATAAAATAACACTAAATAACATAAATAAACTCTAAAATAGCACCAAAATGTAGGTCTTAACCTTCGGGAGAGACTTTATGATACCGGAGGACTTGGAGACATTAACAACAGTCAAAATGGTCAGCTTCCTCAAAAAGGCTGACCTGATGGAATTAATGTAGCTCGACATAATGTAGCGATTAATGTAGATGTGAGCCACGATAGAGCTTCGGTGGCAGTGGAGGTGTCACAATGGTCCAATCACGCTAAATCTAATCTAATCTAATCTAATCTAATTTAATCTAATCTAATCTAATCTAATCTAATCTAATCTAATCCAATCTAATCTAACTTTGTACGTAAGACATAGTCGCTCCACTGTGGTAATTTCGCGTCGAGAACGAACTTATACAGCCACAGCACAGACATTTGTAGTTTTATAAACGAATTCAAACAACCAAGCCGAGCTGGCAGACGGTCTGTTTATAGTTTTTAAAGAGGGTGGGGAGGACTATAAACGTCGTCAACAAAAAATTATCAAAATTTAAAACTAATATAATTTTTGTTTAGATAATTGAAATATGTACCTTTAAAATGAGGTCTCACCATGATACCCCTTGTCCCTCAAAATGTGTAAGTTGGCAGCGACTACAACGTCATGTTTGACATTTGACAGATCAGTTTTATGTCAAAAAGTAGTAAAATCCATAAAAGTTGATTTAGTTTTTTTACCAAAGTTCTATCTCATTCGGATCAAAAATTAAGAGGGTGGGCACTATAAACGTCCTCACTGACACAAAGACTATCAAAATTGACAACTAACATAATTTTTGTGCGGATAATTTAAGTATCTTTAGAATGAGGTCTCACATGACCTCCCCCCATGCCATTTAAAAAAGTGAAGTTGACAGTGACTGCAACGTCATCTTTGACATTTGACAGATTAGTTTTACGTCAGAAAGTAGTAAAATTCATGACATTTGATTTGGTTTTTGTATCAAAGTTCTAACTCATTTGATAAAAAATTTAAGGTCAGGGGTGGACTATAAACGTCCACACTGTATATAGTGTGTGGTTTTATGTCCCGTTAACACATCCTAACACTGAAAAAAATATCTAAACTATAGTCGGAGATAATAAAAAGTACTTAACTCTTAAAAACTAAAAATCAAACTCCCAGTATCAAAAAATTTCAGCCGTTGTGGACATTTTACGTTCATATCAACTTTTCTTCATAAAATGACTCGAGGAATTACATCTTGAAGTACTGGCATGTTATTAAGAAACACCCTGTCCTGTATAGATAAGCTAGATTTGAGATTCATTGGGCTTTAGTCTCCAATTGATTAACTTCCCACTATAGGTTCTTTGCAGAACAAATTAGAAAACTTTCGCCAAGCATGTGAGGTGAAGACTGAAGACACGGACGGCACCGTTTCGTCCTTGCAATGAACTCATCAGCATATCATATAAGTCAGTAATTTGTTTCACATACTGTACGAAAGTTGGAAGTTATATTTACCTTAGCTGGTCTTTAAGTGTCTCTTATAGAGACTGATCTCTTATTATTGATATACTTATGAGCGACCTCCAAGTTCGTTGGTCTAAAATCTCCAGAACAGCCGATTCTTGTTTTCCAAAAAATGCTCCAATAATCCCAAAGCTGAATTCAGTTTCCGCAAATAAAATTCGTTAACCGTAGAAGATATAGAGCATGTTTACTGTAAGCTTGACTAAACTTTACAAGCTGATTCTTTAGATAAGAATAATGAAAAAAAAAATGAGTGTCAAACATAAAGTACGCATCATATTATGGGAAAAAGTTTTCCTTTTCGATTTAGGAAAATTTTGACTTCGCTAATAGTTTGTGTTTTAAAAATGATGACAAATGACACGCACACCACCTGTGTTTTCACGTGTTTTTTACAAATGTCAAATTTGACATTTTTCGGCAAAAAATTACAAAATATGGCATTATTTTTTTGGGAATGTCACAGGAAAAACTTGTTTTATATTTCATTTTTCACCCATGTAGCAATTTTGAACCCTCTAGCAATTTTTTATTTTTTTTTGTTTTTAATTTGTTCAACTGAGCATTTTGGGTTTTAAAAAATTGCTAAACTTGAACAAAATTACTTCATATCATATTCATCTTTTCAATGGTTTTTTTTTGTGACCCGTTGTTGTTCTAAATAACGTTTTCTTATAAAAATAAAAAAATAAATAAAAAAATTCTTTAAAATTCGCAGGGGTACCTATATCTTTCTTGGGATCTGTTTCCGGACATCCCTGTATATATATTTTAATTATTTCAATCTGAAGAATCAGCCTATAAAGTTTGGCCAAGCTTACAGTACACAGTACCTAACCCTGTTATAAACACCCTGTTTATTAAAAATTGTTTATTTTGAAAAAGAAAATTTGACTGTGTTTGGCACACTACTCTGGTGGTGATGATGTGTTAGACTGGTGAGATGGAAATAACCATTGAAACATCGATGTCTCTATCTTCACCATACCATTAAGGCAAATGTGTCGTTCACAAAGCGTTATTGTTTTTCAATAATCGGATTGCTGTAATGGATCTAATAACTTATTAATATAAAAATTTAATTTGTTTCTACTTGACGATGAAAATGAAAATATACGAGGACAGGGGGAAGAAAACCGAAGTGGCCGTAACATATTTAGTTGCGTTCCCATGCACCGCAAATATTCTAGTAACTACTATTAGTAATAGTAAAAGTAAATCCTTAATGAGATAAATTATTTATTTAAACTGCGAGGCTTACTTGACAGTAAAAGCTTTTACTTATATTGTTTACTTGTCAATAATTACTTATTTTTATATTTGCGACCCACTATTAATTAATTATTGGTATAGCGTTTCAAGTATGATTTTTTTAACATAGGTAAGTTAGGGATGTTTAAAAAATTGACAGAACAGACAATTCGACGACCTTCAGTTTCATGTGTGGATCTAAAGTCCGGCCAGCGAACAGGTATAGCAATAAAATTGGGCAGTATAAATGACCCAGCAGAATCCTTATGGGAATTGCCTCCCGGTCAAATTTGTTGGAATTTTGGCGATCGTTAGTGTCCGCGTAGAGTGGATCAGAAGTCTCTATGGGCATATAACTCCCCAAGAACTCCTGTTCTCGAGATATTCACCTCAGAAGATGTTTTTTTTTTATCATGTCGGCAAAGTCATATTTTTTCGAAAAATTTATAAATGTAATAAAAATATAAAAAAAAATAAAATAATTTAGGGAGAACTGTTTTTTTTTAATGCACTAGTTTTTTTAGTAAATACATAGCCACTTATAATTAATTATTTGGAGACAAATCCTCTTTAATACTATTTTAAAGTCAATTTAATTATGGCATGTTCCGTTCATCAGTTTACACGTTCTTGACATAAGTAGACCGAATATGATTTAGCTATGGATGTGCTAATTATAAAGATGACCGCAAAATAGCATTTCGAGAATTTGTGTTAGAATAATTAATTAACAGTCTATATAGGTTGTTTTAAAATACCATTACGCCCTAAAAGACCTTGCATCAAAAATGATGTAAATATCATAAAACACAACTTTTCGGTCAAGATTAATAATACTGGGTGTTTACTGTAAGCTTGGCCAAACTTCAGGAGTTGATTCTTTGAGTGATTATAAGACAAAAAGTTCATATAAACACAGTTCCAGAAATGCATATTTTCCCAGATACAGCGTGTTACACTTTTATTAACAAATCCTCTTTTTCAAAAATATCTTAAATAGGTACCTACCTATACTTTACCCAATATTGTTGAAATTTGGCAGCTTTATTTGTTCTGGCAAGGGAGTAATTTAGTCCCAACTGGAATAAAATTATCAAGTCCAATGACGTCCCGGGGAGCACCTCAATAAATATTTTTTTGAAGAAATAACTTAAAGAAGGCACGCCAAATTGCTTTTCCTTGAATTAATTTTTATTATTTTTTGTCAGATTAAGCAATAATTAAAATAAAGCTTTTGTAAGTATTTGTTGAGTTTTTATCGTAAATTCATTAGTTTTTATGAAATACAGTGTGTGTCACAGGCATGGTACACCCCCTTTTTTTTTCTTTATTTTTGGAGATAATTTTTTGAAATTTGGTACGTCGCATATTCTCGATAGAGCGCACTTTTTAGCAGAAAATTGAATGTTTTCCCACATCCGGTTTTTCCGGAAATGTAACCAACTTTTTATTTTTAAATGGGACACCCTATATTATATTATTATATTTTTGGATTCTATACATTTGTACGAATCCAACAATACCACATAAGTATCATTTTAAAAGTCAAATTTGTTTTTATTTAATTTTTTATTTTTCAATTATAGTGTGCCATGACTTCAGTTGGGTTCGTCACAGATGCAAAATGGGTACACCAAAATGTCCCTTATTGGAAGTAGTAGTAGATGGTACCTCGGTACCAATACGGTACCATTTGAAAAAAATGAATTCAGCTCAAAAAATCATTCCGGTGCGCATTATTTATCCATAAATCACTTAATTTAGTACTTTGAACAAAAATTCGATTTTTCTAGCATTAGATGATCCAATTGGAGTAAAACGAAATAGTCATGGCACACTATAATTGAGAAATAAAAAATGAAATAAAAACAAATTTGTCATTTAAAATGGTACTTATGTGGTATTGTTGGATTCGTACAAATGTATAGAATCCAAAAATATAATAATATATAGGGTGTCCCATTTAAAAATAACAAGTTGGTTACATTTCCGAAAAAACCGGATGTGGGAAAAAATTCAATTTTCTGCCAAAAAGTGCGCTCTATCGAGAATATGCGACGTACCAAATTTCAAAAAATTGTCTCCAAAAAAAAAAAAGAAAAAAAAAGGGGGTGTACCATGCCTGTGACACACACTGTATACGGAGTAGCTGTTAAAAGTATGGAAGGCTCTGTTGGCAGAACGGCCAGAACATATCGCTCTGATAATTTCAGGGGTCAAATCTGACAACATTGCACATCTTTTGTCAGAAAAAAGAATTTTTTGCCGAATAATTTTACGATACGGCCTAAATCTTGATTTTTTTTAATGAGAAGATATAGGTCAGTAGATAACATAAATGATTTAAGAGTGCGAGTCATGACAGGAAAATACAAGATGTCTAGCAACTGTCGCTTTAGGTCTCTGGTTTTAAGCTAATCTTTCAACAATCTTTCCCAAAGCTATTAGGTATAAGCCACGCAAACTCGTATGGTGGTTTGGACTGTACATATACATATTTGGCAGGCCATCCCTGTCCAGTTTAATGTGGTGGTCCTTTGAAGGGTGCGTAGTTAGTTTTCGTATGTAATAAGGAATAAATCAACGTTACGGCCTACTGTAACTTATCCTTTAAGGGAAGGTGCTGCGCAGGAGAGGCCCAGAACGGAGGAGAAACTCTTGAACACCACGAAACTGTTCCGAGCGATGGTCAGCAAAGTCAAAGTCAGGGCTTGATCGCCCACATAACGTAAGATATACGTAAAAGGTGAGTGAACGAAATATGTATTTCAACAGTAAGCGAAAGGATGAAACCGTCATAGTCAGTGTATGAGAGAGTCACGCCAGCTGGTCTCTAACCTCTTGCTCTAACACGTACAAATTGCCACTATCAGGATTTTTTTCTGAATAAGTGATAAGCAAAAATGGGTAAAAAGTGTGTTGTGCCTATAATTTTAGAAGTTAGTGCGATAAAACTACCACGGTTATTTCATTGATTAGCATACCAACACTTAAATATTAATAAAATTAGAACATAAGAACAGGCGTTTGTCAGTTGTTATGCGTGAATAATTCTTGCTACCGCTTGCCCGAGTGAAGGGCTCGGCAAAACAAAACATTGCAACGAGCTGCGACCAGACACCTGGGTAACGTGATTATATCTGCTCGCGCTGAGAGCTCTCGTCCCAGAACCTTATTGATCTTACAGCGTGGCCAACATCAAACGGATAGGCACCTTGAAAAGAATAGTCTCAATGTCAATAGTTCCACTTTCGTGTTAGTCACTCCATTCGGTCTCGGCTCCTTTATGATTTGTGTAAAAAAACAACTAATAAATGGTTAAACTTACGTCATTTAGGATATTATGTTCTTCTGTTGTGTTTTGATATCCATATATGTATACTGAAACTAATTCCATCTACACAAGCTGCGCGTTTTTATAGAAAAATGCATGGGGATCTCAGTTATCTTGAGGGATCGAAGTCTGTTAAATAGTGGCAAAGTTGCGTATCTTTGTGTTTATTAGTAATCTGAAAAAAATCTGAGCTGTCATTATTAGTTGACAAAATATTGGAAAAAATACGAAATTTGCATTTTTTTTAATTTAATGACCAATCAAGCTAGCCGTTCTTAACCAAAACATTATTAGGAGACTTTTCAACAAGGAATTCAAAAAATAATTTTGCAATCACTCCAGCTCTCTATAAGAATGGGGAAGCATCGCTAGCAACTTCGTTCATAGGAAAAAAGATAACTATCGATTTTTCGCCATCTTGAAAGTACCAGAGTGATTGTAAAATTATTTTTGGATCCTTTGTTGAAAAGTGTCCTAATAATGTTTCGGTTAATTCGGCTAGCTTGATTGGTCATTAAATAAAAAAATAAACACAAAAATTGCAAATTTCGTATTTTTCCAACGTTCTGACAAATCATAATGACAGCTTAGATTTTTTTTCAGTACTAATCAGCGCAGAAATACGCAACTTGACACCATGCAACCGAATTCGTATCTCTTCAGATAACTGAGATCCCCGTTAATTTTCTTTATAAACACACCTGAATGCATTGGGCATGGTTTTAGAAGCAAAGGAGCAAGGTTGTTATAAGATATATGGGTGTTGAAATTATGGGCTGGGGTATATGAATATACAAGTATAGTTTAGCGTATTTGCCTTGAACATCTTGTGCCATGGACACGAGATTGTATGAGATTTTTCTATATCCCATTCCGGATGTTTTTAAATTCAAGCTGGCTGTGATATTTTTTACTTAAGTTGAATACCCTGGACATTTGATTTGAGCTAAAAAAAGTTCAAATGACTTTCACGTTGCTTGTATGCCATTAGGATTAATTTTTGGATATTACAAAAAATAAAATAATTTTTAAGTATGAAAACAATAAATTCAATAACATGTGCTTTTGGTTGCTATGGTTTAGTAAAAAGTACAGTAAAAAGTAAATAAATTATTGGCATTCCATTAATAATTAAATTGATATTAAATTATTCAATTAACTTCATGCAGTCAAAAAGTTCACATTTAATTACCTGTCAATCTTGGGGCTTAAATAATATTAACTTATTCAATTATTTAAAATGACAAGGTAGTTTAAAAACACAAAAGGGCCTATTTATTATAAAAGCATTCAAAACAATGAACGAGATCCAAAAATTCCAAATGAAACCTATTTTTAGTGTAAGTTTTATACGTATTACGTATACCTACACCAAATATTATTTTGCTATTTTGGCAGCGTAGCCTTGTTAAAATATACAATCGGCGTCAAACTTGATTAGAATCATCCATAACCATTCAAAATTTAGCTTGTCAAAAGTAGTTCAAAACTCAGTGTACCTATTCGAAGAGATAATTCAAATTTTCCCTAACCACCCCTAATTTAATTACATCTGGAATGGGATATACTAGCGTTTAGAATGCCAAAATAAAAATGTTTATTTTTTATACTATTACATACAGCTTATTCCCTCATTTAGCTCATTTTGTTTTGAAGCTTTTAATTTTTTAAATCTACTAATAATTAATATTGCTAATGAAATGAAATAAAAATGCCGACTCGTATGGCCCTTACCTGGTTATAGAATTGGAAAAGGGAAAGGTCTCTGGGTAGCAGATGGTGGAATCAAGTAGGTACTATAACGTTTCATTTTAGTTTTGACATATTCTACAATTCCACACCGACAGCTATATTGGGGGATTAACGGTAAAACCACTACCTGAGTTTTAAGATTCTAGAAATATTGGCACAGTCTTAAATCATTTAATAGTATTTTTTAGACAAGAAGGTAAACAATTGTATGAAAACATCTGTCTGTCTACCCTAATGCTTGCATGAACTTTATATTCAGAAAAGAGACTAGCAGTTTCATTATCTATTCGAGTTAATGAACAGAAAATCTGAGACGTCTACGTATAGAAGGTAACCAAATCCGAAGATTATTGCACCTCAAAAAGCAGAAAATGCTTTGAAACCGAACCATCAATATAATATGTAATTTTCAATATTCGCATTTTCATAAATCACTTTTCTGATTTTAGTAAAATATTTATGAAACCATGTTTAATAATTTGAGGCATTATTTACGATACACGAAAATATACTTTATTCAAAATGTCATAAATAACTTATACACGAAAATGTCAGAAACATTCACCAAATAAACTGAAATTGGTTTAGAAAATTACTTTGCTGCTTGAATACAGTTACGTCGTAAATTATCTGCTTGTAGCAATAATTTCACAGCTTTTGGAGACATTTTTATTGGGATAAGTAGGTATCCATAAGAAAATAAATTATTATTGTGTGGAAATTCTTTGATTAAGTATAAATGAATATGTGCAATTCGAAATATGGCGTTAATAAAAAAAACACTTTGGATAAAGTAAGTACTTGTACTTACTTTGTTCACAGAAATAAAATAATTATAATTGGATTGCGAGAACGTTCAGATGGATTTTTATTTTTTATTATAACCTAATGGTAGGTCTACAAATTAGAAGTACCGTGTTCCAAACAAATACTACAAACTAGAACGAGAAAAGATGCGCTAGCAACACATGTGACAGAAAAAGGCTCAAATTTGAAACAGCATTGGGACTGATCAAGGAAGACTTACCTACAGAAAAAAATATGATTATGTAGAGATATAAATTTATTAGTTTCATGATTTTCAAGTACGTTTGGCAATATGGCTTTAATCTGAGAATGACATTACCACAAACATTCTACAATCTAGAACCTTTACACTTCAATATGCTGTAAAATGTATATGAAAGAGGTCGATCATTCTCATAATCGATAGCCAACTTAATTCGAAACAGTTGGAATATAGTATAGCTGAGTTCTGATTTTAAATAATTAAACTTATTATGATGGTTCCAATATAGATTTGTCATTTAGTTTTGTATCTAGAAGAACTTTTTTTCAGTTTTTCAAACCTTTAAAATTATGTCAAAATGGCAACTTGCAATCCAGTTTTCCCAGGCATTATCAAAAGATATAGCAGTTAACTTATTTCCAAGAGATGTCTAGAGCATCGTTATTGATTTAGGGCGACTGTCTGCAAGCTTAATGATATTATTCAAAGTTCAAAGTTACTATTGCAAAAGTCTATCGATTGAGTGTGAGTGTGACCAAATATAGCAACCTAGCCTCGTTACACCTCTACTAGTTTAGGAGTTTTCGGTAGAATTAAAGAGTGGTTTAAGGTCAGGTCCATGCAGGATATAATAATTATACTTCATCCTAAAAAAAGCGGCAATAGCCTTATTTTTGATTTGCCACCTTGTACTGAACAAAGTTTCGGCCAATTTTGTAATCACTGGCGCTATATGTTCAGTCACCACTGTTATAATTATGTATATAAAATGTTAAGTATTGTGACGAACAGTTTGTTGCACGAGCATATAAATGAAAGTTTATATTCTGATTGTACCTATTCTGTGTCATTACCTATTACCACAGAATAGGTACAATCAGAATATAAACTTCAATAAAAATACCGAGTTCGCTATGCGCGGCTATGCGCCGAGTAGATACTCGGCGCATAGCGATCCGCCATGATTTGAGATGAGCTTTCATTAGTTTTGAATGCGGGCCCACAGAATAGAACTGTACCTATTCTGTGACGGGCTGGTGGCGGGCCTGCGTTTCTACTCTGAAGCAATGGCCGCTAGAGGTGTTCTATTCTGTGGCTTGTCTCTAAAAGATCAAAGGCACCGCCGGCGAGTTTAGCTTCTGATTGCATCTATTCTGTGCTATTACTTTATTTTGTGGATTGTAATAATTGTGATAGTGAGAAAAGCGTAATGCGTTCCGCGTTGGTAAGTCTCTTTTTTATCTTCGGTGGCTTTAAGGACCTCCAGTTTCTCTGCGGTCCTCAAATGACCACCTCGGATAAAAAAGTTCACTTACCCATCTTGGAACGCTAAATAACTAATCAAAGTTTACATTGAAAACAGGTAAAAATATCGGAAAACAGCTTACATGTCCTATAATCAAAAAAATATAATTTTGAAAATATTTCTGTGCTATTAGCTACATGAAAAGTTTAAGATAGAGGCCGTTTCCAATATTTTGTATGGGTTTCAGTATAAACTGCTCTGAAAATTAAATATTGCGATTTTCGTTTTCTCTACAACTTCATTAAAGGTCCTTCCGCATCGGTCTGCGGGACTGCGGGAGTGGGAGCGGAAGGATCCGAGAGCGAGACGTAATTGTGCCAGCGGGAAATCCAAAAATAAAAACGCCTGAGTTGGTGTTCATGCATTTCCCGCTGCACTATAATTACATCCCGCATTCGGATCGCTCCGCGTCGGTTCCGGGAGTTGGTCTGCGAACACCTTAAAAATGAATCGATTTCAAAACATAAAGCATCGTTGCATTTCTACTGACATTCCCTTTAAAATGATATATCACGAGGTAGGGGGTGGCACTGAAATTTAAAAGTTCGGGGCTAATGCCTCCTTATATCAAAATGGATATGTTCTAAATTTTATGGTTTCCTTTTTCCGTAATTTTCTTCATCAAATTAATATCTACATAAGAAGAAAAACATACTTAATTATTCACTTATACTATCTATCATTAATAATAATAATTATATCATTCTCATGCAAGGGCGGAGATAAAAGCACGTCTACATAATATCGTAATATGAATTATTATAGTACAATGGTAAGCAATTAGTGACGTATACAGGAAGGGAATGTGTGAGGTGAGTGAGGTGAGTTCAATGCCAGGCTTTTGCAGAAGCGATAGTGGGCCATCTGCGCGGGTAAGTGTGCCGATGCACTCAGCTGACCTCGGCCTCTGCCATAACAACGAGATGTGTGTGCGAAACAGTCACGATAACGCATTGCATCAATGGCCGGCCAATCGCCCGAGACTTTTTACTCTTCTCTCAGTCATCTGCGATCATTTGCTCTATACTTGCTTGCCCCTTATTAGAAACCTCAGAGTGAGCGCTAAGAAGTCAATTAGCAGACCTAGCCGATGAAAATGTAGTTCGCTCTCACTGTAAAGAACAGCGAGACCATGTTGATACAAAAATTGATGTCTAGAACCATTATTATAGGTAGTAGACAAGAATTAATTCCTTGAGCTTTTGTCATGTTTTATGTCTTGTAAGTCATCATAACATGCTACATATCAAGTTTTGTTAAAAAATTAAAAATAAAATAATTTTACATTGAAACTATTTCCTCTTAGAATACCTAAGTGGTAGATTATTTAGGAGCATTTAATTATACAGGGTGTCGCTAAAAAGTACCACCAACGTTCTACCACAGATTCCTGAGTAAAAAATATGACGATTTAACTGAAATTATACATGTCCAAAAAGGCGCCCTTTTCATAAAGGGGGGGGGGGGGGGTCAACAAAAAACACGTTTTCCAGAATAAGTCAAAAATGGATTACCTGAGAAATTTTAAAATTTCAACGCTTACTACTATTGTTAAAACTAACATAGTTTTACAAACATTGACATACAGTGTGTTCCTGTTTTTCGATGTCATGTCTCACTTTTTACTACGGAACTTTTGTATCCGCACGCCACTGATTGATTCTGTATTTTTTATTCAAAGGCTAAAGTATTACTAAACTTTTTTCTCTTCTATAAAAAATTCGTATCTTGCATCGTTTTTCCGTAATTAATTTTTTATTATGGACCTACACTACTGAAAATGTATTTCTGGAAATTTTTTGTTAATTTAAATAATAATTTCAACAACAACGTTTCACCAAAGATTCTTGGAGTCAAACTGTTCCGATTCAACCGAAATTATTTATGTCTAAAATGGCCCCTTTTTCAAGATACAGCTGTTAAAATAAATTTGGAAAATATACATTTTTCAAAATAAGTAAAAACATAATTCAATTCAATGAGAAAATTTAGTTTCACGGCCTACTACGATTATTCTCAAGGTCAATAAATGTGAATAAAGTCATTTCTGTGAAATAAAAATTAATTTTTTAATTAAAATGAGATTTTCACAAATACGTTTTCCTGGTGCCCATCATTAAATTTAATTATGGGAAAACAAGACACAAAACTTTAGTAAGAGGGCAAAAAGTTTGGTAATACTTACGCCTTTGGATAAAAAATATAGAATCAACCAGTGGCGTACGAATAAAAAAGCTCTAGGGTGGAAAATGAGACGTGACATCAAAAAGAGGAACACCCTGTATGTCAATGTGTGTAAAACTACGCCAGTCTATTGCTCTTAACAATAGTAGTAGGTGGTGCAATTTTGAAGTTTCTCAGTTAATTAATTTTTGACTTATTCAGGAAAACGTATATTGGGTTGACCCCATTTTAAGGGCTGTATCTTGAAAATGGTGCATTTTTGGACATAGATGATTTTGGTTAAATCGGAATATTTTTTACTCAGAAGTTTGTGGTAGAACGTTGGTGGTACCTTTTAGCGACATATAAAAGTATAATGATCGATGCGTGCTGCTCCACGAGTGGAAATTTGTTTCAGAACTTCATAACTCTTTAGGAATCTGACGACCTCAACATAACTTTCCTGGATCTTATAGTCAAAATCTAACGTCGCCTATACTTTGGTCTCTTCAGCCTTCCAAGTCTCCTTCCAAAAATCCCAAAAAAATTTATGTTTGGGGGAGCGGCACGTCTGCGGTAAGATGGGAGGGTTTTCATTTTATGGTAGGTACCTACACGTATAAAGTTTGTGTCGTCTAAGCCAATTTGTCTGTCTCTGGAATAATCACGAGTACCCAGACAAATTGGACCAAAACATTATTTCGTCTCTAGGTTTTGTCAGACAGTATACAGGATGATTTTTTAAGTGGTCTATTAGAAGTATATGCAGAGAAACAAAGTTAGATATTCCATATTTTGGTAATAGCCGTTAAGGCTTAGCAAAATACAGGAAACTCTCACAGAAATACATGTATTTGGTCGACGACACTCAGACTGGCGACATCTATTCGTTCGGGGCGGACCTATAGCACCAAAATTAGTATGTGAATTGGGTTGATTTCTTTGATAATTATCAATTTACACAACCCCACTGAAGTAATTTTGACAGTAATTTTATTTTATTATTTAGAGTAAAGTGCAGGAAAGTAATTGTTTAAATCGTTGTTAGGTCCGCCCCGAAACGCTAGATGGCACTGAATTTTGTCGCCGCTTTTTGAACTCAGTTTCCTGTATTATAGTTTAAGGCATGTGGGCTTAGGATCCATCGAACGAAAAATTTCCAAAAATAACAACCTTTCAGGTTATATCGGATATAGATACCAACTTTGTTATTTTAAATGGGACACTCCATATGTTATGACATTTTTATAGTGTCTATTAAAATCCAAAAAGTATGTTTTTTCATAAGAACGTATGTCCTAAGAGTCTTAACTTTTGAGATACAGGATGGTAAAATTTTATTAAAAATAAATTATTTTTTCGTAATATCTGTAATACCGCTCTGGATATTTCAATGAAATTTTGTATACAGGTATTACGCATCAAAGGGGCATTTTTTCATGTACCACATTTCGTCTTATTTCCATTAGTGACGATGGTGCACGATCGTGCAGAATTTTACCGGCATATTTTAGCAGACATTGATCGTACGCCACTGATTTCTGTTCAAATAGAAATCCTGTTTGGGACTAGTTGTACTGAAGAGTCCCAAACAGGACGAAACACGTGTCTACAATTTCCGCCTCTGCTCACAGCACAACATAAATGGATGGCATGTTGTCTGACAACATGTCATTCATCTTTTGTCTAGCAACGCCTAGTAGGGGCTTAACCTACTTCATGCACACCGGGGGGCACTGCACTCATTTTTGGCATGCATTATGGCTGTCTGGGGTGTATCCTATGGCGCAAGCCTAACCCACCGTGCCTTTTTATTTTATTTTTATTTTTATTTCATTGCATTCTGCTCACGGGATCCGTGATCTAAACTGTGCTGTGTGTTGGTAGATACATTGTACTGAAGAGTCCCAAACAGGACGAAACACGTGTCTACAATTTCCGCCTCTGCTCACAGCACAACATAAATGGATGGCATGTTGTCTGACAACATGTCATTCATCTTTTGTCTAATCCATTAAAGCTTAAAACAATCGTTGCGCGGATACATATTCGATAATATTATTCAAAATCTCGAATTCGAATAACGATGCCACATTGAAAAATTTTTTTGAATACCGGGAATAGGTAAACTTTGAATGCCTGTAATTCCGTTCCCGATAATAAAAATAATAAAAAACAAACACTATCGTAATAGTTATGTCAAAATCGTCAAATCATGTGCTTTGCCAGTGGAGGTTGTTTAAATTTGACTGCCATTTAGATTTAAATTTAAAAAAAAGGACAACCTATATCTCGGTAACGAAACCGAGGAGACCATTATTTTTTGTTTTAAATTTACAGTCTTTCTGAACATCCTCTACAACACTCTGTATACCGTGTCTGCTATTTGGGGATCACGCTGTATACCTAAATGTGATGGAACTTTTTGACTGAAGTTAAAACTTGACTACCAATAATTAGATACTTTTTACTACACCATGGCAACCAAAGCCACATATTACTAAATTTATTGTTTTCATACTTCAAAATGTTTTATATTTTGTAATATAGAAAAATTATTCCTAAGTGGCATATGAGCATAATACGTCAGTTGAACTTTTTTAGCACAAATCGGCTAACCAGGGCTTACAACTTTAAGAAAAAATATCACAGCGAACTTGAATATAAAAACATCTGGCATGGGATATAATTTCATGAACATTTATTATCTACAGGGTGTCCCAATATTCCATGGACATGGAGCAACCACAGATTACTGAGGTAAAAAAAGTCGCTCGGACCAAACTTATCTCTATACCAAAATGCTTCGTTTGTCCGTGAGATCGCTTCAAAGTCTTTTGAAAATTTTAGTTTTTTTGAAATAGCTCAAAGTCGGCTGATTCCAATTCGATGAAATTTGGTAGGTAAATTTCTTTTTAAAAGTACTAATTTCTGATGTACATGATAATTTGATGGAAACCCGGGAAGGGGTATGACCCTGTATGTAAGCGAAATCCAAAGTGTTGGATATCGCTGTAAAGAGAATTCAAGTAGTTTTCAAATGATGTATCACTCGATAGCTGTTCCCTATGATGATAAGCAAAGGGGTAGCTACCCCTGCCAAGGGGGTGAACTAGGGTAGTTAAATTTGTCATGAAAATATGCCTACTTTGATAACAAAATCGACCTGTTTCGGCGTTTTTCGCGTACATCTTCAGTTTCCAAGTTATTAGGGCGAGTTACGTTTTCGTTGGGCCATCCCGTATGTAAGCAAAACCCAAAATGTTGGATATCGTTGTAAAGAGAATACAAGTAGCTTTCAAATGATGTATCACTCGATAGCTGTTCCCTATGATGATAAGCAAAGGGGTAGCTACACCCCTGCCAAGAGGGTGAACTTGGGTAGTTAATATTTGTCATGAAAATATGTCCCACTCGATAACAAAATCGAGTTTTTCTGTTTTTAAAACCTGTTTCGGAGTTTTTGGCATACATCTTCACTTTCCAAACTATTAGGCTTGTTACCTTTTCGATGGCCCACCCTGTATACTAATGCGTGAATGCAAGGGACAGTTATGAGAGAAAAAATTGATTTTCAGAAACGAAAATCTCAAGAACACTACTTTTTATGGGCTAATTTGACCAGGAGCCAATTTCCATAGTTGGTGATGGTTCCGCGGCGGGGTCCTTTCGCAGCATATATAAAAATTCAACTTCATTGAAGATGCATAATTCCATAATTCGATAAAATGGGCGTATGCGAGCTCCAAGATACTCAATTTTAATCCCTTAACTTCGAACTCAAGGATTAACATTCGTTCCGGTCATAAAACACCAAATTGGAGAATTTCTTGAAATTATGAACTGCTTACCTTCCATAGTTGCCAAACCGACCTTTAATAAGAAGGTCTGAATATTTGTGTCAGTCACAAGATATAAAAGAACACATACACCTGTATTCACAAACGATAATTTCCTATATAATTACGTAATCAATTATCTCCGTCTCATTCTAATGCTAAACATCTTCATCCCGTTTATTTAATTAATAAATTAATTTTATACTTGTTTATAACTCAAAAACTTCTGAATTTAAACACCAACTGTAAAAGCCAAATCTTATTTTCTTTTTTCAGACAATCTAAAAATGCAATAACATAGGAGCATTCCATTTAAAAAAACATGACTTTGATATGTTTTATGCTTTTGGGACACCCTGTACATTATGAATATAATTTTAAAACATACCTCTGCCGGGTCTCTATCCACTCCAAAAATAAAAAGATCCTAAAATCCAGAGACACGGCCATAATCTTCCGTTTCGTATACCGTGGCCCAGCCTGTATAGTTTAAAATTTTTAAATAAAATAGTTTACCTTAAAACCATCACGGATGAATTAAATAGCTAACAATCTCAGACGATAATTGCGGCATCGTTGCTAATAAATATTCTTTCTTGTCTGTGGAGATTATTATTAAATTATTTATTGATTAAATAATAAATTTATTATTTTTATATCAATAATAGGTTATTTATTTTTAGCGGAGAGTACAAACATCTTGTGTAAAAAAAAAAACGATTTACCTAATTCGATACGTAAATGTCATAATTTAATTAAAATTGAAGAAAGAAAGAGATGTGCTTGCTTGTGTAATTTTCGATGAGTGAATTTATTAATATTGATAACAATGTGTAACTTTCGTGTCCGTGTCTATACTGAGCGGATCTTTCGTGCGGGTATATTGGGAAAAAAGTACAATTTTTTTTCCCTGCTAATTTGCTAATTTACTGTTTTATTTATTTTTTTCCTCGATAAAAGGATAAAAGGCACTTCAGAAAGAAATCTTTGATTCCATTTTTAAATGAACATTTATTTCATTTCGTTACCAGAACCAACCGTCGAATAAAAACGGCAAAATAAAAAAAAAGTGTACCGCCCGAGCAGGGACTTGAACCCTGGACCCTTGGATTAAAAGTCCAATGCTCTACCGACTGAGCTACCCGGGCTTGATAGTATTAAGCGCGTCAGTTAGTTTTCATCGGACGAGAAACTGTTTGAACATTCGCTCAGTAAGAAAGAGTATTACAGACAATTATTATTATTACTGTAAAAATTCAAAAATTTTCTTATACAGGTTGTTACAATAATTAGCTGCTCGCCGTCACCACTAGGGATCTCTAAAACGGAAAGAGATACAAAGGTTGGTTAAATTGGAGAAAAGTGTTGCATTTAGATAGGTACCTATTATTACTTACATTAGGTAGATATGGCTTGTCCAGTGAGTGTTGTCCGGTGAGATGCCACATTGATCCTGAGTATAAACGATTTGATTTTGTATGTTTTAATTCGTACTAATTCTAATTATTATAATTAATTGTACGAATAATTATAATATAAATCAATTATTATAATTGTACGAATTAAAACATAGAAAATCGAATCGTTTGTAGTCAGGATCAGTGTAAAATCTCATCGGACAACACTCACTGGACAAACCATAGGTAAGTACCTACTTTATCTTATCAGAATCTGAAAGAAAATTAAAAATAAGTTCAGTCATTACTGAAATAACCTGAGAAATACGAGATTTCTTATTTTTGCAATATTTTTTTTATTTTGAAAATCAATAAATAATTTTTGTATGGGCTTACAGGTATACAGGGTGGTTAACAATTCGATGCTCACCATTGGGATCTCGGAAACGGTAAAAGATACAGGGTGGGTTAAATTAGAGAAAAGTTGCACAATTTTATGCTTATTAAGAATCTGAAAGAAAATTTATGGAAACTTCAGGCGCTGCTGAAATATCCTGAAAAAAATTAAAAATGGAGATTTCTTATTTCAATCATATCTTTTTTATTATTGAAAAGAAATTAAAATGTTTTTGTAGGTTTACATAAGTCATCAAAAGGTATCATCTGTCATTTCCAAAATTTTCAAGGACTACTAGATCCAAGAGTTTTCATAGTCAACTTTTGTTTTTCTTATGGCCGCCATATTGTTTTTTCGTGTCATTCGCTATTAAAAGAATCAAGGAAACAATCTGTCAAATTAAAAAAAATTCTTAAAAATGTTATTCTTTATTCGATAAAAAATTCTTTATTCGATAAAAAATTCTTCAATCCAGTGGCAGAATCTGGGTGTGTTGTTACCTTTTTTATTGTATAATTATTGCTACGCCACTGACTTTAATGCAAATTTGTTATTTTTTGCAGATACCTCGTTTTGTTTAGAGGAGAAAAGTCATCTTATGTTTTTGTTGTATATATTCAAGAAAATACAAGATATTCAATAATGTAGTAACCAATGCAATTTTTTTTTGTAATGCAACACGCTTCAATATCGAACACAAAAATGGTTATGAACACAAAAATGTAGTTTCTGGAAAAACTCATTAGCATCGATTTTTATGATACCTATTTTACCTTGTACGGGTTCTTACATTGTGATTGTGAGATATCCCGGAAACAGTGCGTTACAACACAAACTTAAGATGACAAATTTGCATTAAAGTCAGTGGCGTAGAAATTACCAATAAAAAAGATAAGAACACACCCAGATCTCCACCACTGGATTGAAGAGTTTTTCATCGGGCTTTCAAATCATGTGCTTCAATTATTACAACTGTCCAAAATTACGAGTTTGTCTGATCAGTAAATTTTTAGATATTCAAAAAATATTAAATTTTTCAAATAATTTTAACATCCTGTATCTCTAAAACTAAAGGTCCAACGACTGATTTCTACAGGAAATATTTTGCTTATGTTTGCATATCCTACATGCATGATGGCCTTTAATTTTGTAATACGTAGGTATTCATTAACACCCTGCATCGCATTAAGTGGAAAACATTTCGCACTTTATTAAAAATTGGCTAATTAATAGCCCAGTCATTTATATAAAAAAAATCAACCCGAAACAAGCAAAATTCCATTTTTCTTGTTCTGTCCGTTAGATGGGTGAGTCCCTGGTAGTCCAAGTTCAAAATGGCGACCAGATACGAGGTGCGCATCAGTCCGCCATGTTGAATTTTATGAAAAATAATAGTTTTTCTTCAATTTAAACTGCATAATAGGTATAGCAGGATTCAAGATAATAGTAATTATTGTAAAACAGCATGGGGACCATAATCTTATTAAGCGGTAAACATTATGTCACAATGCAGAGGAATACCGTACGGGTGCTTGCATCAGGTAGGAGTGTAATAGAGTTATAGAGTTTTAGTTTACTGTGGAATTTCTTGAAGTCATTAAATTGTATTTAGTCTGCCTAATATAAGAAAGGGATGAAATTTATAAGACTCACTTAATCTATTGTACCCATTCAGTGTCAGAACGTATTTTTTGATCCAAGTTAACATGTCGTGTGCTTTTGATATTTTTTCGATATGTATATTTTCTGAAATCATGATTAATTTAGATGCAGATCGCAGTGATGGTGACAGTAATAGTAATATGTACTAAAACAGCATAGGTTAACTTAGTTTTTTTATTATTACTTTTACCACCGGTAAACATATTTGTTGCACTATGTATAAAATAGCGTTTAAAGTTGCTCATTGAGAATTTGCCTGATATTGCACTGTTCAGTAAATAGATCTCATCAGAGTTTGTCAACACCTACAACACCTATGATTCATGGTCTTAGCTGCATGCCTGTCCTATTCTTCTGAAAATGTCTTTGCGGACAATGTGATTTACGATTTTACTATATCTTGAATCCTACTATACCACAAGGAAAAATAAGATAGGGACACTATTCACAAGTTCTTGTGAATAATGAACTTCGTAGCTTTTTAATCTATGCGATAACTTTGACAGATATTGCTAGGTAGGTATGTGCAGGTTGTTCTTCAATTGCCAAACACATACTTATATTTATTAGCCAATTGTACTGGGAATTTAAACATAACATCAGCTTCATCGTAATTAGGTACATATTATGATTGTAAAATAAATGTATGAAAAATTACAGGGTGACTAACAATTCGATGCTTTACCATTGTGATTTCATAATAGGTCTGTAAGATTAGAGAGAAGTCGCACTTATTTATGCTTATTAATATCTTTGCTGAAACATGCTGAAAGAGCTGAAAAATCGATATTTCTTATTTTAAAAAGAAAACTATTGGGTTCTAGGGCTCATGCTCATCACATCACTGATCTCATGCCAAAGAGAGAGAGAGAAAAAACTGCTGAAGACATGAATGGCTGAACCCATTTCGCTCTTGTTGGAGCTCATCAGCAAGTGTAATCCTCTCATACAAATAAATAAGGTATGTCAGCGCGCAGCCTGTGACAACTACATGCAACTTGGCAGTAGTAATAACGCAATAACGCGAAATCGTGAATTAGTAGTTTATTTACATGTTTGTTGTTACAGTAATTTTAATTACTTTATCTCTCTTGCAGGCTACTCCCCACTGTTTTCCAATTGCCTCATATTTAGGAAATTTGTGGTAAGTTATCTCTTTTCCTTTCCTTTCTCTCCCCCTTGATTCTCACACCCTCGCATCGCACACGATTAACAATTTTTACCATCAGACAGTCAGGCACTTGAGTCAAACTAATTAAAATTACAGCAACAAATACCTTGAACATCGAAATAAACTATCAATTCACGTTATTAATACTGCCGTGTCGTATATAGTTTTTTCAAGCGTGACGTCATGGGCAGGGCGGATGAGTTTTCAGTCACAAGCTGACACACCTTGTGTAGCTGTATCATATGTAATCCTCTAACATTTGCACAAGATCAGTTGATCCAGAAATTTCCCATGGAACTCCGCGATCTATAATCAGCAGCGACATCTGTGTTGTTGACCATGACTAAGTACATGATGTGGCATGCCGATTAGCTCCAACAAGAGCGAATCATCAATGTCTTCAGCACTGTTTTTCTCTGTCTTTTGGAATGAGATCAGTGATGAGCATGAGCCCTAAAACCCTCGAATTTTTAAAGTTTTTTCAGCATATTTCAGCAACGACTGAAGTAAATCCGAATTTTGTTTTACATTCTTACTATGTATATATAAAACAGTGGAAACAGGTGAAAAAATGTTGCGAATAACGATAGGCACATAGGTATTCGTCAATGTAGGTATGTTTGTCCTTATTATTATTTTTTTATTTAAATAGGACATCCTGTAGGTATTACTTCATTTTTAGATTGTCTGAGAAAATTAATTGTTTTTAGTTTTTGAATTGTTTTTAAAGTTGCAGTTTGTAACAAGTAATTTACGAGTTATAAATAAATAAAAAAGGCGATTTTCCATTTTCAAAGCAGCTAATTGAAAACGGCTCGGGATATCGGAAAACAGCTTACATGAGCACATTTTAACTTTTCATAAGATACCACATGGAAAGTAAAACTGGGGTCTTGAAAGCTGTTTTCCGATATCCTTGAAAGCAGTTTTCAATGTAGGTAATACTTTTGAAAATGGAAAGTCACCTAGTTCATTTGCTTATAACTCGTAAATAATACTCGTTACAAACTTCAACTTTATTAATAACGATTTCTACTGATGACTACTGAATTTTCTCTGGCATTCTGAAAAGTATTAATAGGTATACTGTGTCATTACTTACTCATTATATTTAAAATAAAAAAATGGTCTTATTTTTGGCCCCCGTTGTACATATTGCACACTTGCATTGACGAAGGTGTGTCTATCGTATTCTCAATAAATTTTCAATAAAATCGGATAAGAGTTAAAAGCATTATTCGATATGTTGGGCATCTTGTATACGGAAATTTGTAAGTATAGTCACTTTTTGTCAGTTGATCCCAGATAATCCCTTAACAATTAATACAGATTAGTTTCAATAGATACTTGAATAATTGCATAGCTGAGTAGGGCCCATTTCGTCATATAATATGAAAAATTATTTGGGAACTCTTCAAGAACTCTTAACGATTTTTTTTCGGATCAATTCTAATAATCAAAACTCTTTTTTGATGTTCCACCATCAAACAAGATATATGTTATTTGATCAGCGAGGTTCAAGCACTTTGTATTTGAATGGCTCTTTGCGTCAAGTAAGATAAACACCGGTGAATTGCCCTTATTATCCCCAAATATTGCCCATAAATTATCCACAAACGTCTATAACCATGACCATGAAGCAAGAATAGCATTATCGACATATATTTCCTTACAGATTCATGCAATTTAGAGCATTTCTAAGAGTTAAAGGATTATGCGAGAATTGAAGGATTGAAGGTTCCATAAATCAAAGTCAAATGGTTGTATAATGATAAATACAGATATTATTGAAGAATATTGTTGATATTTCGTGACAAATTGTGCAATAAAATAAACTACCTACCAATTATTGACGAAGCGACCTTCTAATTTTCGCCGAACTTCAACAATGGTTAGAAGGCCATAGCGACTTCCTTTGCGATCTAATATTGAGTCCCATCTGATGCAAGCTGAGAAGGGCTGAATAACGGTAAAGAAACGACCTTGGATCTCGCAGAAAGGGAACTTGCAATTCTTACCGCCCTCACCGGTGGGTATTATTAGACGGATAACTTAGAGAATTTTATGAGTTTATTGGACGAGTAGGTATTTTACCTGCTTGTGATATTATTTTTTTTATCGTTTTATCGTTTTATGGATGGTCATTATTTAACAGACTATTATAATGAATAGGACACCATCAAGAATGAACGTGAATTCGATGAACTGATGGGTAAGGTTTTTTTGCGAAAGACGTTAGAATCATGAATTTGTTTCGGTGGAGATTTGTAAAGTTGAAAGCCCTTCCTATTAAACCACACAGAACATAAAATACAGTTAACCTTCACCGTTGGTTCTGGTTACCTAAATGGAGAAATAATGCGTGACGACTTTTAAAATTTTAATTTGTGAGAGACTGGCATTGTATAACTTGCAGTCATTTCCACTAATTTCAGCCCTGACCTCATATTCTTTAATAGACAATAGGGATGACAACAAATCTTGCAATTCTTTCAAGTTTACTGCAACGGGAAACGGGATTCGGTCACTATGAATTCATTGCAAAGTCATATACAGGCTGGCCCAGCGAAAACGTACCAGGCCTAATAACTTGAAAACTGAAGATGTACGCAAAAAACGCCGAAACAGGTCGATTTTGTTATCGAGGGGGACATATTTTCGTGACAAATTTAACTACCCAAGTTCAACCCTTTGGCAGGGGTAGCTACCCCTTTGCTTATCATCATAGGGAACAGATATAAAGTGATACACTATTTGAAAGCTACTTGAATTCTCTTTACAACGATATCCAACATTTTTAATTTCGCTAACATGCAGGGTGGCCCAACTAAAACGTAACTCGCCTTAATAACTTGGAAACTGAAGATGTACGTGAAAAATGCCGAAACAGGTCGATTTTTTCATCGAATTAGGCATATTTTCGCAACAAATTTAACTACCCAAGCTCAACCCCTTGGCAGGGGTAGCTACCCCTTTGCTTAGAATCATAGGGAACAGATATCAAGTGATACATCATTTGAAAGCTATTTGAATTCTCTTTACAACGATATCCAATATTTTGGGTTTCGCTTACATATGGCCCAATAAAACGTGACTCGCCTTAATAACTTGAAAACTGAAGATGTACGCGAAAAACAAAAGAGAATTCAAGTAGCTTTCAAATGATGTATCACTCGATATCTATGATGATAAGCAAAGGGGTAGCTACCCCTGCCAAAGGGGTGAACTTGGGTAGTCAAATTTGTAACGAAAATATGCCTACTTCCATAACAAAATCGACATGTTTCGGCGTTTTTCGCGTACATCTTCAGTTTTCAAGTTATTAGGCCTGGTACGTTTTCGCTGGGCCACCCTGTAATTATGAATGAGATTCAAACGAAGTAAAATCTTGTAACTACAGGATGTATTAGAGATGTTGAGCCAAACTTGAAGAGGTGGTTTCTCTCATAAATGTGAGTTAAAAAAATAAGTTTCAGCTCAAAATTACGTTTCGTTTAAAAGATACAGGGTGTCGAACTTAAAAAAATATGAGTTTTTGGTTATAACTTTGTGTGAATTTAAACCGATTTTGATGATATTTGGTATGAACAATAAACAAACAAAGGGCTGTAATTTGGCAATTTCAGATTTTATGGACATCTTCCAGTGGCGTAGATATGCGGGTTTTTTTCTTTTTTCCCTCTTGTCCCTCCTTATCTTTTACACCATTTACTTTTTTCCAATTACAAAACTCTTATTCGATTACACATACATTTTAGAACAAAAAGTGAATCTTAATTTTTTTAATGCTTAGTTTTTGAGATAGGTACTTGAAGTTTCCTCAAGAAACGTCACTAATCTAATATTCAGGGTTGAAGCTACTTTTTTCTCCCTGTCTTTCACGCCACTGACTTTATTGCAAATACAACAACGTTGTTTATTAGCCAATGGATATTATAACAAAAAAGTATTCTTTAACTTTTCTCATACGACGCACTATTTTTGAGATATTAAAAGTTTCCTGAGGCAATGTCACTAATCATTAATAATAAAATATTGTATAAAAATTCTAGTCGGATAAATTTTAATGAAATTAACAATTTTTTTAATGTAAATTGCCCAACATTACCTGAGAAAAATTAAAATATTTCAAAAACGGTGCGGCGATGAAAAAACATAGAGGATAGTTTTTTATTCTAAATTTCTTGGGTTATTGCACAACGGTTATATATTTGCAATAAAGTCAGTGGCGTAAAATATGGGGCGGGAAAAGTGGCTCCAATCCTGACCATCTATGCCACTGGAAAGACATATCTACAAAATCTGAAACACCCAAATTAAATAGCTTTGTTTGCTTATTGCTGGTGCCGAGTTTAATCAAAATCGGCGTAAATTTACACGAGTTATAATATAACCAAAAACTCTTATATTTTTATAATATAAAGTTTGGCACCCTGTATCTTTTAAGCGAAACGTCATTTTGAGCTGAAACTTATTTTTTTAACTTACATTTATGAGAGGAACCACCCCTTCAAGTTTGACCCAACATCTCTGATACACCCTGTATATTAAAAGGTTTTGAATCTGAAAGCCGATAAAAATCATACCTACATACCTATCTCTTGAACGCGAGCGAAGAGATAGATACAAAGTTGATTAAATAACAGAAAATATGCGCTATTTTGTGGTCATATCGAATCCATATTATGAAGACATGTAATGTCGTGGTTCCTGAAACATCCCGAAAAAACTGAAAAATTCAAATTTCTCAATTTCTCAATAGCTCCCTAACTATTTTAAGTTTCAATTTGAAAGTTCATGTATCAATATTATTGTTTGACATTCTGCATTTATTGGGAGTCATCACTTTATTATTTTTACGCCTACTAGTTTTGACGATATGACAATAACTTTTGTTTTTCTTATAGACGCCATATTGGAAAAATTACAGAAAAAATTTCTTTACAGTACACCTAATTATAATATTTTTAATATGTTAGATGGTTAATGTGCCAAACAATAAATGACGGATGTCAAAAACCTTATTGCACATCAATTGCATAAATAATAGTGTATTTTTATACAAAGATAAAAAACACCCTGTATCTTCGTACCTGTTTGCAAAAAATATATCATATATTAGACTTGCCTCTATGTTCCCTACCTGGCTAAATGTCGCATTAGCTAGGTATGGAGTTTTTTTTTTTGGTAATATTTAATAAAAGAAAAAACTAATAACATAGTGTTTAGTGTATAATTGGCGGGTGTATGGGGAAAAGGGAGACTTTACCTTAGTCGAAAACACGTGAAATGGGTAAAGTGCACGAGGAATATAAAAAATGAAAATTAATGAAAGAAAAAATGCACGGTGGTTTCGGCTTGCATCATAGGATGAACCTCGGGCAGACAAAACGCATGACAACAGCTTAGTGCAGTGCCCCCCGGTGTGCGTTAAGGTAGGAGAAGGCCTGCCTACTATCCAAAATTTGACAAAAGGTGAAGAACATAATCGCAAAACAATATGTCATTCTTTGATGTCATGCTGTGAGTCAGGGATGGAAATTGTAGATACGTGTTTCGTCCTAATTGGGACTCTTCAGTACGATGTATCTTGATAACACACTGTACAACCTTAGTCACTAAAAGTGAGAAAGATGATGAAAATGAATGAAAGAAAAAATGCAATATAAAAAATGATTGATTTATGAATGGAAAAAGGAGGGATTTAATTCATTCCTCAGTGGAAAGCACTTATTTGTTAACATGTAACATGGAATAATACTAATTCGCATCTAAAATTGTTAGTGAAGAGTATTTCAACTTTGAGGAAATTTGAAATATAACTTTGATTTATACCCCTTTTCCCATATATCCGCAAATTATTATCGGACACATCAATATTAAAAAAAATTATGAACAAACTAGTAACTTTTCGTGTATTGCCTCGTGGACCTTCTCATCAAGAATTCAATTACCTATCTACAAAAAGGTTCTGTGAAAATTTCCTATGTGGTGGCTTCAGTTTACCACAATTAAGACGTTGACGTGAGAAAACGTAATTTTTTCGAAATTTCGCTACCTAAATTGTTGATTAAATTAAAAATGCCGAAAATTAGAATTCCACCAAATGGAATATTATATCATAAAGTCTGGGACCTAAATTTTTCGAATGGTGTAAGTCTCGTTTCCAGTTTTACGTTATTCGGAACTTCACCATTGGGATTATACTAATTTGACTATTTTTTATTTTTGGCATCTTTTCAGCCCCAATTCGAATTTTTACCCTTACCTATTATTATATCCCCTCATTATTAGGGCGTATTTTTTTTTTAATGGCAATCTACAGTTTTTGGGCTGAAAATTGATAGTCCAGATTGTTCTGAGTACGACATTAACTTGGCAGTGGGGTGAAAGTTGATAATTTTCAATTTACAGGGTGATAGATTTCCATGTCGGATTTAATCACATCGACTTTTGATAAAAAAAACTCAGCTTCTTTTTTTTTAACTCAACATTATAGAAACATTTTTAATCTTCTTGGTTGTAAAGTATTTCGAGTATATGATAATTGAGCTTGTCGTTTATTTACATGCTAAACTGCATTGCTTGCAGGAGGAATGTTGCATGTGGCCTTGTGAATTGCAACCATTTGATCTCTCTTACCTATACCATTTTTTCCATTCCAGGTAACAAAGTGATCATATTGTCATGATGGAATCGCAGTAACCTATGATATACAGTCAGATCGTCAGATTAGATTCATAAAGTACGGCATTATTATAGTTTTGGATTGATTGATTGAAATATTTGCATTAAATTTCAGCTTGTATTAAATCTTGTAGATTTGTTCTATATATTTCTGCTTTTAAAAGATTCGGAACCGACTGATTCTTTTTTATTGATCTATTAGGAGGAATATAGATCCAACTTCGATATTAGGTTACTGTTGATATAGCTACTGCAACCGAATTCTTCAATCGTTTGTTTTGTTGAGGAAGTAGAGTGACATTATAATGCAGTTTTTTAATTAAGTACAGAAAAATGAAGTTAGTCACATGAACAAAAAGATTCAGTCTCTTAAGCAAGGGCGTTACTTTTCTGCATGACAAAGCTCGTGGGCATGTCACCAAATTAACGAAAAATATCATCTGAATCGGGCTGCGAAAAATTTTCCCACTATCCGTATAGTCCAGTCTTGTCTTCGGAGACTCCTGAATATCATAAATTTGAATTAAATATAAATTCACGGAGGGCAAGTAATTGAGATTAATTATTGAGATTAGGTAAATTAGGATTGGTAATTAAGAATTGATGGATTGAGTTTTCAGAAGCTTCCTCACAGAAACTTTTTAGATTCGAACATGAAGATATTGAAGCTCATAGTGAAGTTGGCACCGCTATTATAAGTATGAATTTTTATAAAAATTGTTGATTAGACGATTTGTTCAACCCAAATTTTCGTTTGTCCACACTCCAAAATAAAGTTAAGTCCAAATAAAAATATATTCATATGTACAAGGTGTTCCAACTAATTCGAGCCCCAAGTAATCGTCCCCTCAAGTAATCATCCACTATTTTTTTTTCCAAATTACACCCCTATGTTTTTTTCTAGGGAAGAATTACTAACTTCATTCTGAATACAATGGCTTGCCTTTTTTGAAAATCTAATCATGTTTTGCTTGTTAAAAAAAACAGAATCGTTGTCAAGGAGTAAAAAAGAATAAACCTCGAGGTCGTGTCAAAATTAGGATTTAAATTATGATGCTTTCGTCAAATTTTATTTTCCTGGTTACACTTGACGACAATAGAGTGTAACTATAAAAACGAATAATACCAATACCCAAGTCGAAATACCAGGTTTCGGGTTGAAAAGAATAGTAGCGGTATAATTTTACATAGTTATAGTTTATCAAAATCCAACTAGGGCTTTAGAATGCGTAGATTTTCAAAAATCGCATTTCACTATCTTCAAAAGAAAGTCATGAACTTGCTCAGTGAAAAATTAGTGGTGTAATTTGAAAAAAAAAATAAATTGGGGATGATTGCAGGGTTGAAAGTCGCAAATGTGTATTGAGGGTGTAACCGCAAAGCCTTGGAGGCATTTTAGAACGTAATTTCGTTAAAAAAAAATCAAAAGGTGTGTTCTTTTTCACACCTTAGCACCGCTGCATTGTAAAGCTATAAGAGGCGTAAATTTTCAAAAATCGCAGTTTTTTATATTAAGAAGAAAGTCGCAAAAATTTAGGTGTGTAATTTGAAAAAAAAAAAAAACAATTTGGAGATGATTACTAGGGGTTGAAAGGCGTAAATGTGTATTGAGTGTATAACCGCGAAGCCTTAGAGATATATTTGAAATGCAATTTCCCAAACAGAACGTAATTTCATTTTGAAAAAACCTTAAAAAGTGTGTTCTGTTTCATTCCCTGGCAACGTTGGTTTGGCAAGCTAAGGATGATTAGATTTTCCAAACAGGTTGCTCATAAAAAAATATGGGCTTAATTGAAAAAAAAACACATAGGGGATGATTATTTGGGGGTTGAAAGAAGTAAATTTGTACTAAGGGTGCAGCCTTAGGGATTAATTTGCTTCGGTTTTTAAATATATCTTCATAAAGAAAATTTAGGAACTCTGTGTAAGTGAAATGAAATCCAAAACGAAAAATAATCAACTAAAAAAAAAATGATATTATTATAATGATCGATTATGAAGACATTATTCACGAGATGATGATAATGCCACGAGCTTTAGAGAGCTAAAGCTTGCTAAAGCTCGTGGCAGATGACTCTTTTATACAGTGTGTCGCTTTTAACTTGAAGACACCCCTGTATTTTCGCTATTTGAAGGAGCCGAGGTTCAAAATTTTGTATAGTCATGCAGACCGATGAGCCACACTTTTGACGATATCAAACTGAAATTTGATCTTTAAACCCAGCCTACTATATAATACGTCTTTGCAAAGAGAGCCAATTGTCGATATTTTGATTCGCGTTAGAGATATTGAAAAAAGTGACTCGAAAAAGTTGTCCTAAATTGTTTTCTAACCTCGGATACTGAGTTTAATGGCAAAATTAGCATTTTCAATTTTCCATTATTTTGGTCTCACAAGAATTTTTTGAAAATTTTATTTTATAATTTGGTAATTACAGTGCAATGGACAGTAATAATTGAACAGTAGTGTTAAATTATTACTTTCCATGACACTAACTAGCAAATTAGAAAATATGATTTTCAAAAATTTCTTGTGAGACCAAAATAATGGAAAATTGAAAATGCTATTTTTGCCATTAAACTCAGTATCCGAGGTTAGAAAACAATTTAGAACAACTTTTTCGAGTCACTTTTTTCAATATCTCTAACGCGAATCAAAATATCGACAATTGGCTCTCTTTGCAAAGACGTAGTAGGCGGGGTTTAAAGATCAAATTTCAGTTTGATATCGTAAAAAGTGTGGCTCATCGGTCTGCATGACTGTACAAAATTTCGAACCTCGACTCCTTCAAATAGCGAAAATACAGGGGTGTCTTCATCTTAAATGCGACACACTGTATAAAAAAATTTTAATCAAAATATATTTTTTTTATTTTACTGCTTGTAACAACTACCGACTGCGCACGCGTGGATTCCGAGAAATGTCAGTTCGTATTCACAGCATTGCTTTGTTTATCAAATTTACAGCCTTTAGATTGGATCACGAGCGGGCGTAGTGTGAACTATAATAATTATTCAATAGCTACGAATAATAACCTTCATAATTATTCATCCAAAAAGATCTAATATTTGGAATATTATTCAATAAGAGTAGAAAAAATCATAAAAATTATAAATCTTTGTAATCCTTGCAACTTTCTGTTGTGGGGTAGACAAACGAATGTTCTTTGAATTTTATAAGAAACCACATTTGGTGCTGCTGTCAATTTTTTAAAATTTGGTCATAATTTTTCTCTGAGGGGTTGACGAACAAAAAATTAGGACGGACAAACGTGGACAAATCGTGAACAAACGTATCCCGTTTGAAAATGAATTAAATATGTCTATGGGGATGCCGATGCCAATTTTTTTAATTATGCCGTAGCTTTTTTTTTGATGGGGGGATAAATGAAAAATTTTGGTTGGACAAAGGTAGACAAATCGTGGACAAAATAATGCCGTTTGCATTTTATAAAAATTCATATTTAGGGCCAACTTCATTGAGCTGGATATTGAAGCAATGGGACAGTATGTTAAGTATAAAGTGTTACTCAGAAAAAGTTATGTATGCATTAACATGAGAACATAAGAATAATGGTCTTTGAAGGTAAAATTCAAGATCATCATGGAAGTCTTTACAAAAACATTTAGGCTGTAATTATTGAAACATGCGCGGGTAATATAATTTTATCCTATCACATGATTTGAATGGTTCATAATCACTAAAAGTATCTAATTAAAATTCTATTTAAAATTCTGTTGCGTGATTTTTTTCTAGATGCGAACGATTCAGATTCGTGTGCCGAAACAAATCTAAAACATTATACATAATATAGCTATTACACTCTTTATAAACTAGTTAATTATTGCAACACCTGCCCATTAACACAATTGTCCATTTGACATTTGAAACTTCCGCAGGGAAAGGGTGTACCTATCTTCGATCTTTAATGAACAAATCTCCGTCGATGGAAGCTGTAATCAGCGCCTGCTAACGGCTAACAAATGAGCCCTTCTGGTTCAGGTTCAGGGTGAGGCCACCACCTGTCGCTGTCGCTACTAATGAACTATTAAGAACAAGGGCTGGTTGGGAATCTAGGTCAATCAACAGCTGTTCCAAGACAATTTAATGAACAATCAAGCTAAAAAGCTAGATTTGCCGCCTCCAGAGAGCGGCAAGTGAGGCGGCGGCAACGGAGTTCGTCGACCCGGCCACTGTCCTCTATCTAGTCAAGCCATGGTCGCGTGACGTCACCGACCATGTTCCAGTGGTCTAGTTATCGCGCACTCTTCACTTCCTACCTCGACATTCGCAACTCGCGGGGTCGATGACTCTGGCCTCGATGGGAGAAATGAGTTCACCTAACACTCTACTCTTCTCCAAGAGTGCGAGGATTTCATTTTTATCGCTTCTGGGAGATGCGAGGTCGAGCATCGAGAGAAACGGCGACGCCAGATGGTCACTCCTCGAGGCTTCGATAAAAGACTTCACTACCATGGTCTAGAATAGTGAAAATGTGAATATATTGAAAATATTGTTTAGGTACTGAATTAAAACCATAGGTAACTACACATCGCAAATTATACTCTTCCGAGAAGACTATTATCCATTCATTCATCCATTCATGCCATTCTGACTTTTACCTACGTCGAATAACTCAAATGCGTTGAATAACTCAAAAACTTTCTTGCGTATGATTTAACGATTTACAACCAGCCGAGCTACTGTTTGGTTGATACCTATAAAATGAAATATTGACCATGACTGCGATAATGAAAGTCCGTTACTAAGTCAGTCAAGTCAAAATGGGTCGTATATCAGGGAGTGTTTACATGTGGTGTCCCGGTTCTATGCAGGAAGAACTGGAGCCTCAAGCTTACAATAACTTTCGCCAGTAGCAATAAATCTCGGTGACAACTCACCAGGAGGGGGTTGCATCTAAGCCACAACAATGCATTCGATGTGGTCATCCGACTACCAACTATCACTAATTTCTTTACCCACAGTGTCGTCATATGTATCTCTCGTCTTGTTTCCTGGAACCTTCTGTAATTAGAGACGGTACCGTTAGGTAAGGGGTTGATCGGGGGTGTAACTAACTGTAAGCTCTCTCCTATTGAGCAACTGTCTACTTTTTGTCTATTCGGAAAGGGTTTGAGACCGTTAGGTTAAGATGAGAGAACTATCAAGGACTATATTACAGATATACCGTTAAATTGTTTCGTCAATGGTAGGTATTATAAAGCGGTTATGTTTACAGGAAGTAAACGTATAAGTAGGTATAGGTATTAAATTCTCCTTCATTTTGCTTATTAAAAAGAGCTGAATAAAACATCTCTACATTATATTTAATAGTTTAACTCAAATGAATAATATTTTTTGCTATAAAATGTTATTTTATTTGCAGGCATTAATCTTATCAGAGTTGATGTAAGTATTTTATACATGCATTACGATTAAAAGAATAAAAAACTTGTATTTTAAAAAAATATCAAAACAGGCTAGCACATCCTGAAGAATTGCAAGACCCGTAAAAGCACTAGTGAGATTTTACGATATAAAATCTCACTTACGAAAGATTAATATTCTACATATTTTAAGAAATTATTGTTATTTATATTATTAATCTTATAAAATTGTATAAATATAAATATTAGATGTTTATGGTATAGTTGTTAATCATTTAAATGAATATTATTCGTCAGCATAAACATAATGACCGTATTAGTCTGGAATGTTATTTCTATATCAACATGGCATTGACCTTTAGTATGAAAGGATCAAATTGCACTTACAGAACCCTTAACTTATTTAGGTACGGTAATAAGTCGCAGAGTTTCGCGTCTGGTTTAAAAGAGGGGAGGGGGGTTGAAAAAAGCAAATGAAAGCTTACATGGTTTATCGAAAACACGTAGGGGTGAAGCGATTTGGGGCGAATTTTCTTGTTAAGAGCAGTAAGGTAGCGATTTTTCAGATAAAATAAGTGAAGTGCCCTTCAACTATTTCTAAATAAAAAAAAAGGTTTTTTCTTAAATTTAGCTTGATTTTTTTTTGTAAGGTCCGATCACTTCCAAAATTTTTATTTCCGAAAGGCTCCGTTTGACAAGGCACGATCTATTTTTTTGCAAGGTGAGTATAAAGCCTATAGTCAGCCACAAAATTCCTTTTGGCAAGGTCCAGTGAGTTTTTTTTTTTTAAAGATCCGGTCAACTCTAATTCTTTTTTGCAAGGTTAGGTTTAACAAGACCCTCTGTCAACTCGATTTTTTTTCTTAAGACAAGGTTCGTTTTGACATGGTCCAATCAGCTCGAATTCTTTTTTGACAAAGTCCGGTCAGCTCAAATTTTTTTTTTAATGATCGGTAAGGCTAGATTTTCTTTGTCTAACCTGCTCGAATTTTCATTTTGCAAGACCCGTTTTAACAAGTTCCGGTGAGCTCGGAATTTTTTTTTAATGGTGGTCCGGTCAGGTCGATAATTCGAGCTTTTTTTCGAGCATTGTCAAACCGGGGATCAAAACTTTTTTTCAAGGTTCGATGATTTTGATTTTTTTTTGGTACAGTCACAGTCGTTCAAAATTTATATTTTCATTTATAAAATTAGATTATTGGAAGGTGGGTTTGACAATAAGGCCCCATCTCAGCTCGAAAATTCGAACCATTTTATTCGAACCTTATTGTCTAGCCGGACCTGAACAAATTTTTTGAACAGACCGTACCATATGAAACCAGACCTTGCCAAAAAAAATCGAATTTTCAAATTAACCGGACTTCTTTTTTTATTTTCTGGAAATTTTTAAGTTGTATATAAAATTGACACATGGGAACTTGCAAAAAACCGAGCTGACTGGAAAAAAAATTGCTGATCGTATGATGTGCAGAATTTATACTTCACTAACTTTGCAATCCACGAACCGTCATCGGTGAAGAGTGTCACTTTCTTTTATCATTTATTAAGGGCGGCTTGTTTTCAAATAAACATCCTGTATATAAGCTGGTAAATGTTGCTAATACCATGTTAAGCTGCGAAAATGATCAGAAGTTATTTAATTACTTTTTTTTTTATATGGCTCTGTTGGGGTAAAATCCTAAAGTTTTCGAGATAATCGAAGAAAACAGATTGTTTGATAACTTCCTCTCCCCATGCGACTTTTTATCGTATCTTAAAGGAGGATTCTGAACAATTTGTTACCGATTTCAAACCGTTGGAATCAAACCTAATTTTAGTGCATGTACTAAAATCGATTCAAGCTTTTGATTCAAGATGACACAGAGGAGGTGAGAGATCTGCAGTGAGAGCCTGCAAATTCAGAGTTAAGCTTTTCTAAAGATACCTTACACCCATATAAAATTCCAGCTTTCTCGGCTTTACTAGAAAATGTATACAATTTGTCTTTACTAAGAGTACTTTCTGTCAGCAGAACTGGGGCACTCTTAACATCTTCACCTTTTCGGCGGGAGTGAACCCTCAGAAACAGTGGCAGATTCGCTCTCAATATTTAGTTAGGAATACATTATTACCTTGATTTTCATTTTCACGGACACTTTCCCGTATTTCACGAGAAAAATGTTGGTTTTGATAAAACCCTTCTCACATGGTCCTCCACCGAACTTCTTCCAATTGACTTCAACATTTTCTTCTTCGCATTTCTAAATTTAGAATGGCGAATAGCAGTACTGCGTGGTTGTTGACTTGACATGGGTATGTTCAAGATATTATTATTCTGAAACTCAGGGGGATTTTTCTCTTTTATTGGGCGTGCTCTAAAATTCACCACTGAAGCCATACCTATTTTTTTTTTAATATAATTTATTTATTAAAATATTAAAAATATTTATGTGACTAATAAAAATTTATTATTAGTATTAATTTGTTTAGTATTTTATTTATAATTAATTTAGGAGAGAGATTCCGGAAATTACTTATCTAAGGGTTGAGAACATAAATTTTATTTACATTCCTGACAAATCGGGAGAATTTTGCCTGAAAAGTAACGATTCTATCTTGCACATACCTAATACATAAATTTGATTAAACATAAATTAATCTCATTATTCCATGTTTAATTGTACAATAACTATATTCAATTAGTTGAGGAGCTTGCATTATTTATATAAATTTTAATTAATTTAAGCAAACTGT
The DNA here is from genome assembly GCA_910589415.1 of Malachius bipustulatus. Lineage (NCBI taxonomy): Eukaryota > Metazoa > Arthropoda > Insecta > Coleoptera > Melyridae > Malachius > Malachius bipustulatus. Next base: position 5,129,480 of record OU342631.1, on the reverse strand, counting down.
GAATATTTACAATATACCGTTACGATTATAGTTACATATATTATAAGTGTATTAATCCTTCTAAATTACTTGATGAAGCGAACATAACATAAAATATGTCTATATACAGAATGTCCCAGAGTAATAAAACACAAACATCTAAGATAGAATATATACAGTGTGACCCATTTGTTCTTGAAACACCCTGTAGAATCTTAATTTATGGTGCGATTTTGAAAAAAATTCTTTTAAACCATAGAGCTTGATAAACTATATTTTGGGAGCAAAAAGCGTCTCATTCCTACAATATCCAGGTCCTACTAGATCAGTGTTTACTTGTAAAATCTCAAAAATTCATATTAGCGATTTTTTTAGAAAAAAACTGGCCACGCCACGGGATTCACCAGCCCTCAAAACGGTACTATACCAAATTTTATTGGAAATGTCAGAGTAAAAAGGATCTTGTAGTTATTTTAGAAATTCATAATAATACTCCGAATTTTCATAAATTAATTTGAAAAAGGTCAAAAGCTATCATAAGTAAAAATTAAAATTAAAAAAAAGTAAAAAAAAAAGTAAAAAAAAAATAAAAAAAATAAATAAAAAATTATAATTAAAAAATTAAAGTACCTACATTATCACCAACTAGATGTACAATTTCTATTTTGTCTCTCTTGACCTTTTCGAATAAATTAATTAATGAAAATTCGGAGTTCTATTATGAATTTCTAAAATAACAGCAAGATCCTTATTACTCTGACATTTCCAATAAAATTTAGTACAGTACCGTTTTGAGGGCTGGTGAATCCAGTAGCGTGCACAGTTTTTTTCTAAAAAAATCGCTAATATGAATTTTTGAGATTTTACAAGTAAACACTGATCTAGTAGGCATTGGATATTGTAGGAATGAGACGCTTTTTTCTCCCAAAATATAGTTTATCAAGCTCTATGGTTTAAAAGAATTTTTTTCAAAATCGCACCATAAATTAAGATTCTACAGGGTGTTTCAAGAACAAATGGGTCACACTGTACATAATTTTAAGAAAAATTTATGTTTTCAAGTTTTTCAACCCTTACTTTGTAGAATCGCTGCATACTGATGGATGATAAATAAAACACTAATGTTTTAAAAAAATTCAACTGTGTACTGATAGATGTTATAAACGTTTATAATATCCTGTAGTATAGGTATACAGTAGAATCTTTTAAGACATTAGTTTTTTTATTTATTTTATCATCCATTAATTTTACGACAAAAAGTAATAATGAACCTACTTTCTAACTTGAGCAGTATTACCGAAGTTACAGGGTGTTACATTTTTTGTATAACTCTAAAACGGCGAAATTGGTAATTTTAAACCTGGGACGTATGGTAGATAGTGTTACAACTTTTCTAGTTCCCAGTTTTTACGCCATTGGATAAATTGGTTTTGACATATTTTTCCAAAAGCTAGACATTTCGGGTAGAACAAGTGGACAAGGTTTGTTATATAAATTCTCAACAGTTTTTGAGATATAATGAGTAATATTTACAAACAGTTAAAAATAAGAACAGTCAAATAAAACAAAACAAAAGTCAAGCTCCTAGCGCTAGCAAACGTATAACTAGGACTTTTTTGTGGTCAGGGGATCTGTGGAACAAGAAACCCCACGTCAAATCTGTAAATTTTTCAAAAGTTGCAAAAAAACATGACGAAAAACCTAAAATTTTTTGTTCTTCTCGAATATCTAAATCGTACATAATCTCAACAACTGTTGAGAATTTACATAACAAACCTGGTGTATTTTCGTACCAGAAAGGTGTAGATTTTTGAAAACGATGTCAAAACCAGAATTTATCCGGTGGCGTAAAAATTGGGGGTAAACAAGTTGAACCCCTAGCTACCGCACGTTATGCTGGTTCAAGTTACACTCAGGTAATTGTTGGTGTTATACTAGATTAATTAATAAAAAAAAAATATACAAAAAAATTCAGTCGCATTCCGGGGAGCACCTCAAATAATATTATTTGGAAAACTTTTACAAAAAGTGGGTCAATGATTTTTTTTTTAATTTATATTTTTTGCCAGGCCAAACAATTTTTTTGTCTATTAATTTTTCTTCGTATCTTGTTTAATTTTTTAAATAAAAAATAGAATCCACATAATTTCATATCCCTGGACTACGCAAGAAACCTTGGAATTTTCTTTTTATGAAATTATTATTATTTTTCATTTATTTTCCTCATTTTCCCCATGTCTCTTGGTAATTTTAAATTTAAAATTTATAGAAATTGTTCGTCTTTGTTGCTTCAGTGATGGTTTACTTTTTTGAATCTCGCTTATCTGTGAGTACTTTTATAATTGTAAATATTTAAAATTGTTCATGCTATCGATGTATTAAAGAAAAATCGAATTTATTTTGGTCACATTACACCAAAGTACAGTTTTTTATCGCTGATGGCTCAACTAAAAAAAAATAATTAATCTGATTATGCCATTATGTGGTCATATATTAATTACACAAATCCTCAAAGTTTCAATTTTTTATCTTTAAAATTAACCTCTATTTCGGGGGTGGACATAAGTGATGGACCACCCGGTACAATTATTACTATTGTAGGCATTGAAAAAAAAAATTCTTGAAAGCTAGACAAGATAAAAAGAGTATCCTTTAGCCGAATCGACAGAACACCCAATATTCTTAAATTATTTTTTTAAATACTACTGTCGTTCTTCCACTACAATTATCCATATATTTTTATGTATCTTATTAATAACCAGTTTATACCTACGCGTTAGTCAAACTCGTTTTTTGTAAAGGTAATATTTCCTCCTTAAAGTATAGAGATATTTTTGGGGGTATTCACGAAGTGCTTCGTACTTTTGTACGATTTCGTCAATAAACTAGAACCACATCTACCTAGTATGAGATCACTGGATTTTGTAGACTTTTGTGACAGTTAGTAGCTTTACAAATCAAAATCTTCGTATTTCAGGCAGCCAATCAGAAGCTTTCATTTTTGTGTAAAAATACTAAATGTCATGAAAGTTTACAAAATCCAGTGATCTCCAATGGTTCTCACTTATTAAGAGAAAATCGTAAAAGTAGGAAAGTATATACGAACGAAGCACCTCATAAATACCCCTTTTATTTCAGAAAAATCAGACATTTTTCTTACTAGGAAATATTATTTCAACGAGATACGTCAGAATAAAATATTTCCTTGCAAAATTAGACCACATTTTGGTATTTCCGAAAAAGTATTTCTGAATCCCTGTACGGAGATACAGGGTGTGTTTAATAACGAGCGTCGCAGTTAGCCATATCTCATGAAATACTTATGCGATTTCTGTGAAATTTTTTATTTGGCGGTTTTAACGTTATCAGAGTCCACAGGAAGTATTTTTACATTAAATGTTGTTAAAATTATGATAATAATTAAAATAAAATTATCGCTTTAATTTCTCGAGTAATGCGTAAGTATATAGGTTAAGAATTACCTGTATATATATTTTTTTAAACTGAAGGTAGGTACTGTTTTTTTCTTTGCACCTTCAGTAATATATGCGTTACTGTTTTTAATCTCCTATCGTTACTCTTATTATCGAATATTATACAATCAGTTAAAAAAGAAAAATAGTGAGGTCTTAGTGATGGAATATGTAACTTATTGAAGTGTTTATCATACCCCATGTAAGTGTATACAATAGTAATAGGTAAGCTTAATTTTTTAAACACGTTAAAATTTGATAATATTTGGTTTAAATCAGTTCCCAGACTCCCCAAAGTATGCATCATCGTGAATACACTATCAGACAATCAGAATTAACATGGAGACTCGAACAGGCGAATAAGCGTCAAACCCGGACCAGCTCTCTATGCATGCAATCGTCAGACTTCAGCGAAAGAAGGAAAGCACTTCGCTTTAGAGGGAAATGGATGACGTTGTTATAGTGCGGTGAAAGGCCGGCTCGAGTATTTCGCTGAACACTAAATTCGTCACCATCAGATGCTGAATCAAGGTTATATCATTGAGCATATAAACAAATGACGCAAGCGAGTCAAAGACCCCTCGGCGAGCTTTGAATTGCACTTGAACGTTCCGTTCATCCCCCTATCGACTACTTTTGTTAAAAACTCTTATAAAACAACTGATGCAATAATGAAGATTCATATTATAGGTAATGTATAAAAATATTATGGTGACTTGGTCTTATTGAATCAAATAGAAGACTATTCATCGAATGTGAGATTGTATTAATTACGTGGAAAAAATAATCATGTTCAGAAGTAAGGGACTAATCAAGATAGGAGAGGTATCCTAAACATTTATATATTGTTTTAGATTCTTATTTGTTTCAATTACCTGTACTGTAACTCATATGACAAAAGGATACACCATCAATGGGATTACCTTTCTTCATCTTATACACTCCTGAACTTGTCAGGATGTCTTACTGTTTTTTATGGGTGGATGATCAAAAAATATGAATAATTGGTTTATTCTAATTAGGTATTTCGGTCGCCTACTATTATATATACTTATGGGTAAGTTATTTTAGGTGACTATCTAGCAACCATCTAAAAAAAATTATCCTGGATCCTGGAATAGAAATTTAAAGGTTGTCAAAGTGTAACAGGATAATTTCTATTAGATTCGACCTATTCAAATTAATTCAAGCAATTAGGTGACGGAGATTACCATTTTGTTGAACAACACGTGAAGAAATGAAGGAAAATATTTTTCCTTAATGTCCTTGAACCAAAATAACAGTAAATACTAATGTTTCATAATACGAAGAATACAATGAGAGATTTATAAAAAACAACTTATACTATCACTTCGCCGAAACCCAGATCTCGTCCGGGAAAAAGCGAACGCCAAAAGCTGTCGAACAACGGCTTCCTCCAAATAACATAGTAGGCCATCAAGAACCATACAGTGTTGCCTGACTTGCAATATCTCACAAGGAACCAAAAACCAATCCTTATTATCCCCCCCAAAGAAGAACTTACCAACCCTTATAAATTCTTATTGGCCGCATGCAACGAAGATCCACCCCAGGTAACCAGGGAAGCTTGCTAAAGGAAAAGTACCAGGTATTCGTACAGGTAAGTTACGAGTGATGGCAACGGTGTTTACAGGTTGTTGACCGTGGCGGTCCCGTTATGTGGAGCTCAGGACCGCAAGAACTGCCGCTCCACGGTCAATGTTAGTTCTTGCGAGACCTCGACCGTCGCAGTAACGAGCAACGCGAGTGTGATGCCGTCGATGACAAGGGGATGCTTTGCTCTGTGACAGGGGTCACGTGATACGGTGGTGAGTGACAGTGCCTTAACTTGCCTGTTGATTGGAATACCTGGAGGTCTTCGCGGTGGAGTGCCACGGCAACCCCCGCCGACAGTATTGAGGACGCCAAGGTGAATTTAGACAAGATTTTCTGGATACCGTGGCTGCTGTTCGTGCCTCCGGAGGACTGCATTGAAGGTAAGTTTACATTTCTTCATTTATGGATTTTCATAGCTGGAGGATATGCTGAGGAGGTCGTCTTCTGTGTCTTGTCTAGGTTATGACATTTTTCTGACCTTCATAATTCTTATCGTTCAATTTCTGAAGACTGGCATAATAGGTTACGATAACATAGCTGCACCCCCGCATCCTGCAAAACAGGCAGGAGGAAAAATCCTAGTTCATTCAGTAACATGTGTAACGTTACATGTTAATTGCATAATTCAATTACCGATTTTAATATGATTCAAAAATTGGAGGAGCCAAAAATTGTTTGACGATGAGGTTAAAAACCTACATAGGTCATGATAATTTTCTATGATCACACTGTACCTATTTAATATTTATCTATTTGTGATCAATTCAAAGCGATGTTGCCAAATTTTGTTAGAATCATGACCTACATTCAGCTTAACTAGTTTTGTTTTAAGCAGTCATTTAGTTACTAGATCTCCGATTGAAAAAATGTTCATTAATAAACTTAACTATTTTTGTTCTTGTAACTTAAGTATAATTTTAGGTAGGTACCTACATACCTATCACAATAATGAAAGTTATGGTAAGCTGATTTAAAAAACTCATTTTATCAGTTCGCGATCTAAAAATGTTTGTTCTTAAATTTGTTTAAATAATAGAACATTCCGCAAGTCTTTAGAAATTTTTTTTGGAACAATTGATTTTGGACCAAACCGTTTTGGACTAGAAGAAGAGCAGTTGCAGCTAATTTAAAAATTCTTTTAATCTGCAATAAATACTATGGTAAAACGATTAGATTGGGAAAATTTAGTAGGTAGGTACCGTAAGCTTTTTGGTACTAACTATAGGTACCTATGTAGGATCACCTATGTACGTATAGCAAGAAACGTCGATATTTTTTTCTACTACTTTTGAATTGAGATTCTCTAAAATAGAGAGATCTTTTAGATGACTTCATAGTTATGTTCTAGGTAACCATTAAATCCTTTTATTTTGTCTGTCCTAATCTCTCCATTCCCAACAGTAAAGAAACTAATTTTGCTTAAATAGAAGTTGACGATGAATACTGTTAATTGTTACGATTACGAAAACAAAAGACAATGAGGAGTAAATGACATTGGCCGGTGTAACTTCTCAATTCTCAGTCCTCACGTTGCATAACGACGCGGAAGCAAAACCGCTGTGTTGCAATGTTTTGAATTCTTCTTCGCTCTTTCGTGAAACAGTTCATGAGCACCATAACATGCAACAAAGCGGCAACATTGTGCAGGTATTTCGGCAATGCCCGCGAATGATAATGTTAATGACCTTACATCGGAACATTCACATCGCGGCTCGCAATTTCTTGATGTTTCAAACATTTACCATTTTAGCAGCTCACTGATCCCGATACTGTAATCTTCCCGTTGCTTTATTTTATCTACATTCCTATACCCGGCTCAACAAACCTATCAATTTGTAATAATAGATTCTTGATTGATGGGATTAGGGTTCGTTAGGGAGGTACCTATTAAGAGGATTTTACGATGTAAATAATGATAATGAGAAATAAACAGTTATCAGACTGGGTCGGATTTTATAGAAGGGTTACGCAGGTAGATTTTACCTCTATAACATGTGTAGATAGTCGATCTTGTGTGCAAGAGTGTTAAGGACCAGGCAGGTGGTCATATGTCGGCCCTTAAGGCACAGATTTAATGGATTGGTTTTTATAAGACATAAACCCGTTATCTTGCTCCTACAACCCTTTATCTCCAACCACAAGCAGGTGTTTCTTAATAAATAGGGTAGGCCAGTCTTGATTTAACTAAAATTCTTAAAACCAAATAGATTTTAAGAGATTTTAGAGTAGATTTAGTACCAAAGGTGCCAATTTATTAAAAACGCGTCAAGTTTTTTATATGAGCGGAACTAAAAAATTTGCAAGCTCATCATAGTCTGATGTTGAACCCTGAAAAAATTTTTGAATTAAGTATTCAAGTTATATCAGAAAGTGTGAAAAAGAGGATGGCGACAGAACATTATTCTTTCTCGATTCACCTTTAATTCAAATCGTTTTAAGCCCTTTCATACTTTTTGAAAAGTGACGGTTAAATTAACGGTGTCTGGATCGTGTGGCGATCGTGGCCGGACTCTAGAAGGCCACGCGATCGTGCAGTGATTCTTGGCTACTTGATCCACTCTAGTGTAATAGTTCAATGAACTGTCGTTCCAGTGTCCTACTAATCCCAAATTCAGACACAACCAGCGATAGAAAAAACTAGAAACAACTCGCTCCTCACACACAAACTTAGTGTAGACTGGTAATGGCTTCCCACATCATCCTCATTATATTCTGCAAAATGCCTTAAGGGCTTGACGAATATTTGTCTTGAAGGAAAGTACTTAAAAATACCTACCTGGAAACATGAATGAATACTTTCTCGGATCTTCATGGGGTAATTCATTTATAATGATGATTATTTTGTGTACTTCTAACGGTAGGGTCAGCTGGAGCTGATAACATTGCGGAAACAACAGAGTATCTTCAACAAATTCATCAATGAGGACAGAGTTTACTTAGGTTTGTCAACAACGGCAGAAGAATAGGATTAAATTTCATACTCGCAGTAGGGAAAGTTTCTAAAGTCATTAAAAAATCTTGCCAGCTGTTCAAGTTAACAGTAACTTGGATATCTTGAAGCTTTATACCCTTTATACTTTTAACGTGGCAGATTGACTGAAGGAATCAGCAAAACTTTTAACCTGTTCAACCTAATTTATTTGAGGCCCCCTTTCCAGAAACAGAAGGTTTGGGGGAGGGGGATATCCCTGTCAAATAAAGCGTCGCAGAAAAAAAATTTTCCCGTACTCAAGGTCACGGAATGTTCCTGGACTTCAAATTTAACTTACAAAATCATTTTAAAAATTCTCCGAAAAATTAAAAATTTTGCCGCCTCTAATATTATGCCGTTAGCTTTTACCCGAGCTAGCCTATTTCCCAGGTCTGCATCCAGTAACTAGTTCTTGAATTAAAAAATTTAACGTTACCTATTTTAATATTGTATTAATTTGCATCGACTAACTCACAGAAATTTTGTCATTTTTCGTTGTGAAGCTGTCTAGTTCCAGCACTTTATTATAAAGAACCTAATTAAATGATCAATAAATGACTACACCTTGCTAAAAATTTATCGATATTATATGAGTATCGCCGGCGCTCGAAGATTTACAGTTATACTTAGTGCGGTAGTAGTGCGGAGTGCGGGCCAGGCTGTATATGTATAATTGTAAGTTATAGCTGTAAATCGAAGAGCGGCAATGCGACATATAATAATCAGTGTTGAGTCCCAGTGATTTTGTGACCACTAAACATCTTCATACAATTGGGATAGCACGGGGCGCGGGACGCAAAGTGCAGCGAGGATGTGGAGAAGAAGACGAAATTATAGAACAAGTGCTCTGCTACTGTCCAGCGCTTCGTCATATCGGCAATCCATATTGGGGGAAGTCTATATAAGCCTAAAACTGCCAGAATTGCATAGACCCCTCCAAGGCTCGTCCTTCTGTATGTACATCCAAGCAATCGGATGGGAGGAAGGTAGATGGTATGGGGCTGTTCAACTCGAGAGGAGGTATAATACATTGGCTATGGTGTCAAGTGGCGGATTTATACTTCTTTGTTCTAGGGCTATAGGGATGTCGCCGCCTTCACCCAACGGTGGCTTGTGAAGTTTTGAATTATGCGGTTCTAGGCAATTATGTTGATCGAGGGGGGGGGGGGGGGGGCGGTAGTCGGGGTCCTCTGCAAATCAAAATTTTATGAGATGTTGCCGCTCCTGGACTGAAGCCCCCATAGACATATAAGAAAAATAAGCCCCTAAATCCACCACCGAGCAGAGCCCAAGATCGTGGGTTCGACCCGAGCTTCGATCCTTGCTCGTACCGCACTATTTTTCAGATTAATTTTCCAACGTTTTTGAAAAAATATCTTTTATCGTCTGGATTCGAATCCCAGCTCGTCATGGTTGTTTGTGTTCGTTTATAGAACTATTTATATCAATAATGCGTCTGTGGCTACATGAGCTCGATCTCGAAGCCAAATTACCAGAGTGCATGGGTTCTGTGGTCTGCGATCGTTTTATTTATACGAGTATAGCTGAATAATGGTCATTATTGAAATGTAGTTATGAGCAAAAGTAAGATTAAGTCTTGATCTGTTTTATGATCTTTTACTATATTACAGTAATATACCCACACTGTAATATATTACTATATTACAGTGTGGGTGCCTATGCGCCACAAGAGAAAATTTTTTAATGTTCAAGGTGACGCAATTTCCCAGGGGTAGAAAACTACCCCGGCGTGCCAATATGAATTGTGGAAAAAATTGTGTTTTTTGAATTCCTGTATAATTATGCAAGATGGGAAAAACATTAAAACTAAATTACAACCAGTAAAGGGGCAATCGCTAAATTTTTTTGTCCATTTTTATTGGAAAATTTTTAAAGGAAATCAACAGAATGAGAACGTATTCCAAACTATTTTTTTTTTTTTGCAAAAAAATGCATTTTTTAATTTGGTTTACCAGTGGCGTCAGTAGAAAATTGGTTAAAAATTGACACTTCAATATTCCAAATTGCGCCAATATTTCATAAAAATACACTCATTTAGGGATTGATGCGCAAGATAAGTTTTTTCACAACAGATACATGCGATTTGTTAGGTTTGTGATTGCGAATTGTAAATAATGCTGCAATAAAACAATAAATCAGGCCGCGGCGGAACTGTGTTTTATTTACGTCGGGGGATTAGTTTTTCGACCTGTAAAAGAATAATTTGTTACTGGCACTGGGTGATGGTGCTCCCGTGCCCCTCCAAGCATTCGACTCCCGTAGGCAACTGCCTATACCTATAGCCTTTATGGATAGTTTGGCATCTGGCACTGGTCTTCATCTTTTTTTTTTGTCAAGACTTTTGAGGTGAGTTTCCAAATTAATTAATATCAGTAAATATTTTATTTTTGCAAAAATTTCTAAGTCAGCAGGACACTCTCAGTTCGGTCTTGTTCTTATTGGCTGAGCTCCGCAAACATGATCTTGGTCTTGCCTGGCAACAGTAGTGAACTTGGTTTCGGTCTTGGTTTTTCTGCAAGACCGAAACCAAGACTGCACTTCTCGTTTGCTGTATAACATTGTATAACCAAAAATGTGTTAATCCGGTCTTTTGGGTCTGCGGCCATCATGCAACATAAAACCAACCATTTCTGGACTAGGCTGGATAAAGACGCGTTTATAATTCCTAAGAAAAAAAATTAATAATTATTGTCTGCTGAGAAACTAACCACATACATATTGCCAAAATATGATTAAGCTAATGTCAAATTAACTAAAAGAATTTGATGATTTATTTTACGTAGGTCTATAATCATATGAAGCAACATAAAATTTCAACAACCCGAATATTGCACTATATAGGTAGATACCTATGTTAAATTGCATGCTAATTTTACATTTTTTGTAACAGAACTCACCATCTAACAGCGCGTTAAATTTAGTACATATTATTGGTACCTAACCGTTTAGTCTCGCGTTTAGTAGACAGTTTTTGTATGACAGACCGTGGTATTATAAATATTTAACATTGTGTTAAAACTGACAACTAATTGATATATTTGTTCTTATATGTATGTAGTTATTTTTCGTATAATTAGTCCTGTTTCGATATTAAATTTAACACAGTGTTAAACGTTTTGTAAAGCCGGCTATTATTAAGAAGTGATGCATGCCCTAACTCGGGTATTTACTTTACACAGGGGTGAAAGAATGATCGTGTAGTGCCATTATATTTAAAGTAACCTTATTGAAGAAAAGAACAAACGACCCCTCTCCTTTCTAATTACAGGCAGGAAGTACCTTACCCATGTGAAGGACATGTTTCCCTAGGTACGGCCTTGACGGCGATGTCAATGTCGCCTGTACGGCCTACTGAGTGCCTCAGACGTGACGCAATGCGTGCCCCCAGTACGGGGCGCGACCCGCGGAGCTGATCAAGTGCGCCTTCCCTCTCTAACATCGCAAGCGAAACGAAGACAGCGCAACGGCACGATTGTGTGTCGGACGTTGAACCCGTGCTCTCGATGTTTTGACTCGGACATCCCGGTTGGTGCGACGTTGTCTGCTCATCTCTCAATTCTCAGCTGAATTTCCTGGTTTATATAATAAAACCTACACGGACAATCCTTACTAGTCTTACTACCCTAGATCTGTCATTTCTGGAAGGGGAGATTATTAATCAAAAAAGAATTGCTAGACGTGAACGACGTATTCATACGATATGGTAGTGTAGGTCATCGTCGGCGAGCAGCGGCTCTATGACAACGAGCGGGCTATTCAGGGCAAAAGGCCATCGGGCGTTGCTGTGCGAAAGCAGCTAACTGCACGTCCACCGCGCCGTGACCTGGTTACATCAGATTGGCGAACCAGCTTTAGTAGAAGCTTCCGCACTAATGTTTAACTCTTCAATTCGTTATTAAGAGGTCGATTGTTCGTAAATGCCACTGAGAAATTTTACAACGATAGAAAAGATAATGAACGGTTTTGGCAACGTCGCTACAAGCAGGGTTCACTACTGGCGGCGTTGCGCGGGTCAGGACGGGATGCCTGCATCCTGGGGTTCGTTCACCCCGTCTCCTCCTCCCGAATTATCAACTCCCTTGGATCCCCAATACGCGATCGATGGCGCCGATGTACGCCGCTTATGTACATAGTACATACTAACTACAACTTTCATTCATTTCCACACCATCAGGAACTTACTGGGGGTGAAAATTGCTGCAACGTGAATATTACCCCTACCAATTAGGTTGCCTAAATTATTATAGGATCCTTATCGACTATAAATTAGGATCGCGCAGAGGATAGCAGATGAATCTAAGATATTTCGACCTATGGCGGATGGATGTGACTGATTGCTCAGTAGAGATTATGGTCGTCTACAAACTAATCCATTATAGAAGACGTGTTTATTATTAGCGATATGAAGTGGGCCAGTTGGCCAGGTCACGATTATCCTCGGTAGCACTAGCACTAGCTCTAGCACTAGCACTAGCGTTCTTTACGAGGCATTGTTCCATCGACACCTCGATCAAGTCTTCGTAGACAGACTAGGTAGACTAGACCGTCATCAACAGTGTGACCCTCTATTCTATATGAAAAATTTATTCGCTTATTGAAATCCTTGATTGATTGCAGCTGTTGTTTACCCAGCCGTAATCATCAATTACCTACTCTTTAATATAAATAAGTACATAAACAACGCAGCCCCAACGACCGTGCTGTAAACGTCTAGTTCGCTCTCGCCTCTCAAATTTCCGGGGTTTCCAGCTCAGAGCTTGAATACAGAGGGCGGTAAACTCGCGAGAGTTCGTTCACCCTGTATTGATTTTCCCGTAATTTCACTTTTATTTTGTTTTGATCTGCTATGGCAGAGCTACGACCTACGCCAACGGAAACTCCCTTAGCCCTGCTGCCAACGAGGACCTGCAAAAGGACGATCAACATCCTGCCCCGCTCTGCTGGCTTCGAAATATTCGGTCATCAACCTTTAACCCTCCCTGTCAGTGAAATTAAATATTTTACTTTTAAAACTTCACTTTTCACTCCTAAGCAGTGACATTAATTTCTTTCTCTAGAAATAATACCAAAAATAATTACTTTTCAACTTTGGGATCCACTTTTTTAAAATAAAAATAGCCTATTGTAGAGTTACTAACTGTTGATTGCTCCCTTATAGGTACATGATCGTAGGTAATTCTTGTTTATTTTTATTACATTTTGAACATTACATTTTCCTTAAAAAAAAGACCTTTTAGATAGAATATCATAGAGAAATTAAAAAACCATGAGGCAAGCAGTATGACTTCATATTGACGTATTTTGATAAAAAAAAATTTTGAAATTTATTTTTTGAAGTTTATTAGTTTTTTTTTGGTTTCTTTTATTTTTTTCATACCGAATTACATAGAAAAACAATATCGGCCACGGCCATAAGAAAAACAAAAATTGGCTCTGAAAACTTTGGGATCTAGTCGGCTTTGAGAATTTTTGTAATGTCAAACAGACAGCTTTTGACGACTTATGTAAGCCTACAAAAAATAATTAATTAATTTCCAATAATAAAAAAGATATGGGTAAAATAAGAAATTTTGATTTTTCAGTTTTTCAGGATATTTCAGCAACTACTTACTGAAAATACTTAAAAAAAAATCAAATTCTTATTAAGCATCAAATTGTGCAACTTTTCTCTAATTTAACCGAACCTGTATCTCTTGCCGTTTCCAATATACCCATGTACTGCATTTTAAACTGGACACCCGGTATACCTACCTGGGCCAATTTTGGGTTCTGTAAAGGGCCAATATTTCCTGTTAAATTGGCTAATATTGGAATAATATAGATGTGCTAAATGAGAGCGAATTATTGCTTTGCAATTAGAAAATTTTGATTAATAAGGAAATTCAGATGATAGTTTCAGAATACTCTAACTTTGACGATTCTTGATTATAAAACACACACGATTTTTTTTAATTTAAAGCGAACAGGGTGACAATATAATAATCCCATATAATAATTATTAGTCATACGGCTTTGTTATTTTCAGATTAGGTTCGACGGAAAAAAATTGCGGAGAATTTCATGCTGATTTATAATTTGAGAAGATATTTAGGATTGCTGAAATATGCTAAAAAAAACTGAAAATCGAGATTTTTTATTTTAATAATTAATTTTTATAAAATGAAAAATTTGTGGGGTCTAGGCTCATGTTCATTACTGACCATTTGGCTCTTGTTGGAGCTCATCGGTATGCCACATCAGCAAGTGAAACTCCCTAAATCAGTTTACTACTTTTCCGGAAAATTCACAAAAGATGTCTTCCATCCATGTCTTCAGTGGTGTTTTTCTCTGACTTTGGCATAAGATCAGTGATAAACATAAGCCTAGAACTAACGAATTTTTCTTCTTATTATTCATATAATAATTTTGTTCGAGAATTTAATTTCTTAATTTAGCCATATCATTTTTATTATTGGAAATAAATCAATATTTTTTTTTAGGTTGACATAAGATGTTATGTATGAGCAATCGACTTGATAGTTTTAAAAATTTTTAAAGTCGCGACCAGCGGCCTATTTCACAATTAAAACTTTGACAGGTTTAATTTTTAGACATCTTCCTGTTCCACAGTTTTGTGTTCAATGTAAATTGCATTTATGTCCAACTAACATATAAAATATGCAAAGTCTCTGCAATTTTATATTGCATAGCAGTGCTAAATTAACTTAACTGACTCTGGAACGCAAATTTCTGACTTTGCAAAAAAATTAAAAAATTAAAAGTGCAAAATTGCAAAGTTTTTGGACAGACTACACAGATGTCATATAGTCAAAGATCATACAGATGTCATTATATGTTTTTCTTTCTACCATATTGCGTTTCATGTCATTTGCTAATAAAAAATCAATTTAACCACAAATGTATAAAATTAAAGAAACAAATTTCAAGATTTTTTAAAGAAGAATATTTTCACAAATGACGTCACAAGCATTTGCTTGTGACGTGCTTGTGACGTGAATGCTATTTAGCATTCACCGAAAAACCATAAGGCAAGCAATATAACATCATACTTGACGTCAATCTCAGAAAAAAATTTCCTGTTTATTTCGAAAAAAAATTTTTTTTTGCTTTTTTAATTTTATATGTAGATTTTTGGTTAAATTATTGATTTTTTAACATCAAATGACATGAAAATACAATATGTATGACCGCCATAAGATAACAGTTAAAAAGATAAGATGACTGTTAAAACTCTAGGATCCAGTCGGAATTCTTCATAGTCTAGAACATTTTATTCGTTCTTTTCATAGAGATTTCTAATATTTTTCAAGTGTGCAGTTAAAAAAAATATATTCGGAAAAACCACAATCTATATAAAATCAATAGAAATTTGGTGTATCTAGGTAAATAAATGTCCTGGAATTTTAGACTTCTTGTTGTTTTTAAAATCGGTGTGTTTAGGAAATAAATCCGATCGTGCAAGAACAGAGTAAACCAAATCGCGATAAGTTAGTTTAGGTACAAGGTCGAGGGTAATTTAAGGTAGTCGACTTCCTTATTTCTACCTTACTATAGATCAGTTTCCCTATTTAGTTCCTATAGTTTTACTTTTACCGAATAACGTAACTATTCTGGAAACATTCAACAGAGTTTACATTGTGATATAGAGATTTTTTTGTGAGAAATTGCGATTTTTTTGAAAAAATTCGATTTTTTTCTACTCATTTTACTTGTCATGCTACTTATTTTGCTACTTATAGCAAGCGAAATTAACGGTTTTGAACTTCGGAATTTGTTTACTTAATGGTTGACTGCTGCTTCCTGTTTCGTTAAGTAGTACTCATGTTAACAAAAATGACGTACAACTTAATTACATTATACGTAATCATTAATGGATACTGGTAGGTAGCAATTACTCTACCTATTTTATTTGGGTCAACCTTCAAGAATACTACTCGAAAGAAACCAAAATCAAAGAAGCCCATAAATGACTGATTTTATCAAGTCAATGGTTACCAAATCATTAAGCCATTATAAAGAACTTCATTTTTGTGGTGACAGTATAAGAGGAAGAATTTTGCCGAATATTATCAAAGACTTAGAAAAATTGATAGAAAGGATTGGTGAATTAGGGCTGATGAAATTTATTTGAATTAGGCGAAATTTTTCATGCAACTTTTTTTGCGGATGAAGTTACATTCACAGAATTAAATATGCAGAAGAAGAATACATTATGATAACGCAGCTTCCATCACATATGCTGTAATATTTTCATCTGATACGTAATAAACCTACAGTCAAATTGCGGATAATGTCGTGATTATTTTCTACACCTTATGATGGGTGTCTAAATTAAATTTTAAAATAAGTTCTTTATTATTGTCTTCGTTGCTTTTCAAGATATTCAGGTGAAATCTTGCACACATTTCTTTCTCGCGTCGACACACTTTTTGTTAGATTTTGTTCATATAGAGCGCGAGCGTATACGGAACGGGGGTTGGAGAAAACTTTGACTCCCCAACTTTTTCCTGTGTATACGAGATAACAAAATGTATATTTAACCAAAACTCTTGTCATAATTATTATAGTCTATTTTTATTGTTTAAAAAAAGAAATATTGTGACATCCTGTATATCTCCACTCGCTTGAATGTTTCTAGATTCCTAGAGAGTTAATAATTTCATAATTGAAAACACTCGATTATAAAAGAATATTAAACAAGTGCACATTAATTTGAACGTTATTTTTTAAAATTAAAAAAAAAGTAAATAAAAAAAAGGAAGAGAGGTCACTCACATTTCCAACAAAGTGCAACAAAGTGCAACCAATTCGAGATTTTTTCAAGTTCTCGTTCTACACGGTTTTAAATTTGAAAAATTGCGATTTTCACTTGTTTATAACTCATAAACCACTCAAATTTAAACTGTGACAACCACCTGCATTCGATTTTCTCATACAATTTAAAAATATATTAGCGTATAGGGCGTCCCCGTTAAAATAACGAAGTAGGTGTCAACATCCGGTGTTTCCGGAAGTGCGGCCATATTGAAAATATTTTTATTGAATTTGGTCACTTATGGTCACTTATGCAAAAAAAAAATGTTAGGCTCTAGTTCCCAAGATGTGGCCGGTACCTTCGTGAAACCCGTTGCATAATAATTTTAGCAATACCGAGAAATACCAACCTTTTTAAAGGAAATTTGAAAAATGCAAAAAAAAACTTTAGTGTAAGTTGACCAGCATAGCAACACTGATTAATGAACTTTGATTTATTTGCTTTAATGCGGGAAGCGTAGACTCCACTTAAGATGCATCATATCATAATAGAGAGTCTAGAGAGAGTACTCTCTGTACACTGAGAGTTGTCCGTTGTCATGCCACACTGATTCTGACTAAACAATTTCATTTAATTCGATTTGAATCGTACACTTATTTCTAAGTCGAACCAGATGTGGTATCGCAGTTCGTGTCAGTGGCGTGTGTTGAGGAATAATGAATATCCTACAAATATATTATTTCGACAAGTTATTGACGAAGTAGAGCCTTGCAACTTTTTGATAACAAATATATATAATGCAAGTAAATAAGAATGATAATAATTATTATTGTTATCATCATGATAGAAATATCATGTCACCTACCTGCTGGTTGCCGTTTAAAAGAAAGAATAACACCTCCGTTTTCTTATTTTCAAAAAAAATATTCCAGCAATTTTACCACAAGACCACGTACTAGGGAGTTCAATCGTTTCCCAGGCAAAACAAGGAAATAGATTTTTAGGCATTCGCGAAATTAAGTTACTCATAGTTTATCACACCCACACCGTACAATATAACACAGGTAATTCTGCTAATTTCGTATTAAAAACGTTTCAAATCACAACAAAAACCTTATTTAGTATATTTACCGCTGACACTGACACTACTGAGAGTAGCGACGAGTGCGACGACAATCTTATCGTAATATCGTATTAATCTGAGCGTATCAAGACGCGAGTCGATACTTCCGTCTCACTCTCGCTCATCTTTTTAGAATTGCTGACGATTCAAACGTATTTCTGACAATACGTCCCATTTTAACTCGATTGACTATGCAATGCAATAGAAGGAGTAGGAAACATAACGAGATGATGTATCCTTAGTTCTCACAACAGACAACTCTCAGTGTACAGACTTTAGTTTATCGATTCATCCCCAACAATAGGATTTAGTCAAGTCACAAACTTGAAGAAAATAATCTAAAAAATGATTAGAACTGTTAGTTATAATTAATTACCTACATAAAAGACAGCTGCTCACGTTAAAAAAGTTGATAACGAAGTACGAAGAATCTAGGAGACGATGAAATGAAAAGATATCTTTGAAATGTTTTTTTTATATTTATAACCTTTTAATACGACGTATATTTAATATCAATCTGTAGGTGCTACAAATTTTCATTATGAGACCGTCAACTGGCCAATAGCAATACATGATTACCTAATCGGGGGTAAAATCACACAAACGTCAAAATTTCATAAATATTTATTGAGAAATGAGAGCGTTTAGAATGTCCGTTCAGCAATAACTACCAATACATATATTTAAAAACGATTTTCAATTAAATTTAAACCTGAACTCTAGCTCGTAGAAAAAATAATGCATGCAATCCGTAGAAAATTGCTCTTAATATACTCACATATTTTTTACAATGCGAATTTCTTGCAATTTCTTATGAATAATGAATATCCATAATAATATATTAATTAACTTTAACTTAAAAAAATTTGGTCACTATTAGTAAAGAAATTGGTAGATTGATAACAAAAAAGTAGATAAATCTGGAGAAAATCTTGGTTTAACGGAGTTTAAATTCACGAAAGTTGAGAAATAAAAAAAAATCAATAAAGGGGAACATTGTCGTAAAAAAAGGTCCGTGACGACGACCGATTTCATGACAGAAATCTGAGAAAATGCCCTGGATTTTCATTCGTAGAACTGCTCCGAAGAGCAGTGAACAAGATCTGCTGGTCATTGCCGCAACATCCGGACTGGTTTGATATTCCTTTTAGGAAATATCATTAGGTTTGTACCTAGTAAGTTTGATTCATTCTTCTTTTTTTTATCTCGCTAAATTTAAAAATATAGTAAAATTTGCATAATAATGCTCGGAGTTTTAAAATCATTTTATAAATTCACTAAGTATCGTGATGTTGGCTGTGGTTTTTGTTTCGAAATGATATGAAAACTCGAAATCTATACATTAACAGGACAGGAAGGTCGTTTTCTGAGCTTTACACGTACTAAATGTAAAAAATCCCTTTTTAATTATTAGTTTGCTAGTGGCGTAGGTAGAAAAGATGGTAAAATTAGTAAACTTGTATTTCTTTTTAATGACATGGTTTCAAAATAACTGAACTGAAATTTTGACAGTAAGAAACTTACTCTTAATAAATTTTAATTTTGAAAAATTTCAGAAAGTAGTTTAAGCTTCTGTGAAAATATTCAAAATTGCGTCAATTCATAAAAAATACACTAATTTGGTGATCGATGTTCTAGCAGGTTTTCATCATCTTATTTTTTCTCGTCTCGTCTTTATAATAGTTCAAAGTTTTTTGAACGCCAAGTAAATCCAAAGGGGCCCCCAAATCATCGGCACGGTTTAAAAGTAGAGTTTCCATTCTTCTTGAAATATTACGGATTTTGAAAAAACGACATAATATGCACGTATTTCCCGAAATTCTGTGTCAGTGTAAATTGAATTTTAGAGGATGTGTTGAATCTTGGAGTTGAATGTATTAGTTTTTGCGGTGACCGAGAGATGGTGATCGAGCGACCGGCGTGAATCTGGCGGCCGGGATCTAGCAGCCGATTTGACGGAAACGCACGAAGGTTCAGTAGCGTACCCTTTTAAAACGAATTCAATTTGGAGAGCATAGATATCACTAAAAGTCTCGTTTATTTATGCGCATGCGCACAAAACGTATACTCTTGCGGGAAGAGCAAAAAATAACGGGTTTGCTACAAAACACACTGTAGGTTGCCGTTAGCCACCCTGGGACTAGCATCGAAAAATACTTCAAATATAGCTTTATAATCGTGCCGAAGGAAAAATTCTTACACTCTTTTCATCAGGGTGAAAAACCACCCCAAAGTTGAAAAAAACGGCTGCTACTATAAAACACCCTGTAGGTTGACGTTAGCCACCCTGGGACTGGCATCGAAAAATACTTCATATATAGCTTTATAATCGTGCCGAAGGAAAATTTCTTACACTCTTTTCATCATGGTGAAAAACCACCCCAAAGTTGAAAAAAACGGCTGCTACTATAAAACACCCTGTAGGTTGCCGTTAGCCACCCTGGGACTGGCATCGAAAAATACTTCATATATAGCTTTATAATCGTGCCGAAGGAAAATTTCTTACACTCTTTTCATCATGGTGAAAAACCACCCCAAAGTTGAAAAAAACGGCTGCTACTATAAAACACCCTGTAGGTTGCCGTTAGCCACCCTGGGACTGGCATCGAAAAATACTTCATATATAGCTTTATAATCGTGCCGAAGGAAAATTTCTTACACTCTTTTCATCATGGTGAAAAACCACCCCAAAGTTGAAAAAAAACGGCTGCTACTATAAAACACCCTGTAGGTTGCCGTTAGCCACCCTGGGACTGGCATCGAAAAATACTTCATATATAGCTTTATAATCGTGCCGAAGGAAAATTTCTTACACTCTTTTCATCATGGTGAAAAACCACCCCAAAGTTGAAAAAAAACGGCTGCTACTATAAAACACCCTGTAGGTTGCCGTTAGCCACCCTGGGACTGGCATCGAAAAATACTTCATATATAGCTTTATAATCGTGCCGAAGGAAAATTTCTTACACTCTTTTCATCATGGTGAAAAACCACCCCAAAGTTGAAAAAAAACGGCTGCTACTATAAAACACCCTGTAGGTTGCCGTTAGCCACCCTGGGACTGGCATCGAAAAATACTTCATATATAGCTTTATAATCGTGCCGAAGGAAAATTTCTTACACTCTTTTCATCATGGTGAAAAACCACCCCAAAGTTGAAAAAAACGGCTGCTACTATAAAACACCCTGTAGGTTGCCGTTAGCCACCCTGGGACTGGCATCGAAAAATACTTCATATATAGCTTTATAATCGTGCCGAAGGAAAATTTCTTACACTCTTTTCATCATGGTGAAAAACCACCCCAAAGTTGAAAAAAAACGGCTGCTACTATAAAACACCCTGTAGGTTGCCGTTAGCCACCCTGGGACTGGCATCGAAAAATACTTCATATATAGCTTTATAATCGTGCCGAAGGAAAATTTCTTACACTCTTTTCATCATGGTGAAAAACCACCCCAAAGTTGAAAAAAAACGGCTGCTACTATAAAACACCCTGTAGGTTGCCGTTAGCCACCCTGGGACTGGCATCGAAAAATACTTCATATATAGCTTTATAATCGTGCCGAAGGAAAATTTCTTACACTCTTTTCATCATGGTGAAAAACCACCCCAAAGTTGAAAAAAAACGGCTGCTACTATAAAACACCCTGTAGGTTGCCGTTAGCCACCCTGGGACTGGCATCGAAAAATACTTCATATATAGCTTTATAATCGTGCCGAAGGAAAATTTCTTACACTCTTTTCATCATGGTGAAAAACCACCCCAAAGTTGAAAAAAACGGCTGCTACTATAAAACACCCTGTAGGTTGCCGTTAGCCACCCTGGGACTGGCATCGAAAAATACTTCATATATAGCTTTATAATCGTGCCGAAGGAAAATTTCTTACACTCTTTTCATCATGGTGAAAAACCACCCCAAAGTTGAAAAAAACGGCTGCTACTATAAAACACCCTGTAGGTTGCCGTTAGCCACCCTGGGACTGGCATCGAAAAATACTTCATATATAGCTTTATAATCGTGCCGAAGGAAAATTTCTTACACTCTTTTCATCATGGTGAAAAACCACCCCAAAGTTGAAAAAAACGGCTGCTACTATAAAACACCCTGTAGGTTGCCGTTAGCCACCCTGGGACTGGCATCGAAAAATACTTCATATATAGCTTTATAATCGTGCCGAAGGAAAATTTCTTACACTCTTTTCATCATGGTGAAAAACCACCCCAAAGTTGAAAAAAAACGGCTGCTACTATAAAACACCCTGTAGGTTGCCGTTAGCCACCCTGGGACTGGCATCGAAAAATACTTCATATATAGCTTTATAATCGTGCCGAAGGAAAATTTCTTACACTCTTTTCATCATGGTGAAAAACCACCCCAAAGTTGAAAAAACGGCTGCTACTATAAAACACCCTGTAGGTTGCCGTTAGCCACCCTGGGACTGGCATCGAAAAATACTTCATATATAGCTTTATAATCGTGCCGAAGGAAAATTTCTTACACTCTTTTCATCATGGTGAAAAACCACCCCAAAGCTGAAAAAACGGCTGCTACTATAAAACACCCTGTAGGTTGCCGTTAGCCACCCTGGGACTGGCATCGAAAAATACTTCATATATAGCTTTATAATCGTGCCGAAGGAAAATTTCTTACACTCTTTTCATCATGGTGAAAAACCACCCCAAAGTTGAAAAAAAACGGCTGCTACTATAAAACACCCTGTAGGTTGCCGTTAGCCACCCTGGGACTGGCATCGAAAAATACTTCATATATAGCTTTATAATCGTGCCGAAGGAAAATTTCTTACACTCTTTTCATCATGGTGAAAAACCACCCCAAAGTTGAAAAAAACGGCTGCTACTATAAAACACCCTGTAGGTTGCCGTTAGCCACCCTGGGACTGGCATCGAAAAATACTTCATATATATCTTTATAATCGTGCCGAAGGAAAATTTCTTACACTCTTTTCATCATGGTGAAAAACCACCCCAAAGTTGAAAAAAACGGCTGCTACTATAAAACATCCTGTAGGTTGCCGTTAGCCACCCTGGGACTGGCATCGAAAAATACTTCATATATAGCTTTATAATCGTGCCGAAGGAAAATTTCTTACACTCTTTTCATCATGGTGAAAAACCACCCCAAAGTTGAAAAAAAAACGGCTGCTACTATAAAACACCCTGTAGGTTGCCGTTAGCCACCCTGGGACTGGCATCGAAAAATACTTCATATATAGCTTTATAATCGTGCCGAAGGAAAATTTCTTACACTCTTTTCATCATGGTGAAAAACCACCCCAAAGTTGAAAAAAAACGGCTGCTACTATAAAACACCCTGTAGGTTGCCGTTAGCCACCCTGGGACTGGCATCGAAAAATACTTCATATATAGCTTTATAATCGTGCCGAAGGAAAATTTCTTACACTCTTTTCATCATGGTGAAAAACCACCCCAAAGTTGAAAAAAAACGGCTGCTACTATAAAACACCCTGTAGGTTGCCGTTAGCCACCCTGGGACTGGCATCGAAAAATACTTCATATATAGCTTTATAATCGTGCCGAAGGAAAATTTCTTACACTCTTTTCATCATGGTGAAAAACCACCCCAAAGTTGAAAAAAAACGGCTGCTACTATAAAACACCCTGTAGGTTGCCGTTAGCCACCCTGGGACTGGCATCGAAAAATACTTCATATATAGCTTTATAATCGTGCCGAAGGAAAATTTCTTACACTCTTTTCATCATGGTGAAAAACCACCCCAAAGTTGAAAAAAACGGCTGCTACTATAAAACACCCTGTAGGTTGCCGTTAGCCACCCTGGGACTGGCATCGAAAAATACTTCATATATAGCTTTATAATCGTGCCGAAGGAAAATTTCTTACACTCTTTTCATCATGGTGAAAAACCACCCCAAAGTTGAAAAAAAACGGCTGCTACTATAAAACACCCTGTAGGTTGCCGTTAGCCACCCTGGGACTGGCATCGAAAAATACTTCATATATAGCTTTATAATCGTGCCGAAGGAAAATTTCTTACACTCTTTTCATCATGGTGAAAAACCACCCCAAAGTTGAAAAAAACGGCTGCTACTATAAAACACCCTGTAGGTTGCCGTTAGCCACCCTGGGACTGGCATCGAAAAATACTTCATATATAGCTTTATAATCGTGCCGAAGGAAAATTTCTTACACTCTTTTCATCATGGTGAAAAACCACCCCAAAGTTAAAAAAAACGGCTGCTACTATAAAACACCCTGTAGGTTGCCGTTAGCCACCCTGGGACTGGCATCGAAAAATACTTCATATATAGCTTTATAATCGTGCCGAAGGAAAATTTCTTACACTCTTTTCATCATGGTGAAAAACCACCCCAAAGTTGAAAAAAAAACGGCTGCTACTATAAAACAAACTTTGAAAAATTTGAGAATAATTTTATAGACATATTTGTCAAAATAACAATAATAAACTACTCCATCAGTTTTAACCATAGAGATAGAATAGAGAGGAGACGACATGACGTAACACAGATGGGATCAGGTCCGCCATATTGATACGACTTTTATGTCAAACTTATGCTTTGTCTTGAGTGAAGGCTTTTTGTGATGTTTCATTTGATTTAAGGACTGTCTTTAAGATTTTTGGTGTTAAATCGAAAAAACAAAGATGGTTTCTTGTGCAGTTCGTACCTGCTGTAGTAGAGACTGCGTTGATAAAAAAATCCTCCGAAATAACATTCCAAAGGTAAGTGTCAACAATATACAGGACCGTACCTATTTGCATAGTATACTAAAAATCTAAAATTGAAAATGACCATCATTATTTGCCAGATATTTTATATTCTTTTATTGACTTGAAAATCACAAAAGTCTGCAATATTGATCTGAAGACGTGTTAAAAATATGTTTGAAATGTGAGAAACATTTTTATTTATGAAAACTTTGCAAATAAAAATTAAGTCTATAAGCTCCACCCAGTGATGCCGTTTTTTAATGTAATATTAGGTGATCATAGCGGCTCCTTTCTTTTCTATCTCTATGGTTTTAACTGACAGATGAGAAATTGAAAAAAGTAACAACATGCTTTATGATTGCTGTTTGAAGTGTAACTGAATAATAGTTATTTATTATACAAGAGAAAAAAGTGATAGATTTTAGCTCGAGATGTGATTTCGTCCCCGACGCTTTTAGCGGAGGGGACAAACACATCGAGAGCTAAAATCGCACTTTTTTCTCGTGTGTTATATACAATTTTTTTCTGCGAGAAGAAATATCAGAGTTAGAATGTCGAAAAACGTAGTTAGATAACTGAAAATTATGTCGGAAAAATTATTTATGTTAAACTTGGATTTTCAAACTGCCTTTTATCGTAACTGACGTTGCCTGGGTAACGAAACGATTTAATTATTACATAATAGTATATTATGCAACGAGCTTATAATGAAGGCTATTAATACGCGAGTATGATGGTTAAGATACGAGCCGTAGGCGAGTGTCTTAACCATCATAAGAGCGTATTAATAGCCATTATCTGCGAGTTCCATACACTATTTTTTCTACGACCCTTTTTTATTTCACAGAAAAGATTAAAAAATTATATATTTTAACAATGACCCGTGTACAATTGCGGATCATTGAGGTTAAGATAGGTTGCTATTTGTTTACGCATATTACCAAATTTTCTCTTCGTTGCTAAGATTATTCTGCTGAGACATGTTTTAGTATCAAGTTTATAAAGGGCACTACTCACTACTGCGTAATTTTTATTATGCGAAGTTCGAATCCCGAATTTTACGCTTCGATTTTGAGATTAATTAATAATTTTAATAACATCGACAGCCATTAATTACGATATTGTTTACCTGCGCAACGCGACGATCGCAGCGTTGCCGCTTTGACTATCACGGAGCGCCACGAATAATATAATACTTTATCTTCCTATCTTTTACACGATATACCTACCTATCAAATTAATTAAGGTAACATAAAATCTTGATAAATTTTCTTTGAATGTTACTTATGTTCTAAATTAAATAAACGTTCAGAATTTTTTTTTCAGAAATACAGAACTTATATCACAAGGCAATTTATGTCGTGAGTATGACAACTCTGTGACTTCGGTTGGCTTGCCGACCCGACTGTTAGCGAAAAGGAACCGATTCGATTGCAAATGCTCCTCTGCCATTGGATAGCTTGACCAGTGCTTTAATAAAAATTTGTATCTTAATGAGACCCATTAAAGCACTGGTGATTCATATTTAATATGCATATTAAAGGTTGGGAGTAGAAAAACGTCATATTAATGTAATTAAAATTGAAGACAGTTTTGCAAAGATTCTTGTTAGTTTTCGATGAGTGAATTTAATAATATGGATAGTGATTATTATGAAAATTCCCTTAATAATTGCCATTTTGGATAATAAGGTAACTTTCCTTTACGTATATTTGATATAAATTTAATGATATCTGAGTGTTAATAGTAGCTATAATACCTATACCTAAGCCGCCATTTCGGGGAAATAAGTACTCATTTATTTCCCTGCTAATTCATTTATTTCCCCGATAAGATGCAGCTCATATAATGAGGCATTTTTTTACCTGTCAACGGGGAAAAAAGGTCAAACTTATAGCCCGTCGCAGAAAAAATATCATACCTAATTCTTGAAAATGCTTAGAAACGCTTATAGATGCGTTTTCCTTGAAAACGATACATTTTCTCGACATTAAGTATAACTTTTTTATGTAAAAAGAACGTACGCTCCATAAATTGTACCAATAGTAACGAAACTTATTGACAATAAAAAAAATATGATAAAAGACACACAGGAAAATTTAGGGAACCTGCATTACCGACACTAACGCTTACTATATAGGGTAGCGCATTCACTCGTTGACGTTTGCTAAACACGGTTATGTTTGAACAGCTGGATGTCACATTTTTGGCACATTTGGTCACAGGCGTAGGTATCAAGTGGAAAAAAGCGAAGTTTGAAAAATGAAACAAAATAATAACACGAATAGAATTCAAGGAATCCTCTTCCAGTGGGTATTAAAACATAATTACGGGTTAATAGGATCTATGAAGCTGTAGACTTTACTTAGTATTAGGTATAATTTTTAACTCGATATCTAACGTAGTAACTGAGAAAAAGCGTATTGGTAGACACAGGAACGGCAGCGTGATCTTAGTGCCCATACTGATCCTTAAAAATAAGATTCATCAAGATGTAATAAAACCTACCTGACCAACTTTCAGGAATACGGAAATTCTGAGCCCCGTATATTTTCTGCAATCATAACTACCTGCTGGGGCGGAAGAATTTTTTGTTCAGAAGATCCTAGTAACAGGTAAGTGTTGATAGAGGACTATAATGAGTTTAAAATATTAAGAAAGTTACCTTTAGGTAACGCGAACAAGTGGAAAGCCCACGTTTTATTGTTAAAACATCTTCCAACGCATCAAAAGTTTACTATTTTTATAAAATACGCAGACTTAATAACAAATAATTATGTGAATTTTTAGACAGTTGTACGTTCATGGAAAATCTGACGTTTATGATGTCAAATTTGACATTCCCAACTTTTTTCCCAACTTTTTGTGAGAATGAGAATGCGCTACCCTAGTAAAGCGGTAATACAGGTTCCCTAGGAAAATTCCTCCGACAGCGCCCTCTGCATTATGCTACTAGACTTTGACGCTAATATCAAATGATATTATGACTTGAACTTGAAAATGGTTCTTCTAAGAAATATATTTTTCAAATTGGGAGAAAATCGAATTAATTTACTCTACACAAATCACAAATACCATTCAAAGTCTTTTCATCAAGTGTGACGCCGTTTTCTATTTCTACTTGTGTTCGTAAACACTTCAAATGGACATTTCGTGTACAAGATTTACACTGAAAAAATTCCTCATCATCGGAACAAACTCCCGAACAAAACAGACATTTCGTCTTCATATCAGAACTATTCTCTAACAGCAACCATTTAAGTTTTCGACGATACTGCAATATGTCAAAAGATGATGACAAGTTTTCTCCAGAAACTATTTTACTGAAAAAATATATAATAAACACTCCGCAGTTAACGGCATCTTCTTGGTTTTGGTGGTCTTCAAACTTTGTACTCCAGTTTGCATTGTCAATTTGTTTTTCAGCTAAAAATCGCAAAAATTTCATGAAATAATACGACATTGTTAGTCGCTCGTTTCCCATGGGATCTAGGAAAAGAAATTCTTTTTCTCTCAAATTCACATAAATGAGTAAAAAGTGATTATTTCTCACTATGGGCATTATAATTTTATCGCTTACAAAAATTATATTTTTAATGAAGCTTTCGTTTAAATCTCCATCTCCGAAAATAAAAGATGACTTTGACACAGATATTATTTGATATTCCATATTCTGTTTATTTAGTATGTAAAGACAGTGATCGACTACGAAATTGCTTAACCACTGATTGTTATCTAATGTTAAGTAATCGTCTATGACCAACTGCTTCATTGAAAATTTCATATCATCTTGGACTGAAACGAAATATCCTCTGTTACTTCTCAAAGTTTTATAGAAATATATATCTGCAACTAAACCATTGTTGAAGAATACTAATTCTTTCTGAGTTCGCCATTTCCTTTCTTCGAATGTAAGATTTTTTTTTGGGACAATTAACTCGGGAACCATATAGAAATAATAAAAATTCTTTAATTTCTCTATCATTAAATTGCAGAATTGTCTCGACCGTAAAATTCGGAGCACCTTTATTCCTTTAAAAGTATATATAACTAAGTCGCACCATTCCCTATCTGTTATCTCCAAAATACCCTGAATTTGATAGTTGTATTTATTATTTGTCAAAAGATGTGTCTGGTCTTTGTTTAGAAAATCAAAATTAAACTTTGAAGGTTCGGCATTTCTTGCTGTGTAAGGGCATTTGATCTCAATTATTCCGTCATCATTGATGAACCCGTCTGGAGAAGCAGCTAAAAAGGGATAATTCTTGTGGATACAGAGACCCGCTGAAGTATATTTTTCCTTCAAATTGTTGTCCTGTAAATACTTTTCTCTGGCTAGTGGTTCGCATCTAATTCCATGGATGACAGCAGCAGATTTTATTTCTCTTTGCTCCAAGATGTTTTGGATAATGTTTTTAAATGAGGAATTATCCCTCACTTTGCAAACCCGTCCAAAAAATGACGATGTTACTCTGGTTTTTCTTTCGCTATACCAGAGCGGCGATAATCTCTGATTCCTTGTTTTTATTTCCAATTCAGAAGCTTCTTCTTTTGTTAACGTAATATCTTTAATATGTTTTTCACATGTATTTCTAAAATCATCACTATTTTGGACATGCGTAGATATTAGAGACACAGGCATATGCTCACAAAATTTACATACAAAATCCTCTTTAAAATCCTGAACTTTTTCACCTTCAACATTCACACAATTCTGATGAATCCATTTTTTACATGTATCACAGGATACAAAAGCTGTCTTCCCTTCGACAACACCATGTCCGCAATAAATGCACTGAGATATTTCATGGTCATCTTCCGGAAATATTATTTCGTTTATATTTTCAAAGCATTTATTCGTTTGTTTTTTTAAATATCGTGCATCAAAATGCGTACTTATTTGTTTCTTTTTCTTAGACCATATTTCTTGTGAATTTTTTTCTTCTGTCACGTCTGTTGAATCCTTTTTTGTCAATCTATTTTTCCTAATTTTCAATTTACATTCAAGATGTAACGATAAAATATCATTCCTGACCTTTCTAATAAAATTACTACACTTTATATTCCGTTCGCCATCCAAAATTATGTTTTTCAATTGACCAAAATAATTTTCCACTAGAGAATTGCTCAATGGTCTGTCAGTTTCTAATAATTGGCAGTTCCATAGAGGCGCTAATGGAATGTATTTGTTTAAAATTATTAAAAAGACTTCTTTGTTAAAATATCTATTTATTTCAGTATTGTCTTGGTTGAACACAAAAGTCGTTGAATTAATTAAATCGACGGCCCTTTTATAATATGGACTAGATTTTAATAAACCTTCATCTTGAGAATCTACTTTCAAGGTTTCAAATTTCGAGGAACTTTCTATAGTTGGAGATGAAATTCCAATTTTATCATTTGTATCAGCCAATATCGTTTTTAAAAACGATACAGAATTTAAAACTTGATTGTTATTATATTCAGAATTTAACAAAATATATATCTGCGTTACAAACATGTCAAATACATCCATATTGTCTATTTTAGTCGCTAATCCAATTAAATCTTTGAAATATAGTGCCTGGTGTTCGTCTTTAGCTAACTTGTCTACATCCTTGGAAACCATTTTGAGAAAGTGGGCGCAACATAGATGTATTCCTATGATGTTGTCAGTATGCGAATAATAGCATTTATCAATATATTCAGATAAGCTACACATATTAAAAGCTTTTGATATGGCGTGAAGATTGGCAAAAGAAAAATCGGAAACAACTTTTGAAAAAGCGGGCCAGAGGTTATGGGATTCACAAAAATATCTAAAGTCGTGTAATAACTTGAAAATTGTGTTGGAATCATGAACTGACGAAATCATAGAGAAAACGGGACATATTCTTTGGGAACTTGAAATTCTTAGAACCGCTGTGTAAAAATATACTTTTTTACAATTCTTTAAAGGCGGCATTTTCACAACGCTGCCAGTAGCGTCAAAATATATGATTGGCAATTTTTTATCCCTTATTTCACAACGTAAAATGTCAAGTTGTTCCATACTGTACAGTTTTACATTAAAAGGCACACTTACTTCTTTAATGTACTCACTGTGATCCTCCATCATAAGTATTACATCAAGGAAATCATTTTTATGCCGGTCTAAATTTGATAGGGCTTCAGATCTAATTTTTCTTAAAACTGTGTCAGATTTAATATTTTGTAAATTTCTGCCATGTTTCAAAATATTTTGATTGGACGAAAGTAGGGTAGCTTTCTTATATACGGATGGTTTCTTTTTGAATAACTTACTTTTTGTTATTGTACGTTCTACGCCCGATACCTGTTGAGTCAAATAATATGGGTGATTGTAATTTAATGATGAACTTAGTACTGAGACTACTTTGTTTCTAATTTCTATTTTGAATTTTTTGCAATTATAATTATTATGTTTACAAATTCCATAAATAATAATTTGGTCGGTATTTTTGTGATACTTGACGTATTTGAATACTATTACACAAACATTATTAATCAGTTTTTTTATTCTGTTTTTAATATAATAAGGATAATACAACTTAATTAGCTTCTTTCCGTCGAATATAATATCCCAAATTTTTTTATCGATTTCAAAAGTACCTTCTAAAACAGTGCAGTCCGCATATCTTAGATTTTTCAAAACATCGCCTAAGCAATTGTTTGCATTGCGCGGCAGAACATTTTCAGATATCATGGGACTGGACAAGTTAGCTATTTCTACTGCAATTTCGAAATTATCGGGTGTTATATTCATTTTTGTGAATACTGACTCCTCAGTCACTTTGGAATTGCTGTCATTTTCGCAATTTGGATCAACAAGGTTTACATCTTGCTCACTGTTTTGAACGTCAGTGGTTTCTGATAAAAGGAAAATTTCATCGCATTGTTTTGAATTGATATTATTTAGAGACATTTTCATTTGTTCCACTGCAGTTTGTGGCACTTTTTTAGGAGACGGCGTCGACTTGTTGTGATTTTCAGTGTGATCATTATTTATCTTATCAAAAGTTAACTTTTGACGAGAGGCGTTATATATGCGTTTCCTGTTCTTTAAAGTGTTTCGCATTCCAAGTTCTTTGCACAATTTTTGGTATGGCGCTGAATCAGTTCTCCAGTTGTTTGCAATGAGGCTAGGATCAATTTTGCGTGATATAAAAGCATTTTTCAATTTATTTACCACAAATTTTCCGTCGCACTTATTCGGACTTTCTTGATGTTTCTGATGTTTTGTTAAAAAGTAATTTTTAAAACTCAAGCGATCATTTATAATAAGTGATATAATGCTTTTGTATCCAAATTTCGTCTCAGCTAAACAATTGATTATTTTTTCATAAACTAAATCATCAATTTTGCAATCAAAATTGAAATTCGGCAAGAGTTGTTTCAAATTAAAGGCAATAATCTCGTAAGCTTTTTTCAACGTAATGTTTCTTTTTACCATTTTGAAAACCAATAAATATTTGAGCTGTAATAATAGAAATTATAAAGTATTGAACAATGTAGATATTGCACTTTTATATAATTACGTAATTAATGCCGGAAAAATAATATTATAAACAACCCAGTTTTGAAATATAAAATCAAAATTTCGTTATTTTTTCAAACAACGAAAGAAAAATTATCTCCAATGTTGTATAGATATGTATGAATGTATAGATAACGAAACGTTAAGTACCTACTCAGGTATGAATAAGAAAATAAAATTTAATCCTTTATAGGTATGGAAATTAATTTTAAATCCTTTTGGAATTATGAATTTAATAAGAGTTGATGACAATTCACAATGGAAAAGCAACCATAAATTGAAAAATATAATTAAAAACTCTAATGACCGAAAATAGGTATAACTTCTCAAGAATATTGAATGAACTTTCAATTAAATATGATATCTCAGAATGCACCAGCCGAGCGCTATTCAATCATCCGTATTCAAACGTCTGGCAGAACCACAATAAGATTGCTGCATGGGTGTTACGGCAGGTATAAGGTAAACTTTTTAAAGAAATGTGAAACGCACCATGCTCCCGGATACAAAAGTACGTCATATTTTATGTATATGAATAGTTTTGTTATTTCTGTTTTGCTATACATATCCGATCAATAATAGTGAACGTAAAGAGACGAATTAAAATTATTTATATAGGTAAATAATGATACAGAAGGACTTCTTTGAAGACTGCGCCATAGGATTATAGATTGGCAGCAACAAATTTTGATGATTGCTACCTCCCACTCTGACCTAGTGAGATGAAAATGGTACCATATTAAAGATAAAAGAATTCTACATGTCATATAGTCATTGTTTTCCCAAATCCGTTTGGAATAAGATTTTCTATAAACATTATTGTGTCAAGTTTAAGATCACACCACATTTTCTCACACTTACCTACCCGGATATACCTAACTTGAAAACATCATGCAGCAAAGTTGTTTACATATCCCTATGCTAACTTTTTGAAATCTATATCATAACCAAAAACAATAATAATTATTGCTATTAATTAACAATAATGCAAAATTAGGATTTTTTATAAGTATTTTTTCCAAATATTTTATATCCTTTAAATTATCAATTCCGAATTCCGTTAATCAAGACAAACAGTAAGCATTTTTCTATGTTAGTTTCGATGCTCTTTTAAACTTTGGGGTGGTTTTTCACCATGATGAAAAGAGTGTAAGAAATTTTCCTTCGGCACGATTATAAAGCTATATATGAAGTATTTTTCGATGCCAGTCCCAGGGTGGCTAACGGCAACCTACAGGGTGTTTTATAGTAGCAGCCGTTTTTTTTTCAACTTTGGGGTGGTTTTTCACCGTGATGAAAAGAGTGTAAGAAATTTTCCTTCGGCACGATTATAAAGCTATATATGAAGTATTTTTCGATGCCAGTCCCAGGGTGGCTAACGGCAACCTACAGGGTGTTTTATAGTAGCAGCCGTTTTTTTCAACTTTGGGGTGGTTTTTCACCGTGATGAAAAGAGTGTAAGAAATTTTCCTTCGGCACGATTATAAAGCTATATATGAAGTATTTTTCGATGCCAGTCCCAGGGTGGCTAACGGCAACCTACAGGGTGTTTTATAGTAGCAGCCGTTTTTTTTTTCAACTTTGGGGTGGTTTTTCACCATGATGAAAAGAGTGTAAGAAATTTTCCTTCGGCACGATTATAAAGCTATATATGAAGTATTTTTCGATGCCAGTCCCAGGGTGGCTAACGGCAACCTACAGGGTGTTTTATAGTAGCAGCCGTTTTTTTCAACTTTGGGGTGGTTTTTCACCATGATGAAAAGAGTGTAAGAAATTTTCCTTCGGCACGATTATAAAGCTATATATGAAGTATTTTTCGATGCCAGTCCCAGGGTGGCTAACGGCAACCTACAGGGTGTTTTATAGTAGCAGCCGTTTTTTTTTTCAACTTTGGGGTGGTTTTTCACCATGATGAAAAGAGTGTAAGAAATTTTCCTTCGGCACGATTATAAAGCTATATATGAAGTATTTTTCGATGCCAGTCCCAGGGTGGCTAACGGCAACCTACAGGGTGTTTTATAGTAGCAGCCGTTTTTTTCAACTTTGGGGTGGTTTTTCACCGTGATGAAAAGAGTGTAAGAAATTTTCCTTCGGCACGATTATAAAGCTATATATGAAGTATTTTTCGATGCCAGTCCCAGGGTGGCTAACGGCAACCTACAGGGTGTTTTATAGTAGCAGCCGTTTTTTTCAACTTTGGGGTGGTTTTTCACCGTGATGAAAAGAGTGTAAGAAATTTTCCTTCGGCACGATTATAAAGCTATATATGAAGTATTTTTCGATGCCAGTCCCAGGGTGGCTAACGGCAACCTACAGGGTGTTTTATAGTAGCAGCCGTTTTTTTCAACTTTGGGGTGGTTTTTCACCATGATGAAAAGAGTGTAAGAAATTTTCCTTCGGCACGATTATAAAGCTATATATGAAGTATTTTTCGATGCCAGTCCCAGGGTGGCTAACGGCAACCTACAGGGTGTTTTATAGTAGCAGCCGTTTTTTTTCAACTTTGGGGTGGTTTTTCACCGTGATGAAAAGAGTGTAAGAAATTTTCCTTCGGCACGATTATAAAGCTATATATGAAGTATTTTTCGATGCCAGTCCCAGGGTGGCTAACGGCAACCTACAGGGTGTTTTATAGTAGCAGCCGTTTTTTTCAACTTTGGGGTGGTTTTTCACCGTGATGAAAAGAGTGTAAGAAATTTTCCTTCGGCACGATTATAAAGCTATATATGAAGTATTTTTCGATGCCAGTCCCAGGGTGGCTAACGGCAACCTACAGGGTGTTTTATAGTAGCAGCCGTTTTTTTCAACTTTGGGGTGGTTTTTCACCGTGATGAAAAGAGTGTAAGAAATTTTCCTTCGGCACGATTATAAAGCTATATATGAAGTATTTTTCGATGCCAGTCCCAGGGTGGCTAACGGCAACCTACAGGGTGTTTTATAGTAGCAGCCGTTTTTTTCAACTTTGGGGTGGTTTTTCACCGTGATGAAAAGAGTGTAAGAAATTTTCCTTCGGCACGATTATAAAGCTATATATGAAGTATTTTTCGATGCCAGTCCCAGGGTGGCTAACGGCAACCTACAGGGTGTTTTATAGTAGCAGCCGTTTTTTTTCAACTTTGGGGTGGTTTTTCACCGTGATGAAAAGAGTGTAAGAAATTTTCCTTCGGCACGATTATAAAGCTATATATGAAGTATTTTTCGATGCCAGTCCCAGGGTGGCTAACGGCAACCTACAGGGTGTTTTATAGTAGCAGCCGTTTTTTTCAACTTTGGGGTGGTTTTTCACCGTGATGAAAAGAGTGTAAGAAATTTTCCTTCGGCACGATTATAAAGCTATATATGAAGTATTTTTCGATGCCAGTCCCAGGGTGGCTAACGGCAACCTACAGGGTGTTTTATAGTAGCAGCCGTTTTTTTCAACTTTGGGGTGGTTTTTCACCGTGATGAAAAGAGTGTAAGAAATTTTCCTTCGGCACGATTATAAAGCTATATATGAAGTATTTTTCGATGCCAGTCCCAGGGTGGCTAACGGCAACCTACAGGGTGTTTTATAGTAGCAGCCGTTTTTTTCAACTTTGGGGTGGTTTTTCACCGTGATGAAAAGAGTGTAAGAAATTTTCCTTCGGCACGATTATAAAGCTATATATGAAGTATTTTTCGATGCCAGTCCCAGGGTGGCTAACGGCAACCTACAGGGTGTTTTATAGTAGCAGCCGTTTTTTTCAACTTTGGGGTGGTTTTTCACCATGATGAAAAGAGTGTAAGAAATTTTCCTTCGGCACGATTATAAAGCTATATATGAAGTATTTTTCGATGCCAGTCCCAGGGTGGCTAACGGCAACCTACAGGGTGTTTTATAGTAGCAGCCGTTTTTTTTTTCAACTTTGGGGTGGTTTTTCACCATGATGAAAAGAGTGTAAGAAATTTTCCTTCGGCACGATTATAAAGCTATATATGAAGTATTTTTCGATGCCAGTCCCAGGGTGGCTAACGGCAACCTACAGGGTGTTTTATAGTAGCAGCCGTTTTTTTCAACTTTGGGGTGGTTTTTCACCATGATGAAAAGAGTGTAAGAAATTTTCCTTCGGCACGATTATAAAGCTATATATGAAGTATTTTTCGATGCCAGTCCCAGGGTGGCTAACGGCAACCTACAGGGTGTTTTATAGTAGCAGCCGTTATTTTCAACTTTGGGGTGGTTTTTCACCATGATGAAAAGAGTGTAAGAAATTTTCCTTCGGCACGATTATAAAGCTATATATGAAGTATTTTTCGATGCCAGTCCCAGGGTGGCTAACGGCAACCTACAGGGTGTTTTATAGTAGCAGCCGTTTTTTTTTTCAACTTTGGGGTGGTTTTTCACCATGATGAAAAGAGTGTAAGAAATTTTCCTTCGGCACGATTATAAAGCTATATATGAAGTATTTTTCGATGCCAGTCCCAGGGTGGCTAACGGCAACCTACAGGGTGTTTTATAGTAGCAGCCGTTTTTTTCAACTTTGGGGTGGTTTTTCACCATGATGAAAAGAGTGTAAGAAATTTTCCTTCGGCACGATTATAAAGCTATATATGAAGTATTTTTCGATGCCAGTCCCAGGGTGGCTAACGGCAACCTACAGGGTGTTTTATAGTAGCAGCCGTTATTTTCAACTTTGGGGTGGTTTTTCACCATGATGAAAAGAGTGTAAGAAATTTTCCTTCGGCACGATTATAAAGCTATATATGAAGTATTTTTCGATGCCAGTCCCAGGGTGGCTAACGGCAACCTACAGGGTGTTTTATAGTAGCAGCCGTTTTTTTCAACTTTGGGGTGGTTTTTCACCATGATGAAAAGAGTGTAAGAAATTTTCCTTCGGCACGATTATAAAGCTATATAT
This sequence comes from Malachius bipustulatus, assembly GCA_910589415.1. Taxonomy (NCBI): domain Eukaryota; kingdom Metazoa; phylum Arthropoda; class Insecta; order Coleoptera; family Melyridae; genus Malachius; species Malachius bipustulatus. The sequence continues at coordinate 5,092,400 of OU342631.1, read as the reverse complement.
GAAGTATTTTTCGATGCCAGTCCCAGGGTGGCTAACGGCAACCTACAGGGTGTTTTATAGTAGCAGCCGTTATTTTCAACTTTGGGGTGGTTTTTCACCATGATGAAAAGAGTGTAAGAAATTTTCCTTCGGCACGATTATAAAGCTATATATGAAGTATTTTTCGATGCCAGTCCCAGGGTGGCTAACGGCAACCTACAGGGTGTTTTATAGTAGCAGCCGTTTTTTTTTTCAACTTTGGGGTGGTTTTTCACCATGATGAAAAGAGTGTAAGAAATTTTCCTTCGGCACGATTATAAAGCTATATATGAAGTATTTTTCGATGCCAGTCCCAGGGTGGCTAACGGCAACCTACAGGGTGTTTTATAGTAGCAGCCGTTTTTTTCAACTTTGGGGTGGTTTTTCACCATGATGAAAAGAGTGTAAGAAATTTTCCTTCGGCACGATTATAAAGCTATATATGAAGTATTTTTCGATGCCAGTCCCAGGGTGGCTAACGGCAACCTACAGGGTGTTTTATAGTAGCAGCCGTTTTTTTTTTTCAACTTTGGGGTGGTTTTTCACCATGATGAAAAGAGTGTAAGAAATTTTCCTTCGGCACGATTATAAAGCTATATATGAAGTATTTTTCGATGCCAGTCCCAGGGTGGCTAACGGCAACCTACAGGGTGTTTTATAGTAGCAGCCGTTTTTTTCAACTTTGGGGTGGTTTTTCACCGTGATGAAAAGAGTGTAAGAAATTTTCCTTCGGCACGATTATAAAGCTATATATGAAGTATTTTTCGATGCCAGTCCCAGGGTGGCTAACGGCAACCTACAGGGTGTTTTATAGTAGCAGCCGTTTTTTTCAACTTTGGGGTGGTTTTTCACCATGATGAAAAGAGTGTAAGAAATTTTCCTTCGGCACGATTATAAAGCTATATATGAAGTATTTTTCGATGCCAGTCCCAGGGTGGCTAACGGCAACCTACAGGGTGTTTTATAGTAGCAGCCGTTTTTTTTCAACTTTGGGGTGGTTTTTCACCATGATGAAAAGAGTGTAAGAAATTTTCCTTCGGCACGATTATAAAGCTATATATGAAGTATTTTTCGATGCCGGTCCCAGGGTGGCTAACGGTAACCTACAGGGTGTTTTATAGTAGCAGCCGTTTTTTTTTTCAACTTTGGGGTGGTTTTTCACCATGATGAAAAGAGTGTAAGAAATTTTCCTTCGGCACGATTATAAAGCTATATATGAAGTATTTTTCGATGCCAGTCCCAGGGTGGCTAACGGCAACCTACAGGGTGTTTTATAGTAGCAGCCGTTTTTTTTCAACTTTGGGGTGGTTTTTCACCGTGATGAAAAGAGTGTAAGAAATTTTCCTTCGGCACGATTATAAAGCTATATATGAAGTATTTTTCGATGCCAGTCCCAGGGTGGCTAACGGCAACCTACAGGGTGTTTTATAGTAGCAGCCGTTTTTTTCAACTTTGGGGTGGTTTTTCACCATGATGAAAAGAGTGTAAGAAATTTTCCTTCGGCACGATTATAAAGCTATATATGAAGTATTTTTCGATGCCAGTCCCAGGGTGGCTAACGGCAACCTACAGGGTGTTTTATAGTAGCAGCCGTTTTTTTTCAACTTTGGGGTGGTTTTTCACCATGATGAAAAGAGTGTAAGAAATTTTCCTTCGGCACGATTATAAAGCTATATATGAAGTATTTTTCGATGCCAGTCCCAGGGTGGCTAACGGCAACCTACAGGGTGTTTTATAGTAGCAGCCGTTTTTTTCAACTTTGGGGTGGTTTTTCACCATGATGAAAAGAGTGTAAGAAATTTTCCTTCGGCACGATTATAAAGCTATATATGAAGTATTTTTCGATGCCAGTCCCAGGGTGGCTAACGGCAACCTACAGGGTGTTTTATAGTAGCAGCCGTTATTTTCAACTTTGGGGTGGTTTTTCACCATGATGAAAAGAGTGTAAGAAATTTTCCTTCGACACGATTATAAAGCTATATATGAAGTATTTTTCGATGCCAGTCCCAGGGTGGCTAACGGCAACCTACAGGGTGTTTTATAGTAGCAGCCGTTTTTTTTCAACTTTGGGGTGGTTTTTCACCATGATGAAAAGAGTGTAAGAAATTTTCCTTCGGCACGATTATAAAGCTATATATGAAGTATTTTTCGATGCCAGTCCCAGGGTGGCTAACGGCAACCTACAGGGTGTTTTATAGTAGCAGCCGTTTTTTTCAACTTTGGGGTGGTTTTTCACCATGATGAAAAGAGTGTAAGAAATTTTCCTTCGGCACGATTATAAAGCTATATATGAAGTATTTTTCGATGCCAGTCCCAGGGTGGCTAACGGCAACCTACAGGGTGTTTTATAGTAGCAGCCGTTTTTTTCAACTTTGGGGTGGTTTTTCACCGTGATGAAAAGAGTGTAAGAAATTTTCCTTCGGCACGATTATAAAGCTATATATGAAGTATTTTTCGATGCCAGTCCCAGGGTGGCTAACGGCAACCTACAGGGTGTTTTATAGTAGCAGCCGTTTTTTTCAACTTTGGGGTGGTTTTTCACCATGATGAAAAGAGTGTAAGAAATTTTCCTTCGGCACGATTATAAAGCTATATATGAAGTATTTTTCGATGCCAGTCCCAGGGTGGCTAACGGCAACCTACAGGGTGTTTTATAGTAGCAGCCGTTTTTTTCAACTTTGGGGTGGTTTTTCACCATGATGAAAAGAGTGTAAGAAATTTTCCTTCGGCACGATTATAAAGCTATATATGAAGTATTTTTCGATGCCAGTCCCAGGGTGGCTAACGGCAACCTACAGGGTGTTTTATAGTAGCAGCCGTTATTTTCAACTTTGGGGTGGTTTTTCACCATGATGAAAAGAGTGTAAGAAATTTTCCTTCGGCACGATTATAAAGCTATATATGAAGTATTTTTCGATGCCAGTCCCAGGGTGGCTAACGGCAACCTACAGGGTGTTTTATAGTAGCAGCCGTTTTTTTTTTCAACTTTGGGGTGGTTTTTCACCATGATGAAAAGAGTGTAAGAAATTTTCCTTCGGCACGATTATAAAGCTATATATGAAGTATTTTTCGATGCCAGTCCCAGGGTGGCTAACGGCAACCTACAGGGTGTTTTATAGTAGCAGCCGTTTTTTTCAACTTTGGGGTGGTTTTTCACCATGATGAAAAGAGTGTAAGAAATTTTCCTTCGGCACGATTATAAAGCTATATATGAAGTATTTTTCGATGCCAGTCCCAGGGTGGCTAACGGCAACCTACAGGGTGTTTTATAGTAGCAGCCGTTATTTTCAACTTTGGGGTGGTTTTTCACCATGATGAAAAGAGTGTAAGAAATTTTCCTTCGGCACGATTATAAAGCTATATATGAAGTATTTTTCGATGCCAGTCCCAGGGTGGCTAACGGCAACCTACAGGGTGTTTTATAGTAGCAGCCGTTTTTTTTTCAACTTTGGGGTGGTTTTTCACCATGATGAAAAGAGTGTAAGAAATTTTCCTTCGGCACGATTATAAAGCTATATATGAAGTATTTTTCGATGCCAGTCCCAGGGTGGCTAACGGCAACCTACAGGGTGTTTTATAGTAGCAGCCGTTTTTTTTCAACTTTGGGGTGGTTTTTCACCATGATGAAAAGAGTGTAAGAAATTTTCCTTCGGCACGATTATAAAGCTATATATGAAGTATTTTTCGATGCCAGTCCCAGGGTGGCTAACGGCAACCTACAGGGTGTTTTATAGTAGCAGCCGTTTTTTTCAACTTTGGGGTGGTTTTTCACCATGATGAAAAGAGTGTAAGAAATTTTCCTTCGGCACGATTATAAAGCTATATATGAAGTATTTTTCGATGCCAGTCCCAGGGTGGCTAACGGCAACCTACAGGGTGTTTTATAGTAGCAGCCGTTATTTTCAACTTTGGGGTGGTTTTTCACCATGATGAAAAGAGTGTAAGAAATTTTCCTTCGACACGATTATAAAGCTATATATGAAGTATTTTTCGATGCCAGTCCCAGGGTGGCTAACGGCAACCTACAGGGTGTTTTATAGTAGCAGCCGTTTTTTTTCAACTTTGGGGTGGTTTTTCACCATGATGAAAAGAGTGTAAGAAATTTTCCTTCGGCACGATTATAAAGCTATATATGAAGTATTTTTCGATGCCAGTCCCAGGGTGGCTAACGGCAACCTACAGGGTGTTTTATAGTAGCAGCCGTTTTTTTCAACTTTGGGGTGGTTTTTCACCATGATGAAAAGAGTGTAAGAAATTTTCCTTCGGCACGATTATAAAGCTATATATGAAGTATTTTTCGATGCCAGTCCCAGGGTGGCTAACGGCAACCTACAGGGTGTTTTATAGTAGCAGCCGTTTTTTTCAACTTTGGGGTGGTTTTTCACCGTGATGAAAAGAGTGTAAGAAATTTTCCTTCGGCACGATTATAAAGCTATATATGAAGTATTTTTCGATGCCAGTCCCAGGGTGGCTAACGGCAACCTACAGGGTGTTTTATAGTAGCAGCCGTTTTTTTCAACTTTGGGGTGGTTTTTCACCATGATGAAAAGAGTGTAAGAAATTTTCCTTCGGCACGATTATAAAGCTATATATGAAGTATTTTTCGATGCCAGTCCCAGGGTGGCTAACGGCAACCTACAGGGTGTTTTATAGTAGCAGCCGTTTTTTTCAACTTTGGGGTGGTTTTTCACCATGATGAAAAGAGTGTAAGAAATTTTCCTTCGGCACGATTATAAAGCTATATATGAAGTATTTTTCGATGCCAGTCCCAGGGTGGCTAACGGCAACCTACAGGGTGTTTTATAGTAGCAGCCGTTATTTTCAACTTTGGGGTGGTTTTTCACCATGATGAAAAGAGTGTAAGAAATTTTCCTTCGGCACGATTATAAAGCTATATATGAAGTATTTTTCGATGCCAGTCCCAGGGTGGCTAACGGCAACCTACAGGGTGTTTTATAGTAGCAGCCGTTTTTTTTTTCAACTTTGGGGTGGTTTTTCACCATGATGAAAAGAGTGTAAGAAATTTTCCTTCGGCACGATTATAAAGCTATATATGAAGTATTTTTCGATGCCAGTCCCAGGGTGGCTAACGGCAACCTACAGGGTGTTTTATAGTAGCAGCCGTTTTTTTCAACTTTGGGGTGGTTTTTCACCATGATGAAAAGAGTGTAAGAAATTTTCCTTCGGCACGATTATAAAGCTATATATGAAGTATTTTTCGATGCCAGTCCCAGGGTGGCTAACGGCAACCTACAGGGTGTTTTATAGTAGCAGCCGTTATTTTCAACGTTGGTGTGGTTTTTCACCATGATGAAAAGAGTGTAAGAAATTTTCCTTCGGCACGATTATAAAGCTATATATGAAGTATTTTTCGATGCCAGTCCCAGGGTGGCTAACGGCAACCTACAGGGTGTTTTATAGTAGCAGCCGTTTTTTTTTCAACTTTGGGGTGGTTTTTCACCATGATGAAAAGAGTGTAAGAAATTTTCCTTCGGCACGATTATAAAGCTATATATGAAGTATTTTTCGATGCTAGTCCCAGGGTGGCTAACGGCAACCTACAGGGTGTTTTATAGTAGCAAACCCGTTATTTTTTGCTCTTCCCGCAAGAGTATACGTTTTGTGCGCATGCGCATAAATAAACGAGACTTTTAGTGATATCTATGCTCTCCAAATTGAATTCGTTTCAAAAGGGTACGCTACTGAACCTTCGTGCGTTTCCGTCAAATCGGCTGCTAGATCCCGGCCGCCAGATTCACGCCGGTGATCGAGCGGCGCTGCATTGCCAGGATGCACATGCGTTCCGCCCGCTAGCCCACTGCCTTACTCCATTCTAAAAATCTTGACCATAGCTTCTCTTATTTATCTCTTATGGAATATCATCATTTAAATTTGACTAACCTTTTCCTAAAAGCTTTAAGCTGGAGTACTGTTTTTTCCAATTTCCAAGACAAAAATCTCACCGTAAGCGCCCAGGTTTAATAATTCACGTCTCATTAAAATCGGCAGCCATTGTCAGGAGAGATGCGTTGAGGTATAACGCGATGCATCGGAGGCGGCGCACGTTGCCCCAGGTCGGGATCGCTTAGGCAGTGCATTGCCGACCGTTGCTAAAGCCTTGCCGCCCCCAGATGGTGTTACCACCGCCTTCACCGATGCCGACTTAAGTCGCCGCGATCAGTCGTACATGCCGGAAAAATTTGTCGAAATTGAAAATAATGTTCGTAAAAATAGTTTTTCAAACTGTGATTTTTAAATTTCAAATAACCGAGCTGATCTTTTTCTATTCACTAAATGGCCTTGGAGTTGTTTCAACTTAGTTATTCAGTTTTGAGGTATGTAACAACTTTTCAAGTTGCTCCTTTTTAATTAATTGAAAAGTTATAAGTAATAATGGTTTAGTTTCGTTTAGTTATTTCAAAAAGGAAATCATACGTAAGATAGATAATGCGTGATAATAACGACTAAATTATTGAGGTACACAAATTTTAATAATAATAAGTTTCAGTGGCAGTATAGTTATCGGTGATATGATTAAAGTGATTAATTTAATGAGAAATATTGTTGTTTTTAAATTAACCCGTTAAATATTGCATTATGTTGATGGAAAGCGGCAAGCGACATGCGTTGTTTTGCGTTAGGATAACATACGAGACTACCCACGACTGGAGTACTTTTAAGATAAGTGCGAGTCACGACTTCATATTATCAGTATCAGCGACTAACTGCACCACGTGTGAGATTACAAATGCATCTAACGACTACCATTGGCACCTTGCACCGTTACGTTATATTTAGAATTTAGATGCGATTACCGCGAAAATGCATTGCAAAAATTTTTCAAGTGATAATGAAACCTCTATTGATTGGTCTATTTTTAGCCGGTCGGAACAATTTCACTATCACAGTCGGCTACTAGTCGGTTGCATCGTGCGATGCACTAGAAACGCATCGCGACGGTAACAATTACCGATAGTTATAGAAGCAATGTGATCCCTCCTACCATTAAAATAACTACACTTCTCATAGAGTGCTGTTTCCGACCCTAGTCGACCATCAGGATCCCCAATCCGAAGGCCGCTAGACGGTCAATAATACAATCAAAAGTGAAAATTCAAGATGGCGTTCGGCAGTGTTCCGGTTAAGGCGTAGAGCCAAAAATCACCCAGCTCAGATTCCTCGGGAAGTTGCAAGTCATCCAGATCTCAGATATGAAGGTAATGTTGACTTTCTCCGGTGTCTCTATAATTGGGAAGGGGCCCAAAGTTTTGACCTAGTGTGGAAGCAGCAGGGCGTCCGGTTTATAGGAACCAGTCAACTTTGACCTTTATAATTAGAATCGCGTCGCGAATTCTCCAGGTGTATGTCGCTGGATAAGGTTCTCCAGGTGGTACTAACCGACCAGAGACGCATCTAAAAGACCATCCGAGCAGGGAAAGTGACGTCTCGTGTGGGCGAATGTCAAGTTCGAGCCAAGGTTAGGCGCGAGGCCGCTATTATTAGTGATGCATGCATGATGTATGGTGCAGTGGAAGTGCGTCGAATGGTGAGTGCACTCCGGTGCACATTGTGCTAGCAGGCTTGCAGGCTTTGGAGGCTACCTACAATACGACGCCTCAGAGGAGTTGACCACGGCCTGATTCAACTCCAATGGGTGACGTAACCATAACCACCCTTTTAATGTTGGGCGGGTGGACACGATTACTTCTAAGATTTCTTGGCCGTGTTCGCTATATGGTTATTTAAGTATTTATGCTAGTTTCATCATTTTAAATCGTTCATTACTATTAATTAGCTTATTAACATATCAACGCGGCCTTGCAACAAATCATAGTATTTTTTTGTATCGATTTTTTTGTCTCTCAATTAAGACAATATTAATACCTGATGAAGGCCAGCAAAATTTAGCAGTAATTTTAGATTCGCATGGTTAGCTTGACGTAACTAGTGAATTGATTTGTTTTCAAATTTCCGATAAGACCTAATAGCAATTTATCCAACACAATGTCTTGGATGTGACGTCAGACTGAAATCCCTAAAAACCACCAGACATATTGACATAGTGATTGGAAACCTCTAATCACCAGAATATAATATGTACGCTTATTATAGTAAAACAACTCTTTTCAATAATAATAAAATATAAATCTTAGGTAAGATTGCGATATTTTATGTAAATAACCTCATCTTCGTTTCATAGTAATATCTAAATAATGTTTGTTTTATGCATACGTCCTTGACAGTGGGTGACCGTGTTATCACTTTTACTGCATTGCAATGCAAGCGACTTAATTCGCCTGATATCAATTTTAATTGCATAGTGCATAGTTATTAGATCGGCGACAGGAAACATAACTTTAATACATAAGAAAAAAAAGTCGGACTAGTACTACTAACTTCTAGCCCTGCCAACCTTGAAGCTTTTTAACGTCATATCATAATACTTATAGAACAATCAGCGATGCAATTTATTGTTGTGAAGCTAATAAAGCCAAAGTAATGCTACATGGCCGGGACGCGCAAGGTTGTCTAACAAGGACAGCAATAGGAAATGCACTTCCAGGGATTGAGATTAAGATTAAGACTGAGCGAGAGGGAAGGACAAGTGCATTTTATGAGAGTGATAATATAATTCAAGCTGGTGAACGGTGCCGCTGGTGCGGTTGAGAGACGACGGAATCCTTCCTATATTATAGGCTCCCGGGATTCCTTCGACCTCCAAGGTCCTGCCAGGACGAGAGCGAGTGTGGTGCGTCTGGCAACGTTGTATTTGGTTTATGCAACTCAACCTTGGGCCATTATTAGTTACTGGTGCAGCGAAACTGATATATAGAAATGACGTTGCACCGAATTGCGAATATAACTCTCGCCCAAATAGTAACAGAACCTGCGCTTAACATGGATTGCATTCGTGCTATTCTCTGATTTCAAGGCTGTCCAGGGCGATTAATTTATTGCAATAAACTCTCATGATGAGCAATAATAGTAGAAGTCACGTCGGATTTTGTTTTCCAGTGCATCCTAGATGCCTAATTGGCATCGTTATTAAATAGATCGCGAGAGTCTTTTAATGTACCTACTTTGTTTATGCATGCATTATTACAGACCAAGACCATCTAAGTAGGTACACTTTAAAAAAATAGTCTATAGCTATATAATTTTTTTGTTTGTTTCAGGTCTTAAATGCCTTGATAAGCAGTTGAAATCCTCCAATCAGGACACCAACATGAGAGAGGTAAGGATGTTATTCTGTTGATTCCCTTGTATTTATTTGTCTCTATCCCATTTCATGACAACAAAACAACCAAGTAACGTTTACGCGGTACTCCTAGGCGATTTCTTTACATCTAAAGCTCTTGCCTGCAAAGGTAAAATAGTATGTGTGAAAAAAACTGATATTTGAATTTCCCGCTGAAGCTGGATAATTTTCCGCGCTCTTTCTTACGCAATTCTCAGTTTGTGTCTATCTTATTTAGTTTTCTAAATAATGCACTGGTAAAAGAGTATATGAGAAGCTAAACTTGCTTCATTGCCATGGCAAAACAGCACATCTTTTTTCAGTTATACTGTTTTACCTTTGCAGGCAAGAGCTATGTCATACAAAGCACGAGTACCTATATGGAAAAATGTAATGATAAGTATATATAATAGAATCATTAGAATCGCAAATCTTCCTATTAACAATACATATACGTAATGTTAATTAGGATCAGAATAAATCCATATTTATACACTGCTTTTCGTTCATTTTAAGTTTTTAAGTCACTTCAGTGTCCTCCTAAGTTCGAGTAGACTGAATCAGTTCACAACACATAGGTACCTAGTACCTACTTTTTAGGAAGAAAGATCACTGTGTAAATGAATATGTGCAAGAAAATTTAGGGGATGATTCCTTGTTGAATATTAAGGGGATTTTTCAGATTAAAAATAAATTGTTTTCCGAAAAAGTCTGACTTCAGATCTAGGAATCTGAAATTTCCACCTTAGGCAACATGCATAATAACGAGTCAAAATGAAATGTTACCAAGATGGCGGCACATTAAAAATCGGCGAAAGGTAGTGCCATCTTTGGTTTTTTTTAAATGGGACACCCCATATATTATTGCATTTTCAGATTGTCAGAGAAAATGTAATAACAATCCATGGTGCTTATAGTTGCAGTTTAAATTAAGTATCTAGGCTAGTAGTTATAAACAAGTGAAAATCGCAATTTTTCAACTTTAAAACCATTTACCAAGAAAACGGCTCAAGATAATTATAAGAAAACGGATTACATGTCCCTGTTTTATCTTTTAAAGAGGTATCCTATTATGGAGTTGAAATGTTTATACAGGGTGGTGAAAATTATCAAATTTTACATCACCATGTTAAACATTTCAACTATACAGTAGAATACCTGATGAAAAGTTAAGATAGGGACATGTAAGCCGGTTTCTATAATATATTGAGCCATTTTCGTGGTAAATAGCTTTGAAGTAGGAAAATCGCGATTTTAATTTGTATATAATTCATAGCCTACTCAATTTAAAATGCAACTATAAGCACCATTGATTGTTATTGCATTTTCTCAGACAATCTGAAAATTTAATAATGTATGGGTGTCCCATTTAAAAAAAAAACAAAGATGCGCACTACCTTTGGCCGTTTTTAAATGTGCCGTCATTTTTGTAATATTTAATTTTGACTTTTTATTATGTATGTTACCTAATGTCCAAATCAGATTCCTAGATCAACTGGGAAGTGGAACTTTTTTACTGGGCGCGATAAAACAATGTATATGACCCTTGATTGGTGGGGCTTACAGCCATACCGGCATATAAAATGTAATAATAATTGGATAGTCTGATTTATTATAATAAAAACGGTGTCTGCGATGTAATTATTTCGAAAATTCAATGTTAGAAAAACGCGGTGACACTATAGTTTGGGTTCCGGGTCACCGTGGGACGCCTGGTAATGAGGCTGCAGATCAACTAGCCAAGAAAGGCGCTGGGATGAACTACATTGGGCCCGAACCAGTGTTTGGCATCCCAAGGAACACTGTACGCGGGGCGCTGGCTCTGTGGGTAAGAACCCAACATAGAGCACACTGGAACCGTATAACAGGAAACATACATGGTAAGGTGATGATCAAGGAGCCCTCTCAAAACCTTGCCAGACAGATACTGCAACTAAACAAAATGCAGATCAGAACGGTGGTGGGCTTTCTCACAGGACACTGCCACTTAAGAGTACACCTACATAAGCTGGGGATATACACAGAAGAACCAGTTTGTAGACTCTGCAATGAAGAAAATGAGACAGCTTCTCATGTGATATTCGAGTGTCCAGCACTCGCAAGAACGCACTATGCGGTCCTGGGATCACTCAGCCCCGGGAGCCTGCTGGCGGAAAAAACCTTGGTTAGCGGGCTGCTAAACCTTGTCAAAGGAACGGAGCTCTTCTAACCAAGGAAAATCTAAATGTGAGAAATACAATAAGCCCGCTGGCTTCAGTTTTTGGGACCACATAAACCATATCTCACATTTAGTTAAAATACCAAATACCAATATCAAATGTATGTTGCCTAATGTCCAAATCAGATTCCTAGATCAACTGGGAAGTCGAACTTTTTCTACTGGGCGCGATAAAACAATCATCCTGTATATGACCCTTGATTGGTGGGGCTTGCAGCCATACCGGCATATAAAATGTAATAATAATTGGATGGTCTGATTTATTATAATAAAAACGGTGTCTGTGATGTAATCATTTCGAAAATTCAATGTTGGAAAAAATTATTTTAATTCAATCATTTTATCAAAATTTCTCTCAAATTCCTTATGCAAATAATACCTACTACGGAATTTAATTTATTTCTTTTTTTTTTTTTCTGGAAGAACATTCGAATTAATACGGAATCACAAGCTACTTTTTTTAATCAGAAGAAATCGAATGTCTAAAATTAATTTTAAAACGGCGATACAGCTGACAGAAAAAAGTTCTAGGAGTGGCCTTTTTTAACCCTAAAATAACAGTGGAAAAAACTGAATTGTGCACTGAGAGTATTGTCAATAGGAGACCTAAGCCTACTAAATTTAATTATTGTTACTTTGTTAAGTATTTAGGGAAAAATTGAAAACTACTTTTTTTGACACCTTCTTCAAGGGGTCGTATCGTAACAGGAGATGGGCAAATTATATATTTTCATTTTCATTACGGGACAAGGGGAATCACCCCCAAATTTTTTTTCACTTATTAATTTACACCTTGACTAGAACTAGACAACGATTAAATTAGAAAACATCATAAGATTGAAATCATTAGGTATCTACAGGGTGATCTATTAGCTCACCATCAAATTGTGAGATCACCATTTCAATAATTATTTACGGAATTACAAGACCTCAAAGTACAACTATACCGATTTACCTGTTTATATAAAAAAGAATTGCGCCCTCTACCGGCGAATTTTTTCTTATATAAACAGGTAAAACCAAGGTAAAGTTAAATAAATAACATATTCTTAAATTTGCTCCTTATGCAGAAAACTTTTATGATGATGTATGAAGTTTTCTTCTTTAAACCACCTCACCTTTCACTTTGTTCAAAGCTTTATTTTTTTTTTTAAATGGGATGTTCCTATGTTGTATAGGTGGAGTTTAAATTAGGGAGTTTTTGAGTTATAAGCAAGTTAAAATCGCAATTTTCGAAGTTCATGGCAGTGTACGACGGAAACGGCTCCGAATATTGGAAAAAGGCTTACATGCCCGTGTCTTAATTTTTCATGTATAGATATGTTCCATGGTACAGAAACATTTTTACTATTTCGGTGTAATTTTTTTTTTAATTTTCGACGCCCTCTTAAATCTCAGATTTTTTCAAATTTCTTACCACCCTGTACAAACATTTCATCTACATCATAGGATACTATATGAAAAGTTAAAATAAGGACATGCAAGCGTTTTCCAATGTTCGGAATGTTTCCGTTGTATACTGCCATGCATAAACCATGAAAATTGCGATTTTTACTTGTTTATAACTCCTAAACTTCTAAATTTAAACACCAGCTGTAAAAATCGATCTTCCTTTTCTTTTCAGACTAACTAAAAATGCTGTAACATAGGAGCATTCCATTTAAAAAAAACATAAGTTTGATATGTTTCATATTTTGGGACACTTTATGAATATACTTTTAAAATGTCCCTTTAACAGGTTTGTATTCTTTCCAAAAACAAAATTTTCTTAAAGTTAAGGAACATAGCCATTAATCGTCCGTCCCATATACCGTGAATAGCCCTGTATAAGAGTCCAGCTGTCTGCTCTTATACTCAAAAATTATAAATTGTAAAAAGAGCAGACTAAATGGAAATTTACACTTATCGTAAGTTCAATACTGTTGCGGCTTTTCCTAGCTTGATTTTTGTTAGAGTACTCACTCCTCTCAAGCGTTTATTAAATAATTACATAATTATTAATAGTCTTTAATGAGATAGCTTAAATAACTTGAAAATAGGCCAAAAGCCAATATATAATCTACAAACAAGAAGAATAATTACCCAAGGATAATACCGTTAAGCCATTAGGAAAACAAGTACAAAGAGCATTGTTGTTACTTTCTGGATGTGGTCCAAGCCTCACGACGATCTCGTCTGTTACCAAAATCGGCAGATCGGTCCTCTGTTCTACTGTTCTACTGTACCACGATTTATGCTTATAGTTTAATATAGGGCTTCTCTTTCATCTATCAACCCTGTATGGCTTAATTTTACTCTTGGTCGGTGCTTACTACAAGAAATTGTATGTAATATGAATAAAGATGAATATTTCCTCCAGGAAAAGTTTGAAAAATTATTTCCGATTACATTTTAGGATACTGTATTATGTATCTAATCCCGCCCTCTCCCCTCCCGTGTATCTGATATCCAAGACTCAAGGCGCTAGTTGCAACTTGCTCCTTCAAACCAAACTCGAACTAAAATATGCGAAAATTCTGAAATGTGGGGTAGCAGCAGTCTAAACTGTCAAGCATTTATTTCATAAAGGGTTAGGTATATAAATTTTGGTGCTGACGAAACGGAATACAGCGGGGTCTGCCAACTCTAACAAAAATTTAACCAGGAGATTATGAAAGAGGATAATGGTTTCATGTTTAGTAGATTGTATAATTCGGAGTTGAGGTTCATAAAAATGCGAGGGGTTTCCCGCCGCATTTTTATCCAAGAAATCCAACCGGGTGGTATGGGGAAAGGAGGGTTCGGGAGTCTTCTCCCAATTTTTTTAAAGTTAAAAAATTCTTCATTTTATCGATTTCCGAAGAACTTTTCGTATTTTTTTTTGTTACCCGCTCGCCAAATATTTTTCTTGGAATCTCTAATCAATGCAATCAGTCTGGAACCCGGAGAAAGTATCATTATCCGGGAGACTCCGGGTCAAACCCGGAGGGTTGGCAACCCTGGATACAAGCCCAACAATCGACTCTGTGTCAAATTCCCTATTCTCTAACTTCTAACAATAGTTTTATGTATTAATTGTGCTTGTTTTCAAATAGAGCATACCCATCTAACCCCCCCCCCCCCCCCCCCACTATTGTCCACCACGTTGTGAAATGGTTTTCTTCTTCTTCTCTAGTGCCGTAATGACTTTCGAGCAGCCTGCGTATCAAGATTTGATCAACAGAGGTTTGTCCCTCAGTTTTATGACAAGTATACCGAGAGTCCCAAATTTTCTTTATCAAGGGATATTCGCACGTTATTATAAAACAGGAACAAATGAAATTTGAGAAATTTCAAACATACCCCTAAGGCTTTACGGCTGCACCCTAAATACAACTTTGCTATCAACCCTTAAGTTATCATCCCCTACTTTTTTTTCCAATTACATCCCGAGTTTTTATCCAAACCAGCGATACCAAGTAATAAAAAAGAAGACACCTTGATGTCTTTTCAAAACTTCACCACCTTATCAATCCTGAACTAAATCTTTGTAGGATCTCCAAAGAACTTATGACTTCCTTGAGTGTCACATTTCTCAATACTTTCCAAATTAGAAGTCTTCACTGTATGCTAATGCAGACTCCCAGACTCTTACTATCTTCCGATCATGTCAGTGTATTATGTGGTTTTCATCTTCCGCAGCTCTTTGAGTATATTCACGAGGATTGAGATGACCACACTACAAACCCTCCTCTTCAACCCACATGCGTCTTGATCTGCTCTTCGATAAGAGATTTGTTGTGTGGAGACGGAGGTTGCAAAATGATGAGTGAACTCTCCCTTGAACCCGAACGGCCAAAAGCTTTGGGATTATTATACTGAGTATAGGTACCTATGCTATCTCGAAGTCTGAATATATGAAGACGGTGTTAGGGTGAAAGGATACATTTTGACTAATTTGATATTATACCTCAACATAATTGTTCTGATTTTGACAATGATTGCATAATTTTTCCTGATTTCATTCCAATAACTGACTACACAGTAACACTCCCTTATCCCCGAAATAGAGTCATGCTTAGGGAGGGGTTAACAGTTCATAAAAATTAAAACGGACATTAACTCAAATAGTAAGTTTAGGGCTGATCTTTAACAATCACACCCAGGAACCCAACATGGGGAAGAACCTTGTCCTCTCGACCTAGTAAGTGATCCTAAATTTCGATATTTTTTGTAAATTTTTTCTGACAAGGCAAGAAAACGCGTCTTATATTTCAACCCCGATCTAGGAAATGTCTCTAGCCTCCCAGTTTACCTAGTCCAGTGATCCCGACCCATATAACAGATCCTGAAAATCGGTTATATTATGGTGTTCAGTATTTGAAGTTCAAGTAATTCTGCACAAACATTCAAGATTCTAAAATCTCCCACTGTTCTTTAATGGAAAATATTTATTCAATTATATAAGCATCCAATCATATTCCCAGCTTCCGATCTTCTGATTCGATGGTATAACAAGATGGAGCTCTTGAAGTGACGTCACGGGCATGTAATCTGACGTCACTGGCTGCCATCTCTGCCTACTGGCGGGATCGATACACGGCGTATACTACTGACCCACTTCCAGTTTTCACTTCAACTCTCAATTGGCAGCTCTCTGACCATACACCGGTTTCTTTCTAATGCCGCCGCTCATTTCTCCAAGAGGGTCACTCACCAGTGCATAATTTTCTGCAAAATTTCTATTCAAAAATGTATTGAGAATTTTTTTAGCAGAATTTATTGTTCATTACCTCATCTATTATGATCGACTTATCTGTATTAATTTATCATCTTGCTTTTTTTGAGAAATATTCAATCAACAAAGTGATGTCTATATGTATACAAACACACTGATCGCAAAATATGCGCGTGGTTGTTTATTTTGTCAATATTTTGATGAAATTCAAAACCTTTTTTTTAGTTTAGGTTGCTTATGATTCTCATTGTTTCCTACTGAAAAACAGGCAGATAAATCAAAGATCTTGAAATACGTGCCATACGCTAGCTGCTCAACACACAAATGCTTCCGAGTTAGAGAAACTCAAAATAAAAATAATATAAGTAATAAAAAACCCAAACGAACAAACAAAACCTCAAAAAGTGAGAGCAAAAAAGGCGCACTCCTTCATGACCGGTCGACTGAATAGCACCTATCAGCGGGATGACTCGGTCACTATATTCGTCACTATAAGCAATTGCTTCTTATACTGACTCCAATGATCTGCTTCCTCCAGGAGTAAAACGATAGAAACGATGTAAAAATTATACGCCGTCTACTTTGGTCATAGCTACTCACCACTAACACAAAGATTGTTGGAATAATTTATTGATTTATTAATTGATCAAGAATAATTAGTGCCAACCCTCTTTTCAAATTTCAGTTAATAGTTATTTGATCTCAACTAAAATCATTCAGTCCAGCCCTATTGGTTTAGTCGATAATTTTATCCACAAAGATTTAGGTTTTCTAAAACGGCTTCTTATGCTGATGATTCGTTCAACTGGGGATGGAATTCTCGAGGTTGGGAAGAGAACAGGAGCATCCTAAAAGCTTAATTTCGATTAAAGTAAATGGGACAACTTTATACACTTTGAAGATCTTATTTTTATTTTTCTATTTTTTTTTTTAAGTTTAGTTGGTATAGGAAAAATAAAAATGGCAACACTGCAAGCGTAACTATGAAATAATAATTCTTGTAAATAATTCGAGTATAATAGGAGCAAGGAGACTTTATATCCAGCGATAGGCATAGTAATTGGTGTGGTGCATAATTTAATGATATGGTATATCATTATTTTGTAATTTTAACTAACGTTTGTTAAAGCGCAAATGCGAGTACCTACAGTGTGACCCATTTGTTCTTGAAACACCCTGTAGAATCTTAATTTATGGTGCGATTTTAAAGAAATTTCTTTTAAATCATAGAGCTTGATAAACTATATTTTGGGAGCAAAAAGCGTCTCATTCCTACAAAATCCAAGGCCTACTGTAAAATCTCAAAAATTCATATTAGCGATTTTTTTTAGAAAAAAAACTGTGCACGCTACTGGATTCACCAGCCCTCAAAACGGTACTGTACTAAATTTTATTAGAAATGTCAGAGTAATAAGGATCTTGCAGTTATTTTAGAAATTCATAATAGAATTCCGAATTTTCATTAATTTATTCGAAAAGTCACCTTTGACATTTGACACATCAGTTTTATGTCGAAAAGTAGTAGATTTTTTGACGTTTTCAAATGGAAACTGGAAAATGAAACATCCGCAGTGGGGATTTGGCAACATTCTCCAACAAAAATGATCACAGTGGCTACAAGAGCCATACCTGGGCCATTTTGTTCAGAGGCATGTAATTTCGCTTTCACAATTTCATTTTTAAAGACCTCAAGGTGTGTTTTTTAGTCCTTGGCAACGCCGGTAAACACCAGCTTAAAACTAAGCTAATTTTTGTTTTCGACAAGCTAAGTTTGCTTGATTTTCAACAATAAAGTCAGCAAGAAATAATAATTTGAAAAAAAAAGTAGGGGATGGTTACTTAGGGGCTGAAATGATTAAATGTATATTCAGGGTGTGGCCGCAAAGCCTTAGGGGTATGTTTGAAATCTCTCAGGTTACTGAAGTACTGGATATATCGAACGTTTATGGAATAAATAAAACTTAAAAAGATTCTTGTTTGTAGATTTCTTCACAGGCTCCGCTTGTGAATTGTGACTGCCTACTAAATTTGTAAGCTTTAGCAGATCTTCTGATCAGGAGGCTGCGTATTCAGGTGGTGATGGCTGACATTACCAAAATTTAATGAAAATGTCTTGAAAACTATGGCACTTCCGGTTATACCGAAAGTCGCCATCAGCTTCGTTATTTTAAACAGGACACTCTGTACATTACCTAATATTTTTAAATTGTTGTTTTTGTAGACAATCTAAAAATGTATTAATGTACAGGATCTCCTGTTTGAAACAACCAAGTTGATGGCGACTGCAGGTATAATCGGAAGTGCTCCAGCTTTCAAGATATTTTCATTGGATTCAGGTAATGTTGAAACAACCAAAATTCCACAAAAATTGCATAAGCAAAAAATACATATAAGAAGATATGCTCCAGGAAATGGCTAACTGACTCTAATTATGAAACACCCTGTATATTTCCGTGGGTAAATATAAAAATCTACGGTAGCCTTAATAGTTTGGCGAGCGGTTTTGGGTACTTAAGACAAAGTTTTCTAGCAGATATCTAAGTGCCGTTTTTATCATCGCCATCAAGAAACTCCGGAACGTGGCAACATAAACTTTCCTATGAACGAGATACGTTTAAATCATATTTCTTTTATTTTTATCAATATACTTATTCGATTCAAAATAGAGACTTTCAGGGAAGAAAAGCTATAAATTCCCATATCTTTGAGCTTATTTTATGATTAGAATTTTATGTTATGAAAGCTATTTTGTTTTAAGAAAAGAATAATTGCATCATCAACGTTAATAAAAATATGATTAGATTTTCATTTCGTAGAGGTTTTAAAAAACGACACAATGTGGAAGTGATGTTGCGGTAAATATTCTTTACCTGAGGGCTGCAAAGAATCTCTGAAAGTAAACAGCGCATAGAAAAAGCCAAAAATTGACACCGACTAAATGGAGAGCTCGTGTAAATCATACTTTACCAATTATCTTTTTTTTTTCTTTTAAAGAAAAAACATCGGTCTTAACTATGGATGGGTGAGGGTGAGACACAATCGCCCTACTCTGGTAATTTAAGCTTATAGATCAAGCTCACATAGCCACAGAATAATTTTAATTAAATAAATAATAGTTATTCACTCTGTGAATAGAATAGGTAACATAATAGGGAAAACACTACAGTGACTATTATTAAGGATCCCAGCCACTCTGCTTTAAAAGCTGATAGTTTCCTAGGAAACTTTTAGGAAAAAATCCTAGAAAAATAGATTCCAAGGGTAATTTTGGTAAGTAATTTTGAAAGGATGCCATTTATTTTCAAAGTATTGTTGAAATATTTTTTTCCGTATTCCCTATGTTACCTTTTCTATGAAACACGGTGTTGTATAGACGAACACAACAATCAAGGCATGACTGGGATTCAAACCCACGCGGTGGCAGCGCCAACGGATTAGTAGTCTGCACTCCAACTCGCTGAGCTATCGCCCGCTCCAGAGATTCTATGTTGTGACGCTGCAATGCTGTAGTTCCGTGACTGCTCCCTATATTATCTCTAATCAAACCAAAAATGTTTGACTTTTATTCAAAATTTTACGGAACTATTAATTTTTTGAGAGCACGGTAAATGAAAGCCCATTTTCAAAAATTAAAAATATAGCATGCTTATTCAGAGGTAGGTATTACTAATTCTAGCTACCTTATTATGCAGTGACCACCAAAAATTTGGTAACTCTTTTTGGAATATTTTGAAAAGTATAAAACTAATGAACGATTACTGTAAAAAAAACATTTAATTAGAGGATTTTTTTGAAAATAGTTACTTTACAGGAGTTTAATAGTGAGTTATTTTTTTCTTCTTGTTTATTACAATATTTTTTTGGAATTACACGAGGAATTATATGTCGAAATTCGAAATAATATCTACAAAAATCTTGAAAATATTTGAAGAATTCAACAGTTATAAATTTTGGAAGAAATACTGCATAAATGATTTGTTTTTGCCGCTGTGATTACATACTTGTTATACGAAAATCCATTATAAATCTTGTTTAAATATATAATTTTCTAAAAAAACTCCCCTTTATGATTTTCCTCAATCTGAAAAAAACGATAATCTCAATAATAGGTAAGTTAGAAATACCTCTGAGGCAAAGGGTCAAATAACCCTTCAATCTTCAATTAAGCACATATTTTCTTCGCCTTTAATTTTTTTTTAATCTATATCAAAAATAAACATTTTCCCATATCATTTTGATGGCGACTAGGTACCTGATGCTACAAAATATATGACAATTACACTAAAAAATGTCGGTAAACGCTATTTTTTATTATAGTGTCAACTTTACGCGATATCAAACGATTCGTTTTGAATAAACATTTTCGTAGGGTAGGTAGGTCTACAAAAATCTGCAAAAATAGGTATATCGAGCAAAGATCTGTGTTTGCATATTACATGCATTTGTAAATCTGATTATTTGAAAGGCAAAATTAATTCTCGTACAAAATAGTCAAATTAATCAAGCTACCGCTCGGTAAAGGTAAATCATTTTAATTTCTAACTTTAGGTAAGCATCTATAGCATAACGAAAAAGTACATACAAGGTGTTTCTAAATGGAGTACCATAAATTGGGGGACTTGTAGATAAAGTTAAAAAAATACGAAAATGTAGGAAAATTTTTTTTCGAAAAGGCTTTATTGATGAGATACAGGGTGTTAAAGAGTCGACCGACAGACCACTCTTTTGTTAATATTTGTTGAAACAATAACCCAACTGAGACAATTTTTTGTGTGTAACAACAAGTTATAAAGAGCAATAATCAGACAAATTTTCGGTTTATTTCAATAAGCCAGTGGCGTAGAAACAGGGGTCGTTTGACACTTTTCACTCTTTAAAAAAGTAAGGGCTAGGTTTTTTGATGTCTTATTACTTTTTTCTGAATCAACGGTCTTTTTACAATAAAAAAGCCATACTTGTTTAATTTGCCCAGAGGCGTCTGTTTTTGAGATATTTGCAATTTTGTGTAAAAAAAAAAAAAAATGCAATTGAAAGATTATCAAATCAACCAAAAATAATGTTTTCGTTGGAGCAGCGTTTAAATGCATGTGTACGTGCAAACGGAGGACACTTCGAGCAATATTAGATAATCATTAGGTAATTTTATGTTAGGTACTTATGTTTTGTTCAATTACTTATGTTTTGTTTTGTGTTGAATAGTTTTCTTGACAATAAATATTCTTTAATTTTCACTTCGGATATGAAATGTCAAACTGACAAGTAAGTCCGAAAATTAGTTTATTTAAATTTCAAAGCTCCCTTCACAATTTTAATAAATGAAATTTTTTAATTGCAAAAAAAACAATTGCAAATATCTCAAAAACGGACGCCTCTGGGCAAATTAAACAAGTATGGCTTTTTTATTGTAAAAAGACCGTTGATTCAGAAAAAAGTAATAAGACATCAAAAAACCTAGCCCTTACTTTTTTAAAGAGTGAAAAGTGTCAAACGACCCCTGTTTCTACGCCACTGACTTATTGAAATAAACCGAAAATTTGTCTGATTATTGCTCTTTATAACTTGTTGTTACACACAAAAAATTGTCTCAGTTGAGTTATTGTTTCAACAAATATTAACAAAAGAGTGGTCTGTCGGTCGACTCTTTAACACCCTGTATCTCATCAATAAAGCCTTTTCGAAAAAAAAATTTCCTACATTTTCGTATTTTTTTAACTTTATCTACAAGTCCTCCAATTTATGGTACTCCATTTAGAAACACCTTGTATATATGTAATGGTTTGATTTTGAATCTCAGCAACGAGAGCTATACGATTTCGAATTTGGTTTGATGTATTCTGGGCTGCATAACAGTTTAAGGATAATGAATAATATTACGTTCTCTCTAGCTGTAATTAAATAAAACGTAAATAAATAGACAATAATAATAATAATGGTCATATCGTTTTTAGGTACTGATAAATGCTTTCAATTATTTTAACGAACTATTTTTAGATTATAAACGACGTTTGGAACCCTCTTTGTCTTTAGCAGCCAAATAAACCACACGGTCGGTTACACACATATTCATGCACACGACTCTAGATAGTATAAAATCAAAAACTTTGGCCGTTTCTGAATAGTATACAGGGTGTGGCATTAATATTGCAAAAAATTTAAAGTCGTATTCTTTGGTCAAAAAGAAACAAAAAATTTCCTATTAACATGTGTTCGTTTATTTTTGCCCCCATTTATGCACCGTTTTTGAGATAGGTGTCAAAGAAAGATTATTTTTACACTTTTTTTTAAGATACTCAAAAACCGTTTGGGATACAATCTCAACTTAACATTTTACTTAACATTCATATTAGCTACTTTTAGTGTATTTTTTAACAAAAAAATACACTATTGAGGACGACATCACTTTCCAAAAATCACCCAAACTCATCAAATGTCCACCGATCATGACCCCCAGATTACGAAAAAGTGGTTTTCCAAAATTCACCTGCCCACGATATACAGGGTGGTCCAACTTAAAACGTCAGGACTTTACCAAACGATAGATAACGTTAAAATAATGCCAGTTTCTCTAATACACTTATAGCCGGGAAAGCTTCCTTTTCAAGATACAGGGTGTTGAAGTTTTGGGGAAAAAAATAATGTTTTGTGAATATTGTCAAAACGGCTGCTTTAAAAAAAATTAAATTTGGCACGCAGCATGAGCTAAGTATCTTTCATGATTTACGGCTTATGGTGATAAATTGCGAAAACCAGCGGCGGAGTTATGGGTATGTGTCATCGCCCCTTAAAAAAAAAATTGACGCCACTGACTCTATGGTTACTGACAATTGTTACATTAGTTAGGTGTTGTTTATTTCTGTTATTTAATTATTTAAGTAAAAGTTATTTGATTAGAATTTGTCTGTTATTCTTAAAATGGCTACGGATATTACCTAAGAAAACCTGAATTATCTCGAAAACGGTGCGCCTTGTGAAAAAATTAAGGAGTACTTTTTTGTTCTAAAAAGCATGAGGCATTGAATAGTATTGTTAAATTTTCCATAGAGTCTGTGGCGTCATTTTTTTTTTTTGAAAAGGGGCGATGGCACACCCATATCTCCGCCGCTGGTTTTCGCAATTTATCACCATAAGTCGTAAATCATGAAAGATACTTAGCTCATGCTGCGTGCCAAATTTCAATTTTTTTAAAGCAGCCGTTTTGACAATATTCGCAAAACATTATTTTTTCCCCAAAACTTCAACGCCCTGTATCTTGAAAAGAAAGCTTTCCCGGCTATAAGTGTATTAGAGAAACTGGCATTATTTTAACGTTATCTATCGTTTGGTAAAGTCCTGACGTTTTAAGTTGGACCACCCTGTATATATATATATTTATATATATATTTATATATATATATATATATTTATATATATATTTATATATATATATATTTCTCCAAAATCGCGAAATTTCGATTTTAAAAACGCTCCTGTGGCTTTATCTTTTAAGATTAGTGAACGAAATTTTGGGTCCTTGTAAAATTTGGGAATGACGTTGGATTTTCGTTGAAAAACTTTCCAAAAGTCCCATCACTTCTACAGGGTGTCCCTTCAAAATTCCAGGTATCCGGTTTTTGTCATCTCATTTCAGGTCGCAGTTTTGAATCTAGGAGGCTGAAATTTTTGTGGGAGTAAGATATCCACAAGGAGTGGTCTGGTATTGCACTTGAGCAAAATCGGCCGAGCCGTTTCAAAATGGCGTCCATTTTAATTTTTGGAAAAAGGACTATTTTTTGAACCCCTGTATAAGATAGATAGAAAAAGAGTTTTATATCAAATTCACAATATTGGAAGTAAATGACTTGAAATTTAATTTCATGCAACAAAATTTGCATTTTTCCTATTAATAAGCCAGTGGCGTGGGTAGGAAAAGGGTAAAAATGGCTAAATTTCTCCAACAATTTATGAGCACATTTTTGAAGTAATTAAACTGAAATTTTTACAGTAGACAACTATACTAATAGACTTCAACCCTTGAGAATTTCAAAAAGTAAATAAGAAAAATGGCGGAGATATTCGATTTTTTTTACATGATGTTTTTTTAAAATTAATTTCTCTAAATTTTTAAAAACGCTCCTGTAGCTTCATCTTTCAAGATTAATGAACGAAATTTTTTACTCTTATAAACCTTAGGGCTGACGTTTGATTTTCGTAAAAAACATTTTCCTAGAGTTGTGTTACTTCTACAGGATATCCCTCCGAATTTCAGAAAAAAAACCGTCCGTGAGGCACGGTTTCTGGTCGAAGTTTTCAATCTAGAGCGCTGAAATTTTTTTGGTAGTAAGATACCCTCAAGTAGTCGTCTGGTACTGTATTTGAGTAAAATAGGTAAAGACATTCCAAAATGGCGGCCTTTTCAATTTTTGGAAAATGGCTAGATTTTGAACCCCTAAATAGGCAAGATCAAAAACTTTTAAACAAAATTAACAAGATTGGAATAAACTTATTTGAAATTTGAGCTAATGCAATACAATTTGCATCATTTCTATTAATAAGCCAGAGGCGTGGGTAGGAAAAGGGTAAAAATGTCTACATTTCTATAAACATTCATGAGTTTATTTTTGAAGGAATAGAACGGAAATTTTGATAGTAGACAACTATACTAATAGCATTTAACCTTCAAAAATTTCAAGAAGCAAATATAAAAATGGCGGAGATATATTCGAATATTTTTAAATGATGTTTATTCCTCTAAAATTTCAAACTTTCGGTTTTCAAAACTCTCCTTTCAGTTTTTTCCGAATTTATTAAAGGTAGTGTAAAAAATAGTATTTTTCAAGTAAAGTTAGCCAGTGGCGGGCATAGGAAAAGGGACAAAATTGTAAAATGTTGCCAATTTTTTTGATTTTTAAATTTAAAAATTCGATCTAAGGCACGTGTTGAAACGAAATGAAATGAAATTATCACAGAAAATTTTTCACATTAAAGCACTACGCTAACATGACATGACTGTAGAAAATTTCAGAAAGCCAATAATTTAAAAAGCGGTGAAAATATTCATAATTGAATCGCATAAAAATACACTATTTCTGCGATTGATGCGCAAGAAGGTTTTTTATATGCCAGTGGTGGAGATTTTAGGGTTGCGTCAGGTTTTTCGTCCATGCAATCGACGACATTTCATTGACGAATTGACATTTTTAAAAGTGCATTTAAAGCCGCCAATATTTTCTACACAAAAAAGGTAGGTACTCTTGGTCATAAATATTGCTAGCGTGAACCCTTTTCTTCGAGAAAAACGGCCATTTACTCTGAAAAACGCTTTGGATGTCTCAAAACATACATATGTGTCGGAAAATGAAGGGCAAAAATACCCTTGCGCAAGCCTAGAATTTCCGTCAATGGCACATGAAAAAGCTGAACTGGTTTTAAAAAAGTAGCTATTATCAATGATAAGACAAGTACAAAAGCTGAGCTCTGCACCTATCTGAAAAGAGATTATCTTCAGAAAACATAAAAAAGTAATCTTTTTTTGACACCCTGTAACTCGAAAACGGTGCAATTTTGGACACACGTTAATGTTTTTTTTTTGTATTTTTGATCAAAGAATCTGTATTTAGATTTTTTTTGCAACATTATCGAGACACTCTGTATAATGTATCTGCAGTAATAATTGATAAACAACAAAAAAAGTGTAAAAATGAACAATAGAATAATTCTTCAATTCACGCTTGAGATCTTTATAGGTCAAGAACTTGCTCTATTTTTGTTGACTGGCGTAGTAACTACTACATGCTGTACAATGAAAATCAATTACCTATATTAATGTTCGATATTGCATAAAAAAAACGAGCAACGTTTTTTATTTTAGCCAATTCATAGAAGAACTGCTAAAATATGAACAATATACTAAGAACCTTGCCTACCAAGCAAAAAGTTTCAACTGAAAATTACACCCAAAGTGGGGGTAATAATTGCCTACCATGAAATGACCTTGCGATGTATATCAATTAATTTTTTAAAGATTCTTGTTGAATAAATTATATAAGTATAAGTAAAAACAAATTAAGTAGGTAGGTATCTACTAATAAATTAATGAATCGGCTTAGGATAAAAAAAAAAATACAATCTGGAAACAACAGCTTCTGTATCGTCTTTTCTGGGACTATTATAGGTACAACAAATTTGAAGCTAAAATTACGAGACAATTGCCCGTATTCACAAACGATAATTTCCTAAATAATTACGTAATCAATTATCCCCATCTCATTCTATTGCAAAAAAACTGCATATCTCCATCTCACTCATTTAATTAATTACGTAATTATTTAGGAAATTATCGTTTATGAATACGGGCAAATGATGAATATTTTTTAACAAGGACGAACTCTCGGTCAAAAATTCTGTAAACATAATATACATTCTGGACTCAGCACTATTTCTTACCTAAGAATGGTTCGTAACCATCTCTTTACGAAAATTCTAAAAATCATTACACTTAATTGAAACGAGCTAGCGATTGTTAGAATTTTCGTAAAGAGATGGTTACGAACCATTCTCAGTTATAAGAAAGAGCGCTGATTCCACCTGAAAACGTGCAGCTGTAATTTGGCTGTTGTTTCAACATTTTTTTCATCTCATATTAGCACAAAATTCTTATTGCTCAGAAATGAAGGCCGGCTCTGAGATAACTTGTATTTCATTCAAATTTCCTCCCAAAATCTGTTTCCAAAAGTAATTAAAATTTAAATATTTTGTCTTTAATGTTTGTCCTGAGTCAATTTTGGTTCCTGTATTTTCTTGTTTGAGGCTTTATTTTCAATATGAGGCTCAAATTTACAAAATATAGTGGCGAGGAAAAAAGTTATGCACTTCAAGAGCTAACAGGTGATTTTTTAAGATCACCTGTAAATGCAGGTGTTGAATCGAAAATTTCAAAGCCGTTTCGAGGTGAGACATCAAGCTTCGAACTTTCCTCGTCAAAACTTACAAGAAACATTTATTTGGATACGGGGGTACCAGTGATTCTGCACGCCTTCACATCTATCACCCTGTAAAAAAATTGTTGACAGTTTTTTGGAGTTTGAATCCAATAAAACAGAAAAATAAAGGATGGGGCTACAACTCGGGCTACAAATACATGCGAAGACATGTATTTGTTCCCTCTAAACTTTTGCTATATGAATTGGGGTGAATGAACCTCTTGGAAAACATGTAAAGTAAAAAAATACAAAAAGGATTGAAGTCACACCACAGAGTCGAGTTTTTGAGATGTAAGATAACTATTGGGAGTGAAACTAATTTAATTTTCGAAATAACATATTTTTTAATAAATACGGTACGGTTGTTCTTCTGTTTCGACATTGTATCGAGTATTGTTTGGTTTGTTACTTTTGCCATGTATAGTCTGAAATTATGATTTTCCATAAAGTTTTACTCATGCCAGGAAACAAAATAACTTGAGTAATTTATGAAAAAATATAAGTATTAATGATACAAAAAAAAAGATCAGGCTGGGGTAGCTGGATCCGATGCGGACCCAGATGTCCCCAGCACATGATGACCCACTTACCTCATTTCTAAAATCTTCCTAGGGTAACTGGGCTACCTCCTCGAACTTAGAATCTAAAAAAGAATACGTGTTAACAAGAGTAATGTTACAATGTTTTACTATTCTTCTAGTTTACGTTACATGAACTGTAATGTTGAAAATATTTATAGTGAACCAGTAGATATTTCGCAAAATCAAGATGGTATAACGCTGCAATGAAAATCTCTCACTACAAAATTTTCAAGAATTGCTATAAAAAACCACAACATTTAGAGACATGAAACTGGTTGTTGAAGGTAGACGCCATCGTCCTTTAGCGCCGCCTAGAGTCCCTTGGTATATCGAGGGACTCAAGTGAAGCCCACCGCTTGGAATGAAATTAAACTCACAAGGTTGATGGAAAGAAACTATGGACCCAGATACCCCAACTGACCTTACGTGATTCATAGACTCCTATTAACTTATTTTAAACATTCATACTGACTAATTCATTCTGCATTAATTTTAGCTCGGATTTTAATTAGCAGCCAATGCAGCGTTATTTTTTCATGATCGGACAAGGGTTTTCCTCTTAGTCCCTGATTATAATGCGTGCAGTAAAGTTTTCATCAAGTGTTTAATCAAAACGAGAGTATTTTGTTTCATTTAAAGTAAAACTGCACGATTAATAAATAAATAGTCCCCGGATTTTGACAACAGTGTATTTGCAATCAATATGTTAACGATCTTCAAAAAAGTCTAAAAAAAAATTAATGATTTGAGGACGGTTAAGCCAAAATATTTAATCGAGCAGGAAATTGCGTGAGTAGATTGGAAAACTTGTGGGTATATTGACATCAAGTGCAATGTATTGGTTATGAGTAAGTACTGTTATACGAGCACATAATCATAAAGAATTTTCTCTTAATCAAAATAAATATTTTTCTATATAAATGTGTGCAAATATCACTTATTTCGCTCTCCGTAATAAGTACATATATCGAAATACTTTGAGTATGTACAGCTAGTAGTAGAGATGATTGCACTTCTTTTTAGTTGATTATCAGCTCTCCCAATTGTAAGTTAATTCCAATTCCTAAAAAAAAAAGAAGAAACAAAACACTTTATGGAGAAAAATTAAGCATTATTATTGTTCTATTAATTTAATGATAATTAAACATATTTATGGTAAAAATTATAAATAAATATGTACATAATAATATAACAAAAAATACAAAAAATATAATAATAATTTATTTGATTCTTATTAGCAGACAAACTCCCAATTACTTACAGGAAACACTTTTAACAAAAAATTCTGGTTCATTACACAAAGTTAAACCCATTTAATCTATTTGCAAAGAAAACCGTGAAATCCTTAAATATGTGTGAAATGTTAAAGCAACTAAAAGTATTCCAAAAATCGTAAACAATACATCCAACAGTGATTGAACTAAAGGAAATGGTATAAATTCCATTATCTTCAATACTAAATTCATTCTTACAAACAAATAAATGAGCAACCAAACTAAACTATCCATTGAAATCAAGTAAAAAAAAAACAAAAAAAAAACAAGATTACTTGATCAAATAAACAGAGAAAATAAACGAACTTCTGCAGTAAAAATGGATCGGTCGGTAAGGCAGCTCTTACAGGTTCATCTAATTTTTCGCAAAGCTGCCACCATATGGGTTCGAATCCCAAACTCATTTTTCTGTTTTTCTATTCAATATGTCTGATATATTTATGAGTATTATATGCAAAATTTGTATGTAGCTTCTGAGCGAGTTCTCGGGATCATAACTACCTGAGGGGAACGACTATGTCTTATCTATGAAGCTTGTAAACGTGTTTCATCCTAAAAATGAAAAAAACAGTGGCAACTCATTGAAAGCGTTAGGTACTTCTTCCTGAAGAGTGTAAAACCTACTGGAGTATAGAATCGAGGGAATAAAAATTAAAATTTACGGCGAAATAATGTAAGTCAAAAAATCGTCAATTATTATCAAAAAACCAAGAGTCATGATGATAATTATTATTATACGCGTTATATTATAAGAATTAACCCCAGGCCGCGCCCCAAGCCTATTCAGCACTATAGCGAATGTTTAAAACCTCTTTGCGGATTAACACCATCAACTTTTTTCAAGAATTTTCTCTGGCACTATCAGTCCTAATGAATATGGGGTTTATGTAGGGTGCTGAGCGAGAACTTTAGGTCATTCATAAATGAAAAATGATTAAGTTAGAATTTTGAAAATTTGTAGGTGTAAGATTTCAATTATTTCCACGATAATTTTTTTTTAATCGCAGTTTTTTCATCACTCTCTCAATACAATAGGACACCATGTGAAAACTTAAGGCAGGAACATGTAAACTTATTTTTTTCGATATCTTGAGTCGTTTTAAATGTACCTATAGCCTTCTTTAAAAATGAAAAATACCAACTTCCATTCGTTTATAACATAAAATACTCGTTATAAACTTGTGTGAAGTGTGAAAACTGTTGTTAAATTTTCTCAGACAATCTGAAAATGTAAACAGGGATTCCCATTTAAAATATGAAAGTTTATTTCTACTTCCGGTATACCGGAAATGGTACGGAGATGTAGATATTTTAGATCATTTCGCTGAAATGGAAAACATAGATGGATAAATTTTCAGTGTTCTGTTCCAATTAATTTTCCATTTATAAATGTCCTATAACGATCTCGCGCTACATAGCTTAGATCTGATTAAAGACTAAAATGTTAATAATTTATTAATAAGACTAAATTCCTTACAGTTTCTATAAGCAAAATCCTAATGTTCTGAAAGTGAGGTCGACAATAGGACCGGCTGCAAAATAGTATTTTTTTTTCATAAGTTGGGTTGGCCAAGAGGTATGGATCCGTAATTAAATAAAGTCCCAGATGCACAAACTCGTTTTTTATATCCAGGAACCGGTTTCGGGGTTGGGAAACCCCATCATCAAGTCTTATTTTTTTATTGAAAAGGCATTGAAGCCCTATGACGCTCTGGGCGCGATGCATGTGCGGAGATATCGATTCACGCTGACTTTGAATCGTTGCAGGTTGTTTCCTTAGAAAAGACTTCCCTTGGAATGCTATTCCACTCCCAATCCAAAGGATTGCGTTTGTATACATTTTATAATAATTGATTTAAAAACAATTTAATCTTAAGTACTCAAGGAATATACCATTTTGTATTTGATGGTCTTCCAGTTTATTTTATTTTTACCTTTTGTTTTCTTATGTATGTTCACTATCTATGTGATAAGTTATGCACCGACAAAAACGCTGTAGAGGACCTGTTCTTTTAAGTATAGCTCGTTTAGGACTGATGATGGGGCTTGTGAATTCCGAAACCGGTCGCAATTTTGATCTTACAAAAATTTGTTGTAGAATTGCTTTAAAAAGAACATGTTTTTTGCGATTTATGGAACAAGTTTTAGCTGCGTCCTAGGAGATCTTAATTTTTATTTTTATTTTTAGCAATTTTATCAGCTATAGCTATAAACATATTATTTATTTATTTATTTATTTATAAACAATTCTCAAATAGTGTAAACAAATCTCAGAAAAAAATGTTGATAGAAAAGTCAGGTAAAAAGTCTCTAATTCAATCCAAAGAGCTGCTTGCAAATTTTGAGGCCTCTGAGGGGCGGTAAAGATGATTTTTTTATATAAATTTTTTTTATACAAAGATTTTTAATACATAAAAATATAAAATATTTCAACCACAATTCCCCTTGCTCCTTTAAAATTTTGACACCATCCATATGAACCTGGTTGAACCATGGGTTCATGCCCGTGTCATTGCCCTAAAGAAAGGAAAAAACGGACTTATTCTTTATTATTTGTATTTTATATTACCTAATAACAGTGATAAGTGCAATGCACTATTATAGGGAATTTCAGTTGCACAAATTGCAGTACCCTTTCATGTTCATGTAAATGTAAAACATTCAATAATTAGAAATTCCATGCGATATGGCTGAATGTAATCTTTTCCAGGAAACTTTTTTTGCTTCTTGTGCACGCTAACATTACTTTTTTACATCTCTTAGAGATCGGCTACATTACCCGATAAGCGAAAAAACCTTGTCTATTTTAAAGTAGGAATTGGCTAGTTGATAATGCTTAAGTGAAGCGGAAGTGGACCGATTTCATGCCGAAACGATCCCTTTGAAATCCTTTGATGGCTACTGAATTCAACGATAAATTCTTTTGCATGTCTGTTATAGTTCCTGGATAAACCATCGCAGTTTTTGACTGTAGCCTGTAGTAGCTTTTCACGCCCAGTTCCCACCCACATTTTTTAGATAGTTCTGAGAGTACCTAATAGTTGTAATAACATTATGGAATGAAATGGAACTATATTTCAGGTCAAATTATTTTTTATTTTCTAATTTCGTTTTATAAAAATATTTTTCATAATCCAAGATCTTTACCAGTTCATTTTTGAACTGCATTGATTTTTATTCATGCATCCTAGCGGTAATAAAAATT
The DNA here is from genome assembly GCA_910589415.1 of Malachius bipustulatus. Taxonomy (NCBI): domain Eukaryota; kingdom Metazoa; phylum Arthropoda; class Insecta; order Coleoptera; family Melyridae; genus Malachius; species Malachius bipustulatus. The sequence goes on along the minus strand of OU342631.1, from coordinate 5,060,212 downwards.
TGAATTTTCTTTTGCGTTCCAATAAGATCCCGGATGCATGCAACCCTATTATTCTTCTTAAAACCCTTGAGGGCGGATCTGTTATTGAGCATCTAGGTGAATTCAATTTCTCTGCAAAATATATTACCAATTTCAGACTCCGCTTAAGGCTTAGAGTTTAGATAAATCAAGTCTTTTATACAGTACCTATATGTGTTGTACGATTGAGCAATATCTCTTTACACTCACTTGGAAATTTGGTATTTTCTAAGTTTACAGCTTGCATAACTTTTGCAAATACCGCTCAATTGTTTAACCTAGCGAACTGGAGAATCTTCATGCTTCATGTTTGTGAAAAATTCGATGCAACTTAGGCAACAATAATTATAATTGCAGCAGATATATCTATACCTTTTCATTAGAGAGTTGCTGCAAAAAGACCCTTGATGATAATCAAAAAATTACACTTATGTCTTTTTACAGGAGTCGAACGGCGGTGCAGGCGTCGAGGAGGCGACGCCCCCGCAAGGTAACAGCGGCGAGGAGCCCTGGGACCTCTCGACCATCGTAGAGGAGGAGTTCGAGCAGCTAACCACCTTCATCGTGCCGGACTTGCCCGTTGAGCCGGGGTTGCCGAATCGAGCCGAGGCATCGCTTCCGCGTAACCTGGTGCTTCGGCCTTCTGATACGCTACCCGATGTAAGTATTTGTTGGAGTTCCTTTGCTTTTTTTGGAGTCCCAGAGAAATTAAAGTTTTGGGATTGAAGCTCATATCTGCGGTACCTTCAAAGCGAATGAGGGAAAATATTTTTCAAGTCTTTCCAGTATATGAATTGTTTTTAAATTAATTTTAGGGCCATCAGGGTGTTTGGAGTACCGGATATATCCCTCGCGGGACTAGATTTGGGCCCCTCGTCGGGGACGTCCATCCTCCTGACGCAGTGCCTTCTTCTGCCAACAGGAAATATTTCTGGAGGGTGAGTCTCAAAGACTTCATTAACTACTAATCGGCTTTCTATCTTTTTTTCTATCATGCCTATCATGTAACATTTCCTGTTCATCTTTTAACGTCCTTATGCAATTAATAAAGAATTCAAAGATTAAAAATAAGATTTTTCTCACCTTGTGAGGCTTCTTAACACGTTTAACAAGATCGGCTGTATTGATTGTACATAATCTATTACATAAAAAATAAATAATAAACTTGTGATATTTACTAACATGTAATATAACGTAATTTTTGGACACCTTTTTGTAAATATATCTATACATTTATTGTTTCCGTAACTATAGTAACATTTTTAACAAGAGTTATGGTTGCAGGGTCTTTAATCTGTAAATTTTCTTATATCTTCTAGGTTCAAATAAGGGAAGGATTTTATAGGAATGCTTTAACGGACAAGGTATCTATATTTCTGTTACACAATAATCCTTTTGCTGCGGCCCAGACAGAAAGTTAATCGTACACGTTTAATAATTAAAAATCTACATTATATTAGCCTGCTTACTTGGCTGCTATTCAAATCTCTGTCTGAACCGTTGTATTTATGTAGATAATATTATAAAGTATTTTTGAAGCTAATAAACTTGTTTAAAAACCTATCTATTTACTAATAGTAGGTAAACAAATCTCACGTAAACTCAATCGACAATAATAATTATCAAAATTCCTGTTAACTTGTTTGGTCTGTCAGAAACAACATAAAATATCTTATTTTTGCAGTCAAAAGTCTGAGATAAATATGCACTTATCTGACATTTTGATAAAAAATATGCTCATTTCTTGCCAATTAAAACTATAAAAGATTTTCGTCTGCTTCAATTATTTAGTATTAAGTTTTGTATATAAAGTATTTAAACAATAACTAAAGTTGCTGATCTAAAGATTTGCTACACTGCATGGAAATGATTCATGTTATTGGCAACTTGCCGCGACTTTTTGCTAATTCGTCGCCTCTAATGTCAAAAATATGAATCATAATTCTCTTGGCGAAACCCTTTAAACACCTTGACATCATTATTATTCTTCCGGTTGATATTTCTTTATCCCTGCACCAGATTTACAAGGAAAATGAGCTGTACTACTACATAGATGGATCGAACACCGCAACAGCTAACTGGATGCGATATGTCAACCCCGCGTATAGCACAGACACCCAAAATTTAATCGCCTGTCAGTATAAGATGGACATCTACTTCTACACGATCAGGCCGATCCTCCCGAATCAAGAGCTGCTCGTATGGTATTGTCGGGAGTTCGCCGAACGTCTCAACTACCCCCGCACAGGCGAGCAGATGATACAACGCATTCGTCTTCAGGTCATTCAACAGCAGCAGCAGCACCAGCAAAGGCCACGCACGCCGCCCCCGGCAACGGTGACCACAGCGTGCGCCGCTGCTGCTGATCTTCCGCCTGTTGTTGAACAGCAGCAGCTTTCACCACCAACGGAAGGTAGCGCTAGGAGTGATGAGGGTTATCATAGCAATGGCTATCATGATGATGCTATAACACCACCGGAGGACAGCAGCGATGAAGACAGCGACAGCAATTTTGTGCTTGATCTCAGGTGAGTTTTTCTCATTGGTGAGGATAACACTCGCACTGTCAAAATTTACAGTCAGCGCAGAAAGTGTCATTTTTATGCCTGTTTTACCATTTTGTCAATAGATCTAATTTTAGATATTCTCATCATAAAACATCTAAATGACATAGTGAAAGTTCCCAGTCTATAGCGTTTGGAAAAGATCCAAAAACTAGTCCAGGTTCTATTAATCTAATTGTTTGTCCTTGCTTTGCCCAAAGCAAATTCCCGCTGTAAACTCAAGTGGAAAGAAATATATTCGTTATTTATAATTATCGTCAATGACACCAACAATTTACTTGTGGCTCATTTCGATCTAATAAAAAAAAAATAAAAAAGAAGTACTCAGCCGTGCTACGAATTTCACTACTTTTATGCAATCTTGTGATTCAAATAATATATCAATATAATAGTTTTCATGTTTTATACAGGCATAAAGCTGATCATTTGGACCGCCAAAGCGCAGGTGTCATCAGACCAGCAGTAAATGCCAACATCGCTGCTGAAGTTCAGGATCCAGCTCCTTCTTCCTGCAAAAACGAATATAGGAAAGTCAAGATCAAGATATCCAAAGCTTACCATCATTATCGTCCCAACAGTGACAGCGATCCGGAGTGTAGGCGATCACCAGTGTCACCGGAAGCGGTTTCCTCGCCGGGAGGCAGTGTTATCGTGATCGACTCGCCACCACCTCCAACCGCAACTAAACCTTTCTACGAAGAAGCAGCACACCTGATGCCTCGTTATTCTCCGCCCAGCATACTGGAGGGTATTCTGCTGCGAAGCCGTGGTACTGACACTAACAACAATTCCCCTTCCGCTCCTGTAACGCCTCCACCGCCCGGTTCGCCAACTGAAATGGCGTATTCGTACAAAAAGAGTCACCGTTACTGTCCCGGTGCACCTAGTCCAGACTCTAGTGTCCATTCTCCTCCAGGTGCTCTTTTGACTCCAGTCATAGTCAAGCATCATCACCATCAGTCGCTCTATCAAGACCATCCTCCAGTGGCGGCGGCAGCTGCATATCCTACTCCCGCCCAGCAGCCACCTTACTACCAAGTGTATCAAGCGGCGGCTGCGGCCGGTGCCCCTGGAGGTTATAGTCCTCCTGCTACCGTCTCCAGCAGCGGCGCCGCATATCATCTGCATCTGTTAAAACGTGCTTCGCCGCCTCCATCAGGTCCATTGTCACCCTCAAGTCACAACATTGCCTCACCTGTCAGTAGTGGTCCAGGTAGCCCAACCAGCGGCGGGTCTCGCGGCTATCGTTCTCTACCCTATCCTCTGAAGAAGAAAGATGGGAAGATGCATTATGAGTGCAACGTGTGCTGCAAGACATTCGGACAGCTGAGCAACCTCAAAGTCCACTTACGCACGCATAGCGGCGAAAGGCCGTTCAAATGCGGTGTGTGTACCAAAAGTTTCACTCAGCTAGCACACCTACAGAAACACCATCTGGTGCATACCGGCGAGCGCCCGCATGAGTGTTCCATATGCAAGAAACGCTTCTCCTCAACCTCGAACCTGAAGACACACCTCCGCTTACACAGCGGCCAAAAGCCGTATGCATGTGAGTTCTGCACCGCTAAGTTCACTCAATTCGTCCATTTGAAGCTCCATAAGCGGTTGCACACAAACGAGCGACCGTTTATCTGTCAGGAATGCGGCAAGAATTATATTTCGGCTAGTGGGCTACGCACTCACTGGAAGACAACCAGCTGTCGACCAAATGGGCCCGTTGATGATCAGGATCGTCTGCAGGCTGCTCACGGATATTACGGCTACGAGGAGGATTCGCCACCTCCTTCACAACAACCTTCGCCACAGATGTTAGCAACGCGCAGACTCATTGATGAGCATGGGAAGGAGTACGAGGCGTATGCTGGAGAGCCTGTTCTTCATCCTGGACTGTCTAGGCCACCATCGCTCGATGTTGGTCCACCACCGCCTCAAGGCAAGGATGGCGTGTCTCCGCCAACCAGGCCTTCCGTTATCGAATCCTCACAGCCGCACATCATCGAGTGCACCTAGACTCTTTCCTAGTTCGGAGTTGTTAAGTTTTTGATCTTTATTTATTCCTGTCTTGAGGCGGTTATTGAGCCGTCCTTCCCAGCAGGCTACAAAATGATCACGACATTGAGACGCTTTGTCCTAAGTTGCTGAAGCTGGCCATTTGGTTCTGTTCGATGTGACAAGATTAGTAAAATATTTAAAATCTATATAGAAAAGCTTCATCAAAAGAAAAAGGCTTGTGATCATTTTGTGTTAGAATAAAATGCAGAATCGAAATGTTAAGTAAGTTACGATTATAAAAGTCAAGGATCTCGAATTATCTGTAATATCGCTTGTGTTCACGTATGATACAAAAATAATTGGTCAAAGAGAAACATTAGAAGAAACACGAAAATAGTAATTTGTGATTATGCTAGCAACAATAGATTCTGCATTTGGCCAGGATACTCATTTTTGTTAAACTGAATTTGAATTATTTAATAATATTTATTGAACTAGTTGTAAGTAAAGTACCTAAACAAGTAAAGATTAAAATAATTTATGGACTTGACCGAATTTGACTTTAGACTGACTATGAAGAGAAGCAATATTATAATACCTACATAATAATATTCTAAGATCTATGATCGCTGATTATTGTACCAAATTTGTATTTTTGTGTGCGTTTGGTAGTTTTAGATATATGGCTGGCATGATGAGGTGCAATGGAAATTTCACATACAGGCAAAATTCTTATATCCTTAACTCTATAATATCCATTATTATATTTATACATTAATCGAATCGCAAAAAAATCAGTCTGATGACAAAAGTTTGATATTAGGTACTTACTAACTGTGAATGAATGTTAGCCTACATACACATAGGGTAATAGGAGCGATCCATCACTGCTGATATTTGGAAAGTAATCAATATTTATTGAATTCGAAGAGGCTGAATGCCCATATGCCCCATGTTAGCAGGTAGACCCCTCTCATCCACATATGCATGTACCGCGAAAATTCCCTTTGCTAGTAGTCTCCCTGTTGCATGTCCCCGTACCCTTAACTCAGGGGTGCTCGCTAGAGAACCAAAACAGTATTCAGTATTAAGCCGTAGGTACTTACTTGAGCATGAGAATTAATAAGAATATCTCAATTTTTTGTATTTGATAGTATTTTGAAATATCTAGAGAATTATTGTTTAAATTTTATTTATATAATATGATTCTTTATAATGCAAAATCAGGTAAAGGCAAGAAGATATGGATATTATGTCCAAATGAGGCGTGTTTTTTTTTTATTTTCTCAAGAGTTGTTGTGTTTATAAAAAATAACGTGACTCTTTGAGGAATTTCCATAATATATTACATTAATAAATAGCTGTGAATATATTATTTTTATAAGATATCATTATTTTGCTGGTGTTAAACCGTGCGAAGCGGAGCGCAATTAGGGTTTTCCACGCTTCAACTCTTAAATCCGCAAGTACAAAGAGATTCTGTTTACCTCATTGATCCTCATGCTCAGGTGATTAAGTGGCTTTAGGCAAACATATTCATTCGTTCAGATCGCATATTATATATTATTTATTTTTCTGTACAAACATAATATTTTTGTATATGTTGCTGAATTGTAAATAACGATAACAACATGACTTGTCTCTACTTCATTTTTAGGTACCTATACTTGAATTAATGTAAATTTGTACAAATAGCAGTTAAATTGATTTTTGTAATTAATGTTAATACTTGCCCCCTCCCCCTGCAGATATTGCTGTATTATAATATATTTGATTGTTCGGTGTTGAATGTTTTCATAATGTTTAAGTGTTGCATATTTTTTGCTACATACGATAAATAGCTAGGTAATTTATTAAAACACAATGAAGGTTGGTAACTGTATGGCTACATCACTTTCAGTTATTTTTTTCCTTGAAATAGAAATAAACAATAATAATTATTGTTTAATTGATATTTTGTACTGTCCATGTATGTACCATGTACAATAACAATAATACAGGTTTTTGTTATTTAGTTTTATTTGATTTGAATATTATTGTAATTTTTCTCTGAACTTCAGCAGAAGATATACTTTATTTTTTATTTAGATGGATTCCACCAAGTCAAAATTCTAGGGGAACGATTGGCAACAAGACTGATTAGGTTGGTTATGGTGATAGTTGTTACTAGAATAGTCACTAGAATAGTTACTAAATTAATTTGGGTTATGTCGATTAGTTGAAATGTCATTTTATTTCAAAATTTAAAATCTGAAAAACTATAAACGCAATTTTTTTAGGTAAATTGGAAAATTTTAGAGACTTTTAAGTGTAAGTACCTAGCTATTTACTCTTATAAATCTTATGTTTGTAGGATTAGACCGATTCCTTCTTAGTTATAGGTAAAAATGTTAAAAATAGAAGATCTATCATTGACAAATAGAGGTACTTACATTCATTAATCATTTTTAAAGAATTTCTCAAGGAATATTTCAAGGAATGTGATTAAACTGTATTTTTGCTTAATCTGGAGAAACATGTTTCAATAATTATTGTTTATAGCATTTGATGATTCATTCTTTTCTTTCTTTTGAAATAAATTTACCTGCCTCAGCATTTTAATAATTTTGATTTTGATAATTTGGTTTGTCAATTTGACAACTTCAACTTTTCAATAAGCTTCTTAGCGTTTTTCTGTGACTAGAGTACCGACTGAGGAACCAGACCTAGTTTTCGCAAAACGTCATTAGATAATAGTCAATCCAAGCAACAGTTAAATTTATCTTCAAAAAATAAAAATATCTATTAAAAAAGGACTATTCTCAAAGAAAATAAAGTAATTTGAAGTTTTTAATTTTCGTTTTATAACAGTGCAACTTACAACAAGGAAACATGATTTGCAGGTGACGTCATAGCCTATACCCGAATCGGGGAATGTTGCCGTTACTTTAGTCACAACGTAAATTTTTTGCCAAGGTCAAGAAAACAGGCTACCATCCGACAGTATGAAAATAACTGTTTAAAGATTGCACAGGGTACCAACTTGACAGCTGTTTGACAAGTCCATCTAAATAAAAAATAGACTTTATGTTTGTAGGAAAGCTGGTTTACATTTTGACGTTTCGATAAACGCTTTAGTGAAAAAAAAACAAACACCAAAAGCCGGTTCTTAAAGCAATCAACCTTTTCTTTATATCTCATTATGTCTCAATAAATTTATTTCCACACTAATTTGTTGCAAACAATCAAAAGGATTCTGATTAGAATGAATCGTATAATGATTGTTAATAATATGTCTTTAATTAAATTGAATCTTCAAGTGCTGATTGTATGATGAACATTACTAACACATATTTACATACTTATATAATTATCGATAGATTAGTACCTTACATTGTAAGGTTGTGAACAATACAACAGAACAAAATTTTAATCACTTATCAATTTATTATATTGATAGGAAAACTTAATTTAAGTATCATAAAATAGCAAATTGTTGTTAGGAGTTGATTTGACCACCAGTTTTTGAAGGATGGTGATTATACATCACGTCGAATTTTCTCTAACTTGAGCTGTTCTCATCAGACCTATTCAATGAAAAGTCAAGATAGTTTTTTTTTGTAATTTCTAAGCATAGTTCTTAACTTAGCTTCTTAACAAGGAATTTTTTGCAGTACCTATCTGTTCAGCAAAAATTTCTCATTCTATGGAATTTCAAACTTTTTAGAAATAATCAGATCTCAAATTGTATGTACTAATTTGTTCATCAACAATATTATATTACTAAGGCTAAGGTTTAGGTTTAATCTCGAATGGACAGATAATTTTTGTCTCAGTTACATCTCCTGGATCTCTTGATCCAGGTTTACCTTGCTGGTTAATCAAGGCGCCTGCTGCTTGCTGTGAACAGCAAGAAGAAGGTGTTTTGGTTTACCTGTATCTTTTTTATCTTCATTTTCAAATGCAAATGCTGAAGTTGTTCATCAGATATCAAATCCAAAAATCGTATAATCAGAATGCTGCATACTTAAACTAGACATTTGTTTTTATTAATCATTGACAAAACAGAGACCTAGAGAACCTCTTACCAGAAGATCATGTGAATGTGACAAATTGTCTTCCATTACAATTCTTGATGTTTATTGAAAGGTACATTTTCAACAATTGTACCTATATCCTGGTAATCTAACGGAGTGTTTATCTGTGTGTGTGTGAGAGAGAGAGAGAGAGAGATTGATAGAATGAGTTTATCGTGCTTCACTCTATCAACGGCATTTTAAAGTATATCAAATAAACTCTTCCATCGCACCCATTCCACCTCTGAAGCTGACCAAGTCATAACCATCATTTTGATCGTATTTCCTAACAAAATTCCTGTTTTGTATTTTATTTTTTTTAATAACAATTCTTGTTAGATTGGCCCCTTTAAAGTTATTTCATAATTGAAAATATTATTATTATATTATATTATAATTTAAATTATTTTCGGGCAGTCGACTTTATTCAATAAAGTTTTTCTCTCTCTATTATAATCTCAGCTATTCTGCTAATTAACGCCAAGTATCAGTTGTCTCTCCAACTTAACTACCTCTTTCCAGCACTTTGTCTCACTCCTGCCTTCTAACGGTTATGACCGTCCCTAGAACCTTTACAATCGTAAAAGGTAATTTGATTGGCCTGTGAGCAGGTGTCTGCACGTTTTGTGATATTTTCTGGACTGTTTATTAGTGTGGTGACGTTTTCCATGTTATGGAATAACATGGATTTGAATAAACTAATGGAAGAAGTTTGTCACTGTGAATGTGATTGATTGAATCAATTTTTGTGTGAAGATGTTTTACAGTGCTCTATTTAGGGATTGATAGTTTTAAATTGCTTTAATAGCCTTCGTGTGAAGAGATCGTGATATGTTTTTATTTTTGCAGTCATACCAGACGTTCCACAATTCGTTAGTTGTCTGGATCTGGAACTAAATAATTACTGGGGGCAGTAATTGTTGATTGATATGGGAAACTTAAATTTTTTTTTATGAAAATTACACATTTCTAATTTTATCCACAATACTTAATAATAATAAAGCAACAAAAGGCTTCTTTACAACAACCGGCTTTAACAATTTCCCAAGTTTATAAAATCCATAAAATTAAACATAATGTTCAATACTCTAAAGCGTTATTTTGAAACGTCAAAATACCTCCAACACCTGTAACCTCGCGTCCCCTAAACCCTTGTTAATCGGTGTCTTTGGCAATATGTTAGTATCGACGCCTATCACACATTATATACCTACAAAATAGTATGCCCTACTACCTATATACTAAATCATTCCCTCTTACATATTATATCCGCTGGCTCTCATTACGCAATCACCCGTTTCTGTTGATCATCTGTCAATCAGTCGTATTATGTTCGAACTACTGGTTTCCTATTGTATTCCTGGTGCATGTAAAAATGTTTATAATAAATTATTATAATTAAATTGTCAACCAAGAATTGAACTCTTGTTTTATTTTGCTCACATCTATGTAGTTAACCTTCATGGAGGATAATTTTGACAGAATCTTGACCCGAGATGACGCATTGAAAATCAAAGGAGATGCGCATATTATTAATTCATCAGAGAATAATTACAATTTCAGTTGCGTAATTATAAAATAAAAACAAACACTTGAATCTTCTAATAATTATTCAGGTAGGTAACAAAATGACTTATACTTTACCTGTGATATTTCCATAGTTTTTTCTACATTATATATATATATATCTGATATCGGGTATTTACATAGCAGGTGGGACAAGGGGAACTTTATGTCATAAAATATATACCAGGATATTAAAAGAAACTATAAATTCAATACTTATAATAATTAAGTATAATATATGAAAAATAAATTATTAATGATTGAATCTGCAAGATTTGTAAACTGTCGTCAGAATTAACTTAGAAATAACATCCGAATGAAAATGCAACAAATACATATTATATTGTCGAGAATTCTGGCTTGTTATTAGAGAAAATAAAGGTATACCTCGTTACAAGAGAAAGCGTGAAAGAGTTGGACGACAATGACGCAGTGATCAACGACAAATCTAAAATAGCACATATCTTTAGGGCGTTCTTCATTGGCTTCCACTGAACATCTAAGCGTTGCTGGAGTTCACTGCTTAACTGATCTTTGAAACGAGAGTTTTCAACCTTGCCTCTTTCCAGACGCTTTTAGGGTATCAAAAAATAGTTCCATTCTTCAAAAAGCAAGGAAACCCAAAACGTAGGGATTCCTACACACCCATTAAATGAAATGTTATTTTGAAAAAATTTTCCCGCAATTTTAATTCTCATCTCAGTGGATATCTTGAAGCAAAGAAATTACTAACTAAACACCAAAATAGGGTAAGGAAGGGACAAAGCCAATTCCAACACTTTGCGATATTTGTCACTGAAAATCGAAACAAAGGAAACAATTTCTCTTGTGGTGGCATTTCCCTTTTCTGCGGATAGAATATTTCGATGCTTTTGTTTGCGTTGAGAATCCTGAATGCAGCTGTTTCATATCTGGTGATGGTGTTTTTTGAGGGCTTGGCTCGCTGTAAAATTCTTGAGCAGTTGCAACGAAACTCTTCAGCACTGTCCAGTATCCTGTGGTAACTACCGTATATATACCGGATGTAACTCAACTGATGTACAGTTAACTGATGTACAGTCAACTGATGGTCCGACAGGTTGATTACTGATGTGCGAGCAATATCAAAAGAAGGTCTCTTGGCTTCCAATAAGCGACATTTGTTCTTTTGTTATGTTGTGGTGGCTCTTCATTTTGCAACCATGGATTCGTATGTGATCTTATCCACAAGATCCTAGTCAGACTGTTTCATGTTACTGCAAACAAGCAGATACCTTATATATATATATTCGTTTGAAATTACAAATTGCAGTCTTACGATTAACATGTTGTTTAGTTTATTAAATTACATATGATTGGTTTCGTCGATCATGGGGAAAAGAACGATCTGTAGGATATTCTGATGCGATGTTGACATCATGGTGAAGCATTTGCTTTGAGAGATATAGTCTAGGGAAAACCCCATTAAAAAACCTAGACACACCATCCTATTGAGATTGGTTTGAAGTATTCCAATCATTTTGCCCTTCTGAGGTTATCTGGCTGTTAATGTAGATTTTGTTTACAAGAGCTTCAAATTCTGTAACCAGTCTATTGTTTCGGTGGAAATTTTATGAATTGCTTGAAAACCTCCAGAAAATTTGGTTAAAGGACATTCATTGACAATGTGATTGATGGATTCTTCAGGATGTCCGCAAATACAGGAAGCGCTTGGTATTAAATTCCATTTATGTAACATTGAATTACATCTACCGTGTCCTGTTCTTAAGCGATTTACTTGTACCCAGACTTTCCTTCAATGATTTCAAAACCGTTGACTAATGATGAAGGATCTTCGATTAAAGTGTTGTTGAATAAAGAAACACTTTTATTTCGCCAATCATTTCTCCATTCATCTTCAATTTTAAATGGTCGATCCAGGTATGTTTCTAGCCACACAGGTCTTCTTGATTTTAATCTCGTTGTTGGAAGATTATTCAGGTCCGATGTTATTGAAAAATCATCTGGAAATGTTCGGTATTTATTCATGATTTTATGTGTAATAATAATAATAATTGTAAAAGATTTTCATCATTAAAAGCAAGGTCTCTGCGAGTATGGAGAAATCGGGAGAGCGCGCTTTACGACCTTGAACCAAATATCTTATGTACAACCATTGAGAGTCTTGGGAAATGCATTTATTTCTCCATTACCTCAGCAACAAAAATCGATCGAATGGGTAAACTACTGTAGCGCTACGGCGTCAAAACCATCTTTGAACCTACTCAACAAGTTCGCAATGTTCTCCGTTCAACAACCCCATTGATCCCTCTTCTTCTGCTGGAGTTTTTAAAATACCATGCTCCTGCATGTGGTGCTGTATACATCGGAACTACCAAACGCAACGTCAACACCCGCGCGCGTGACCAAACACATGAGAAAAGGCCGTGTGATCCAGGCGGACAAGGCAGCTGTCGCGGAGCATGCTTGCTGCAGAATCACCACGCCATATGCTACGGAAAGGCGAAAAACAGAAATTTGGTATCCGGCGTTTTGTCAGACCTGAATGCATCATCATCATCAGACTCTATGATACAGGAATCTATGATATCATCGTTCTTACGGTAGAGCTTTCAAGTGGAGGGGGTATGACCGGTGGTATTTCCAGAATTTTTTAATATGGGGGGGGGGTTAAATAATTCAAACTCAGGTCCCCATATAAGGGAAATGCCACCTCTGTACAAAAAGTGTTTCTTTTTTCCATCTTACATCCCAGAGCCTGTTTTGATTGTTTTTTACCATTAAGATGAATATGTATTTTTACTCCAACTGCGGAATTTGTAAAAACTGACAATTGTCCCGAAGATGGGCTAGCAGCCCGAAACCGGTCGACAAGATCTTCACTTTAATATACAGGATTAGAACTATTTAAAGGGCCACTACAGGGATATCCAAAACCATTGAAGATACGAGGTCGGTTAAATTAGAGACAAGTTGCGCTATTTTGTGGCCATCTCGAATCCGTCAAAACATGCAAGATATATGTGACCGTTCCTGAAATATCCTGAAAAAACTGAAAAATCGAGAAATGTTATTTTTGCCATATCTTTCTTACAACTGGAAATTAATAAATAATTTTTCGTAAGCTTACATAAGCCGTTATGAGCTATTAATCTGACGTTTCAAAAATTTTCAAAGCCGACTAGATCCCAGAGTTTTCAAAGTCAACTTTTGTTTTTCTTATGGCCGCCATATTATTTTTCTATGTCGTTCGATAAGAAAAAAATAATGTAAACCAAAAATTAATAAACTTCAGAAAAAAAAATTGGAAAAATTTTATTCTTAATTCTTTTTTCAAAGAAAAACGGAAAATTTTTCGCTGAAATTGGTCAATGTGAAGTCATACTGCTTACCTTATAGTTTTTTTAATTTCTCTACGATATTCCGTCTAAAAAGTTTTCTTTTTTTAGAAAAAAAAAGAACAAAAATTTTTGAAATTTATTTTTTGAAGTTTATTAGTTTTTGATTTCCATTATTTTTTTCATACCGAACAAAATAAAAAAACAATATAGCGGCCATAAGAAAAACGAAAGTTGACTATGAAAACTCTAAGATCTAGTCGGCTTTGAAAACTTTTGAAATGTCAGATGGGTAGCTCTTGCCGACTTATGTAAGCCTACAAAAAATTATTTATTAATTTCCAATAATAAAAAAGATATGACGAAAATAAGAAATCTCGATTTTTCAGTTTTTTCAGGATATTTCAGGAACGGTTACAGATATCTTGCTTGTTTTGACGGATTCGAGATGGCCACAAAATAGCGCAACTTTTCTCTAATTTAACCGACCTCGTATCTTCAATGGTTTAGGATATCCCTGTAGTGGCCCTTTAAATAGTTCTAACCCTGTATATACTCATTGACCAAATTATATTATTGTTTTATTGAATTTTTGTGTATACAATGACCCACTACGCTGATCCCTGATAAAGCCAAATGTCTGATTATCAATATTCAATATCGAAGACAGGACACCTAAACATTATGGACTGCCTGAAGTGTTTCTCGCCGACCCATTGTGTTTAGGCAAATACCTGATTAACCTGCTGCAGCACATGTCGGATCCACAAAATCTCACATTAGAGTTCGGACCTCCATCCCTGTGACATTCTAGTGAGTTTTGACGTGGTGCCACCCATTTTCACCATAAGGTGCCCCTCTTTATCATGGTGCCATGGCGCCCATCGACGAAACTCTTCTTTCGCGAGACGAGACCTTTCTCTTATGCCATGTGTTTTTTAAATCTTATTTTCAGTGGAATGTTGATTTAAGTATATGAACAATTGAATATATTTGCTATCCTTTAATAGGTAACTCTCTGAGCCTAAGTGTTCCCAACTTCTACATGGAATTCTATGGTACATCTAGCTACCTCACGGCATTAACTATCGCCAATAAAAGTCGTATTGTCGGTACCACCACGTAAGTGACACCTTTGTCTTCAAAGTCGAGGAAAGAAAGCCTTTTAGAGAAGAATTTCTTCTTAATAGGATTAATCTCCGTATTCAATTTCACTACTGAAGTAAAAAATAACGAAAAGTGCCATTTGATTATGTTCAGTTTTCTAATAATTCGATATTTTATGGATTTTAAAATGAGTGATTAACAAACGATTAGCAAAAAATAAAAATAAAAAGCAAATATTTTTTCAACATTTTAGTAAAAGAAACCTACCTAATATTATGTCGTCATTGCGTAAGTATTTCAGCATATAGCTCAATACTGAAAGCTTTGATGAATATTAATGAATAAACCTTCAACTCCATTTTGTCACAATTAACACATTTATGCCAGAAAACTTGATTTAAAAAAATTGCAGCTTGAATTGTTGATGAATTAAAAATGCTGAAAATCTGAACTCTACTTACAGTAGCAATCACTTTTGTCCACCTTCGAAATATAGAAGTTAATTTTAAAGATAAAAAATTGAAACTTTAAGGATTCGTGTAATTAATATTGGAGCATCGAATGGGATAATCAGTTTAATTTTTTTCCATTGGGTCATCTGCGATAAAAAAAAAACTGTAATTTGATAGTATAGTGGCCAAAAAAATTCAATTTTTCTTCAATACATCGGTAGAAATCGATTAATTAAATCCAAATCGCTCAAAAGAAATGTAAAAAAAAACTAATTACAAGGCTTTAAATTAAACAAAATATATGGAAATGACAGGTAGAACGATTGATATATGGAAGCAATAAAACTGACCAAGAGGGGTTAGGTTCAGAACGGCGTTTCTCAATTGGGCGAAACTACCTGAGTGACCCTTCGGCACCACGGGGGGGCCTATAATCCTACAGCTCAATTGGGCGAAGGGATTTTTAAATACCGTTGAGTTATTTGCATGCTTTAATGTGGCTACGTTGCGAGATTTTACAGAAATTCCGATTTTCTACATTAAATAAAACTGAAAAAAATAAATAAATAATATTAATATTTGATGTATTATTTTTTTAAGTTCTATCAAATACATCAAGCCCTTAGTGCATTTACAATTATTTTATACTATACTTACCTATACAGCAGAAACATGAAACATTAATAGAAAAGTAAACGTCGTTGCTATACCTACTCAAATAATCCATAAAAAGCAATCAATTACTATGAATTGATTTATCATAAATTTATCATAATTTTCAATTGACTAGGTTATTGCCTTTGAGAAAATCATGATAAATTTTCACGATGTTTTCAATTTCATGTTGCAATAATTATACTTTAGAAAAGTATTTATTTGCAGAAGTCATTCAGTCTGTTTCAAATTTCTTATTTTTTGTTTACACATCTGAAAGTGCTGTGAAAAAATACCATTGCAATGACATACCTACCTAGTACCTATAAGGTACTCCACCGGAAGGATAGAAATAATAGAAAGTTGTGTTAGAACTCCCTAATATTATTTTAGTCGAAAATGTTTCCTAATTTTCACGAAAACGATCGATTGAACGATTCGATTGCATACTTAATAATTAATATAGCAGAAAAGAATTTTGTTTTAATTATTGAAAAATTATTCATTTAATATTTCTCTGTCAAATAATTAGGGGATTCAATATTTAAAATTAATCATTTCAACATATGAAAATTCCTTATCCTATAGGTATGTGATAATAGAATTAACATTTTTTGTATGGGAGAGGATGATTTTCTACTACCTATTTTTTGCATTTCCTACGTGCCCTTCAAGTGTGTCACGCGTGTTCATTAACACCCTACGTATTGAAAATTGTAAATATGATTATTATTGTTGCGATTTAGTTTTGAAAATAAATGTGAATTATTAAAGAGAAGTTTAATTTTTAAATTTTATTGATTAGAAGTAGTAAATTCCAGAGATATTTGGCATTGGAATTGCTTAGATTTAAAAACATGGTGAGTTTTCAGTAGAAAATATGGAAAACACGAAAGGTCATCATTTTGTTACTAAACATAAATCATAGTTCGTTAATACTATTCAACAATCCCTTGAATATAGTAAAGGATAAAAAACTTCTCTTATTGGCCACCCTTTAGTGTCGAACAAGTAGCAGTTATTGAAAATAAATCTGGCAACACTGCTATATATATGGGCAAGGCCACACATGTATTTCTTTGTCTGTCCAGTTAATCTCTTATAATCCCCTAGATTCTCGTTTCTCGCCCAATTGAGCCCTGGGATTAGTGAATAACATAATCCTTCGTCCAATTCGGTATCGCCCGTTCAGAAGGGGCTAGGTTATAGCACAAATCTTAAGTTAAAATCTTAAAGTAAATAGTTATGAATGAAATAAACCCAATTCGAGTTCAATGGCACACTCCATTGGGCATTCTTCTGAGACTCTTTGAAGATTTATGGTAGCTACCCTCTTGAGATTATTGGTAAGTTTTATTACTCTACCATATATCAATCATTCTACCTGTCATTTCCACATTTTGTGTATTTTATTTAATTAAAGCCTTTGTTACTCGGATTTTTTTTTATATTTATTTTAAACAATTTTCTGTTTGTTAATCAATTTCTATCGATATATTGAAGATAAAATTGAATTTATCTTGTTCAGTTTACCACCAATTACAGTTTTTTATAACTGATGACCAAAAAATAAAAATAAAAAATTAAACTGATTACTTACGCCATTCTGTGGTACTATATTATTTAGGTACATGAATTCTGAAAGTTTGAATTTTTTTTAATTAACCTCTGTTTCGCGGGTGGACATAAGTGATGGACCAGCCTGTATGTACAAGATGGGGATATAACATAACGGCGGGACCTTATTTAAGGTTTTAAATTCTTGGAAATTTCGCCACTGGTATTTGACTAATTTGACTGCACTGTTACATCTAAAACCATGGTGGTATACCAAAACGGGTAAGTAGCGCACTTTGGGCAAAATTTTACAAAAAAATTTTCACATAATTAAATGTGTTATATTCACACAAATTCATGAAGTGTTTGTTAACAAGACTTTTTAATCCAACTTGTTTGTACTAATTGTCCAGTATTATAGTGGACATTACGAGTTAAAAAGTACTAATTAACGTTAAAATTAAAACTATTGATTTGACGTATTTTTGACGTTTTCTAATTAAAATTAGTATTTTGAAATTATTTACTATACCTGTATCCCATTTTCAAGGGTAATGCATGCATAAAGAAGGTATGATTTTAGTTAAGGTTTTTTTTATGATGAAAAACATGAACACAACAGAACGATTTTATTAACAAGCTTTGTGATTGAAATGCAAATTTCAAGCAGCAAATAAATAAACTGCCATATTCATAAATAATAATTACTACGTTTAGATAATAATGGGACGCGGACGATGGATGTTAACCATGATGTTACGTAAATTTTAAGAAAAAGTCTATTATGAATACTTATACCATGTAAAGTAACAATGCCGGCTTTTAATATTTCTAGTGAATCTCATCATGATGTAAATAAATAATTTGCAAAGATACCATAGCATACCTATACAAGCTGATGCATGAGTCACATTTTAAAATCAAAATTTCCAACCTTTTACAATATTCGGTGCTCCATTATTTTAATCCTTAATCATTAACTATATAAAAAACAAACAGGTAATTTAAATCGCGAATTCTGCATTTAACTATTACGTTAGCAGCGCCATTTTTAATTATCAATTATTGAGAATTTATTCATAAAAAGCTTATTTGGACACACGAGTGTTTTGAATTTGTTTGAAATTACCACCAAGGTTTTGAAATATTTATGCATTCCCGATATTTTGTAGGCGGATACCTTGGTCGCTCGAAAAATGGGTAGGTAAATTAAAAAATAATAATAATAAACTCGAAAGTACGAATCAAAATGCTTTTCATTTTTTTATACGACCTTATTTTCGTCCCAGGTACTCCTCGGTCATTAGACATTTGGAAACCAATAATCTTATTCGTGAATAGTGTCGCTACAATGCAGCGAATTATTTTTTTTCGATGTTTCGACCGTTAAAATAATTATGATGAGTCAAAAAAAATTATATTTTTCACCGAAATTTTACGAGTTAAAACAATAATAAAAAAAAAACAATCTAGTTATCGCAAAAATCCTACGCTAGTTTTTAGCGACACTATTCTCAAATAAGCTTATTATTATTATTTATTTTTCATATGCCTCATGACCGAAGAACACCTGGGACAACGTTCACGCGTATCGCGCGGAGTGCCTCCGCGGAAATGTACGTGCATAGCGCCGCGATTTTTAAATATTTTTTCAGCAAAGAAATGTCATTTTCTGTGTTAAAAGTTAGGAATTCACTGAAATTTAAAGCAGTTTGGCAACATATTTGTTGCTCGATTGATTAACTTGTTGAAATTCCCATAGTTTATCTTCTTAATTTAATTTAATTTATTTAATGGCACTCAACCTATTTAGTACTTAATTCTAATAATAGTTGCCAACTTAAAAAATATTAATTAATATTTCTACACAGTCCTGTTTTGAAGTTGAAACAACATTTAACGAAAGCATGTTATTAACTAAGTTTAACTAATACTTATGTTAAAAACTTGATTTTCAGAATACCAATTGAAACACCCCTATTTATACCACATGTTTCATCAAAGCAATTTGTAAACTATAAAAAAAAAATATTACGGAACTCAGGAGTCCAATAATAGGAGTCGATCTCTTATTAATATAGCCCAGCTCTTATGAAAAGACACATACCTGCATTGTCAAAGAGGTGATTTTTTTATCCTCTTAACCTTAACTTCAAAATATTAATTGTATTATGACGGGCATTAAAAATGCATTGTCTATTTGTATAGATGAGGATACGTAATGTTATATTCTTGTAAGATCCGTCTCATAATTGAAAAATTTTCCATTTCTTATTCAAAGATATTATAACACTTCTTTGTCAATCTCTGTAACAACCGTGGATGATAATTGTTATTTATAAGTACTTATGTAGATGAGACAATCTGCTCTGATGTTTACACAATAAAAAAATGTAATATTTCATATTTGCCAGTCTCATGTCTACTTAAATCAACTCTTCTAACCACGTAAATGCAACTTATAATAGCTTTACAAGAATTCCTCCAAGATGCATTCTATTATCCAAGGCCAGCATGAAACTCGTACGTCTTTGCTAGGTCTCTAGGGAATCCTGCTAATTCGTTTGGCTAATTAGACGATCTACCGTTGCGTAACCCGTCCCGACGACCTCGTCCTATATAAACTTGCACATAAGCAAGTGCAGCCAAAGACTATCTTAGACATCATGAAGTTCTTGGCGGTGATTCTTCTACTTGTGTGCGCTCTGGCGACGGTCCTAGCGGTCCCTGTCGCTGCTCCTGAGCCCAGTGTTCCTTTGGGACCGGGTAGTCCTGCATTATTAGAAAGGTTGCGCCGTTCTCCACACAAGAAGGGCTATGGCGGAGGTGGAGGTGGAGGATATCCATCTGGCGGAGGTGGCGGCTGTAATGTTTGCGGCGGCGGCGGCGGCGGTTATCCATCTCACGGAGGTGGAGGTGGTGGAGGATCAAAATCTTGGAGTTCAGCACAGTCTTCCGCATCTAGTGGCAGTTCGTGAGTATATTTATTGTTTAATTCGTGATAAAATGATGAAATGATGAAATGATGAACGTGAAATTTCATTTGCTTGTTTTTGTTGTCTTATGGTGCTCATAGTAATTTTTTATTTCAGGGGTTATGGAAAGAAATAAATGAAAGAAGTAATTAAATTATCTCAAGAAACTACATAGTGTGTTTATAAAGTAAGAGAAAGAGAAAAAAAGTGTTTATAAAGTATCCTTTCTAATATGTAATAATAAACTTTGTTACCGATTTAAACTGTTTTATTTATTATTATTTATTTCTTCGTTTCAATAATATTAGAATGCGATTGACATTTGACTTGTTAATTAGATCTTCATCTGGACCATTAATACCATGTGAGTCAAAAGTTACGCATAAATCATATTAAAGGCTTTTGAACTAAATTCAAAAACGGCTCGTTTTTTTTAATTAACTTTTTTCTCAACTTCCCTCAAACTTCAACAAAGAGATTTAACTTAAATTATTAAATTTTGAATATGAAGGGGGGGGGGGATCATGTGACATGTTGTCATTTCAAAAAATAAAAAATAAAAATGAATTCTTTATATTCAGCAAATATAAGCTTTTTGGATCTTGATTGTCAATTCTTTTTTCGAGAATTTTATTAAAAAATAAAAAATGAAGTTTCAAAGGGTTTTACTACCTGCATAATAATATTATGATAAATTAAATTATTATTTGGTGATAAAATTCTTGAGAAAAAATTTACGATCAAAATATAAAAAGTTAATGTTGCATGGCTGGATAGAGAATGTGTGCTGTTATGTATCAGCAGCGCATTAATATTATAACAATAATAAAATCGATAATGCAACGGAAAATTATGCGCTAATAATTACATATTATCAAACCGTTGTTTTACATTACACAAAAACTACGAAAAAACTAATATTTTCTCTAGGACTATTGCATAGAACGTGCATTATTCTGCTGATTTCAGTTAATAATAAAACAAAAGTAACCAGTTAGAGCCAATCACGACTCAGCAGATATAAAAACAAACTTGTATGAATTTTTTTTTCAAATTCCCCCTCATCTCTTAAACATGGAAGACAAAAACGGCTTTCTCGAGACTTTGATTAATTTTCATGACTCGAAAGTTGTTTGGAGGAAAAATTGCAGGGGGCAGAAGTTTGCTTGGTTTTGAGGGGGTTTTGATCATTTGCAGACCAGAACGACCCCCAACCCCTAGGCAGGGGGTGGGGGCAACTTTGACATTTTTAATGGGAACGCTGATTTTTTTCGGGTATTACGATTCAGGGGTTGGGGTGGTTCTGGTCTGAAAATGATATCCCCCTCAAAACTAAACAACTTCTACCCCCTGCAATTTTTCCTCCAAGCAATTCGAGTAATGAAAAATCAATCAAAGTCTTGAGAAAGCCGTTTTTGTCTTCCATGTTTAGGGGATGAGGGTGAATTTGAAAAAAATCAAACAAAAGTTCGTTTTTCTCCACGCTGAATCATAACCCGTAATAAAAGATGGGGGTTCCTATTTAAATCATTCAAAGTACCCCCACCTCTATGCAGGGAGTGGGAGTGGGCGGTGGAGTTCGGTGGGCGATCACCCAGTATAATCTGACATTAATCTTGGTGTTACAGGGTGTCCCTATGATTTATTAAATAACCTGTAAGTATATTACAAATTATATTTTCAAATTGTGTGAGAAAATTAAATGCAAATGGCTTTCACAGTTTGTTGAGTTCTAATTGAGTAGTTTTTTATTTTTATTTTTATTGAAAATGCACATGCACTGCAGAGAATGTGCTAAGACGCATTGGAAGCGTTCCATGCATGAGCTAAGATAACGATTCATATTGAATTTGAATCGTTGTAGGTTATTTTCCTCAGAAAACACAGCCCTTCCGAAGTGATGCGGTTCTATACAGGGTGGGCCATCGAAAAGGTAACAAGCTTAATAATTTGGAAAGTGCATGCGAAAAACGCCGAAACAGGTCGATTTTGTTATCGAGGGGGACATATTTTAGTGACAAATTCAACTACCCAAGTTCACCCCCTTGGCAGGGGTAGCTACCCCTACCCCTTTTCTTATCGTCACAGAGAACAGCTATCGAGTGATACATCATTTGAAAGCAACTTGAATTCTCTTTACAACGATATCCAACATTTTGGGTTTCGCTTACATACAGGGTGGCCCAACGAAAACGTAGCTCGCCTTAATAACTTAGAAACTGAAGATGTACGCGAAAAACGAAAGAGAATTTAAGTAGCTTTCAAATGATGTAGGTATCACTCGATATCTGTTCCCTATGAAGATAAGCAATGGGGTAGCTACCACTGCCAAGGGGGCCTACTTGGGTAGTTAGGTAAATTTCTCACGAAAATATGCCTACTTTGATAACAAAATCAACCTGTTTCGGCGTTTTTCGCGTACATCTTCAGTTTCCAAGTTATTAAGGCGAGTTAGGTTTTCGCTGGGCCACCCTGTATGCAAGCGAAACTCAAAATGTTGGATATCGTTGTAAAGAGAATTCAAGTAGCTTTCAAATGATGTATCACTTGATATCTGTTCTCTATGATGATAAGCAAAGGGGTAGCTACTCCTGCCTAGGGGGTGAACTTGGGTAGTTAAATTTGTCACGCAAATATGTCCCCCTCGATAACGAAATCGACCTGTTTCGGCGTTTTTTTTGCTTAGATCTTTACTTTCCAAATTATTAGTCTTGTTACCTTTTCGATGCCCGCCCTGTATAAAAGAAGATATGGATGAGTTATCACTGTATCTGCCCTGCCGTGCCTTTCACTAGTTATAAAGAAGTCAAAAGTTCAAATTTCAAATTTCAAAGCACCTCAAATGGAGTCAATGGAAAACGCCTGAAGATGGAGTAAAACGGCTTACCTAAATGTCTTATGTCTCTGTTATAAACTTTCTACAGGGTGTCCGAGATAACAGGTGGTACATGATGGGGATCTCGGAAACCGTGAGAGATACGAGGTCGGTTAAATGGAGGAAAACTTAATTCTTTCATGCTTATTAAGAAGCCGAAAATAAAATTTTGAAAAATTCAGCCATTACTGAAATACGCTAAAAAACACTGGAAAATTGAGATTTCTTATCTTAGTCATATCTTTTTTATTATTGAAAATAAATGAAATATTTTTTGTTTACATAAGCCGTCAAAAGCTATCCATTGATATTTCAAAAAATTTCAAAGCCATAAGAAAAATAAAAGTTGGCCATGAAAACTCTGGGATTTAGTAGGCTTTGAAATTCTTTTAAATGTCAAATGGATAGCTTTCGACGTCTTATGTAAACCTACAAAAAAAAACAAGCTGAATCGTGTTCGGCGTTCCGCGGCCAGAGCCATCCTAAGATTCGGCGGCCAAGAGCGACTGAAAATAATCCGCCCTTTTTTATAAGGAAATACATATAGGATGGCTAACGCCGGGAACAAGCCAGTGACTATTGATGGATTAAATAGTTAGTGCAGTATGGATTCTGAACTTAATGCTAGTAGGTAATGTTTGTGCTACACAAATATAACTAATTCTATCATGATATTTTGATATTTTTTGTTATTGTTATGAATTATGATCGAATTTTTACTTCCGTCCGCCGCCCCTATGAGCTTGCCGCCTGCGTGCGGGCACTCACAACATATTCGCTAGACCCGGTCCTGATTCCGAGTTTAAAGTAGGAATTCTTAGTTTGAACTAGGAATTTCGAGTTTAAACTCGGAATTTAAAAAAATAAAACTGGTGTGGCGCTTCTACGCCTTCGTAGTAAAGATTTTTCTTTTGAAAATTAATCTCTTGATGCAATATAAACTGACAGAAATTCACTCGTTTAACCAAACCTTCCGGTTTGGTTTCGTGCATTTTTTTGATATGGTATGGGTGTAGTAGATTACGTCTGATGGATAACTCGGTGCACAGAATATTGCGATATACTAGTTTGTCGAGATAGAATAATTCTAATACTAATATATGGGTCATCTTCAATTATATTCAAAATAATTCAAAATAATTCCTTCGGTTTGTGCCCTCATTGCAATAGCGCGTTCTCGAGTGTTATTGAAAAATGTTATTGCATGTTTCTCGAGCCCGTCTTTCAACATTGGAAAATGTTTCCAATATTCTCCGATATTCTTCAACACTATTCTGCGGTTTCCCTCACAGAAACCTAACACTAACTGCATGCCAACTTATTCTGTGAATGAAAACTTACCGGTCATTTTCAAAACACTCAGCGAACAGTAAGTACTCAAATTAAATGAGTTTTCTTCTTGATCTTCAAGTTTAACGTTTAATGTCAAAGCCAACTTTTGAATTTTCGGTGATTTCTTATTAATATCGCTGCAACACGTGTTTTTAGTTATTCGGTTTTTTTTTTCGAAACAAAGTTTTTTGAAAAATATTAAGAAATTCTAAGAAATTAAGAAGTTTTAAAATTAAATTCCCCACAAAATTAAGTAATAATTTTTAAGTTAATCAACGGGTTAAAAAATTCTGTTACATTTTAATGATGCATCAACACTTTTCAACCCTTAAAAACTATACAATTTAGCTCTACTTGCTGTCAATTAATGTTCTTGGTACACTCACAACGTGTACCAAATTTGGTTTTCCTAAATTCAGGTAAAACTGAGATATTAATTTATTTCGAAATTTGAAACCCCACTTTCAACCCATATAACTTCTCAGGGGTGCAAGGTGCAACTAGTCTAGAGATAAGTTACGTTAAATTATCATATTTTGGGTTCTCCTACACGCCCCTACTTTGTGTCGGTTCTTATACCAAATCCTCTTTATACATTCATATTACATACTTTGCGGTATTTGATGGTCATTAAAATTTACTACTACAAACCTTGGCATGAATTCAAGTGCTTTTTCCTTCACCAACCCCCATTCTCTCTTCAAACCGTAAAGCCTTTATTTCCTCCTTCAACGTAGTAACACGTCGGTGGTTACTTCTTGTACAAAACATATTTATATACCTATGTATACTTATGGTATAGTAAGAAGAAAACGTTTGTTTGAGTTTTAGGGCTCATTGATAATACTGATCTCACGCCAAGAGCAGACAAAAACACTGTTGAAGATTTCGCTCTTATTAGAGCTCATCGGCATATCATATCAACAATCGTGATTGTCTACTTCTGGCTAAAGATCAGTTGATACTTATACGGAAAGTTCACAACGAACTCCGGGACTTGCATCAGGTAGTGACATCTCTGTGAATGACGGAAACTACTAACAATCAGAGAAGCTGTTGCTCTAATAGACAAGACCCCCGGCGGTGTTTTATAACCTTTTTTTGGTATGAAGTCAATCTGGGCGTGCTAGCTCAATGCTGGCAGAACGCGTGCACCATAACCCAAGGTGTAATAATTACAACAAAGTGGAGAATTATTCTATAGCCAAAGTACATATTAAGTAAAAAGAAGACGTTTGTTTGGGTTTTTTCCCGGAGTTCGTTGTGAACTTTCCCTGGAACCCAAACAAATGTCTTCTTTTTACTTAATATGTACTTTGGCTCGAATAATTCGTCTCCACTTTGATGTATTTATACCGATATTTATATATTTTCTCCAACATCGCGAAATTTCGATTTTAAAAACGCTCCTGTAGCTTTATCTTTCAAGATTAGTGAACAAAATTTTGGATCCTTGTAAAACTTTATCTACGTAAATAACTATTTCCTTTCATTTTCGTTATATTCTCTTCCTTTTTCAATGGGTTTCATTCTACTATATTTTTTTTTCACTTCTTACCTTTTTTAAAGGCTTCAGCACTGGTCTACCCGTTTCAAGGTGTTTTATACCTAAATGTGAAAATACTATTATTTTTATTAAATATTATTATTATTGAAACAGAGGTATTCGGACTTGAGCAGTAGGGGACATCAAACAAAGAATGTGTTGAGGAGGTTAAAAAAGGAGACGGAAGTGATAAAAACTATTACCTATGTAAAATCATAAAATCAGAAAACTGTAGTACCTACTTGAGAGACGTGATGAAACGAAAGAAACATGATTTACTACAGATATATAGTACAAGGGAAGATACAGGATACTACATTATAGTAAGAAGCCGCATCTCCTGGTTAAGACAATGGTTCGGCAGCATCAGTTCAATCGAACTATTTAGAGCCGTAATATCATAAATCGCAACATCAAAAATCAAAATCGTCATGATTATAGTCAACCTTCGTAAAGGTGACGACACACGAAGAAGAAAAAGTGGGGGACATGGCTGAACCCCCGGCATTCTGGCACGTACCCTCACGACTTACAAAATTCTCCAGACTGAACCTCAGCTCAGGTTGAATATCGACACTACAGAAGTCAATTTCATAGCAATTTCAACAAATAATCCTCACCAGTAACGAAAATCATAGAAGACCATCAAAAAGAAAGAGAATATGATGCAAGAGGAGTACACCATATGCACAAAATACAAAAACTAAGTTATGTACAAGAATAATACCACACTAACGCCAATACCGGCGAGCAATAATTATTTATTCTTTATTTTAACTCATTCATAACAAACTGAAATTCTCTGTACCTACACGCAATATGCAAATAGTTCCAACTGTAAATATTGTGCGAGTTCGTGCAAGTAATACCTATCAATGGGACCAATTATTGTAACATTTACTCTCCTCATTAAACAATCTATACAGGGTGTATCTAAATAACACCGAAAAAATTTAGGGGACAATTCTTTGATAAAAAATAAACAAAAAATTTCCTATTAACGTGTGTCTGGATATGCACCCTTTTTGAGATACAGGGTGTCAAAAAAAGATTTTTTTTCGAGTTTTTTGAAGATGTCTCGGGAACCGTATAAGACACAGAATTCAGCTTTTGTACAAATCTTATCATTGATATTAGCAACTATTTTAATGCTAACTACCTTCTTTAAGTATGCCAGTGCCGGGGAATTTTAGGGTTGGGGGGATTTTTTGCCCCTAATATCTACGACACTGGGCAAATTGATATTTTAAAGGCACACTTTTAACCGTCAATGTTTTCTACACAAAAAGATCCTCTTGGTTATAACTGCTAACGTGAGCCATTTTCGAGAAAAACGGGCATTTACGATGAAAAACTCGCTTTGAATGTTTCAAGACAAGTGCAGGGCAAAAAAACTTCGCTCATTTCTGAGATCTCCACTATAATGACACATGAAAAAACTCAGTATTAAAAAAGTAGCTATAAATAGCAATGATATGACATTTACAAAAGGTGAGTTTCATATCTCAAACGGTTCCCCAAATATCTTCAAAAAACTGATAAAATAATCTTTTTTTGACACCCTGTATCTCAAAAAGGGTGCATTTCTAGACACGTTTATACGAAATTTTTTGTTTATTTTTGACCAAAGAATCAGCTCTTAAATTTTTTCGGTTTTATTTAGATACACCCTGTGTATCATAAAGTGTTTAGACAGTAAATTTGGATAAGAAACTGTCGCTAATAATAAAATCCTATAGCTGCAGCTATCTCTTGGAATTTTAATAATTAGGTTGCATAGACACCGTGTTGCATAGAAAAGGTAACATAGGGAATATGTGTAAAGAATATTTAAACAATACTTTGAAAATAAATGACGTCCTTTCAAACATACAGTTCCCTTTGTAAACTACTAAGTTTCATAGGACACTATACAGTTTCCTAGGAAACTATCAGCTTTTAAACCAGAGTTGCTTGGATCCTTGATATTATTCACTATAGTGTTTTCCCTATGCTACCTTTCCTATCTAACACAAAGTATTCAAATTCATATAAATACATTTGCATCTAATTATTCTAAATTATGTAAGTATTCATATGGAAAAATTTATAGCGAAAATATTTTAAATAAGTGAGCATTAAAAAAATACCAATACTAAAGACCAATATAAAATTTATATTTGCTTAGCATGACCTTCCAAATCTTTCGTAGATGCATAACTTATGATACTTTTTGACTTAATTACTAAATATTTGTTATCATCATTTGTGTTCGAGCTCAATAAACATTATTTTGACATGCAACCTTTTTTCCTTTTTATTATTATTACCTATCTTCCCACATTATACATATAATAGGGGATTCTAAGTGCATGAAACCAATAGGTATCGGAATTTTATATGACTATGAAAGTTATTTAAATTGAAAAGAAAAACATATTTTTGATCTGATCTGAACAGATTTTGGATAGAATTAACTCTAATTAACAGGCACGGAAGTTCATAATGTTGAAAAATTAACCCACAAATAATCCAAATCATGTGTAAAATTCTGTAAACCGCACTCATGTTTAGTTTGCAAATCATTTATCACCACTGATTTAAGAATTTCAGTAGCATGTCTAAATATTGAATTACCATCGATATTGCAAGACTTAATTTTGGCAGCTTTACTTATGTAATTGTGAAAAAAATGGTAAAAAATAAGACGAAAAAATATAGTTATAAAAATTTTAATAATGCAAAATAATAAAAAAACATTTTATGTACACTTAAATTCTAAAGATGGTCACTAAGTAGTTAGTATCTTTTACTTCTTTCCCCAACTCCTAGAAATACAAAAATGAGCAATAATATGGAAACCCAAGTGAGCTAAGTAAACCACAAGAAATTAATGAAAAAATATACTCACGAGCTGCCACTAGATGAAGAAGCCTGTGATGTACTCCAAGACGTTGATCCTCCGGAGGGGTAACCTCCACCGCCACAAACATTACAGCCACCTCCTGATATGACGGGTACTGCTTGATAATACGCCGGGTAACCATAGCCTCCACCGTAGCCTCCACCGTAGCCGCCTCCGTAACCGCCGCCTCCGTAATAGCCCTTTCGATGGTGGTGATGAGGGGATCGTCGCACCCTTTGTAACGACGATGGAGGAACTAGTGCCTGCAGAAATTTGCTATGCGGGGGTGCTACGGGAACGGCTAGCACCGTTGCCAGAGCGCACACAAGAACCAGGATCGCAGTCAGGAGCTTCATGATGTCTAAGACTGTTTAGGTGTCTGCACCTGGTTAAGTGCTGGTTTTTATAGGCCGAGGTCGTCGAGACGGGTTATGGAACAACGGATCATCTAATTATTTAAAAATAAAGTAAACGAATCAGCAGAATTCCCCAAAAATCAAGAAAAATCACGCTGGCCTTGAATGATAGTTCATTATGTCTTCGAGAAATTCTTCTTTTTGTTCACACCTGTAATTTTTTTAGACAACAACGTCAGATAGAATGAATGATAAAGACTGGAAAATTATTTTTATTACATAAAAATCCCAAACTGGTCTCTTATCTTTTGCATATTATTAATAAGTAAATAAAGCCTAATTTCATTTAGATGGACTTGTCAAACAGCTGTTAAGGTAACCTCCGCAAACTTTGACCGATAATTTTGGTGTTGTAACATTTTGTGTTGTAGAATTGGTATTGTAAAATTGGTATGGTATACAGCAGCAAACCGACATAGCTTAAGGGTAGGTGTAGTTTTTCAAGGCGATTCAGGATCTGGTTTTGAAATTTTTCTAAGGCCCTTCGTTTCGATATTACAGGCTGATTAATTCACTTTGCCGAAGTTTTTTTTATGAAGTTTGGTAGATATTCTCTACCAATGACACTTAATACCTGGCATTTTTCGCCGATTCAAAAACTGCAGGGCCGTGCTTAATTTTTCAGGTATCTAATAGAATTTTTTTCAGGTATTATCGCATTCACAAGTGCTGAACTCGAGATGGTATGATTTTTATCAAGAATCTAAGCTCGAACAGAATTTCGCAATTACGGGTGATGCTTCCTTCCACTCAATGGATCTTTTACTTTATTGCCAAAACACATGGCGTCGTCGTTCGAAGACTAATGATTTAACATCTCTCAACAACCAGTACGGAAGCGGATGTCATCTGTATCACGGAATCTTGGCTGAACGATAGTGTCGATAGCTGCGAACTGTCCGAAAGTTCTATGTTTAATGTATTTAGAAGGGATAGGTGTGATGGCATTTATGGAAAAAAGGAGGGTGGTGTTTTTATTGCTACAAGTTCTAAATTTAAAGCCTATCCACGTGTGGAACGGTCATCTCAAGGAGTCTGCGAGGAGTTGAGGGTGACTCTGGAAATCCGAGGTGACAAAAATGAATCTATGATGGTTATAATGAATCAATGTAAACATCGCTAATTACATTTTTATTGTTGTAGGTGATTATAATTCTCCAAGTTTGAATTGGGCGAGGAGTATGGAAAATTGTTATTTCATTCCCGAAATGGGCTTAAATGTTGTTTCTTCCTCCCTGATTGACAGTTATAAGCTATTGAGCATGTCTCAGTGCTATGGAGTCGCTAATTTACATGGTAAGTTTTTGGATTTGGTTTTTACTACGTGTCCTACGGTCACTTCAGTTAGGCACTCCTGTAGGCCATTTGTGACGGAGGATTCTCATCACAAATCTTTGGAAATTGAGCTCAGTCTGGGATTGGAAATCTCACCTCAACCTAAAAAAGATTATTCTTTGTACAATTTTCGATCTGCCGATCATTTATTTACTTACTTTTT
Source organism: Malachius bipustulatus (assembly GCA_910589415.1). NCBI lineage: Eukaryota > Metazoa > Arthropoda > Insecta > Coleoptera > Melyridae > Malachius > Malachius bipustulatus. The sequence goes on along the minus strand of OU342631.1, from coordinate 5,029,404 downwards.
TAAATTGAAAATGCACATGCACTGCAGGGAAATCCCTATGACGCTCTAGGGGCGGAGATGTCGATTCACATAATAATAATCATATATTATTTTGGAATAAATGGTGAACTCTGACTGATAGATTGGGTATTACTTAGTGAGGATAAAAGTATTGATGAATCTGTCGCATTATTTTATTCTCACCTGCATTATATTATCAGCAGATACGTAAAAAATTACAGTCAGTAATACCTAAATATCCTAAGCGGTTTTCAAAAAAATCAATAAAATTAATCAAAGAAATAGAGAAGTATCACTACCAGTACCAATATAAAAATTACAAAAATCTTTTAGATTATATTGAGTGTCAAGACTGAGAAAGAGTTGTAAAAGACGGATTTCTATGGACTATAAGAATTATGTTTCAAAGATTGAATATGGCCTATCTAATAATATCTAACTGATTCTCAAATAATTTGTGAAGCTTTTAGTGAATATTTTACATCAGTGTTTGAAGGGAATGATACTCTATCCCTGATTGAGGTTCAAAATAGTGTTGCATCGTTCATTACAATGGACTCCATTCGCGCTGATGACATTGCTGATTGCCTGGAAAAGCTTGACGCCAGGGGGGGGGGGGGCTGGACCTGATGGTATTCCTTCATTTTTTATCAAATCATGTAGTCACCTCTCCGTGAACCCCTACTAATTTTGTATAACAAATCATTGTCTGAAGGAGTCATGTCCTCTTTCTGGAAGCAGGCTGAAACAATTCCCGTACATAAATCAGGTACCTAATAAAAAAAATTTGTATAATTATAGGAATATTTCAATGCTTTCTCAATTTGCAAAGATATTTAAATGTATTGTAACCAAGTATTTGTACTATAAAGTTGAACAATTGATTGACGAGAATCGGCACGGCTTTTGCCGAGGTCGCTCAACATCGACTAATCTTGTACAGTTCACACAGTTTATTATAGAGGCAATAGAGAGTGGCACGGAGGTGATTGCTTTGTAACCTGATTTCTTCAAAGCATTTGATAAAGTATATACATCACCCAACATTACTGGTTAACTTGGAGAATATCGGTTTGCATGACACCCTCCTTCGTTGGATTAAATCATATTTGTCCCACCGCAGGTAGTGTGTTAGGTTTGATGGTCATAAGTCGGCATGCAGGGATGTTATTAAAATTTTTAATAACTTAATTTACATATTCATCATTTCTTTTTGCATCTTTGTCACTGAGAGATTTTGTGTATTTCGGAAGGATGCCCTACTTTTTGCATGTACCTTATTCCAGAACCAATTACAGCTTAAATTCTCTTTTAAGAAATATGCAGTGTTGTGTCAATACTTATTTTAATCATATTACAGTCTTTTGCTTTTGGTTTTCCTCTTTTGTCAATTGTTTTTTCTCATTTGTCAAATGCTTTTCCCATTTATCGAACGTCAGTGTGATTTTTCAATTGAAATTCCTCTTTTGTCAAATGAGATTCCTTTTATATCAAATGCTTTTCCAATGTTATGATACCTGTCACTGCAAGTAAATGGGAAAAACAAATGACACAAAGTAAAACTGATTTGAAATAAAAGGAAATTGATTGATAAATCAATGACTATAATCATTGATAGATAGAAAAATAAGAAAATCATTTGACAAATAATGAAAAGCAATTGACAAAAGAGGAAAACCAAATGAAAAAGACTGTAATATCTTTCATGTTTCATTGTATGCTTTAAAACGGCAAACTTATGCCTCATTGGCCAATTTAGGTTAGTGTGGGTAGGTTTTCATTTGTATTTGTTATATCGGCAGGAATCAACTGTCAGAGTCGGCTAGTTTCATTGTTGGGTATCACTGTTTGACAACCGGTCTATCCATTTCTCTTAGTTGGATGTATGCTGTTTGCTTTGTTTTTTTCTCTTTCCTTTTGTAATTTTAAGATAACCCGTTGTACATAATTGATTGTTAGAAATTGTTGTATCTTTTGTAAAAACTCAGTAATTGGGTTAATTTGACCTGTTGAGTTTCTCAAATTATTAATAAATAAATAAATATCTATCGGTTTTGTCAAAAAGTTCACTCTGTATGCTGGGTGTTTAACGACAAAATCAAAGTTTTAAAAATTAAAAATTAAATGTCACATAGCGGTCAAAATTTCATATCTATAACTTTTGGGGAGTTGTAGAAACTGTTACCGAAGAAATCGACCCATTTCACAGGCTAATTTGCTGCTAGGTCGCCCCGAACGAATAGATGTCGCTAGCGGTGGTGTCGCCAACCGATTACATGGTATGTCAGCAAGAGAGTTCGACATGTTGTCGCTTAAGTGCGCGTCGGACAATCTATGACGTCACTTGCGAAAGAAGTTATCTTGATGCCCTGTTATAAAACGCAAATTAAAAGATTCCTACTCAATTAAAAAATATAGTTATTTTTTAGTAGTTATTCATTTCCTTAGAATTATAAGTTGTTAAAATTAAGACAGAAGATCAGTGGAGTAAGCTACTGAGGGAGGAGGCAGAGGGGGCAATTGCTTTTACTAGCCGCGCACGATTATTTTGGGACCTCTTGCCGTCGTCATTGTATTGTGTTGTATTTTATTGTATGTGGATGCATCTACACTACGACCTAGAAGATTGTTTGTCTTCCCTTCAGGTGATTCTTCGATTATGTATACGCGTAGCAGCACCATTCGATTTTGCTCGTAGTTTGCAGCAGGATAGAATTAACCACGGTTTTAAAGTTGAAAGTCTTTTCTCGTAGGTTGGTAAAGATCTAGACATCGGAATTTTTATTGTGCTGAAAGACACGCTAATATTTTTAAAATTGAACTTCGAGTTGGAAAAATTATTATATTGCACTAATTATGTGGTTGAACAGAATTTTGTAAGAAACTTTTATCAGAATTTTCCCAAGGGTGGTTTCCGGATCCACCTTGTTGATTGGAGGTGTCCAAACTTTCCAGACATCCGATGCATCTTTACGACGAACCATTTATTATCATTAACAATATTTTTTTCTTTTTTGATACATTTTTCCACTTATGCCTTGCTAAGTTCATAATATGAAGTTAGCAAAAACTGCTGTAATTTTTTTAAAACAGTACAGACAAAAAATTTTTTTTTCACAAATAATTAGCGACTAAAAAGCGGCAAATTTCTCATTGATAAGTAGTACCTACGTTAACTTCTATTTTTGATAAATTTTTCTATTATGCTTTGTTAAGTTTATGACTCATAACATGAAATTACGAAAGTGAAGCGTATTTTTTATAATGATCTGATTATTTTATTGTTGTTGGTTGTACTGTGAAAATAATTATTGCATTTGGTGGTTGTGGGTACTAAATAGCTTTAGTAGTATTTCCCGTTCGCGTTGATTACTATAATAATTATGGAATTTTCCCCCCTAATTATGAAAAATAATAATTACTAACTATGTACAGAGCTATTATAGTACATCCAGTTATTATCCGCAGTGGAAGAATGGTGGTTGATTGTAAAGATAAAAGATTGATGAACGGTTGCACGAACGTAATTAACAATATGTCAGATAATCACCGATTTAAAATGTCCCGTGCTATCAAAATTTTAGTATGATTTTGCTGGAAATAAATTGTACTCCTTTTTTGAAGAGGTAATTACCGATAAAAAATAAAATAACATTGAAAATATTCACCATATTATCAAAATTTGTATTTTAAAATCATTGATGTAGTATCTGAAAGATTGTTAATTACGTTCGTGCAAACGGGTTTAAAACTCAGATCGGGCACAAACAATTTAAAAACTGCAATTTGATTTGATGGTAAAGCTGCGGGTAAGATAAAAATAGACTTCTCAAAAATGACGTTTCTCCTCCTGCACCTTGAAGACTGCAGCTTCAGAAGAACCGATTATAGTTCCGAACTTCTCGCTTATTTGCAGAGTCTGAGAAAGAGATCTTCATTAAAATTGCAAAAAAGTTATTTTTTTAAATTTTCATCAAAACATTTGTCTTCAAAATGAGACGTAATTTTCTGTGAACACAGCTTACTAAAATATAGGAATCGGAAATAAGATCCAGTTGGATCGTCAGGTTTTTAGTTTTATCATAAAAAGCTTTCTTTTTCGGAATTTCATTGTCCAGTGCCTCCTCGAGCAAAATTTCGAAGAACCATATTTAAAATTTTTGTCACAAAAAATAATCTCATGTATTATTCGTATTCACCGAGGTTGGGATATTATCTTATCATTGTTAACTTAGAATGTCCACCATGCTTTTATGGCTTTTTTTACAGCAACACTCGAGGAAGGTGCGGTTTGAAATCGGCTGTATTCAATAAAGATGCCTGTCTGAAGAGCCCGGCCAATTGGCAAAACTTATGTTTTATGGCTCACCAAGTTTGGGAGTGTTTTTTAGAATTTTATAATAATTGTTAATCCAAAATACCTCAACTCGAGTGTAAAAACTGACAAGCGAATTTTTAACACCAGAGTTTCAACATGCATGCTATTTTCCTCTATCTCACTTAAAGATGCTCTGAGGATGGTCTAGGAACTGATGGAAACCGGTTAGCAAGATTTTGTAATTATTATTATAAGTATACTCATTGACCTACTGATTTATTTTATTAAAATTATACTGATTGGAAATTGATTTTTGAATTACTGAGTATACCACAACCCATTATCCTGGATATTGCAAAACTTTAATTTTTGCAGCTTCATTCTTTATGTAATAAACAAAAATTTGTCAAAATACAAAACTATGCAACGAAAAAGATGAAAAAATATTAATAATGATAAACAATTTTATTACAACATTAAAAACAGCATTTAATATACTTTATATTTTACAGATGATCACTCGTTGGTTTCACTTCTTTCTCCAACTCCTAGAAATCAAATACAAAAATTAGCAATCAAATAGAAACCAAAATAAGACAAATATATATAAGTAGATAACAATTAAAAGTGATTACCAAAGCCTCAAGAAATTAATGAGAAAATATACTCACGAGCTGCCACTAGATGCAGAACTCTGTGCCGAACTCCAAGACTGTGATCCTCCTCCTGAGTAGCCTCCTCCAGATGGGTAATGTCCACCTCCTCCAGAGGGGTAGCCTCCACCGCCACAAACATTACATCCACCACCGCCATTATGACCACCACCGCCACCATAACCACCACCGCCACCATGGCCACTACCGCCTCCACCTAATATAACGACGGGTATGACTTGATATGACGGGTAACCACCACCTCCATGGCCCCCACCATAGCCGCCTCCTCCGCCATAGCCGCCGCCTCCGCCATAACCGCCGCCACCGCCAAATAAGCCCTTAAACTTGTGGTGTGGTGATCGGCGCACCCGTTGTAACGACGATGGTGGAACCAATTCCCCCAGGAATTTGCTCCGAGGGGGAGCTGCAGGAACGGCCAGGACCGTTGCCAGAGCGCACACAAGTAGAAGAATCGCCGTCAACAGCTTCATGATGTCTAATACTCTCTAGGTTGCTGCGGTCGGGCTAATTAGATTAGGCTCTGGGCCAATTAAAATTCGAACGTTGTTGAAAAACAATTGCCGACTTACCTTCGTTGGGCCGAAGTATTAATTGATGCACCAAAATCTCATTCAGATTTCAAGCGATTGTAGTGGCATCAGCAGCATAAAGCGGTACGATTTAATTACCCCTAAGATATAAGGTACTGGGATGCCAGATGACCTTTTAATTTTGAATAATAGATCTAAAGTAACCTGAACTATAAAGGCATCAAAATTCACTCAGGTTATGAGATGTTAACTATTTCTAACTACTGTAGTATCTACCTACTGAATAATAGAATTGATCTTTTAATGAAAAGTATATTTATTTATTCTGTTTATAAAATAAATGATTGAAATTCTATGGTTATGAAATTACTAATTAATTGATCCTGAAGTTAATCGTAAAATATCTCATTTAACAGTTTAACTGGTAGAGAAAATAATAGATCTATTTTTTCCTTCACATAATAATTGACAAGTTCATTTCAAGTATTACTTGAATAATAATGGTAATGATTGTATATCAGGTATTTCAAAGTTATTATTAATATAAGTTTTAATTAATAAAACATCAATCTCACGACGAGATAAGGCAGTAGAACGACATAAAACTCCTAACAGATTTCTCGGATATCACTCTGAGCAATAAAAGGTTATGTCACACTTTGCTTACTGATACGACATTTTGCCATCCTTGGAATGTCGTGCCGAGACTGGAGAGCGGGGCCCTGGACGAAATCTCAGGATAAGAGACCGTGGTCTCCCTCTGGGGTGGCAGAAAGACTGGTGGACGGTGTCGCGTCCCGTGGGAACACGTGCCTAACACTGGTAGCGTGGTCGTTCTTCGAGGTTAGATGAAAGATGAAAATATGAGGCTCCGAATGATGAGATCCAGTATTCAGGGGCAGGTAGCAGCAAAACCTTCAGATAATGTAGGAGATTCCTTCCATAAAAGCAGATATTCGGACGTAGAAAGTATGAAAACCAATATGGCGTCTGTGAAGACAGGTGGGGTTCAACTCCGTAGATAGGTTTTCCGACGAAATAAGATAGTGCCCCGATTGATAGGGTAGGTAGAAAAGAACTATAACAATATATAAACTCTATTAGAGAAAGTTTCAGATAGTTTCAACAATTTACTTACCCGATTAATTAATAATCGGTCCTTAGATAAAGAGAAAAGGTAGGGGTGCGACTGGTCGCTTCAAGCACCGAGATTGGAAGATGGCCGAGCCTGTTCCAGACTCGCGAAAAGGACCAATCCTTTTGCGCAACTCAAAAGGGTGTTAGTTCATCTTCCTAAACTACATCACAGCGACATCTGTGTTTCTAGTTAATCGAAAAGGAAGATTATAAGAGAAAGAAGTTACAGATTGTACTACAAGGTAGGGATCTTGAACTTGCCTAGTTTAGTTAGTTTTACCACTCGGCAACAGGTGGCGATGTTGGATCGAAATTCATGTTTCAATCAAATAAAGTGGCTAGGCGGACACCTTTATAGTAGGGATTTAGACAATGATATCTTATTTAATAATATTAAATGGAGCTAATTAAAGAATAAAACCTTTAACGACGTTACACACCTCTCTTTACCGGGGTAAGGAAAGGATTAAAGATAAACCAACTGGAAAAAGCACAGGCGTATTTCAAGTTGTTACTATACCCGAAGAAGGGTATGTTTGCGGGACAACTAGGTGACGATAAGCTTAGAGAATATTATTCAGAAATCACGTTCATAAATAACATGAACCTTTCGAGGAAATAAGATAACAACTCTGAACGAACAAATTGTCAACGACATCGTTGATCTGTTTCATTGAATGAATAAAATTTCTCTTGTATATGCTTACTAAGGTAACATGCAACTTTCAAAAGGGAATAGCGTTAGGCTTACTAAAATTACATGCAACTTAAATATTAAGCACTAGGTAATAATTATTCATAAGGTATAAAAATAAAATATTCATGCTTCATTGCAAAGGCAACAAAATAAAAGATATGCTAGCAACGGTAGTAATAAGATAATTAAGATAACTTTCTTAAATGGTAATTGTTCTCGCCGAACAATGTCGATAAACAAAGGAATAATTTCTAGATAACTAGATATGAAGATACGATAAGATATGGTTAGATAATATAAGATAAGATAGATAATATAAGATAAGATACATACTAAGGTAACAAAATCAATAATACTGTCAGATATCACAGTAATGAATATTCTGAAATAAATTAAATTAGAATTCCTAAGAAGGAAAAATCTCCTGAGGTGGGCACGAAACATCTCCCTTGCTGTTGAACACCGCTTCCCCGACCAACGACAACCCGCGCTCTGCTTTGAAGCATGCCCCGCCACTGAGACAGTGGTGAGCGGAAAAGTCTAGAATGAAACTGTCGCGGTTAAGTAGCAGGTTTAACAAAGCAAAAGTGAAACTCGATCCTCAAGGGGGTTGATGCTGTCCAAACTTGGGCATCAAAACATCTATGTACAGGGAAAGATAAATTTTTGGAGTCCACAAGGGTAATCCATGAGTAAGATTTTTCATCTTTGAACCAGTCAAAATTTGACTATGTCGTCGTCTATGCGACTCCATAATAAATGGTTAAGAGAAAGGAAGTTTGCAGATAATCACTGCGTAGCTTATCAAATAGCGTAATTGCAATAATCATATCGATAAATCATCCAATAATCACATAGATAAACATTCGATAATCGCACAGAGAAAACGTCAATAATCGCCTGGATTATTAGATAAACATTGAGGTAACGGTAAGATAATTTATCTCACTCGGTAAGATAAGAAAAATGGAACAACCATTTTCATCGCTAAGGTAGGGGACATTCGATATCCGTGTTCGGATTTATTTATGTTAACACCGAAAATCTATATTCATCTTTGTAAATACGTAGCTCGAATTCACATAGATTTTTATTTTCCATTTTGGAAAATATTCGCAGAGAAGATAATTATTAGCTACCATTCTATTATGGTACTAATAGCTATAGATAAGGTAAGATAGGTAATTCCTTTTCTTTGAAAAGAAATTAAAGATAAGAAAGGCACGAAGCTTTGACTAAAGCTTACGCCTGTCATTTTTATCAAGAAGAAAATTTGCTAATTCAATTTTCGTTTTCTTGAAAGATAGGTAAGACAAGGTAGAGATATTCTGTTGTCTTCCGTTGAGACAACAGAGGGATTTTTCACTTTAGCCATGCAGGGCGGAAAATCTTAAAGCACCCAATCTTGGAAAGATGGTAGATAAGATAAAGGAATCTGCTGTCGTCTGATTGGACAAGCAGAGCAGTTTTCACTTTAGCACGTAGCAGGGCGGAAACTGTCGGGAAAGCACCCGTACTTAGAAAGGTGGTAGGTAAGATAAAGATAACCTGTTGTCTTTTGTTTGGACAAACAGGGCAGTTTTCTCTTTAGCACGTAGCAGGGCGGAAACTGTCGGGAAAGCACCCGTACTTAGAGAGGTGGTGGGTAAGATAAAGGAATCTGCTGTCGTCTGATTGGACAAGCAGAGCAGTTTTCACTTTAGCACGTAGCAGGGCGGAAACTGTCGGGAAAGCACCCGTCTAAAACTAGACGGTAGATAAGATAAAGGTAAAAGATAAGATAAGGTAGATACAACGGCAAGATAGCATTTTCTTTAGTTCATTGAACATAAGAAAATTTAAAAGATAACATTAGACCTGTAAACGTGGTCAGACAAGATAGGCGAATAGTTACTTTTCAAGGTAATGATTTCAGATAACCAGAAAGATATGGGTTCTCAAAATATGGGCGATAAAATAGAGTGAGAGCCTGAGGATAGCAGATACCGATCCCAAAATTAGCAACATTTACACTTGGTACCACATTCACACAGCTAGTTTCGAGATCCTTGAGAAATACTTTGAAAGATACGGTTTTCATTCTGCATACATTCTTCATTCATTCTAAGATACAACTAGAAACGGAGCTTTCTCAATTCTCATATTGCTAGACCTCATTTTCTAAACGGATTTTTGTCAATTACAAAAAGAGAGATAAAGATAGGTAGGGGAAACAAAGTTAAAGAGAAGATATTACAAGGAACTATTCGTCACTTTTCGGCGGGTCTTCGCCTCGATAAGCCTTCAAATCTTTAGAATGCCAGCGACCTAGGGGATTGCCTTCTTGGTCTTGTAATTCGTACACTAATTTAGACACTACTTTAGATATCCGGCATAGTACGAATTTTGGGGCCAATTTAGCAGCAAAATTCTTTGCGGCATTCGAAAGTGGGTAGGTATGTTTCCAGACGAGGTCACCCTCGGTGAAAACATCGGGGCGCTTGCGTAAGTCGTAATGTTTCTTACTTACTTCGTAAGCTTTCTTGAGTCTATCACGTATATCGCTGAAGATAGGAGGTAATTTAGATATGTCTTGTTCTCGATGAACATAAGACAGATCATCAGGTAATTCTAGATAATTATCTGAGACTGGACCGTAAAAGGTTCCGTCTACAGGGACATTTCTAGCGAAAAGTAGGAAAGCTGGAGCGTGTTTAGTAACTTCGCTCACCGATAAGTTAATTGCTTGTGCAATTTTATAAACATTTTTATCCCAATCTTTATGATTGTCACGGATGTAAGACGAGATGGCTGTAAGGATGGTACGATTCGTTCTCTCGGTCGGATTCACCTGAGATAAATGCCTGGCGCTATACCACAAATTAACTTCGTAGTTTTTCAGCAAATTAGTAAATAGACTGCTTTTAAAGATTTGAGCGTTGTCACAAAGCAGAATTTGAGGCACACCGAAAATTAAGAACACTTGGTTCTCAAGAAATTTTGTAACGGCAGCTGCTGTAGCATTAGGCATTGGTTTAACCAAAACGAATTTCGAAAACCAATCGGTGACGACTAAAAGTTGGGTGTTTCTAGCCTTGGATCGAGGGAAAGGTCCCATGAAGTCAATAGAGAGAAATTGGAAGGGAAAATTGATTTTCTTATAATTACCCATAAGTCCTACACGAGCAGTGTTTGGGGCTTTGTGTGCACCACAAACCTGGCAGTTTCTCACGTACTTTTTGACTGAGATAATCATTTTGGGCCAATAATAAACTTCAGAAATTCTTGCCAAAGTTTTACTTACTCCAAAATGCGCAGAAGTTGGAGGGTCATGAAATTGAGCAATTATTTCCTCCCGATTAGGAGTAGGGACAACAATTTTCCAATCAGATAGGTTAGACACGACTTCCACTCGAGGCTTAACATGTTTATAAAGAATATTGTCTTTGATGGTAAAATCAGGGTATTTCTCAGGAAACTCGGTAACTTTGGAGACCATGTCTTTATACCAATCATCAGGTACAAAGTTTTGGAGAGAGATAGAAGAAATAGAGCGGGAAAGATAGTCTGCAGGGACATTGCAAGTGCCTTTTCGATGTTTAATGTCGAAATCAAACTGGCTGAGGCGTAAACACCATCTAGCTACACGACCCATAGGATCTTTTAACGTGCGAAGCCAGAGAAGAGAGGCATGATCGGTGTAAACTGTAAAATTTGCACCTTCGACATAAGGGCGAAAATATTCTATACCAAAGAGGACACCTAAACATTCTCTTTCGGTAACGGTATATTTCTTCTCGGCTTTCGAGAGCATTCTACTAGCAAAAGCAATGGGGTGTTCAAAATCTCCCTCAAGTTGAAAGAGCACTGCACCTAACCCGAAATCACTTGCATCCGTCTGTATGCAAAAGGGCTTCGAGAAATCTGGGCTAGCTAGAACGGGAGCTGTAGTCAGTCGTTCCTTGAGAAGTTTAAAAGCTTGATCAGCTTCTGAGTTCCAAGTTATTGACTGTCCCTTTTTTCGGTTATGCAGCAGAGCTGAGATAGGAGCACTGATTGTAGAAAAATCCTTTATGAAACGCCTATAATATTGTAAGATACCTAGGACGTGTCTTACTCCAGTGGTGTTATGAGGAACAGGGGACTCAATAATCGATTTAACTTTCTCTTCACTAACTCGCAATCCGTTTCTATCGATAATAAAACCCAAAAAGGAGAGAGAATCTCGACAGAAGTGACATTTGTCGAAGTTGACAGTAAGATTAGCGTCTTTTAAACGCTCGTATACTTCCCTTAAAATTTCTAGATGTTTCTCGAAACTATTCGTGGCGATAATTATATCGTCAAGATAAACAAAAACAAATGGCTCCAAAGCTGGACCTAAAATTGTGTCCATAAGTCGTTGCTGGGTTTGAGCACTGTTTCTCAGTCCGAAAGGCATTCGTCGGAATTGGAATAAACCTCTCCCGGGAACTACAAAAGCGGTCTTTGGGCGGGATTCTTCGTCCAAAGGAACTTGAAAGAAAGCCTGCTTTAAATCGATGGAGGTAAGATAATTAGCGTCTTTGAGCTTGCTCAAGATAGTATCGATTCTAGGCAGGGGATATGAGTCATGTGTGGTGATCTCGTTTAGTTTCCGACCATCAAAACACATACGGTATGTTTTGTCTTTCTTGCGGACCAAAAGAACAGGGGACACCCAAGGAGAATTACTTTTTTCGACAATTTCCAACTTAAGTAATTTATCTACCTCTTCATTTAGATATTGTTGAAGGGTTGGAGATAATGGATATTGTCTCTGTCTAAAAGGCTTAGCGTCTTTTGTTTCTATGGAATGGCATAGCACGTTGGTTTCAGGGAGTATATCAACACGGGCCAAACTTTTGAATTTGTCTATCGTCGATTCAAGTCTAGACAGGTCAGTAGGAGGTAAACAAGAGATATCCTGAATCTTATTGATAGCGCAAACCGTAAGTTCATTAGGTAAGATAGGAGATAATGAAGACGAAGGATCACCGGGATGAACTTCGAAAGATTCATTTACGAAATTAATCATCATGTTGAAAATACGAGCTACGTCTATTCCCAAGATAATTTGTGGTGAAATGGAAGATACCACATGGAATTGAACTTTCTTTGTGACGTCATCTATGGTCAGGTCAAGTTCAATTATGTCGATAACAGATAGAGGGGAGCCGTCAGCATTTTTCAGGGAACACAACAAATCCGAATTTTTGGAAGGGATGGGTAGTTCACCCAGAACTTCCTGCATGGTTTCCAAATCACAAACAGAGATATTGGCGCCGGTGTCAAAGAGGGCTGTATAAGGTACGTCACACATTTTGACAGCTATAAATGGTCTATTGTCAACAGGGTTAGATAATAAGATTGGAGCTATAACAGGTATTAAAGAGTCAGCACTTGGTTTAGGTATGTCCTTTTTAGGAGGTATTCGAAAAGATTCGAAAAAGTTTGCAACTTTTTGCAACCATGACTTCCACTGTTCCTTTTGGATAGTGAAATCAATAAGATAACTGGAAGATACTAGTACTGGTCTTTTGGAGAGGGAGGAGACTGATCGTCCTTTGACTTCAAGCTCTTTTCTACAAGGGCTTGCTTTGGGCGGCTTGTCTCTTGTTGTCGCACTGCACCCTGTTGTGCAACTTCGTCGTTTTTTGAACGAGAAGTGACTTTGAGAGAGTTCAGGAAATCTGCCGAACATGAGGGACATTTAGACTTGTAGACATTTTTATGGCCACAGCCATAACAAAAAACTTTTCTAGGGAGATTACACCTTACATAGGTATGACCTTTGTTGGAACAATTCCAACAGGTGACTGCAGAAAGGTTAGTAACAGGGATCTTGGTGTTACTAGGTGTAGGTGCACCTTTAGTTGGTGTGCCTCTGGCTTTACGAGAAGAGAAAGAAGCTGGTTCTCCAGAACATGCTAGGTCTGAATTTAAGAGACTTTGAACCTTCTTAGAGGGAGGGGGACGATATTGTTGGATAATAGTCCTATTATCTTCTAACTTCTTTCCGATGGAAATTATGTCCTGAATGTTGTTTACCTCAACAAGGGCAAGATGATTTTGGAAATAGGGATGAAGATTTTTCTTGATTATCTTAAATTGTTCCACTTCTGATGGGGGAGTAGATAATCTCTTAAATAAGCCTTGCATCGAGGCAACATAGATAGCAACTAACTCAAATTCACCATGAGTTCTTTGCTTGATTTCCTCTAATAGGTCATCATCGTAAGAGAGGGGGAGAAAAGTAATTTTCAATTTATTCTTGAGATCTTCCCAAGAAATAATTGAGCTGGCAACACTGCGAAACCAAATCAGAGCCTTGTCTTCAAAAAGATCCATTGCCGAATCAAAAAGATCGCGGTCTGAGACATTTCTCGACCTTTGAAGTTCTTTGACCTTTTCTAGAAATTGGATCAAATTATCCTTAGAAGAGCCAGAAAATTTAATATTCCATTTATAAACTGGAACACTAGGTCTAGAATGAGTGGAGACAGTAGAGCTTGATGCACTCTGGGAATTGGGTGAGTTATCAGTTTGGTCTAGGGACTGGTCGTTTTTCAGAAGCCATTGACCTTCTAATTCTAAAGCCTCAGAAAATAAATCGTCAGCTAAAGCTTTTGCTTCAGGATCTTGATCAAGTTTGAATCTATTGATTCTAGAGATCACATGATTCAGACGACACTGAATTCTTTGACAGATAGGGTCATTAAGAGACAAGGGAGCGTCCTGTATTTTGATTTTCAAATCTGCAAGAGTCTTTTTCACCTCTGCAGAATCTTTGTCAAAGGGGTAGACAGATTCAGAAATAGAGAGAGGATTTTCTTCCCTATTTAACAGGGCACGAAACTGAATTCGTCTTTTCTCCTGTGTATTAAATGGGACTTGTTTTCTAATCGCTATTTCGTAAGCGAGTTCTTCACTTAATAAAGCTAGAACGGGATTCATGATTGAAATCTACTAAAGTCGGTAAGGTAGGGATCGAAAAAGCTATGTGACGCTATGGTGTATCTTTACACGTAAAGAATTCGTTTTCTACGTTTGACGTAAAGAATGCAAGGGATACGTCGCAACACTGCTCGTAGCTTTAGCGCTCGTCGGCACTAATACCAACAGCTGACTGGAGAGTCAAAGATTAATGGAAACCTAACCTAACTTAATGAGAAAATGGTAAGGTAATTTTCAGGGAAAGATTTTTGGATACAGTTTTCAAAGACAGCTTAACTACAGAGCTCTCGTATCGAGTATCCTCTCCGTACGGAATTAAGCTTCTCTAAAACTTGCTCGAGACATCGCGACGGTATAATCAACCACTCCGTAAAGCTCCCTGACGGGTTACCCTTTAGCGGCAGTGTAGCGGTAAGAAAAAGTAGGTATTTTCGCGACACGGCACTTTGCACAAAGATAATTAGGTAGGTACACATATATTAGGGAACAATAACACTTAAAACTAAGTAGTCATGCAAAAGCTTTCAATAAATAATACATGCAGTAAGCAACAAGAGAAATTTATATAAATATCAAGTGATATCGCAGACAAATCGTAAAGTTCAAATAATTATGAGATTTATTTTATGAAAATCCTAGATACATAAAAGCCAATTAAGATAAAGATAAATTGGATTTCTAATCCAAAGAAGTAATCGTTCCACACCGGGGAGTGCCAATTGCTGCGGTCGGGCTAATTAGATTAGGCTCTGGGCCAATTAAAATTCGAACGTTGTTGAAAAACAATTGCCGACTTACCTTCGTTGGGCCGAAGTATTAATTGATGCACCAAAATCTCATTCAGATTTCAAGCGATTGTAGTGGCATCAGCAGCATAAAGCGGTACGATTTAATTACCCCTAAGATATAAGGTACTGGGATGCCAGATGACCTTTTAATTTTGAATAATAGATCTAAAGTAACCTGAACTATAAAGGCATCAAAATTCACTCAGGTTATGAGATGTTAACTATTTCTAACTACTGTAGTATCTACCTACTGAATAATAGAATTGATCTTTTAATGAAAAGTATATTTATTTATTCTGTTTATAAAATAAATGATTGAAATTCTATGGTTATGAAATTACTAATTAATTGATCCTGAAGTTAATCGTAAAATATCTCATTTAACAGTTTAACTGGTAGAGAAAATAATAGATCTATTTTTTCCTTCACATAATAATTGACAAGTTCATTTCAAGTATTACTTGAATAATAATGGTAATGATTGTATATCAGGTATTTCAAAGTTATTATTAATATAAGTTTTAATTAATAAAACATCAATCTCACGACGAGATAAGGCAGTAGAACGACATAAAACTCCTAACAGATTTCTCGGATATCACTCTGAGCAATAAAAGGTTATGTCACACTTTGCTTACTGATACGACATTTTGCCATCCTTGGAATGTCGTGCCGAGACTGGAGAGCGGGGCCCTGGACGAAATCTCAGGATAAGAGACCGTGGTCTCCCTCTGGGGTGGCAGAAAGACTGGTGGACGGTGTCGCGTCCCGTGGGAACACGTGCCTAACACTGGTAGCGTGGTCGTTCTTCGAGGTTAGATGAAAGATGAAAATATGAGGCTCCGAATGATGAGATCCAGTATTCAGGGGCAGGTAGCAGCAAAACCTTCAGATAATGTAGGAGATTCCTTCCATAAAAGCAGATATTCGGACGTAGAAAGTATGAAAACCAATATGGCGTCTGTGAAGACAGGTGGGGTTCAACTCCGTAGATAGGTTTTCCGACGAAATAAGATAGTGCCCCGATTGATAGGGTAGGTAGAAAAGAACTATAACAATATATAAACTCTATTAGAGAAAGTTTCAGATAGTTTCAACAATTTACTTACCCGATTAATTAATAATCGGTCCTTAGATAAAGAGAAAAGGTAGGGGTGCGACTGGTCGCTTCAAGCACCGAGATTGGAAGATGGCCGAGCCTGTTCCAGACTCGCGAAAAGGACCAATCCTTTTGCGCAACTCAAAAGGGTGTTAGTTCATCTTCCTAAACTACATCACAGCGACATCTGTGTTTCTAGTTAATCGAAAAGGAAGATTATAAGAGAAAGAAGTTACAGATTGTACTACAAGGTAGGGATCTTGAACTTGCCTAGTTTAGTTAGTTTTACCACTCGGCAACAGGTGGCGATGTTGGATCGAAATTCATGTTTCAATCAAATAAAGTGGCTAGGCGGACACCTTTATAGTAGGGATTTAGACAATGATATCTTATTTAATAATATTAAATGGAGCTAATTAAAGAATAAAACCTTTAACGACGTTACAAGGTGAAGATGACTGCAACTGGTTATGTACATTGTGCAGCTTTTTATAAGACGAGGTCGTCGGGACGGGTTATGCAGCCACGGATTATCTAATTATTGGAAAATCAAATACAATAAACCAATCATCAGGATTCCCTAAAAACCCAGCAAAAGAGCACAAGCATAATACTGGCCTTGGATATACTGCATTACGTCTCCGTGATTTTTATACTTGTTATTACCACGTGGAATATTTTACATTGAAAGCGCCAGTTAGAATGGAAAAGTATTTTTATTAACTACGAGAATCAAAAACTGTTGTCCTATTTATGCATTTATTATAAATAGCCATAAGTGTTTATTAGGTGTCAGAATATAATTAATTATTATGAATCATGATGTGCATGGTGTGTTCTTGAGTTAGTCGCTCTGTTAACAATAAATATTCAAATTGAATTCTTAAAAAATTCCTTTATGTTTCATTTGATGCCTACCATCTTCACCCCTCTTTTTTAGAGTGCCTGGATATTGCCAGATTTTTACTTCATAAGAGCACGGAGGGTTAGTTTCATTTTCCTCGGACGTCTCTTTTTACGTTGCAGATACTTTCTCTTGTCTAAGGTTGTAGCGGCGTTTAAGAAACAAATGAATAAGCGTGCATAAGAAAATAATTTGGGTGTATCTAATTATTATTTTTTATAGAAAAGAACATTAAACACACGTCTGTAGTATCAGTTAAAGTTTGTATAACTATAACTTCCCTGTCTGTTCCTCGGTCTTGTGAGAAGAAAATAAATGTGCAAAAAAATATTGTTTAAAATAAAAAACAACTAAACATTTTCTTGTACCGCCCATGTCACCTGCAATTAACGGCTCCACCAAAGCTGTCAGCAGGAATGAGAATTTAACTTAAAAATTAATATAATTGAACAGAGACGGCCTGCTCTCTCTCAGATCGCTACCGATCAGAGAGAGAGGAAAGATTAGCTTCCGTACTCTTTATCATAATTTTATATCAAGGTACTCTTCTCTATGTCAGAATGGGAAGCATCAACTGCAAATTTATAGTTACCCATGCATCACCATTTCCGAGTTTTGAAAGTGGTAACACTGAATATTGATAGGTACCTACTTAAAATTACATAAATCAGTTTTCTGAAAATTATGACGTAAGTAATTTTTGTGCAGGATTTTTGTTATTCTTCCAAATAAATAGCATTTTTTCAATTAATTTACCTTTAGTTGTTGGAGTGAAGCTATCAACAACCCAACCACACGTCGTAGGCTCTCCGCTTAGCGGCCGACGTAGAAAGTTTTAAATGGGCTATATTTATTCATTTCCAAATTTCAGTTTTTATTTTTCTTAATAATGACAGACGGACTGCTACCCCCAACAATATCTTCCAAATATAACCGTCTAGCGTCCCCTATAGAAGGAAATTCTGGCACGACGACTCTAAAGGTGCTTTCAAGTCCGTTAAGTTGATCCACAGAATATTTGTCACGTCGTTTGTTATGTTTAAAAAAATAAAAACTGAAATTAAGTAGTGTGTAGATGAACTTAACGGGGTCGAAACCACCCTTGAAGCGAAACTTCCATCTAGGCGATGTTAGGTGGCCGAATTTGCAAGAGATTATGGGAGATCGCAATGTTTGTCATTGCGTTCATGTTAAAAAAAAATCTGAAATTTAGTACCGTGTAAAGGAACAAGTAGGCATAGCCCATTTAAAAGTTTCTCTACGTCGACCGCTGAGCGGAGAGTCTACGGCTACGGCTAGAGGTTGGGTTGGTGTGAATAACTTCACTGCACATTTTCAGCCAATCCTTTTACCAACATTGTACTCGCTCTGCCGCAAACTATTGTAAAATGTTTTTGCCTATTTAGGAGCAGTTTTCATAAATTACTCATCAGGAATATAAAATAAGCATGGAAAAAAAATCTAAGAATATCAAGTCTGCGCTTGGAATCTTTGCTTCCTTCTATAGATTTTAAGTACTTTTTATGGGTTTTGTAATATTTTGACCTACATGTATATGTAACCCACCAGGAAATTGTTATTTTTTTACTTAAAATAAAGCTCTCTTGCTCTTTTGATTGATTCGATGATGAGCTTGATTTCTCATTTCGTCTGCTAGTTTCATCTGACTACTAAGAATGATGCCATATTAGTTAAAATTAATCAGAAATACCATCACAACAACACAAGAAACAAAGTATTATAGGTTCAATATCTCATGAAAATCTAATAAAAAGTCAGTAGGTAGAATTTTTTCCGTTTCATTTATTGTTAAAATTAAGTGATCCTCGTTCTTTCTTAGCATAATATTCACCTATAAATGACATATATATAGACACACGAATAGGTATAAAACTTTGATCCAGAGCGGGAGACCTGACTGGAGCTCCCATTATCCAGCAGGCACATATCCTCACCTCTCGTTAAATTCTCCAGAATAAACCTCTGTTCAGGTTGGATGTCGATACCACAAAAGCCTACACCAATTAGCACAAATAATTCCCACAATTAACGAACATTAAAGGAAACCATTAAAGATAAACACAATTTCAAGAAGCGTAGGTAATACATCATAGAATACACACACATATCTAAGCCACAAGAATATTACTAATATACTAACACCAACACCAGGCGTGCAATAATAATTATTGTTTACGTCAATTCGCTCATTCATAACAAACTGAAGTTCCCTGTACATATGCATTATACAAATATGTACATTAAAAACCGCAGCGAATTATTTATTCATTTCCCAGATGTAGGTAGGTACTCTATAAGAAATTATTGTAATTGGTACACAAAAAAACATAGAAAGAAACATCAAACGTACAAACATAAAATAAAATTACATAGGTATACAGAGGGTTATTGGTAACTGCGAATACATTCCTTTCATGACCTTTGAAACAAGAGGTAAGGAGTAAATTAATCCTAACATTCACCATACAAAACTCAATAGATTTTGAGATATTTCGAGTTTTTTTTTCTTAAAAAATTGCATTAACTTTTGGTATTTTTTTTCTTGCAATACTTGTCCAACTTGTCTTCCATTTGGAATATAAAATGTACGGAAGTATTTCGATCATGATGTGAAAATTTTGAAGAAAAACAAAAAATTAAAAACTAAAAAACAAAAACAAAAAATCAAAGAAATTTCAATTCAATATTAAATTTTATTTTTTATTTTTTTATAGAGCACGTTAAGGTTAATTTACTCATTACCTCTTGTTTAATCAGATCACCAAAGGAATGTAGCCCAGTTACCAATAACCCTGTATAGAGGTTAAGCCCAAAGTGGTGGTCACGCTATAAAGAATGTTTTACAGGATGTTCAGAAAGATGCATTTTAATTTATTTACTCTTTTTTCGATAGAAAATTCATTAACGCCGTAAATTCAAAAAATAATTTATCCCCTAAAACCAAAATTTCGGCTTATTCGTAAGGAGTAGGGGGTCGCATTTTTTGGATTTATACCCACCATCGACCACCCATCAGTACCCACACAAAATTTCCTTTTTCTCGCTTTAATTGAGGAATGAAATCCTAATTTTACTGGACTAGTATTCACATTCTACAAATTGTGTTATTAATCCATAATAATTAGTGCGGGGCAAAACCTTGTCGAAACGTATGTCTTGTTGGGACATAGATGACACAGTAGAGAAACAACTTATGAAGCGTTTTCCTCATAACTGCTGTGTAGGAATATAGTGGGGCAGATCTATATTTCAAAAAAACACTCTTTTTTTCTTTGTACATTGAAAACGGCCCCAAACATCGCAAAACGCCTTACATGTCCCTATCCTTACTTTTCAGGCATGTGGTTTACATTTTAATACAGGATGATAGAAATTATCAGATTTTTAATCAAAATGTATTAAAAATTTCAAATATGTACACTGTAAAGTAACACATGAAAACTTCTATGATAGGGACATGTAAGCCGTTTCCGATAGTTGGAGCCGTTTCCGATGTACACTGCTTTCATAATGAAAAATTGAGATTTTCACTTGTTTATAACTCTCATAAACCGGTCAATCTAAATTGCAATGGTGAAAACCACCTGTATTCGATTTCTTCAGACATTTAAAAAATATAATATTATACAGGATGTTTCCGTTAAAATAACGATGTAGGTGTCAACTTCCGGTATTTCCGGAAGTGCGGTCATCTTGAAAATATTTTCATTGAATTTCTCGTGATCACTTATTTTTAGGTTCTATAGGCCCATTAGTTTCCGAGATATAGCCGGTGGCCAGCCTCGAGCAGTATATCGTGGGCAGGCGAATTTTGGAAAACTACTTTTTCGTGATCTGGGGGTCATGATCGGTGACCCCGAGATTTTAATGAGTTTGGGTGATTTTCAAAAAGTGACGTCGTCCTCAATATTATTTTTTTAATAAAAAAATACACTAAAAGTACGATTTTCCATGTAAATAATATTAAAACCGGCTCAATAAAATTTGAGAGTAAAATCAAGAAGTCTTGCGAGCAAAAAGTCGGGAATATTATGTAGATTATGTAGATTTTTATAATGTTGTAACCGCAAGACTTCAATTTACTTCTCACAATAACATAAATATTCTTAATTTACTAGTTGAATAATGGTTCAATAGCCATAAAGCATGTTGCCTGTGAAGTGTAAAAGATATAGCGTATACCTTATATAATATAAATCTTATTTTAAACGTATTACAATAAATTTTAATGACAATGAACACAACTTGTTTATTTTTATCTTTCATTAATAAACATAAAAACTAACAAGTATAAATTTAGATAATTTTTATATTTCTTATTTTTTTGGGTAAAATGTAAAGATTTGAAATTCAGACATACTTTAAATGATCGTAAAAAATTTCACGTACCTATAGTTAAAAAAGTCGATCAAAAAATAAATGTGTGTCTGATTTTACACAAATAAATACTTCCCTGAATGTTAGTATACCTACCCACTCCCAGATAATATATTCCTGTTTTGCGGCAACAGATAGGTGACATCTAAAATCAAAGTCAAATTTGATTGAAAATGGATTGAAAACGTATTTAACCTTTAAAAATTTAGCTTGTCAAATGTAGTTCAAAACTCAGTTTTCGAAAAGGTACCAACATAATTCGAATTTTCGATAGCCAACTCTAAATTTTAAAACATCTGGAATAGTATATTATACGTGGATTTATTTCTAAATAGTCTGCCAATGTCACATGAAATATCAGCATTGATGTCAGATCTCAAATTCTGTAGGTGCAATGAGCACTAGGAATCATAGAATAGACATAATTTAGTACATTAACAATTTTTGTACATATATGTTAAAATAAAGAATTGAGTTTTTTTTTTAATAATAGTTAACTGGTGTTAATTCATAAAAAGGTATTTATAATGAAAAAATAATAAGCACCTATTTGTAAAGAACATTTTATTGGAAAGTTGTACACAAATTACAAATATAAATTAATGCAAAACTTGACAATTATTGATAATTTAATATTCAGTCATATAATCAGTTCCTTAAACTTAATATTTAAATACAACACAGTTTGTATGCACAGTTTATGCGCAAATTTAAAATTACATATAGACAGTGTAGTTCTTATTATTTTTTTTTTTTAGTTTATTTATTTGTGGTCCTTAGAAACAAAAAGTTTATATCAGGAACCTATTATGAAATAATTTAAGTTACCTATACCTATTTATTAATATTATAAATATGTGAATCTTTGCATAAACTGCTTACTCACTCTGCTGATACGTTTCGTAGATAGAATTACATATTGTCGCTTCATTCGCTTCGCTTAAACTGGTGACTGTTTTCTGCTAATTGACTTTTTGGGGACTTTCTAATGGTTGACCCTTATCAATTATTTGATATTTTTTTAATTGTACCAAAAGCAACAATTTCAGAGCTTCAGCTACCCTCTATCTAAATCATAATTATTACTTCATGTCAGTAAAATTTAAGCCTCTATAAAATGATTTATATACCTCGCTCACTGGTGGTAACGGTAATAAAGGGTCCCTAATTAATTGATTCGTCTTCACAGTATGCAAATTTGCCACCATCTATTGCGCTTATTTTACTTAAATGCTTTGGCATTAAGCTTACTTTTAAAGATAATCTATCACTTTCTATAATAATTTTTAATTTATTTTATAAAACTAAAAATTAAGTCTCAAAACTGACGGACGTAAACAAAACAAAATCAGTGTTTCTATTTAGACAACAAAGCCAGGTCAATGTTGTAATCGATTATTAAATTTAGGTATATTGTTTTTTAATCTTCCTTAATGTCGAAAATCTTCATTTGATCCCATTAATAACCTTCAAATTCTAGTTATCATTTTTATAAACAAATATGACCTTGGTAGACTTTTTAGAAATAAATCCACGTATATCCTATTCCAGATGTTTTCGAATTCAGAGTTGGTAATGAAAAATCCGAATTATGTTGGTACCTTTCCGAAAGCTGAGGTTTGAACTACCTTTGACAAGATAGATTTTTAAAGGTTATGGATGTTTCAAATCAAATTTGACGTTGATTTTAGATATCACCTACGCTGATTTACGAACCTACGAAATATTTATTTGTACAAGAGAGTACTACAGATAAATAGTAAATAACATTATTATACCTAACTAAATAATGTAAGCATCGTATTATAGGTATTAACTAAATTAAGGTATAATTATATACCTTAGGTTTATTGAATTTACATTAAATATGCATGAAATTTTGTTTAATATGATTTCATTGCTAATTTTCGGATTGATCTCTTTCAAGGCCTTGAATGTTTTTATATAATAATGCCCTTTTGTGGTTTTTTCAATTACCTTTGGCATTATAATAGAATAATGTAGTATTCAATGGATATGGTACGATTAAGTTTAAAAAGTCACATGTGACGTCACACTAACCGTCCGAATTAATATTTTTTATTTCACCGGAAAATGTGAAATAGTTAAGTGTCAAGTTATGAACGAGCGTAATTATTATTGAAGGAATCATTCAAACATCGAAACCCCTTACGTCAGTTTGAGAGCCACTGACAACTCAACTACAGAAAATTTATTCACGTAATGACACTCTATCCTTTGCGTTGTCCATTTAATTCTCATTCAAAACCAATGTTGACGTATACTTATTTATGCGCGATGGAGTGTTTAGACAAACTTGACGGTTTCTATGAGAACCACGTAAATGAAACAAAATAAATCGAACTATCAGAAGGATGTGTATTCTTAATTCATACATATGACTTTTTAAGCTTAATCGTCCTATATTTAAGTCCTTTTCAATTTAAAAACGATTCAAAGATACTGAAAATCTGACAGAACTTTTTGAATGAAGTTAATGAACGTCTAATCAATAAATATTTTCACTAAAATAAAAACAACAATCGCAATATATTACTGAATTATTGTTTTCATAATTCAAAAATGTTGTTAATACGTAAAATATCGAAAAATTAATCCTAATGGCATATGAGCAAAATGGAAGTATTTTGAACTTTTTGAGCTCAAATCGACTTGAATTCGAAAACGTCTGGAATGGCATATTACATATATGTATATTATGAAATGATGAAAAAAATTTCATGGAATGAAATAATTAAAATAGGTAGGTATAAAATTTGATATTTTATGTTGACATTTAATTGAAAAAGAAGTAGATTGTGAGTTAAAGGAACCAATTCGATTCCAAATACGTACTTATATGCTGCTATTGGTCAGTTTTATCATCAACCATAATACGTTTACCATAATACGTTATGAAAATTTCCCGGAAAATTTGTATCATAATCAGATTCATTAATGTGCATATTAAAGGTTAGCAGTAGCAAAAAAAATTAAATTCCAACTCCGCTATTATATTACTTGAAATTTTAATTAGGTATGTATACGAATTCATAAAAATAAATTTGTATGTAAATTATTTCAAATTAAGTATACCCTAATAAGTAGGTAGGTACATTTCATTCATAGAAAAAAATTTTAAGCGAATAAATTTTAACTACAGCCAACATTCATAAAAAAATCCCCAAAAATTTATATTTGTTGATTCATGATGTTTTTGCTTTAATCTTTAGTAGAGACATAAATGTGATGATATTTTTTACTTGTGTTCTTAGGTACACAAAATAAATATTTTTCCCACGGTTGGGAGTAGAAATCTTCTATGACATCAACATTAAAACAGAAATAGTCGATTATTCCCAAGGGAGTATAATGCTCCCAAGGGAGTTTGCATTATGGAGAACGCAATAATTTGTTTGTCTATTTCGTAGTTATGACAAATAAATGCGAATACAATAATTCTGGGTGCTACTTACTTCATAATGACAAAATATGTATGTATTTTAAGTTAATGAGACCGTGGAAAAAATAGTATACCATTCGGGAGAGATGCTATTTTGTCCTCGTGCATTGTAGCCCTCGGGCTTCAAATTGCACCTCTGCCAAAATAACGCATTTCTCTCCCTTAATATACTTACTATTGATTAAAAACTTGCTGAATTTTTATACTTATTATACCTACCCAATTAAAAACAAGATAAAGTGGATAATTTTTTCTTCTTTTTCTACCCTTTTAGAGTTTATGGCCTTTATTAGCTTTTACCAAGCTAATTTAGCCAGCACATTCTTATTCTTTGAAGGGACCAGGATTATTCTTTGAACAATGTCTAAAATGTCTCAATCCCTGATTGGACTGTAGGTACTTGTTGTATTCTTTGGGACCTTCTTGTAACTTGAATGTGATGTCGATTCAACATCGATCGAGGTTGCGCGTTCTGCTTTTTCATCTCTACATTAGTAAGATTTAGAGATGAAAAAATCAAATTCAAATAGCCAGTTTCGGGTTTTCATTTTGTTATATTGTCGACTTTGCTGCTCTCATTCATCCCCCAGAGAGTCGACGCTTTTCTATTTTACCTTTAAGTATTCAATTTTTCACCATTAAGCTAGGTTAATCAGGAACTCTTCAGTATATGCAACTTTTTAAAACGCCACTATTTTCTATTTTGGAACAGGGTTTTAACCTTTTAATTATTTGTGTTACGTTAATTTTGTTTTAAATCAATTTATTGCTCATTAAAATTTTTAATTTATTATTTTAGCCATATCTTTTTTATTGTTGAAAATTAATTGATGATTATTCGTAGGTGTAAGTACATAAGTTGTGAAAATATATCCATTTGATATTTCAAAAACTTTCAAAGCCAACTAGATTCGAGAATTTTCATAGTCAACTTGTGTTTTTCTTATGGCCGTCATATCGGTTTTTCATGTCATTCGGTATTTAAAAAAAAAGTTACGGAGAACCAAAATTATTAATATTAAAAAAAATTTCAAATTTTATGCTTCTTTTTTCGAAAAAAAAATAGGTACCTACAACTTTTCATACCGAATAAAATATAAAAATTAAAAACCATAAGACAAGTAAATAACATCATATTAACCTATGTAGTTCGGATTGAACTATTGTGGTGAAAACTATTTTTTTTTTGAAAAAAGAGTAAAATTTTTAAAATTTGTTTTTTTTAATGATATTAACTTTTGGTTTCCATGATTTTTTTAATGCCGAATGACATGAAAAACCAATATGGCGGCCATAAGAAAAACACAAGATGACTATGAAAATTCTGGGATGTAGTTGGCTTTCAAAATTTTTGAAATGTCAAATGGATAGACTTTGACAATTTATGTAAACCTACGAAAAATCATCAATTTATTTTCAACAATAAAAAAGATATGACTAAAATAATAAATTAAAATTTTCCAGTTTTTTCAGAATATTTCAGTAATGGCTAAATTTTTCAAAACTTAAGTTCCCGATTCTTATTAAGCATCAAATTGTGCCCAACTTTGCCCGTTCACCGTCTGTGTCTGGCAAAATAAAAATTAAGTTACCCGTATTAGGAGATTTTGGGAATCCTGTATATTGATGAAAGCTATGACCAAAATTTTATACTTATCAGGATTTATCATCCCTCATTATCTGGGTTTGATAATTGAACGTTTTCTCAATGTTCACTTTGTTACATCTTAAGATTATTATTTATTAATATATTAAGATTAAGATAGTTATTTACGTACAGAGGGCCGAAGGAAGAAGATTACGCCCGCGGACGAAGTTTGAGGCCTGACGCGCAGCGGAAGGCCTTTATTCGGCTAAGGGCGTAATCTTTCCTTCGGGCAGAGGTACGTACAACGTTTTACGCACAATTGCATCAAAACAACAACAATAATATTCCTGATATAAAATAATAATTTTTGACATTCGTTTAAAATTAATTTTACGCACAATTGAATCAAAATTGGTTGTTTACGTCTTAGTTACCATGGCGGAAACTATGGTTTTACGACTAGCGGGCCGTAAAGTAGCGAAAAAGCCCGGCGGGCCGTAAAGTAGAGAAAAAGCCCGGCGATTATGAAATAATGTATGCTTTGTTGTTTGAACTGTTATCTTTATTTATTAATAGGTACATACTTTGGGATTATATTATAAATATAATTAATTATTTGTAATATTAAAAACACAGTTGGAAACATTCTGGAAAGTAATTCCATTAACCAGAAGTCGCTTCTGAAGAATGTCTCATTGCGAAATTTTATATATTTTTTCCGTACATATACATATATACCTACGGAATAAAATACATTATATATTTTTAACCGTGCACGGTAGGCTAAACACCGAGGCCTTCGTGCCGCCCCGCACCCATAAAAAAAGCTAACAGTAATTTTTGGATCTGCTGTGGAGAGATTTTGAATACATTTATTTTAATAAACTCGTCTTTTATTATAACAGCTACGGAATTTCACATTTCTTATCGTGAGAATATGTAATTATTCTCAAAAAAAATTATGTAATCCTTTTACATGTTAAGTTGTCTAATAATTTTTTCTCCACTAATAATAATTATTTTAGAATTTCTTTAAGTCTGTCTTAATCTTAAATTATCATCGATATGGCAAAACGGAAATTTTGGCAGCTTCACTTACGTAATTAGCAAATTATAGAAATCAGTAATTAGTAGTTTTTCTTTGTTTTCTTCTTTTGTCAATTTTGTTCCCAATTTGTCAAATGATTTTCCCATTTATCAAAACGCCAGTGCTGTTTATCAATTTAAATTCCTCTTCTCAAAAAAGACTTCTTTTATACGAAATGCTTTTCCTATATTTATGATACTGTCACTACACGTAAATAAGAAGATCAAGAGAAAAAGACTGTAATACAAGACGAAAAAAAATAAGACGCAAAACTATAGCAATAGAAAAATTTTATTACTAGATAGGTACTACATTAAAAGAAGAGTATTCTATGTACACTTAAATTCTAAAGATGATCACTCTTGTCTTTTATACTTGTTCTACTTCTTTCCCCAACTCCTAGAAATGAAACACAAGAATGAGCAATCAAATGGAAACCAAAATAAAACAAATACAAATAAATAAAACTAATGAATACCAAATAGGTACCTAAACCACATATAACAGAAAAATTTACTCACGAACTGCCGCTGGATGCGGACGCCTGTGCTGAACTCCAAGATGATCCTCCAGAGGGGTAACCTCCACCGCCACAAACATTACAGCCACCACCTCCATAAGACGGGTAACCACCACCTCCATAGCCTCCGCCTCCACCGAAGCCGCCTCCATAACCGCCGCCGCCGCCTTTGTAGCCCTTAAACTTATGGTGTGGGGATCGGCGAACCCGCAGTAACGCCGATAGAGGATCGAATTGGGGAGCTACAGGAACGGCTAGCACCGTTGCCAGAGCGCACACAAGTAGAAGGATCGCCGTCAGGAGCTTCATGATGTCTAAGACTGTTTAGGTGTCTGCACCTGGTTAAGTGCTGCTTTTTATAGGACGAGGTTGTCGAGACGGGTTACGCAACGGCGGGTCATTTAATTGTTTGTACGAATCAGCAGGATTCCCTATAAACCTAGCAAAAGCGCGCGAATATCATGCTGACCTTGGACCTTGAATGATACGTCATTACGTCTTCGAGGTTTATTTTTCTTAATAACACGTCCGTGTAATATTTTTGTTACTGGAAACGTCAGTTATAATAAACAAAAAAAGACTGAGAAATGCATTAATTGGGTACTTAAAAATCCCAAATTGTTGCCTTGTCTATGTACTACTTATATTATTATTCATAGGTTCTTAGGTCCGTAGGTTCATGGAGGTTAATAAAGGAGTTTCAACTTTTTTAAGATAAACAAACACGTACCTACCATTTTTTTCACCGAAAGGATAAGAAGTGTCCTAGATCTCAACTGGATCTTCTGGGAATCTGTTGTAGGTATAAAAAATACTAGTAAAATTATTATACCTACGTTTGGCGGTTAGTAACTAACAAAAATATCGGTAAGTATACACAAGTGGTCCCCGAGTTTTCAAGGCAATAACTCGCATGTCACTGTCCAGGTAATATAGGTGTACTGTGTTGCCCGATGCAGTAGCTGCATTTTTATAATGTTATATTTTCCAACATAGATCACCTCAAACTGACCAGAATTTGATACGTCAGATCATTCATTTGTCATTCTTAGAGGTTTTTCCTCCCTTGAAAGTTACTATACCTACTTACCACAAGTTCTGTAAAGTTAGAAAATCTCTGTAGCAATGAAGACATCCGATGCCACCCCCCTCCCTCCCTTCAAAAAATTGCTACTTGAAGAAATGTCTTTCTAAGTAAAAGCCCGGTCCTCAGCTATATGACTTTTGCTTAAAACTTGCTTGCTTGCTGAATACAAGCTTGTGATCGGAGGTCTATTGCAGAAGTGATAGCTCTAATTTTTCGTCTTTTTTCGCATACTCGCTTGCTGAATACGCACCAATAATTGCTCTCTGGTATTTGAAACTTGTGCGTATACCAAGTCTTTCATTCGCCATCAAAGACCAATCTATTGTTAATAATAATTGTTATTCAGAAAGTTACGGACGCCAATTCCGAAATGTGATGGTGCCCCATCCATTTGCATCCAATTGCCATTTCGCATAAGCAGGGGAACCTCTTCTAAAAGTGGTGGTAATTCTTCCATAAGAAACTGTAGGTAATTGGCGGCATTTACACCATTGCAGAAACTAGATCAAATGAGCCATTTTTAGGGATAACTCGATAACAGGGGTATTTTTTTTCATGTATGAAGTGCCGAAGTTAGGTCATGAATTTTTTTTCGGGAAAAAAATTAATAATATCCCTAAAGGTATGCACCAGATTTTTTCTTCGGCGCTTGATCAATAACAGGGCTATGCAGCATTGCGTAACAAAATTTAGAATGTAAGAATGTGAAATTTTGAAACTGTGGCACTCGAAAAACTGATATAAAGTATCGATTTTGACACAATTCATAAAAGTGCTCTCTAAAAGAAATAATTTTTTACTAAGATCATGTTATGATATTCTGGTCAGTCATGATTTGATCTACAGTCCTTCAAGGGATGACGTTGAGTTTTGGCACACCTAGTATAAGGAGTTGCTATAGGGAAAAGCTCTATTTATTTGTTGGAGAAACTTAAAAAAGACTTAACGCTATACGGACTTCAGTACATTAATAAGTACACTATCAAGATCATAAGTTCACTATACATGAAAGCAGTAGGTATGTGCAAAATTGTCAATTGGTACGTACCTATATCTTAAGTGACAACGAAGTTATCAATGATAAACTTAGTTTGAAAGACCCATAGCAGAATCCTTATGGTTTAAGGGTATACATATTATGCTATACAATATTTTTAGAAGACTTTGTTTTTTTCTTTTAATTTGTCCTGTTATTGGAGTTAATCTGTTGGACAATAAAAAGATATTATTATTATTATGGCAATTGGCTTCCGGTCAAATTTGATGAAATTTTGGGGATCAGTAGGATTCCGTGAGTAAATCAGAAGTCTCCATGAGCACCACAAAAACTAGAGTTTTCTAGATATTCACCTCTGTAGATGGATTTTTTCTCTTATGACAGTCACTCATATAGGTATTTTTAAATTTTGCCACCCTCTCCCCTCCAACTGTTTTCGAGAAAATTGTTAGTTCAGTCGTTTGTTTCATTAAACACATTAAAAAGCTGTTTCTATTAAGAGACTTAAAAATACTTTAAGCCTCTTGAGCTATTTTTTGAGAAAATCTGGTAAAATGTTTTCGATTTGTAGTGACATTTTTTTATAGCCTTCTCTGTCACTTCACAATTTGCAAGTGAATTGTTGTAGTAGGTATGAACCCTCAAGTGTGAGTTACAAGTCATGATAAAGTTTGGCCCCATGGCGGTAACTATTCTTTAGGCTGTTACTAAAATAATATTGATGGTATAGGCCAAACTCTCCTTACAAAAATTTAAAATGGCGGCTGTTTGAAACTCTTTTTTTGTCGACAAAATATTATTTAAATCAAAACTCAAAAATATTTTCTCTCATGACAGTCACGCATTTTTTTTACATGTGGGCCCCCCTAATTGTGTTAGAGAGAAATCTTAGATAATTTGTTAAGATTGAAAAGCTGCTTCTGTTACACTAATTACATTTTAGGTCTGTTGAACCATTTTCGAGAAAAACATGAAAGAGTTTTCATTTTGCGTTATAATTTTCGTAATTGAATTGACTCTAGCAATAAAAATTACAACAAGCAAAAACATCAACAATTAAAACAATATCCAATTTTAAAGTCACAGCCAAGGCTATTACAAAAATGACACCACAAATTAAAGACTTTTCCCCCATTTTTTCGAAAATGGCTCAACGGACTTAAAATGTAACTACATCAACAGAAGCAGTTTTTCAATCTTAACAAATTATTAATTTATCATTTCTCTCTCAAACAAATAGGGGGACAAGGGACAATATTTATAAATATACGCGTGACTGTCATGAGAGAAAAAAATCCATCTTCAGAGGTAAATATCTCGGTTCGGTGCGCGATTTAGCTAGGCAACCCATTTGCGATTTAGGTATTTAGGTGATTTAGATATTATGTATAATATACATAATATTATTTATATTATATTAGATATTTTTATATTAATTAATATATTAATTAATTAATTAATTTTAATAATAATTATATTAATTAATTATTATTTAATTAATTTTTATATTTTATATTAGATATTATCTAACATTTTAATCTTAGACATAAATCATAATCAAATGACATAAATGAGGGTATTTATGTAGGTATTCCTAATCCCCGATCTTATAGGCTACAATTAAATGTTTTTGTAACAGATTTTTATCGCTAAACGCACAATAAACAAAATTGTAAATAATTATTCAGCAAAAATTTTTCTCTCAGTTATTTTCCTCTAACCCTCCTAGTTTTTGAGTTATAGCAGAAAAATTAGGTTAGAAACAATTTTCTTTTTTGGGAATAATTGTCGCCATTTTGTTTTTTTCATAGATCTAGTTTGGCCACCCCTAAAAATTGCTTAAGATCATCCCACAGAACAGGTTTCGACATAATTTGTAGAAGCTTTATCATGACTTGTAACTCCCGATTTTTTTTCATAATAGAGATAGATTCATACCTACTATTAGGTTTTTGGAAATTCGCAAGCTTTACCTACTCTCTTGTAAACACACAACCTAACGAAACGCATCATGGAATTAATGTAAATAAAAAGTGAAAGTTCCTAAAAATGTAGTTTTTACCTTATTTAAAATATTTCAAACGAGAATTTTAATAAAGTATCGGTTAAAAGTGACCACCCAATTTTTTTTCATTTTTAGAAATCTAATTTTATTTATATGAAGTTTGATCTTAGCCTATACAGGGTGTTGATGAATACATGTTATAAACTTAAAAAGCACTTGGGAAATGCAAAAATAGGCGAAAAATTTCCTATAGACATGGGGGGCACAAAAACTAAATCTCATATATTTTTGAGATACGGTAAATTTCTTCGAAAAATTTAATATTTTTTGAATATCTAAAAATTGGCTGATTAGAATAACTCGAAATTTTGTACAGTAGTTTTGCTAATTGAAGTACATGATTTGCTTCTCTTAATGAAAAATTATTCAATCCAGTGAGGGAGATCTGAGTGTGTTCTTAAATTTTTTATTCAATAATTTCTACGCCACTAACTTTAATGCAAATTTGTTATTTTTGGTAGATGCCTCATGTTGTTTAGAGGAGAAAAGTCATGGTACGTTTTTGTCCTAGGACGCACTGTTACCGTCTTTTCGAGATACAATCTAGGAAGCCGTACCTACGAGGTAAAATTTCATAAAAATCAATGCTATTGAGTATTTCCAGAAATTAAGCATTTTTGTGATCGTGATGCATTACCAAAAGCTTACATGGGTTCTTATACATTGTGGAATATTCTGAAAACAGTGCGTTCTAAAAACAAAACCTCAAGATGACTTTTCCCCTCTGAACAAAACGTAGAAATTATTTAATAAAGAATGTAACAACACTCCTAGATCTTCGCCACTGGTTTGAAGAATGTTTCAATGGGAGTATCAAATCATGTATTTCAATTAGTGCGACAACTGTGAAAAATTTTGAGTTATTTTGATCGAACATTTTTTTGATATTCAAAAAATATTAAAATTTTCGAAGAATTTTAACACCCTGTATCTCGAAAACTAAAGCTCCAACGACCTATGTCTACTGGAAATTTTTTGCCTATTTTTGCATTTCCTACATGCCTTTTAAGTTTGTAGGTAACACCTATTCATTAACACCCTGTATATCTAGATTTCAAACTATTTTGAGTAATTAGAACGAAATAAAAATAATAATTTTTAACCCAATTTTACAGTGTGTCGCATTTAAGATGGATACACCTCTGTATTTTAGTTATTTGAAGGAATCGTGGTTCGAAATTTTATTCGTTTCGAACGCTTTTTACGATATATCTAACTGAAATTTTATCATTAAACACCGCCTACTAACTACGACTTCGCAAAGAGGACGAATTCTAGATATTCTGCTTCGCGTTAGAGATATCAAAGAAAGTTGCTGAAAAAAGTTGTTCTAATTTCTATTTTAACTCCGAGTCGAGTAGGTATCGAGTTTCGTGACAAAATACGCATTTGACGTTTTGCATTTTTCTGGTCTCACATAAAATTAATAAAAAATTTATTTTATAATTTGATAATTAGTCGGTATCCGGAGTTACAATACAATTTAGAACAACTTTTTTTAGTAACTTTCTTTTATATCTCTAACGCTAAGCAATATAATATCGATAATCCGTCCTCCTCTCGCAGACGTATAGGTAGTAGGCGGGGTTTAATAAAGACAAAATTTCAGTTAGATATCGTAAAAAGTGTGGCTCATCACTCTGTATGACTGTACAAAATTTCGAACCCCGACTCATTCAAATAGCGAAAATACAGGGGTGTATTCATCTTAAATGTGACACAAGGTATTATAGATGTAATAATAGTAAATAAAATAGTAAAAAAAAAATTTACCAAAAGTTTATAAAAAATCTTATCCAAGATCTTCCTTCAATAATTGTTAGCAAAGGGTTATAGAACATAAATTCACAGAAATAATTTCTAGGGGAAGAGCGCGTTCTTCCTATAAAACCACCCCTTTGGTGAAAAACTATTTTTTTTTTGCTATATAACTGGTTATTTGTAGGATGTATCAAAAAAATACTTATTAGAAAAATGAAAGCCATAAAGCTAAAGGTATTTTGTATTTTTTCGTACTTGTGTGTCATGTGTCATAGTTTTCGAGTTATTCAAGAAATTGCAAGTTTTGCATTTTTGATGCGTTCATACTTTCCTTTATTTATTCAATTTTCCTTTGGTTTTCTAATAATTTCTAATAAAAAAATTACTTTTAATATATTATACAATGCCCCAACAATTTTAAATAATCGAAAATGCGCGCGCATAAAAATTCAAAATTTGCATTGCAAAATTATACAATACAAATTACAAAATTTCTTGAATATTGAATAACTAGAAAACTATGGGATATACGAAAAAATTACAATATTTACAAGACCTTTTTTTAGGAAATGACTCAAGCTTTAATTTTTCTAATAAATATTTTTTTGATATATCCAAAGAATAACCATTTATTAGCAAAAAAAAACACTTCTTTCATCAAAGAAGTGTTTTTTTTTGGGGGGGAGGGGAGGGGGCGGTAACGGGACGTATACATCCTCGCCCAGAACTGATTTTTGTGGATTTATGTTCTATAGCCTCGTCATTAACAATTATTGAAGGAAAATTCAGATTAGATTTTTTATGAACTTTTGATAGATTTTTTACTTTACCGACTGAACTATGATAGAAATTGATGATTTTTTAATCATGTAAACGTTACGATGCTATGAACACCAAGAAAAATTTATCACATTTTTTAACAAAAAAACTTAGCTGGGATTTCATAAAAGTTTAGATAAAAAAATCTTACATTTTCTTTAAACAGAATTTAAATAGAAAAGCCAATTTTTATGTTTATATAAATGATTAAAAAAATATGCTTGTTATAAAAAAAAATTGAGTCATTCACAAAATTAAAAAAACACTTCGTTTAGTTTATAAGACACCAGAAAATTTTAAATATAAAAAATGACACGCTGGTATAAAAAAACTATACAATTAATTTTTTCTTTGTCAGACATGATCCTCAATAAACAATCGCACTTATCTTAATTTCACGTTTTGCAAGCTTCAAAAGAAACTGTTTAAATATACACCCATACAAATGATACTTAATTGATAAATAATAACTACCACCATGAGAAAAAGATATAAAAACATACCAAGTCAGTAGAAAACATTTATTATTACATATAAAAAAGGCATTTTATATACATATTGTGATATTGGATTCTCAAGCTGATTTAATAATTATTATTCTTGCAATTTATTTCTTTCCATAACCCCTTGAACTGAAAAAAAAGTATTAGCAGTCAGATGGGAACAAAAAGAAAATAATTAACTAAAACTAATTATTAAACTTTAATTAATGAGAAATTTACTCACGCGCTGCCACTAGATGCGGAAGCCTGTGCCGAACTCCAAGACTGAGATCCTCCAGAGGGGTAGGAAGGGCTTCCACCGCCGCAAGTATTACATCCACCACCTCCTTGTGAAGGGTATGATGGATATCCTCCACCGTAGTCCGAATATTTGTGTGGAGACCGACGAGCCCTTTCTAACAACGATGGAAGAGCCGGTGGTTGTAAAAGACCGGGCTGAGCAGGACCAACCGGGCTGGCCAGGATCATCGCCAGAGCGCACACAAGCAGAATGATCGATGTCAGGAGCTTCATGATGGTGTCTTCGACTGTCTCAGTGACACCTGGTTATGTGGAGGTTTATATAGAACGAGATCACGGGTCGAGATACGCAACGACGGATCGTGTAATTACCTTCGCAAATTAGTAGGATTCCCTATAAGTGTAGCAGAGGCGTACGAAATCGTGCTGGGAAATCATCAATATACCTACTTCATTGCATCTTCCTGGAAGTTTATTTTACCAGATATTCACATGAGTATTTCCTAAATTTTATTTTTTCAATTATCAGTAAATTATAATGTAAGTAGGTACGAATCTTTAAATGTTTTGTCGCTCGGAATTTCCGGTTAAATTTCCATTTTATTTTCATAAAAAGCTCAAATTAAATGTAAATATAAACATTACAAGATATTCGCAATTATTTTCGGAAGGTGTATTATTTCATTGTAGAGAATCTTTATTTCGTCGAGGCCAATGTCAAGGGTATAGACTGATGTTGACATAATAACTGAATTATAATACTTATGCACTCAATTTTTATTATACCTAGTTAATGATAAATAAAACACTTACTATTTAAAAATAGTTGAATATACATAGGTAATTTATGTATATTGATGGATTAAAATGTTACAGGTGTTTCGCAACTTTTGAAGTAGCATCTTTAGACATATGTAAATGAATATATCAATAAAATTATTGATTGTAGCATAGCAACATTTTGGTAACTCCAAAAATTATTAGATTTAAATACATTTCAATAAAACTAACTAGATCACATTAAAATAAAAATTAAGATAAAAATATTTTAGTTATTTATAAATTAATTATAAATAAATTAAGTTTCGTCTGAATCCTTTTCTTCTTAGTTGTTGATCTCAAGGACAAATCAAGTAGGCAATGGAAAAGACCTGTATGAAAAACTATAAAGA
This sequence comes from Malachius bipustulatus, assembly GCA_910589415.1. Classification (NCBI taxonomy): domain Eukaryota; kingdom Metazoa; phylum Arthropoda; class Insecta; order Coleoptera; family Melyridae; genus Malachius; species Malachius bipustulatus. Next base: position 4,992,600 of record OU342631.1, on the reverse strand, counting down.
TTATCGCATTATTAATATTTAAACGAAATGCAGTTATTGACACTAGAAGTCGGAACTCCTTTAGTTGTGGTTTTTAGATACATGTAGGTATCTTTTTGAAGATTTATTACCTCTTTCGCAAAAAAAGAGAACGATATACAGTCTATGTTTTGTATTACTTATTATGTAAATGTCTGTTGATTTATAGACCTCCAAAAAAATTTATTCTAAATAATGATCACAATAATAATAATGAAGTAATTTATTTGATCGTTTGTTGTTATGTATTTGAGTCTCTTAGTAGACTTTAGATGTCCATCGTATGGAATTAAATTTGAAGGGTAATTTATACAGGGTGATTTTTTTTCAATGCGTAGAACAGGGTTCTCGTAAAGAGTTAGAAGAACGGTTAAATATGGAAAGTAGTGCAGTTTTATGAGCTAAATTTGAACCAACTTATTTTTTGGAAATCTTTATGGGTGCCTAGATATTTGACATAAAAATTCAACGAATCTTTTTATAAGCACTGAGATAGCATTCTTATTATTGGAATTATTAGCGAAAAATCGTAAAGGAAACTGTTTTATAAAATAAATAAAAATCTTTATCTACACCTGTTGTAGATAACAAATCAATTAACTAAGTATTACTATTACTATTATTGCCCTATCGAATAATAGTGTCAGGTCAATTGAACAATGACCTCATCATTCAATCGTGATATCAATTGTTTAACTTTACCGTCCTATTATATCGTAGGAATGTCACATTCAAACTACTGCCCACTGTCAATGTTCCCCTTGCGTTATTGTAGAGACCATAAACGTCAACTTTACGTTTAATAAAAATAAAATGTTATTTAATGTTATAGAAATAAGGAAACCCACAGACATTTTAGAATGATTTTAATTTTTCGCTGGCAATAGGTCTAGTCTAGTCTATAGAACAGTTTCAAGATAACCAAACATTCACATTTGTTTATGTTTAGTGTTTCATCAATTTTACAATACAAATTATTCTATTATATAAATACAAAATATTAAAATTGAACTTATACACTATTATCTACCCTTGTTAGAGCTTTTTGGTTAAATTATAGTTCATAATACCCGGCTCCAATCGCAGCAGCTAGCAATTCATAATATCCGTTCGTGGCTGTAAAAGCTGTAAATTTGATAAACAGAGCAAAGCTGTGAATAGGAACGATAACTGACATTTCTCAAATACCCTGCGTGCGCAGTCAGTACTCGGTACTGGAAGTTGTTCTAAGCAGTAAAATAAATAAAAAAATATTTTGATTAAAATTTGTTTTTCTTTGGTTAAAAGAGTAGAAAAAGCATAGTATATTACATTCGTGATTATGACCATTTTTTACTTGAATCACCATCTCGTAAATAATGGCGTAATAATCGCTCATATAATAATATACTTGTTTTTTTTTAATTTTTAGTACCTATGGGGATCTCCTAAAGCACTGAAGTAGAGAAACGGTTGAATGGTAGTGAAGTCTGCAGTTTAAGCACAGTGACATCTAACGATCAGTCTGAAGAACTAATCGTGAATTCACTTCAAGATTTATTGCAGTAATACGAGAGAAAAAGGCAAATATACTCAACGATTAATAAAAAATAAAGAGTGAATGTAGATCGTATGAGTTGAGTATAAAGAACATAAAGTGCAATTACTAGCCTGTTAAACGGGGTCGGAGTATTCCTCCATCGCCCTAACATTTGTCATATTGGCAGTTCCCGAAACTTCCAAAATCAAGAGAACTTCCATCCAATTATTTATTAATTATTGAGTATACTTGCCTTTTTCTCTCATTTTCATGATTGTCAATTCTTGGCATTGGTGGTGTCTGAAACTGCAATAAATCTTGGAGTGAACTCACGATTAGTTCTTCAGACTGATCGCTAGATGTCACCCTGCTTAAACCGCACGGAGAACCATGTAATGGTTTTCTTAAGACCTAGGGCTTTCAGACATTCGACAACATCCTCTGGATACTTCAGATGCAGCACACTGATACTGATGAGCCTCAATAGGGCGAAACACGTGTCTGTGCTTGTTCTGGTACTCTGGTGGTTCTGTTGTTGTTTGGATGGAAACTCTCTTGATTTTGGGAGTTTCGGGTACTGCCAATATGACAAATGTTAGGACGATGGAGAAATACTTCGACCCCATTTAACAGGCTAGTAATTGAACTTTATGTGCTTTATACTCATACGACCTGACCTGACCTACATTCATTCCTTTATTTAATAGCCAACTATGACTTACATTAAAAAAAAAAAAACAGTCATTTATATGATAAATCGAAAATGACACGACAAATAAAGTTAATAATATCATAAGTGCATACCGTGTGACAACTTTTTCATATTTTTCTTCAAAACAGTTTCATATACAGTAATGGTGTCTGGTGTCTATCGAAAGGGTATTCTTTCCTGAACGCGCTGCTACTAGACCCCATTACCTTACAGTTCTTGTAGATGAAACTGGTAAGAGGCAAGCTGCAATCATGCGATTTCTCATGTTATTCCCCTATATCCCGGTTTGAAAGTTGTCACACGGTATAATACAAGCTTTGTATAATACAAGTGAGGACATTTATAATCCAATTCCTCCTCGTTTAAATTCTGAGCCGAATGAGACAGAACTTTGATACAAAAACTAAATCTAATGGCGTCAATTTTACTACTTTTTGACGGAAAGATGAAAATAACGTTGCAGTCCCTGTCCACTTCAAAATTTTCGAGACCCTACTGAGTGGTCGTCCTGACGAAGATGTTTATAGGTTATAAAACCTATAAGATTCCCAACCTTTTCAGTGTCTTCAACCTTTTCTCGCTCGCAATTATTTAAAAAACTAAATAATAAAATAGAAAAATAAAATTTACTATTTTATTATTTATTTAAATATTCTTTTATTTTAACAAATCATGAAGTATAAAATATTTACCTTATGGTATCAAATCTTACCATACCGCCAAAACTTAGGGGAACACTACTCTAGAATTCCCTCGCCGACAAATCAATCACTTGATTTTCCCAAAATTTTACATCAACCAAGCAGCGAGGGTATTGTCAAGGTTCTTCAACACTCAGGTTTGTGTTTGTTTGCATTACGGTCCAAAATTTCACCCATCCTTTAACAGGTTTGAATGATTGATTCAAACTTCCTGCAGACTCTTTGCACCAACTGTTCACTGTGATATCGTCGTGTACTGTGAAAAGGGAGTTCCTTCTTTGAAATCTTTCAAAAACGTCTACATCCACAAGATGTTCTAAGATGGCCCAAGTTTCAGGCAAATAGATTTTTGTCCTCAGAATACGAGTAGACGTCTCTCAATTATGAATTGCTGGAAGTCTTTTCAAAATCTTGGAAACCTCTTCATCTGGTAGAGAATTGTTCTTTCTATTTATTTTTTTAACCATTAGGTGTTATTTAAAAACATTTCTACTGACATATTATAGGCTTCATTGGAGTTTCTGGTACCCGTTGACTGTATTCTTTGAGCTTTAACTGGTCTCCTGAAATCTCTTTTAACCTCCTCCTGCAAGAATGGTAACGAGAGAGTTGAACAAATCATCTGGGTCTTTTTTTAGGGCTATGTGCTTGATACCATATAATTGCGTATATTGAAGGGACTTTCACTTTATAGTCTGTGGTCTTTTGCCATCTAATTCACTAGAAGAACTATGTGGAAATGAAGCAAGTGATTTGATTATTTACGAATTGGTAACAGATGACATATTATTTTCTGCAATTTTGAAGTCATTGTGGAATTTATCTTGGAAGTGGATGTTTATTTTGTAATGCTGGTATGCATTTTCATCTTTTCTTGCAATTGTGTCTGGGTAAACTAGAATTTTGAAAGCTGGATCTAAATCAACTTCTTTTTTCAATTATTTGGAGACTCTTTTGAGATAAATGCAAACTGTCTGAAGATGCTACTTTAAAAAGTTACAGAAAAACTTGTAGAAGATTTTATTCATCAATTACTTCATATTAGATGTTTAAATCAATAAGGGCCAGTTTCATAATAAAATTAAATTCGATTGTAGATGAAATTCGAAAAAGATTAAAAATCCGAAAGTCAAGCCGTACACCGTGTTTATGATTAATTATTTTACAGATTCTACGAAGTAAAAGTTGAGAACACAAATTTCTCTTTAATTAGCAAATAAAATAGGATATTTTTGTGATCTGTTTTTTTTTCCACGCCACTGATCTGAGCAGAACACATTAAAACACAATAGAAGAGGCCCGACCATAGGTTCCCCGAAATCAGGATGTTTTCCTCGCTGGACGACACCTCTGACAATACCAATCATAGGTAGACTCTTACGGTTATTATACGTAATTAGATTTTATAATTACGCAGCAAAAACGAACTTTGCAAAGCCGTCTGTGCAATAAATGCAAATTTTTTTCTAAAGTATAGAGTATAAGTAGCCAATCAACCAATTATTAACCAAATTATTGTTTATGAAATGCTGTCCATGCTATAAAATGCCAATGATCTATTTTCGAGCAGATATAGATAATCATATGGGTGGAAGATTTAAAAAATCCGAGTTCGGGATACAATCATAGCCCTGGAGTGCATCATTCGTGTTTTGACCTTAACGTCAATCATTCTTCGGGGATGCAGTGGCAATTATTATAATTGCTTGAATCTAGTTAGTTACACTACAATAATCTTATCTTTTCCGAGGAGGATTGTTATCTAGGATTGTTCAGTATAATATGTAAAAATAGTCCCTGATTGATCTTGGATTAATTAATTCGAGCCCCAATTAGCTGTTGCCTTTACGTGACTGCTGATGTACGGAGAATATCATAAATGATTCACATGAGACAAATTGCATATCTCCGCGGTACTTCCCATTAAAACTGAGGCGTGCCTAGCTGTAATCATCATCAAAGCGAATAATTGCAGTAAGTATTATTAACGTAGTAAAGATTATAATATCATTAATGAGCGTGGAATCAAATGAGTATTATTTACAATGTTAACAAACTGAATAATTGTATAACAAATCAAATTATGGAATTCCCTTTCATATATGACAATTAAACTTGTAGTAAGTATTTTATTGCTACGCCGATTAATTTTGCAACAAGCAAATCATCATTTAAAAATAAACATTCATTAAAGCGTCATTATCATCAACATCCTCAACGTAAGTTCTGCGTAATAAAAATGTTTACATAAAATTCTAGGAAAGAAAATGTTGGTAACTAGGTATATCTTCTGGTGCCTGCTGCTTTTTTATATGCAGTTTACATGCCAATTTTTTTCACAAGTAACAAGCTAATGGTACCTACTAAAAATTTCAAAAAATTCAAAAGATTGTAAGAGTTCAAAAAATTGTAAGAATAGTTACCTATTGTTAAAGGAAACTTTTTAGTAGGTATACTTACTAGTGGCAAGTGAAGTGACTAGTAAAAGACTTATAAGTAGGATTGTGCAAGTGTCAAACTTCAAAACTTCAAATTTTGATGAGATTGGGAGGTCATAATAATAATTATAAAACATCATCTTATTAGAGATATTTTAATTATTTACACAAAAACGATTTTAGTTTTCAAATATCAATATAGACAACCTGTGTGTCAGTGAGGACGTTCATAGTTAAAGTAACGTCTACACCGTCATCGTTGACATTTGACACATTTTTTTGTGATAAAATTAGTAAGATTTAAGACATCGAATTTAGTTTTTATATTTTAACTCTTTTAGATTAGAATTTAAGAGGTGAGAAATGGTCAAAATGGAAAACTAACTCAATTTTTATCAAAATATTGGAAACACCTCTTAAATTAGGTCTCACATAAACCCTCATGGTATTTAAAATTTTGAAGTTGTCAAAACATAGCAGTCAAATTTAGACACGTTTCCACTGGCAATACATTATCTCACATAAATAGGTAAGTACATATTAAGATAGAGTTACTTTTTTAAAATAATTATCCGTAATAACGGAACTACAGGCGTTAAAGTTCTACCGCTTCCTTGAGTTAAATAAGATTTGTTAATGTGCCATTCGATTTTGAACTTCACAATGGAACTAAAATAGATTTTGAATAATATTATCGGTTATGGTATCTCCGCAACGATAATTATTGCTTGCAACTTTGTTGTACTTGTCACTTCACTTGTCATTTCGTTTCCATGGTGACAACTTTCTCGATATTGTAGAGTATAGACCATCACACCATTTTTCTGCCTGAAGAGGTGTATCGAGTGCAGTGTTGCGACTTTTTTCCACAAAATTGGTCATATCTTTTCAAGGAAGCCACGGTGGAGAAACAAGTAAATAAAAAAAATAAAAAATAAACTTAGAATCCTAAATCCACGATGAATGTCTTGGTACTATCCGTGTCAGCCATTTCGTGATCATCCTATATAAGTGTATCAGTACATCACATATCCACATGAGAGAAGCTATTTCTAGCTTGATGGTTTTTAAAGAGTTGTAATAACAATGTCCGCCAAAATGTTCGCACCATAATAATATGGGATAATTTTTGATTTTGATTGTTTTTTAAATTTTATTTTGTCAATAATTTTGAAAAGATTGAATTCACACAGTGAAGCACATCCACTGTGTGAATTTTAACTCCGGATTAATTGACGTTTTACCAACCTTAAATTAAATAAAAAAACAGAATATTTTGAAAATTATCTCTCATACTATAAGTCGAAAGAATTTTCTCAAAATGATTTAAATAAATTCAACTGTGCACACACGGTTGCACATAATCACTAGGGCTATTGGTGTAGATAACCAGCTTCAAATTTCACAGATTGCATAGAAAATCATGGAAATTTCTTAATACCTACAATGTAGCATGCAGGAAGAGTTTTGAAAATGAATAAATTCAAACCCTGCAAACCAAAATTTATTCACGCTTTGTAAGATCGATACTACGATCAGCATCTTGGAATAATTTCTTTGATTACAAGTTGGAGGTTGAGAAGCAGATCGACCATCTGCGAAGTAAAGATTGTTTGGAAAAGAACCAGTTTGGAGTAGACCATGACTGCGAAGAGGTGTGACTTTGTGTTTATTTAAGATATATGTGCTTTCCACCATCCTGGATACATTCTTAATATGCGGTTGCTCACTCCTTTTTTTAATGCACATGCACTGCAGGGAAATCCCTATGACGCTCTGGGAGCAGTGCATGAGCGAAGATGTCGATTCACGTTGGTCCTGAATCGCTGCTGGTTGTATACTTCGGGAAACACGCCCTTTTGGAATTCAAAGTGATGCGGTTCTATACATAAAAAAGTCTGAAATAGGGTGGTACAAGGTGTAACGACCTGAACCTGATACGGATGAGCGTCTGCGGCTCGACGTGTATTTCTGCCCGGTCTTGTTCTAGGTGGGATTAAGCGGGCCACGTCTTTTGAACACTTTCCATAAAAATATCTGTAAAACAGACTCAGGTCAGCTACTCTTCTTCGATGTTCGAGAGTGTCTAAATTTTTTGTCAAATCTGGGTCCCCAATCAAGCGGATGGCTCTTTTCTGAATGGGAGTCGAGTAATCTCAGCGTATGTTTAGGAGCTGAGCTCCAAACATCCAAGGATGGTCAGATTTGAGCCTTGTAAAAGAGGAGAAGCTGTTGTGGTGTATAAAATTTCTTCGTGGGGAATAGTGTTCCAAGTTTTTGAGAAGCATTCTTCGCCAGACCTGCAACATGATTATGTCAAGACATGTTCGCCCCGAGGCTCACTCCAAGTAAACGAAGAGATGCCGATAGAGTAAGAGATTGTCCCGACATCACCATATCTGGTCCAAAACGTTGGCCTTTTTGTAGAAGATGACTGCTTGGGGTTTTCCAGCATTAAATTGAACTTGGTTTCTATCGCCCCAAGCTAGAATGTTTTGTATGTTATTGTTAAGTATGGCAACTTCTTGCTCCCTGCGAGTCTGTGCGCAAGGACTCCGAGTTAAGGATACTCTGTCACAGTTCAGGTGTATTGTTAATCTCAATGAACTTCACCTGGATTATGTTTCATACTTCTGGCAAATCATTAATTATTGCCGTCACAAATCTTGAATTCTTTATGCCATAAACAGAAATCACATGGTGAGGGTCATCAAACGTTTCGATAGCGCAATGGGGTCGTGGACCGTTTCTCTGAAAATAACCATCAGCCAGTTAATCGTCATGCAGTTGGTTCAAAAAAGGCTGAAGAATATCTTTCTCTATAATACATCACAGCATTTCTAGCCCCTTAAAAAAAAGATTGGCCCAATTAATTACCTAGCAGTAATTGCGGCCCAAAAATCAACTTTTTCATGGTGATTTGGGTTTTCAAAAATCACATGTGCATTTTCAGCAAATCATGATGTGTACTTATGGGAAGTATTGGAACTGACATATCAGAATCTTTGAAAGTCTTTCATTTGTGAAAAAAGTCTTGCTGAAGGCTTGTTATTATCTTCTAAATTTTGAATAAAATACCATCGACAAAAGTTTAAAACCTCTCGGGAATGTCTCGAGGTAACGGTTATTGCACCACTGCCACCGGATGAGGATACATGTGAGCTCCTAAGCTCCTAAGAACTCCTAAGTAGGTTATTAAGGCAGCTTGAAGAAAAAAAAAAACACCAGTTTGCTCGGCTACTCGGCTAGATGACGAACTAACGTATGAGGACCATCTTACATAATATTGCGATGAATTTCCACTTTTTCTTTTATAAATTTTTTTTTTTTTTCTATACCACAGCGTAGTAGGTATATGAAAAGTTAAGATAGGGACATGTAAGCCGTTTTTCGATATCTTCATTCGTTTTCAATCTAAGCTGCTTTGAAAATGAAAAATTTCGATTTTCATTTGTTTATAACTCATAAATTACTCGTTACAAATCTGAACTGTAAAAACCATTTTTATTACATTTTTCAGGCAATCTGAAAATGTAAAAAGAAATAGGGTGTTTCTATTTAAAAAATTGACGTTTCCTCCACCGCTTTAGCATGGGCCACTCTGTATAACTGAAAATAATTTTAGGTTATAGGTCACCTCGAACCATAAACATTTTTAATCCAAACATTTTTTTTATCTTGAGCGGTAAGGCCGCTATGGGATAATTACGCGAGGATGGACCATCCTGTACAATACATTCAAGTTCCATCGATTTATTTTCATTGCGAAAATACCTTCCATAATTATAATAGTTTTATGCATCAACGTAAATATTGTTCTAAGATTTAATAAACTGGTATTAATTGAAACAAAAGTATAAATAGGATCCAAAGGTATAGGTAATTATTTGCCTTGTGTAATAAATTACACTTAAATTAATTATCATATTATGTAATTACACGAGTGTTTGGGAGATTATCTATAATGAAACGTTTTGTCAGTAAAATATATTGTCTAATAAATAATAATAAAACGAGCGTGGAGCGGGGAGGTTATTTACTACCTACGTTTAGACAACAAATTAGAGTCCCGACAAAATGTTAAATTGCAGATAATTTCATGAAACACGAGTGCAATAATAATTTAATTATGTGTTAGGCATTTTTGAGAAATATGTTTTTTAATTATTACATTGAGAATTTTGCTCTTGAATTAAGGAGAAAAATGTACTTCCAGCAAGATGGTTGCCACTTACATCACGGTTCGAGTCAATCAATAACATCAATAACTTCGAGTTATAGGGAAAATGGATAGTCGATTTGCAGATATTTCTTGGCCTCCCAAGTGCCTCAAATTTGACTCCATGCCATGCAAGCGACTTTTTTCTCTGGGGATATTAACTTATAATTTTTTCTGTATGTTTTATTTAATTGTATAATGAAGTATTATTATTGCGTATAATAAAGTCAAAAATGTAAAATTAAAAAAAATGTACCCAAAATTCTAATATTTCTTATTTTCAAAATAAGTAGGCAGGTCTAAAATCTATATGCCGTTCACTTATTATAAAATAATTAGGTTATGGTGTAGGATGATAGAAATCACTGGGTATAACCGCTATCAATCATTGGCTGGAGTTTGGTTATGTCTCTTTTTTATGAGGTTGAAGTTTAATGATAGTGCGTTGGAAACCAGTCAAGATTTTGGATTTGAGAGAAACATTAAAATTTTTGTGCAAAATTATCCCCTATTCCACCTCCATTGCTTCATTAGAAATATCAGAATCATCTTCAGCGCTCTGATCTGAATCAGATTCTTCTAATGATAATATAATGAAAGGTGAAATATTTTCAACCGAAAGACTTCCCGTGTGTTTTGTCCAGTCCTCCGAAATACGTTTTTCACAATGATTACAATAATTTTGCCACATGTCAGGTGTACATTTTGAAAGAGCTTCAAGCCATGAACTCCTTATTTTATCTTTAGAGGAAAGCTGGGAATTTATGTGCTTGTTGTAGTAAGTTCTACAGTACCCTCACGCCATTTCAATAGAATTGTATTGGCATAATGGTATGGAGGCAGTCTAAGAACTTCATGACCATGCTCCCTCAAAATTTCGTCTATCTTGCCTAAATGGTTTAATTAAATTCCTTAAATCATTTTTTGTAGTTTTACCCTCAATTTTGACACCGCGCTTAATCAACCAATCCTGCATCTCATTCTTCTCCCAAGAAAGTATAGGTGTCTTTTCCAGCCGTACCGAATAATACGGTGCATTGTCCAAGACAACCACACACTTACCTGGAATTTTATTCAACGCAGGGATTAATTGATTAATTACCCAATTTTTAAATACCTCTCCGTTCATAGTTTTATGATAGTCTATTGCCCGTATTCACAAACGATAATTTCCTAAATAATTACGTAATCAATTATCCCCATCTCATTCTATTGCAAAAAAACTGCATTATCTCCATCTCACTCATTTAATTAATTACGTAATTATTTAGGAAATTATCGTTTGTGAATACGGGCATATGTCTTCGTTCCGTGAGTCCAGTAACAAGTCACACCCCTCTAAAAATCCAAAACGACTTCCCGCGTGTAAAACTGTGAAACGGTTTCCCTCAGATTTAATTTTCGAACGGTTACTTTTCCGATCAGTATCGTGTACCCATTGCCGGACTTTGGATCCATTCTGGTAGATCTATGTTTCGTCCAGGTACACGAACGTTACAATTTCACTCGAATTTTGATATTGTATAAGTATTTGCTTAGATAGGTAATTTTAGATGCAACGACATGGTTTTTGTTCACAAACTAATTTATTTTATCACATAGCACCTCGGAAAGATACAGATTTTTGTAAGAGACCAACAATGGGCTAAAACGATGTATCTTTCAAACAAAAAAACATGAACAGCGTTCCTGCTACCCTATCAATAATTACGATCGATTTTAATGGAGGGTGGGGGTACTTTCACCCCTTCCCGGGTTTTCGTCAAGTTATCATGTACATCAGATATTAGTACTTTTAATAAGAAATTTACCTACCAAATTTCATCGAATTGGAATCAGCCTACGTCCAGTCAAAGTAGGATGTGCATTTCATGCGGAAAAGAAAATATTTTGTGTGGGGGTTGGGTAGTCCATGAAGAGTCTAAATCCAAAAATGCGACCTCCTACCCCTTGTGAATTAGCCGCCATATTGGTTTTAGGGGTGGATGGAGTTTTTGCACTTTACGACTGAATAATTTTTGTTGATGCGTTGCACCGATTCAGAATATGGGATAATCAAATTAATTCCTAACAAATGTAATTGTTTATTATTATATTGAAGGCAATGCGGATGATTAGGGTGAAGTTACGGTTTTTCTTGTTTGAGGCGACTGTTGTCGCTAAGTGAATCTTTTTCTCGAGACTTGCTCGGCTGAAGTATTTATGTTGCTCTGTTATCCCTTCAATACAACCAAAATCCCTAGATTCGGGAGAAATCCCTAGACCTGGTAACGCTGGCTCTGTTGAGCTCAAGTTACTGAATGTTTAATATCTTCTGCCCTTACTGTTGGATTGGTCACTAATAGAATAAGACAGGCTGTGTTGCCATATCTGACTCATGTCACCAACCCAACAGCAGGACGCTGGGATGCCAAAGCACCACGCCATTGCCGTAAATCCACCAACGACGTTAATTCGCATTTTACCGAAAAAAGTGTCATTACTTACTTTATTCAGAAAAACATACTCCTCAAATTTGCATATGTGACATTTTTTCGTATTTGCAATATTTAATGACCTACAGGTGATTCATTAAGAACAAGGGGGATGAAAAATTGGTATTTTCGGAATAACTCCTTTTTTTCAATCGCAATCCAAAAACTGTTCCCACAAAACTTGTAGCGCTTACAATTACGAACATTTACATAACGATATCTCATTAATTCGGACCAAACCTAGTTATTCCAAAAAAACTAAAATTTTCAAAAGACTTTGAAGCCCTCTCACGGACAAACGAAGCATTTTAGTATAGAGATAAGTTTGGCCCGAGCGACTTTTTTTACCTCAGTAATCTGTGGTTGCTCCAGGTCCATGGAATATTGGGACACCTCTATAAAAATAATTGACGAGTTGGAGATAATTATTTTTCGAGTACATACCTATTTGTATAAAAAAGTTATCAAAAAACTCAAAAACAATTTGGCTCTGGATTGTCGCTGATGAGAAGATAGGTTTTCTTACCAGTAGGTAGGTACCTAATTTTTGGCTCATTGTACCTCTTCTCGCGTTGCTCTATTCAAGAACGTACCCAGTTAGGGTTTGACCACGCTATCGTAGCCCAAATTAATAGGGTGATTATTTTTTTGTTAGGTAGGTATTTACTCTAGTTACTTCTTATTTAAAGGTAAAATGTAAAGATACTCCTTTTTTCTAGATCCTATGTCTGCAGAAAAAAACTTGCTGATTAATAATTCATATACCTACTGATAAGAAATGGGTTGGTTTTGTAATAATGTATATTAACTTAGATTGTTCAAAACCTTTTTTTTTAAGAAATCACCAGGGAATCCAACGCTGGTAGTAAGATCTTGTAAGTGCGCATGGGCGTAGAAGTGATTGACCGAAAAAAGGGTCCTATACCCTGTAAATTATAATAAATAAAAAATAAAAATTAATATTGTATGGCTGTGGTAAAGCCCAAGTGTCAGAAGTTTTTAGGTAGCCTCAAGGGCCTCTGACGTAACCTAACGACTGCTGTGAAGCATTATATTATAATAAATAACCTCTTGGAATGAAATTGAATTATTGAGAAATGCCCAAGTTATGCGGCGAAAAGTGGAAAAAAAACACCCTGTATCTTTTCTTCTAAGCTTTTCCGGACATGCTGCTGCAAGGGACTTGACGTTTTTATTGCTTTGTTGTATTGTTCAGTATACTATGGCCAATTTTACGGATATAAACATCTAAATCTGAGATTAATTGGGATTTAGGTTCTAATTTAACTTGCCACTGATTCTTCATTGTAGAACAAATTAGAAATGTGTGAGGTCTGAGGTGACACCATGTGAGGTGACACTGAAGACACGGATAGTAGGTACCGTTTCGTCTCTGTTATCGACTCATCAGCTTATCATATCAGTCTGATACACACAACATATCCGTACGAAAAATGGGAAGAAATATTTTTTATCCTTAACCTGTCTTTCGTGATAGCACACAAGAAAATATCGGAAGCGTATTTGTTTCTCTGGCTGTATTACTACATCCAGTATTATTATGATATACCGTGTTAAATGTAAAATCCGTTTTATTATAATATTACATATATGATAAAAAATTGTTTCAAACTTAGATGATGATCCTTGTCTAAGGTGTCAAAGATCAATATTAGGATTTGATATGACGTGGCGCCATCTATAAAACAGTGACTGAATGTGGCTTGTACATGGCAGCTCGCACTCGCTTTTCCAACAAACTTACTTTCCTTCATAGAAGCTTCCGGGATGGCGTTATCATCCGCACCATCTATTTGACTTAGGAGTCTGCAGTGGCGGCCATAAAATCATTCGTCAACCTGCTCGGAGCCATCAGGTCACGGACATCAAGATTAATTATTTATCCTTCCTTAATTCAGGCAAACACGCTTTAGTTATAGCATCGCAAATTTTTATTACGCCTTCCGTTAGGCGGCGGCCAGCGGAGAGAATAATTGTGGCAGTCAAAGCCTCTAGAAGCACCATCTTATGCAGCTCGCTTCACTTCAAGGCCTTTATGGCTCACCTAATAACGTTTTCAATACTTTTCATAAATATTTAGAAAATTATTTTGAAAGGTTTCTGGTAATAAGTATGAGTATTTTTTAATAGTTACCGAAACTATTATCTGATAGATATGAGTACCTACATCCTGCATGTAGGTACCTACAATCTATGAAATATAATATATGGGGCAGCCTCTCCGGCTTAGCCACCAGAATTCCCACCAATCGACTTGCAATGTGATTTGTGAATTCGCCATACTTTGTAGCACCGAAAATTTTGTTCCGCCTTCCAGTTCTTCTGAGGACGGCGGTCGGAACCTTGACATCGCCTTCAGGGTCTCGCACTTTCTCAGCCTACAGGCCCTTTCCGCTCTCCTGAGCCTCGATCATCACCTCTTTTTGCTCTCCGAGAAAGCGAAACCCAGCCATTTGTATCACGATCTAGAAAAATTAATAATATAATAATAATTATTATCTAACGTTTTCAGTATTTGTCATAAATATTCTGATTGTCAGTTTGCAAAGCTGCCTGGCAATAACATGAGTAGTTTTTAATACTTTATCAAGAATTAATCAATATTACTGTTTGATTATGATGAAATGAAGTGGTGCCATCAAATCAGGGAGAGAGTACCTACTGTGGTAACGCCTGTAACATACCTGACAGCTAGCACTCGCTTTTGCGATGAGCCAGAAAGCTTCCGGAATGGATATCATCATCAGAATCTTCTCCGGTTTGCAGAGTCATGGCTCATGGCAGTCGGGACATATGCAGCTTCCTGAATGAGGAGGATAGGGTACCCTCTCCGGCTTGTGGCCACCAGAATTTCCACCGAGCTGCAATATGATTTGCGAACTCGCCACAGTTGCAGCACCGAAGATTTTGTTCCACCCTCCCCAGTTTTTCGGTAGACGACGGTCGGAACCTTGACAGTCGCCGCCTCATTAAGCGATCGATTGCCAATCTAGGAAGGGAAGATTTTCACGCGGACCACCATTTTATTACCTCGATGGTCCGAGCGCGCTTGACTGACGATTTTTCACGTTGAGCTCCCCCAACACCTACCGCGAATTTAGGTAATATAATGGCATTCTCGAATTCGGGATCTACAGGTACAGGTGTCATAAAATTAAATGTGAACCGTTAATAAAGTGACGTAAATTAACGGCAGCTACCTTAATGGAACTGGTATTTTAATTAATGAAAAAATAATTTAATATTAATATTTTCAAAATTAACTTTAAGTATATACAGGGTGAGTCATTTTAATCTTCAGACCTTGATATCTCTATTGATAGGCCAGACAGAAAAAAAAAGAGCAGACAAAAGTTGTTCAGGATAATGGGGGTCATCTAAATGTACTAATGACTTTGACCTTGGTGACCAATTTCAAGGCTATTTGAAGGTGAATGTTACTTTTTAAGCAGGACACCCTATTTCGGATGTACACTGCTTTCAAAATAAAAAACTGCGATTTTTAGTTGTTTGTCACTTTGTCTGCACTTTTTTTTTGTCTGGCCTAACAGCAGAGATATCCGGGTCTGAAGATTAAAATGAGTTTTTCAATCAAATTAACAAAATTAGAAGAACTTATCCCAAGTTATATACTCGTACCGAGGAATTTTCGTTTTAGCCATTATGTTAACTCCGCGTCAAAGAGCCTAAAAATATTAACGACGCGATTCGATCCTGAAAGGGGCTAAATTAATGCGGCTCGATGCCGCGATGGTAATGACGAATCGCCACGGTGACAGGATCAAAATTTAGGGAAGGACCAGGCTATAATTGCCAATGATTGACAGGAACACAATTAATTAATAATTATCGAAATTACTGACCTTGTGTCTTGTCCGACTAAAGGGGCACTTGTTTTAATTTGCGAGATGTTGTAACTATTATTATTGTTCACTTTGCTCCACTATACCCACGATTGTTCCACTACTTTATACCGCTTCCTTATTTAATTAAAGAACTAGGTATCCCGTTCCCGTAACACCAGCATCGACGAGTCTGGTACGAACGGCACTCTGTCGAGTTCTTTTCTCTCTCGATGTTAAACCTCGACTCTTCTCTCTATGTGTGGTCCTGTCCGGTCAGGTGTCCTTTTCCTTCGTCCCGATGTGTAAAGGGATAGGAAGGGGTAGGAAACGGTGGTGTCTTAGAGAATACGAATCGATTATTCACCAAGGACGTAACATACCGCCCACCAAAATTACCGGAGGAATTTTCCGCTATCAGAAAATTGAACCAAAAGCGAAACTAACGAAAACGAAACTAACGACAATAACAAAAACGAAACGAAACGAAACGACAAGTCAGGGACGAAATTCCCTGAGTCCGTTACTGGTTAGGTAACGGGCAAAGTTTGACCAGAGGTCGTTTACAAAGACCTCTGGTCGTACGAACCGAGGCAACCCTGGCGACACCATCCGCACCAGGGTGCAGAGAAACAATTCTTCCTAGAGCCCATTTCAAAGGAGACAACAATTCATCCTTTATAAACACCAACGAACCGATATCCGTTGACTCAAACAAATGGGTTTTCGACCATTTACTCCTCTGGTGGAAATTATGAAGATATTCAGCCCTCCAACGTGTCCAAAAATCACGTTGCATCCGTTGCACCAATTGCCAACGAGAAAGACGAGAAATCTTCAGATGTGACAAGTTCACATCCGGCACCGACGACAGAGGTTCCAAGGTCAGAAAATGACCAGGGGTCAACGCGGATAGATCGTTGGGGTCGCTACTAATGGGGCAAAGGGGGCGCGAATTCAAGACGGCCTCGATCTGAACGATGAAGGTGTTCAGCTCCTCATAAGTCAAAATTTGACCACCAATAACACGGGCCATGTGTGTTTTGACGGACTTAACACCGCTCTCCCACAGTCCACCGAAGTGTGGAGCTGAGGGTGGATTGAAGTGCCATCGAATACCTTCCCCTTCTGCGGCGATTTTCAAATTTGAGTTGAGCTCCTTGTTAGCTCCGACGAAATTGGTTCCACAGTCACTGTAGATGTCACTACAGCGACCGCGGCGAGCGACAAACCTCCTAAGAGCTGCCAGGAAAGTCTCTGACGATAAATCAGAAGCGATTTCGAGATGAATCGCGCGAGTCGCGAAACATACGAACAAACATAAATAGGCTTTAGAAGTTTTGACACCCCTATACCTCGACAAGACAATAGGAAAGGGTCCCCCATAATCGACCCCGACACAACTAAAAGGCTTCAATTGGGAGACACGAGCGACAGGTAAATTCCCCATGGGAGGCTCCAACGAGAGGGGACGAGTGCGAAAGCAACGATTGCATTTCGACAAATAACTACGAATGACCCTACGAGCAGACAGGATCCAAAAATTTTGTTGAAGGAGATAATGAGTAGTGTTCACTCCTGGGTGCAAATTACCTCGATGTATCTGATCAATCAAAAGTTCAACCAACCTATGCCTTCCTGGCAACAATGCGGGATATTTAGCGTCGAATGCTAAACCCGAATGCAACAGTCGACCCCCGACTCGCAAAATACCGAAATCATCAATAAAGGGCGACAATGACTGCAAGTACTTGGCACATGGTTTACCAGAGCGAATTTTCTCCAATTCCGAAGAGAAGACCGAAGATTGAACAATTCTAACAATGTGCATGAGAGCAGCATGCAACTCAGAGACACTCAATGCACCAGTGGTCCTATTGACAGCACGACAATTGTTAGTGAAACGAAAACAACGAGCGATAATACCCTGAATTTTCCTCAAAGAAGAAAATCTTTTCAACAAAACATCGACATCCGAAATCTCTATCGTAGCGAACAAAACAATATTCCTTTTCTCCAGTTCAACATCAGAAGTGGGAGCAATGGGAAAGAGTGCTGGCCAAGATTCCAGCGGCAATCTGAGGAATTCAGGCCCCGCCCACCATGCGGAAGCCCCGACTAACTCCTCTGGTAACAAGCCCCGAGACGCGACGTCCGAGAGAATGCTACTCTTAGTACAAGGTGAATCTATAGACTTAACCGCGAACGAAAATGAATCAGTAGCCGAGTGCCACTGAAGACCGAGAATTTTCCCGGAAAAGTCCGATTCCGAATCAAAGTTGGATGACTGCTGTTGACGATGTTCAACAGGCAGATCCTGAAGCAATTGTGGATTATTAGCAGACCATTTCCGCAACTCAAATTGTCCCAATTGCAATAGCGAAATGAGCTGATTTCTCAACTCCAAGGTTTCCTCGATTTGATTTGCCCCAATGGCAAAATCATCGACATAAAGCCCGAGACGAATGGCTTTCGAAGCGAGAGGAAACTTCTCAGAATTTTCTTGAGCTAATTGTAACAAGCACCTAATGGCCAAATATGGCGAGGACGAAACACCATAAGTTACAGTGTTCAATTTGTAACTTCGAATAGGATCCTTTTCTGAAAAACGCCAACGAATTAATTGATACTGTCGATGTGAATCTCCAACTAAAATTTGCCGATACATCTGCCTAATGTCACAAGTGAACACGAATTTGTTCTCTCGAAAACGAAGCAAAACACTAGTGATGTCATTTTGCAACTTCGGACCAATCAACAAGGTATCATTTAACGAAAGATTGTTCGATGCTTTGGCCGAGGCGTCGAACACGACACGAATTTTCGACGATACTGGGGCGAGCGAAGACACATCAGAAGACATCGAAACACCAGGGTCTTTAAAAACGCAATGATGCGGAATGTAATAAGAGTTTGCAGATTCCGACTCCAATGGCACCAACGACATGTGCCCAGCCTCCAAATAATCTTTCATAAACTCTACATACATGTCTCTAATGTGAGGCAACCTCGACAATCGTCTCTCCAAAGCGAGCAAACGACGATCTGCGACATTCAACGAATCATTAAAGATAGGCAACTCTTTGCTATCCTTAAATGGCAACAATACCCCAAAACGACCTGATTCTTCTCGATAATGAGACTCAACGAACAACGACTCAGCCTCTTGTTCCTCATTAGAGCAAACCTCAACTGAAGGCACCTCCTCAACTCTCCAAAATGCCTTAAGAGTCTCTTCAAGGGTCGAATCTACCGACGCAAAACAAGCTTGAACCTCGCCCGCAACCTTCGACGAAATGGTTCCCAAAAGAACCCAACCAAACGTCGTGTTCATTGCGGCTGGACAGTTATCACTGCCCGACAAATAACCACCATGAACAATATTGGGAAAGATGTCAGCTCCTAGCAAAACATCGACAGAACCAGGCGTGTACCAATTAGGATCCGCTAACTTCAAATTATCAAGCGCCTTCGATGGCGAAATGTCAACACTGGGAAGTTTTCCACAAATATTGGGCAAGACCAAAGTACTTACTTTAAAAGTAGGTGATGGTACCCCAACGGGACGAATAATGCAATCAGATGATCCCTGGGCCGATCCCAAGGTCACGTGACCCAAACAAGAAATAGGTGTTGATGATCGATTCAAGTGCAAGCCCAAACGCTTGCGGCACCGATCAGTAATAAAAGACGACTGACTGCCAGAGTCAATTAAAGAACGAACCACTTGATAGTTGCCCCACTTGTCTTGAACTTCAATACATGCGGTTGCTAAAAGAACCGTAGTATTGCTACGAGAACGAGAACGAACATCCTGAAAGGATGGGAGAGAAGACATGGCAACCGTGGATGCGACTGGAGGCGGCTCAACTCGATGAGAAGCTGCTCCATCCGAATTACTAAGTTTAACGAAATGTAATAAAGAGTGGTGCCGACCTGCACACTCCTTACACGAATGAGAAGAGGGGCACTGCTTCACCAAGTGTGAAGGGCCAAAACAATTTAGGCACAAGCGCGCTGCCTTCACAGCCTCAAAACGCTTGCGCGGGTCCAACTTCAAAAAAGAACGACAATTCGAGATCGGGTGTTCTCCATTACAATGGAAGCACGACTGCTTCGATGAAGACGCACTCGACGTTGACAAAAATGCATGTGAATTCCTCGATTCCACTTTTCCACCAGACTTGACGCTACTCCGCTTACCAACGACTGCAGACGGAGATAGGTCATTCCCCAAAGATGATTCTAATGCACGACACTGTGACGACAAAAACTTGTGCAAATCCTGATATGATGGAAACTCTTCAGATGCAAATTGGAGTTCGAAACGCTTTCGAGTAGCGTTATCCAATTTCTGTAGCAACCAGTTGAACAAAGTGAAATCCCAGAGAGAGACGCCTGAGACCTGACCCAAAGCTGTAATATTTTCTGAAAAGGTATTCAACAATTCACGAAGCGATTGTGAGGAATCAGAATCCGTTATTTTGGGAGCATTACAAATCGCCTGCCAATAACACGTCGCAAGTACTCGCTCATTCTGATACCTTTGGACAAGAGTATCGAAAGCTATCACATAATTGTCATCTGTCAGTGGTAAATGTTTGACAAGGGTAAGAGGTTCCTTTGACAAAGTCGAAACTAAATACTGGAACTTCTCAATTGGAGCTAACGAATCATTCGAATGAATCAAAGTCCTAAACAAATCATAATAAACCGACCACATCCTCAACGAACCATCAAAAGTAGGTATACCGATACGAGGCAATTTCACATGTGAACTTGCAGAGGGGGGTAGCGCGGGAGCACCAGACTGTCGACTATTTAACGATTCACTCGAACCATGACGTGATTTCACCACCGTATCCTGAGTCGATTCCAACGACAATTGAACCGCTCTAATCTGAAAATAAACCGAATCAACTTCGATAAGTAGTCCCGAGTATGATTTCCAAATCTCCGATGACACATCTACGACCAAAGCACTCTTATCTGCCGACTCAACCGTAATCAGGATATTTCTATCAACCTCCTGCACCTGATTGTACAAATCTGAAGCGCTGTCGCATGCAGCCAGGACAATAAAACGCGACTTTTCATCAATGGGTGCTGAAACCACTGTCAGAATCGAGTTCAAACGAGTCAAAAACTTCGAAACAGAAGCGTTTGCTCCGACCAAAGTGTTGGACATTTTGCTAAAGAGTATCAACAAAACACTAAAGCAATAAACGAATAAGGGTTATTTTTTACACCTGTAAAAAATACAACGACAACGAAATACGAACAATAACTAAAAATAAGTACCTAACCAAGTGAAGGTTACTTATTTAAAAACGAGTTGAAAATAAATTGACTTTGAAATTCACCAAAAAACAATACTTGAGATACCGAGTGTACCCAGTAGGTATACCGTGAATACAAAAATCAATATTTTCCCTGTAACAACGAAAAAGGGTTATTCGTTAAAAACCTGTAAAAATACAACAACAACGAACGATGAGCAATACCAAAAATAAGTACCTAACCAAGTGAAAGTTACTTATTTAATATCGAGTTGAAAATAAATTATTGAATTCGAATTCACCAAAAACAATACTTAAGATACCGAGTGTACCCAGTATACCGTGAATGCAAAAATCAATATTCTGCCCTGCGAATTCAGAGAGAAAATATTTCAACTATACTTACAGAAGTCTTTAAAACGAACACCTGCAACGAACGAAGAAGTGGAGTGAGGTAGAATGGAGTAAAATAGTGGAATGGGTGAAAATGCCGTCTGGCGTCCTTTGGATCGACTATTTCGAATCCTTTGACCTACAAACAGGCTACCTTAACACAGTGAGTGAGAAACTAATTTCAAACAAATGATGCAACCAATTAATGAACTATATTTCCACGAGCTTTCCTATCCGACTACGGAGGGACCAAAAAAATGTTAACTCCGCGTCAAAGAGCCTAAAAATATTAACGACGCGATTCGATCCTGAAAGGGGCTAAATTAATGCGGCTCGATGCCGCGATGGTAATGACGAATCGCCACGGTGACAGGATCAAAATTTAGGGAAGGACCAGGCTATAATTGCCAATGATTGACAGGAACACAATTAATTAATAATTATCGAAATTACTGACCTTGTGTCTTGTCCGACTAAAGGGGCACTTGTTTTAATTTGCGAGATGTTGTAACTATTATTATTGTTCACTTTGCTCCACTATACCCACGATTGTTCCACTACTTTATACCGCTTCCTTATTTAATTAAAGAACTAGGTATCCCGTTCCCGTAACACCAGCATCGACGAGTCTGGTACGAACGGCACTCTGTCGAGTTCTTTTCTCTCTCGATGTTAAACCTCGACTCTTCTCTCTATGTGTGGTCCTGTCCGGTCAGGTGTCCTTTTCCTTCGTCCCGATGTGTAAAGGGATAGGAAGGGGTAGGAAACGGTGGTGTCTTAGAGAATACGAATCGATTATTCACCAAGGACGTAACACATTAGTTTACCATCCTACTAATCCTACACCAAAACTACTAATTTTCTATATCCATTTTAGGGCGCGTTTTCAAAGCAATTAATTTTTTTTCACAGAAAACAACCGCCTTCATATACTAATATGATATGACCATAAAAATTTCACCAATTTTTAAAATCGCGATAATATTCATGATTGAATCAAAGCATAAAAATACACTATTTATTTACACGATTGATGAGCAAGAAGTGAAGAAATAAATGTGATGAATTCCTGAGTCAATCGATGTCTCATTTGGGTCTGACGTAACGCCGGATACCAAATTCTCCTCAGTTTCATTCCTTTCTTTTGCCTGTTGAAATTATTTGCATGTTTATAAATTTCAATTGCTTCAGGATATAGGTAATCGGGTGTAATAGTGACTTCATACTTCAGTGGACAGGACTTTCGTCTTTTAAAAAGGATATAGTATATGCCGTGATCGTCCTGAGCACGGTGTGATAGATAGGCAGATGACTTGTCTGTCTGCCCCAGGCGGCAGTTTCTTTTGTGTTCGGTCTAGGTATTCTATAAGCTCCAGTTGCTCTTTCAGAGGATGCGATTCGTAGGATCTCTAGAAAGTTGTTTGTATATGTATAAGCAGGGTTCAAGATGTGAACACATCAAGGTTTTTTGAGTTTGGACTCTCCATCCACACTATACCTTCACACAAAATAGCGTTTTTCGCTACTCTTATTAAATAATATTCCAATTATTAGAGCTTTTTGGATTAATTATGAAGGTTATTATTCGTAGGTATTAAATTATAGTTCATAATACCCGGCTCTTGTCCAATCACCGCTACTAGCAATTCATAATAGCCGCTCGTGGTCCAATCAAAAACTGTAAAATTGGTAAACAAAGCAAAGCTGTGAATAGAAACGATAACTGACATTTGAATACATAGAAGTTATTCCAAACAGTAAAATAAAGAAAAAATAATTAGATTAATTTTTTTATATAAAAGAGTAGAAAAAGCATAGTATTACATTCGCGATTATGGCCATTTTCACTTGATGATGACAATACCACTCGCTAAAGCTCGTCGCATCATCTCGTGAATCATCATCATCATCAATGAGCCCATTTGCGTCCATTGCTGGACATAGGCCTCCCGTAAATTTTACCATTCCATTATATTTTTCCTCGTATTTTTCCTCGTAGCTTTCCTCGTATGAGTCGTATGCGCTTTCGTCTACCCATCTGGTCGGTATGGTCTTCCTCTGCTCCTGTAAACCTCTTGTCGTGGTCTCCACTCGATTATCTTATCTTGGTCCATCGTTCGTCTGTTGTTCTATGGCAATATGACCAGCCCATCTCGTGAATAATGCCTTCATAATCGTTCATGTGATAATATAGGTACTATTTTCAGCTTGAATAAACGCAAAATCAAATTCAAAATTTACTGGACAATTAGACAAGGAAGGAGAGAAAGCATAATTGTTTGTGCAAAACTGTTGCCAAACACCTGTTTTCAAAGGTCTCTCTAAAGGCCAAAAAAATATTCAATTGAGAGAAATTTGTGTTAACTAACAACTTTATTAAGTGCAATTTATGGGTTTCTCAGTGCTGATTGCTATTGCTATGTACTTTCTTTGAATAGCTTGTCCGACAGCGTCGATTACTTCCGGGATCCTTACTGACCGCACACCACCTCAAAGTTTATTAAGATGGCATTACCTGTATAATTAAAGTCTCTAGCCCACCGCGTTATTGTTTTCCGGGTTGGAAATCTCCAACGTCTTGGAACATTCTACTCGCGACGAAAGTGGCTTATTTGAACTTACACAACTGATTGACTTGCTATAAAGCTTTTAATCGCAAAAATGCGTTGAATAATCTGAAACTTATCCATAACTAATTATTTTGCAATTATTGGCGAACCACAAACCATCATGTGACGAATATAAAACTGACAACAGAACTGTACCAGCGAAATATTGCATTGATTATGACCTACTCAAAATAGGTGATACATGTTGCTGAACCCTGTATATAAATAAAACAAAGTAACTATTACCTTTTCAACGGAATGCAAATTTTGCATAAATGTTTTCAAGTTAAGTTAATATATCCCATGTTTTTAATTCAGAGTTGGCTATGGAAAATTTGAATTATGTTGGTAACTGATCTTTTTTTTACTGTTATTGTATTGATTGTTATGCTGTGTTCTTAGCAACCTGTATCACACAAAAACTTTAATAAAAGTTTTTGTATGTTAATCGATTTCGTATCTCTTCCCGTTTCCAAGAGCCTCATGTACTGTCACTTAAACTGGACACGCTATATAGCACAAAGATACAAACTCAAAACTTGTAAACGCTTTACAAAACATGAAAATTAAGAATACCTTTATTAGTGTTTTAATTCATTGACTAATTCATTAACGCGCCCCTAGGTGTCACAAGTCACCGCTTAGTAAATCTCTGTTAGGTACAAGTACGTTAAACCTATTTCATGTAATAATGTTGTTTTAAATTTTGGTAATCCGGTTTAAGGGTTCCAAATTTACAGGCTTTATTACGCACGCGCACACAAACTTTTGCGTGGTTTTCAGATTGAACGGCGCCACCTTAGAGCCAGGGGTCAAGATATTTTTGTCAGAGTGTAAACTTACTGCTTTGAATTTGAAGATTTCGATTTTCACTTTTCTGTAACTCTATGAGCTACTAATTTCAATTTCTAACAGTTGGGTTAATATACCTAATAAAAAAAAATCGAACTACTTTTATTACACTCTTTAAAATATCAATAAAGTTAATTTAAAACAGACATAATAGGTAGGTAGGCTTACGGTCATAATTAATTTCAGTTGTTTTAATCATCAAAATTGTGTTTATTTAAATTATTTGTACGATGAAAAATTCTTGTGTTTAAAATATATTTTAAATGCCTACTATTGTATTTGCTGTAGAATAAATAAAATACATTTGAGTAGATTGAACAAAGTTGCGGTGTTGAAACAATGAAATTTTACAAAAAAAAAGTTGAATAGTTTCTTATTTTTTCAAGGTAATGAAAAAAGACTACAAAAAATATCAGAACATTTTTAATTCTTTGTCACAAAACCTTGCAAAATAGATATACCTACATAAAAAAACACATAATTAGGTACAAAATACAATGAAAATCGACTTAGACGAACAAGTTAAAATTTTTTGGTTTTCACCAACGTCGGTTTCTCAGGAGCACATCGGGTTTAAGATCACCGATAGGCTCTCTACTCTTTCTTGACATTTTATTTCCTTGACTTGGGTTTGTCGAGCCCTTTTTTCTCTTCTCTTTCCGGTTCTTTATTCTTTGGGGTGTTGCCTTTTAAAACGCCAGGTGCCTTATCTTGTTTTGGCAAAGTTGGGACTTCTTTGACTTGTTGCTTTTTCTCTGCAGCGATTGTTACTAAATCAGGTTTTACTGTGGCTTCCTCAACATTACCTAAAATTAATTTAAATCAATCATAATAAAAGTATTCAGATAAAGTATTCAATTTAGGGTTCAGATGAAGGAAATAATAATTTGTAAGTTTGAATAAAATTTAAAAATGTAAGAATATAATTTATAGCTTTAACAGTGATTCAGTAAAAGATATAAAAAATTTTGAAATCGAGATATGGAAAATTTGAAGTGTGAGGAAAATATTTTCCGATTCTTAAAGAAATCAAGAAAACTGAAAGAAAGAAAAAAAAGCAAGTGGATGCTTAAATAGCAAAAAGAGGGGAAATTTTCAGAATTTTTGAGAAGATGTTATCAGAGAGGTATTTAATAAAGTTAAATAATTATTAGTAAAGGTGAAAAAGGCAACGAAGGACAGAGAATTAGAAGACAAATGGAAAATAATTTTGGAGAAGCTAACAGAGAATGGAAAGACAGTGAAGACACTGAGAAAATTTTGGTACTTGAAAGTATTTGAAGAACAAAGAGAATTAGAAGGAAGTGAAGTTTTCAAGGTTGGAGAGATTGTGATTAAGGGTATAACGAGGTGAATGGTCTGTTGAGTAAGGAAGAATAAGAGAGAAAGGAGAAAATCATGACCCTCGGTCATGTTAGTCTAAATAATATTAATTTAATATTGTGTAATAAAGTTTAAATCAGTTCCCTATCTACAGATAAGTTTTACACTTATCTACAGATTTATCACCTTTTTCAACCACCTCTTCTTCTTTTGATTCAACAGCTTTTTTTATACTTTCTTCACCTTTCTTCGAATCAGGCAGTATCTCAGAACTCTCATCTCCCTTACGATCATCCGAGAATGTTGCTTCAGCTTGACCGTGGTTATCCTTTTTGGGAATACGACGTTCATGAATTCTGGGGCCAGTATAATCAGCGCCATAAATAATGAGCGTTTTTTGGGAGTAGGGATTCCGTTCCTCGGGCGTGGGAGGCGGGTGTCGAGGCACAGGCCGCACGATGTCGTGTGTGGTTTGTGTTGATACCGACATCGCCTGGGGAGGCACGTCCGTTCCGTCGGCGTCTTGCTCACTGAGGGCTTCTTCACTTTCTTCGGCTTCCCGTTCCAGAAGCTGCTTGCCGACAGGACACTCGGGCCGTGGTATTGTGTGGACTGTCTGGGTCTCCTATTAAAAATCGATAAGCACATGTGAAACAATTCGAAAGCTGGCAAAAAATTGTTACACGTTACCTGTGTCTTATTTTCAGCCACTGACACTGGTTCAATACCTAGTTCCGTTTCGCCAATTGCTTCGCCAATCACCGAGTTGTCGTCTTCCGTTTCAACAGCAGCCTCGAGCCCTTGCTTGATATCTTCCTCGGGTGAAGTGTGCGCTGATTCCTTGGGAAGTTTCGCGGATTCCTGAACGCTGTCCACGCTTTTCCTTGGCACTGGCTCACATTTCGGGCCGCTCTCGGACTGACATTCGAATTGTGCGAGACGCTGCTTGATTAGATTGCCTTTCGACTGAACGGCCTGGGGCACCTCTTCAAGTTTCGGTTCCGATTCAGGTTGGGGTCCCGAAGTCGATTCTGTCTCGATATCGTCCATTTGGATGATTTCGTCTTCTTCCGCTGACGATTCTATTTCGGTGACAGGAATTGAGATGATACCCTGTTCCTTTTTCCTGTGAAATGATTATTATTATAATTATTTAATTATAATTCTTATTATTTGGGAAATAATAATAAAATGACTCATCAACTAAACTTACTCAATTAAGGCTTGAGGTTGCATTTGATCGTCTTCCGCTTGTGCAATTAAGGCCTCAACATCCACTGGAGGCGACCGCGTAAACGATTCAAGTTCAGCGGGGTACCCAGCTGAGGATGAGAGAGTTCTCGACGATTCGTGAGGCGTGAGTAGTGTGTTATTCAGAATTTCCTCTTTATTCAACTCATCTGCTCCTCTCAAATCCATTTCATCTATGCTTTCGGTCGGAGAAGCACATATGATTCTTATAATTGGCACAACCATTACCGGTGGCTCGTGTGTAGATGTAGAAGGGATCTCTTCGGCACTTGGTCGTTGGACTTTAAGTGGACTAGTTACCTTCCAGTTTGACACAACCTCGTCGATCATTCTCTGCGATGAGTTAGGTTGGATCTTGTACTCCGATATTGGTGCCGATGGCGGTGGTTGTATCCGTTCTTCAGGTCTATTCTGCATCATCGTTTGGTACCTGTCGCAGATCTTCTTTATGTCCCTCATCAGATCCGAGTTTTCTTCTACTTCCTTGGAATTCGCACTTCTCTCTCGCCCGGTTACCTTCCAGTTTGACACAACCTCGTCGATCATTCTCTGCGATGAGTTAGGTTGGATCTTGTACTCCGATATTGGTACCGATGGCGGTGGTTGTATCCGTTCTTCAGGTCTATTGTGCATCATCCTTAAATACCTGTCGCAGATCTCCCTTATGTCCCTCATCAGATCCGAGTTTTCTTCTACTTCCTTGGAATTCGCACTTCTCTCTCGCCCGGTTTCATTTCTATTCCTACCAACTAGCACAACATCGTTGTCCACAAGTTCGGGGAGCTCTTCCTCTCTATTATCGGTAATCGCTTTGTTTTTAATCATCTCAAAAAAAGACTCCACAAATTGTAACACCTTCCCGTGCGTGAAGTCGTAAGGCTTATTTTCCTGGTATTCGCTCTCCAATCGCTTCTCCGTTTCGTCGTCGAATCGACAACAGTGGATCATCCTGGAAGAGACGTAGATCTTCCTGTATACAATGTCGAGCTTTAGGAGAATGAAGTATATCTCGGCCTGGACATGGAGCATCTCCTCTTTGTACCTCCTCATCTGCTCTTCGGTCCTGTGAAAGCTGCGTTGTTCGAAACTCGGTACGTTCTCGCTGTTCTGGGTGAATTGGATCGCTGAGATCCAAAGATGTTCCCCGTGGTTGCTCTCCTTGAGCAGGTGAATTATCCGATTGAACTTGGTGTAGATGGTGTTATGGAGTTCGGCTCGAAGACTTATGTTGGAGTGTACGTCTCTCACGTGGAAGTTGAACGCTTCGCGATTGAAATCGTCGCCTGGGAGACCATTCTGGCGGTCTCTATTCGGTGGTTCATTTCTTCTTTCGGGGATCGGCGGTGGGCCTCTTTGATTTTGTGACCTTCGATTTTCTTGAGGAGGTTGACCGCCGCTACCGCCGGATCCGTTGAAACTGGCCATTTTTGAGGAGCGTTATGAAAAGACCTGGAAAAAAAATCGAGAGAATGAAAAAGACTAATGAGTTTTTTAACGATCTTCTTACTCATTTTAAAATATAAAAGTAATTGAAAATGTTTAATGCAAAGAAAATTGTGAACATTATTAGTGTTACTTAATATAATACAGGGTGTACGACCTATTTAAATCCGTCCGGCTTAATAAAAATTTGAGGATGGCTTTAGGAAGATAAAAGTGTCGATCAAAGATTGTTAAGTTCAAAGGGATGTCAGTATTCTTTTAGGTAGATAGGTCACTTGTCACTTAAGTTAACTTTTTTTCAAAGGGACCACTTTCTTCACACCAGGGATTCACATTGTACTTTTTTTAAACAGAAAATTTCTTAGACTTTTACTTACAGCTTCCAAAAGTAACAGTTACAAACTTTTAATTTTTTTTGTACAAAAATTTCGTATTTTTATGTAAAATCGATATCTAATGTGATTAGAAAAAAACAATTTAGGATAATTTTAATTTTATTAGTTTTTGATTAATTTTCTGGCTTTCTGGCTTATTCAATTTTTATAACTTTGACAAAATCACGGAAATTTTTATAAAGGCTGTTTTATTAATCAGTAGGTAGTAAAATTTTATTTCGAGATTCCTTGAAATATTAAGGATTAATTTTTTTCCATTAGAAGTTACAGACCCATTTATCACGTCCCATTCACATTTATCTAAGTATTTTGTTTTTCTAAAAAAGGTTGAAATAAAAAACAAACTTTTTTATTACAAGAGAGACCGCATCGACCATTTAGGTCATTATAGCGATAAATGACAGATTTGTGATTACAGAATAAATATTATTATAATGATACATTGACAAATATTGAGCATTAAATTAATGATCACACCTAATAGAAAGTCTAGTTTGTCAATTTTTAAAAATCACCATGTCACAAATTTTCCCTAAGTGGCTCAGAAAAGATCTTATACATATATTATCTTCTTTAAATGTTCATGGATGTGACTGTATTTGTAGCACTTCATTAGCAAATGTTTGACGGTTAATCTTAAATTGCATCATCGCAGACGGGTGGGTGTTCCTTGACTATGAGGTAGGAGTGGGTGATTCTATTCTAGTGTGCCCTATATGCAGTCTTGATATGATAACTTGGGATCTTAGTTGGGGAGGGGGGAGGCT
Organism: Malachius bipustulatus; assembly: GCA_910589415.1. NCBI lineage: Eukaryota > Metazoa > Arthropoda > Insecta > Coleoptera > Melyridae > Malachius > Malachius bipustulatus. The sequence continues at coordinate 4,962,344 of OU342631.1, read as the reverse complement.
GGAAGAGATTGCTGCAGCGTTGTGGTGATTTCCTATAACTTGGACTCCTTACTATTCCAGTGGTTTTCCCAGAAATTGATGATGAGTTGCGCGAGATGGATTCTTAGGTAGGAGGCTATGATTTTTGTTCCAACAGTAACTCCAACATAAGATGGGGTTATAGATAAAGATAAATTGCTTGGGTTTTTTAGACAGATATATTATGTTTTATGACTTGTACCAGTGGATGATCGGGGTATATTCCTTTGCAAGCTTGGATTGAGCTCAGTTGTGCAGATAGAGAAATTAGCTTCTGGATATTATTCTATTGAGCACTCCACTGCTTTTAGAAGGGCATACAGCTCTCCAGTGTAAGTGTTGGTGACGTCAGGTAGATGGAAGCGCTGAGTTTCATTTTCTGGGTTGAAGGCGCATCGTACCCCACTATTTGTTTTGGATGGGTCGGTATAAATAAATTTGTATTGTTTGTATTTTTCATGGAGCTGTTTCAAATTTACTGAGTGATGTCGTGTCACTGTTGAATTGGGGGGAGAGCCAAGGGAAAAAATTGAGGGTTGGTTAGGGAAGCTATGTTTTGGGAGAGAGAAAGCAAGTTCCGATAAAATTCTGTTTACTCGAAAGAGTAAACATAAAGTTCTTAAAGTGGTGGTTTGCAGTTTTATTTTGTGCAGAAGGTCTTTTTTATCTGGTGGAGAACGTCTTGTTAAAATTTAGGTAATCTTGCATTAGAGAAGATTTTGCTGGCGTATGATACGGTGAGTTTCTTAGCTCTAAGATTATGAACGGTAATTCGTTTTGAAGGGTAAAGAAACCTTGACAATCAGAAACTATCATCAAAATCCTTTATACAGGGTGGTCCATAAATAGCAGGACTTCAGGATGTGATAGCTGGTTCAAAAATATGAAAAAATTTCCTATCAATATGGGATCATTGATACATCATCATTTATACAAGGTGTCAAGAAAATATATTTTTTCAGTTTTTGACGATTTCTCAGCAATACTTTCAGATATAAGAGTGACTTTCTGTACACTTCTTATCATTAATATTATTTACTTTTTGAGCTCTTATTAAATTTATTTCATACTGCAGTGGCAGAGATTTTAGGGTTGTTTGAAACTTTTTTGCCCCTAATTTCTACGACACTGCAAAAATTGACATTGTGGAAGCACATATTAAACTCATTGTTTCCTACATAAAAAGGTGCTCTTGGTCAAAAGCGTCAATGTGAACTGTATTCGAGAAAAGCAGAATTTTATGATGAAAAACATAAAAGATAAAAAATGTTTTGTTGTGGACAAAATCATCACTTTTTTTTATTTATTTATTTATTTATTTTATACACATTTTTTTTTTTTTTTATTTGTTTCACTGCCACATTTTTTTTTATTTGCCCTCCTAACGTACATAATATTAATGACAAGATGTGTAAAAAAGCTGGGCTCTGTATCTCAAACAGTTCCTGAGATATCGTCAAAAAACTAAAAATAATTAATGTTTTTGAGATGGTTCTTTTGCTGACCCATGTTAATGGTCATTTTTTCATATTTTTGAACGAGCTATCACATCCTGAAGTCACATGTTATGAATAAACCTGCATATTACCATAATGTAATTCTTGTTCTTCTCCTGCAAAGGAATGCAAACATATTTTTGTATTTTTTTTTACTTCATAATTTAGAGACCTACAGGGTGTACCATGTATCCTTCTCTATATTGCTATCTCCTAACGCTAACAGATACAGGGTCGGTTAAACAAATCCAAAGGAGCGCAATTTTGTGGCCATCTCGATTCCGTCGAGACATACAAGATATCTGTGACCGTTCCTGAAATATCCTGAAAAAACTGAAAAATCGAGATTTCTTATTTTTTCCATATCTTTTTTATTATTGGAGATTAATGAATAATTTTTTGTGGGCTTAGCTACCCATCTGACATTTCAAAAATTTTCAAAGCCGACTAGATCCTAGAATTTTCATAGTCAACTTTCGTTTTTCTTATGGCCACCATAGTGTTTTTTTATGTTTTTCGGTATAAAAAAAATCATAAAAACTAAAAATTGTTAAACTTCAAAAAATAAATTAAAAAAATTTTTATTCTTCTTTTTTCTTTACAAAAAAGACACATTTTTAGACCGAATTTCATAGATAAATTAAAAAACCATAAGGCAAGCACTATTTCGGCGTATTTTACAAATGTTGACGTTTTTCGACGATTTTTTATTAGGTTTATCTTTGAAAAATTAAGAATAAAAATTAAAAAAAATTTTTTTTTGGAGTTTATTAATTTTTGGTTTCCATTATTTTTTTCATATCGAACGACATAAAAAAATAATATGGCGGTCATAAGAAAAACGAAAGTTGACTGTGAAAACTCTTGGATCTAGTAGGCCTTGAACATTTTTGAAACGTCAGGTGGATAGCTCTTGCCGGCTTATGTAAGCCTATAAAAAATTATTTATTAATTTCCAATAATAAAAAAGATATGAGGAAAATAAGGAATCTCGATTTTTCAGTTTTTTCAGGATATTTCAGGAACGGTCACAGATATCTTGCATGTTTTGACGAATTCGAGACGGCCACAAAACTGCGCATCTTTTCTCTAATTTAACCGACCCTGTATCTGTTAGCGTTCAGGAGATAGCAATATAGAGAAGGATACATGGTGCACCCTGTATATGTAGAATTATTGTTTTTGTCTCTTAAAAATTCTTCATGAACTTAATACTTTCTCATTAAAAATAAAAATGCCAAACTTCAAGATCAATTCCTCAAACAATTTTAGATAAAGAGATCAAAGGAAAAAAAGAAATGACTTAGTTTCAAAAATACAGGATGCTAAAATTTAAGAAAAAAATATATTGTATTTTCAAAACTACGCCATTTAGGACCATTTTATCTCAAAAAATTACTGAGGAAAGGAGTAGTATGGTTCAACCTCGTGCAAAAAAAGTGGGAAGAATTTACATTATGATATTGTGACAATTTTCGTGGTAGTTTTTGATTGTCAATTTTTTTTATTTCAAGTTGTTTCAGAAAAAAAATTGATAAATGTGAATTTTTACCCTATTTTAAGAGACTGTAACTTCTAAGGGAAGACTTGAAAGACTTTTTTTTATCCCCCACGTAATAAAATTTATCAAGGAATCGCGACTAGAATTTTCTGTAGGTATAGGTACTGATTGATGAAACACCTACTAACCAACACTTATCTCGAAAACTAAAGCACTGAAGAAGTATGCTCATTGAAACTTTTACGTCTTTCGGGTATGAAATTTGGACACATACTGAAAAGTTTGGTATGAAGGAGTAATTTTGAATAGTTTGCTAAAATTTAAATAACCCGGTTTAAATGCCCGGTTAAAAAAAAAAATAACAAAGTAAAATTTGTACTAAACAGTTGCTATGTGACTGAAAAAAAAAACGAACAGACAATTCGTATCATCGTATAGGTAGAAGAATCTTATCGTTTTGTCAATAGTTCATTAACGAAAATAGTATAAGCCCGAGGGCTACAATGATGTACGAGGACAAAATAGCAAAGTTGTATGGCGTACAGCGATATTGGGCCATCCTGTGTGCCTGAAAATAATTTTACAAACTGCACTTTACCCTCCCATTTACAGCACTTTTTGGTTCATTTCGATATCTTTAATGGTATAGTTGTATTCGAGCTTTCCATTTTAGAGGACTCACCCTGTATATTGTCCAGTCGAAAAGTAAAAAAATACCTATCAAAAGTTCATAAAAGGTCTTGTCTAAGATTTTTCTTCAATAGTTGTTAGTGAAATATATTTTTTGCTAATAACTCGTTAACCGTTAAAAATATCAAAAAAATAGCTTGAGTGACTTCCTACAAAAAAAGTACCTATGTTTAATTTTTTTCGTAAACAGGGTGTCCAGTTTAAAATACAGTACATGGGTATATTGAAAACGGCAAGAGATTAAGGGTAGGTTAAATTAGAGAAAAGTTGCACAATTTGAAGCGTAATTAGAATTTGATTTTTTTTTTTTGAATATTTTCAGTCGTTACTGAAATATCCTGAAAAAACTGAAAAATCAAAATTTATTATTTTACCCATATGTTTTTTATCTTTGGAAATTAATATCCGTTTGCTATCCGTTTGACATTACAAAAATTTTCAAAGCCGACTAGATCCCAAAGTTTTCATAGCCAACTTTTGCTTTTCTTATGGCCGCTATATTGTTTTTCTATGTCATTCGGTATGAAAAAAATAATGGAATCCAAAAACTAATAAACTTCAAAAAATAAATTTCAAAAATTTTTTCTAAGAGAGGATTATTTTGCTATTTACTATTTAGTTGAAGCCTTACTTTTGCTTGACCGCTAAGAAAAAAATTCATCGTTATTTTTTTTGCACTCCAACGATTTTTTTGGTTTTTTGACACCTGAAAGTGTGAGAAAACAAGTTTAAGTAAAAAATTATGGAAATTATTCTTATTTTTCCTTAAAAAAAGACAACTTTTTAGATAGAATATATCATAGAGAAATTAAAAAACCACGAGGCAAGCAGTATGACTTCATATTGACGTATTTCAGCGAAATTAATTTTGTTTTTCTTTTTTCTTTTTATGAAAAAAGAAGAATAAAAGTTTTTGAAATTTATTTTTTGAAGTTTATTAGTTTTTGGTTTCCATTATTTTTTTCATACCGAATGACAGGAAAACAATATGGCGGCCATAAGAAAAACAAAAGTTGGCTATGAAAACTTTGGGATCTAGTCGGCTTTGCAAATTTTTGTAATGTCAAACGAATAGCTTTTGACGACTTATGTACCTAAGCTTACAAAAATAATTAATTAATTTCCAATAATAAAAAAGATATGGGTAAAATAAGAAATTTAGATTTTTCAGTTTTTTCAGGATATTTTAGCAACGACTGAAAATATTAAAAAAAAAAAAAAAATTATTATTAAGCATCAAATTGTGCACCTTTTCTCTAATTTAACCGACCCTGTATCTTCTGCCGTTTCCAATATACCCATATACTGCATTTTAAACTGGACACAGTACTTATGCCATAGTTTTCGAATTATTCAAATTTTGAGAAATTGCAAATTTTGTATTTTTGATGCTAGCGAATTTTTGTTCATTTTTAATTTTTAGCGCGCAGCTTTTAGAAAGAATTAAAGTACTTAAACCAAATAATTTATAAAAAATTCAAAATGAGCTTTGAAGGGAACATAAATTACAACATTTTTTGCCAATCTCATTGATTATGAATAATTTTTAGTATACAGTGTGTCGCATTTAAGATGAATACACCCCTGTATTTTCGCTATTTGAAGGAGTCGAGGTTCGAAATTTTGTACAGTCATGCAGACCGATGCCACACTTTTTACGAAATTAAACTGAAATTTGATCTTTAAACCACGCCTACTACGTCTTTGCAAAGAGAGCCAATTGTCGATATTTTGATTCGCGGGTAGAGATTTTGAAAAAAGTTACTCGAAAAAGTTGTTCTAAATTGTTTTCTAACCTCAGATACTGAGTTTAATGGCAAAATTAGCATTTTCAATTTTCTATTATTTTGGTCTCACAAGAAATTTTTGAAAATTTTATTTTCTTGTTGTTAAAAATGTTAAAAAGAACTACTGCTTTATTCAGAATGGCAAAAAATACCTATCAAGTACCTATTTAAAGAATGAGTAGAATATTAAATTGAAAAAACGCATTTTTCTTCAATTAGGTAGGTACCTAACGCATAAATTTTTGAAGTATTTTCCTATTTGAAAAAAAAATTCAAAGTAGAAACTATAATGCGGTAATTATAAGTGAGATCATTATCTATCCATTTTACACACTACTGTACCACAAAGTACCTATAATTTTTTTTTATATTGCTTTATATTTGAGTTAGACGCCTAATGTGTTAATTTGGCTTTATATAAGACATTTTTGACATTTTTACCGCAGGCTGAGATTTACAAAAAAAATTATAATTTAAACTTTTCCTTTAATTGAATTAATATGCATGACCTTTAGCAAAGAAATCTGTACCTGGTTATAATTAAATATATTCTAAAGATTGTTCAAAAAATTATGCTTTTATTACACTGAAATTAAAACAACCATAATATTTACCTTTAAATCTCCTTAAATGATGTAATAACACGCTGCAAAATAAAATAAAAATCAACACACACGAATTACAACACAAATAACACCTAGTAAAATAATGGAAGTTAAAATTCTGCAAAGTTGTATCTTGCAGTTTTCGAAATAATATACACTTATCGGAGGCAATTTTTAGCTTATCTACTTTATCGCGGAAAAAAATAAAAATCATTTCTACCGACTGAAATTATAAGTTTTAAGGAGACATTTTAATTAATAATCTGAAAAATCAAAATAATTGATGCACTTATTTATTCAATTTATTCAAAAAGCCAACTCGAAAAGTTGAAACCAGAAATAAAAGAAGCTTTTAATCCTAGAAAGATTTGCAGCAGCATTATTTATTATTTTTCATTTTACTAATACCTTTTTTGAAGTTCAATAAAATCTAAAAAATAAAAAAAAATACAAAATAGGTGTCATTGTCAAGTCTCATCTCAACATTGCTTGAACTCATAGATGGTATGCAAAATGTATACTTTATCGATGTGGTTATATTTTTTCCTTTTCATTGCTTTTCCTGATTGATCAGCCTTTTTACATTTTTACTTTCTAATCTAGTCACGGATCATCCATGACTAGCTCAACAAATTCTTGTTGTTATTTTTGTAACTGGTATTTTAGCTGTAGTTTTAATAATTATTACTCTTTAAATTATACTAAGCCGATGTCTTTAGATACAAATCTTAGTATTGTAGCCAAATCATTCATTGCAGGCTACCTCATGCTTACTCGTACCTATAAGTGATGCCAGTGATCGTAAACTGAGGATTCCATTCTTTGGACTGTTCTCCTAGTTCTCCTAGCGTTACTGACTGATGTCTTTTGTTTTCAATGCTCTCTTTTTCCTCATCTATTCCCCTGCAGAGGCAGACAATGACAATGACAATACAGAGCCTTTGGACGTCGATTTTGTCTGATGATCTAGTCTGATCGCTGATGATGTCTTCTGCTGAAATTTTCTGTAAAATTAACAGGAATAAATTTACACAAAATCGCCCCCCGTTGGCCCTCAAGCTATTGAAATTTCAATAAAGCAGCCTTCAAAATCAGCGTAGTATGTACCTCTGTCCGGAAGCTTTGAAACGAAAAGATCAAATACCTATTATAATACCTATTATAACAGGTTTATTATTTCGGTCAAACGATCTCTAAAGTGCAGCATGGCTTGGTTTGGTCATTATACTTGGATATGTGACCACTTATAGTGGTGAAAAATTTCCGGGATCGATCGTGCTTCGGGAGGTAAAAAGGGGTCTCGGTTGCTTCACAGCAGTCGTTAGATTAGGTCAGAGGCCCTTGGGGCTACTTGAAGACTTCTGATACTTACCAGAGCCATACAATTTTTTTTTTATACCTTATAAAGAAACTCACAAAAATATTGAACTTAATTGAACTAGAAAATTGAACATCATAATCCGATATTAACTAAAAAATGTTTGTAAGTTTATTTAAATTAAATAATTCTAAATGTCCTGATGATGATGTATAGTAACAAGAAACTTTGATAATGAATAGAGTTCTATATAAAAAGCCATATCATTGTGTTATATAATACAATCTAACTTTCAATCATTCGCAGAAATATAAATTCATGTCTCAAACCTTCAGACAACCTCGTGTACAGAGGAGAAATGTGAGAAAAGGAAATTGCCTTCTAATTTCTGAAAAATAGAAATTGAAAAACGAGAGAAAAACTTTGTTCTCGGTTGCGATTGAGAACGCATAGAGAAGAAGCTGGTATGAATTTCGAAACAAAATATAACAAATCACGAATCTTATTGTTTCATTTCTGGTTTGCATTTGTGCAATTTTGGCGATTCTTTAGAATTCTGGGTTAAGATTCTAGATCTTATTTAAACTTATATTCAAAATCTCATTTTAATTGGACATCCTGTACCTATATCTCGAAATGCCTTAACATTTTTTTGCGCCCATGGAGACATTTTATCAGAACGAATCGCTTGACATTTTTCACCAGTTTTAAACTAAATTGAGTGAAATAGTGAATATTTTACAGTAAACTGAATTCGTAAAATTATAGTAAACATTAAAATTAGTAAAATTACTGGAATGTCAAGGAACAGGTAGTGATCAAGTCAAGTCGGTGTGATAAAGGGAGGGCCTCATGGTACCGTCCAGAATAATACCTTCCGATGCAACTCTATGGAACTATAAGGTCGTTACCATTGTTAACAAATCAGACTGCTGAGGTAAAATGTTATGGAAATAATTCAATACATCTGTTAACTATACCTTTTTCTTCTTCCTCATACCTTATCCGCTCAGCGAATTTAGCTATCATCAAGGACGTCATCCCATACCATTGGCGTAGATTTTTCAGCCATGATGTACGTCGTCTTCCTGGTGGTCTTCTACCTTCTATTTTTCTTTGAAGCACGAGCTTTAATAAACTTTACTTTTCATTTTGCATTATGTGACCAAGGTACGTAAATTTTCTGATTTTTACGATCTTCATCAGTTCTCTCTCTGTCTTCATCCTTCTTAGCACCTCCTCGTTTTTTACGTGTTCTGTCCATCCAATCTTCAGAATTCTTCGCATTATCCACACATCAAAGGCCTCTATACGTCTTAATGTTGCCTCCGTGAGCGCCCAGGCTTCCACTCCATATAATAGCACAGAATAAACGTAGCACTTTATCATCCTCTTACGCAGATGCAGGCTTAGGCTATTACTACTGAAGATATTTCTCATTCTCAGGAACACAGATCTCGCCTTTTCTATCCGTTGACCAATTTGACGGGAGTGATCCCACCTGTCATTAAGAGTGCACTCTAAAGACACGTATCCACCAAAGCAACAAAGGGGAACATTTATGTTTCTGTTCCAAATTTCCGAAATGTTTACGAATGTTCCTAGTACGTTGCTCAATGTTCCGTGATGTTGCTAGTAGAAGTTCCAGAGTTCCCGTTCCAGCCACCCGTTCCAGAGTTGTTCTTCCTATTATTCGAATTCGATGCAATATGTCACTGGCTCTGCTTACAACCATGTACCTCGTCTTTGCATGATGCATTCAATTCGCGGCCATACACTGTTTCCACCTCCATTTACTCTATCTATTAATTATTATCACCGTATCATCTGCATATCTGATGTTATTCAGAGGCGTTCCATTTACATATATGCCCTCTTGCTGGCTGTCTAGTGCCTCACGAAACAGTTCTTCGGAATAACACTCCTCGTTGCATTTTAATATCTTCTGTTACTTTATCATCAACTCTCACAGCTGCCCTCTGACCACAATATAAGCCTGATATTATTTTCAGATCTCTTTTATCTATCCTTGTTTTTCTTAGGATTCTTATCAATTTCTCATGCACTCTGTCAAAGGTTATCCTAAAATCTATAAAGTACGCATGTACGTCGCAGTTTACATCTCTGCATTTCTGTATTAGCACTTGTATGGTAAATAGGGCTTCTCTCGTTCCCAGACTATCTCTAAATCCAAACTGCGTTGGTCCTATTTGAGCTTCTATTTTTTTGTATATTCGTTGGTGGATGATTTTTAGGAAGATTTTGAGTGCATGGCTCATGAGATGGTTCTAAAGTCTTCACCTTTTCTTGCGTAATGTTTCTTACGAATCATGACAAATGCTTATTTCATCCATTTTCTGGGGATTTCTCCCGTTTCATAGATTCTGTTGTATAGTCTGCATAGATTGTCCAGTCTTTGAACAATTTCAATATGTCTGCCGGAATTTCGTCGGGTCCGCATGCTTTTCTGTCTTTTATTTCGATCATCGCTCTTACCACCTCTGCTGCCGTTATTGTTGGACCATTATATTTACCCCTTTCCTCTTCCTCCCCTTTCTCGCAGTCTGAATTTCTATCGTCTTTGAACAACTCCTCGATATAATCTCTCCACAACTACGTATATTATTATTATTTCAATTTTCATCTCAACTTCTAAATTTATAGTTGGTTTTTGTATCAAGTTGCGGATCTGATCAAAACAACTTGACTGTTTATTCTTCTTGTCTTGAAGGAATTGACCATGTGGCAAGTGTTGATTATTACAGCTTTCTGGATCAGCGCATGTAAGTTTGGACTTAAATTTATTCTTTTCAAGTTTTCCATAAGAGTTTTCGGAACGACACCTGTCGTGGATCTAATAAGGTCCAAACACAATGTCTGACATTTGGGACTTCATGGAAGGGATCATTGGCGGAGTTTTTCCCTGAAAGTCAACGGAAGAGTATGAAGAAAATACTCCTGCCAACAAGTTCACTTTTTCAGTAGCCGTGGATGCGACAGTCCCGTCTATCCTTGTATAAGTGGTGGAATCGTGGATCTGGTGAAGTTCTGGCTGACTGCCTTACTGACCGACCAAAAAGATTTCGAACCGTTAGGACAGGAGAGTAGTTTGTTCCTAATTCTTTGGTTGTGAGTTTCCTTGATTTGATCTATTATTTCTTTGCATTTGTTTCGAGCAAG